>JARQOD010000006.1:52438602-52565374 GCA_033576555.1 Oophaga sylvatica
GGTAAGATCTATATTCTTACTTCTCACACACTGAGAAATCTAAGCTTTGGTGGGGCATGTTCTCTTTCTGTTGTTTTGCTGCCTGCTTATGAATGGACACCTCATGCAGGGAGAAGTACATGTCCCTAGTGTAAAATATCTGTTAACACCCACTTGGACTTAACAAAAGTTAACCCATTAGGTGCCAAATACTTTTAATGGAGAGGCAAAATTTAAAAAAAGAAAAAAAAACTTTTACTAGGCTCTGCAACCACTATTACATCATGAGTCCAGTTCATTATGTGCTCAGGAACAGTGGTAACAACCTCTTAAGACTTCAATTACCATAATTTGTGAAGTTTGAGATATTCTTGTTTTGCTTTGTACTACATATTTTTTATATTTTTTAATCGTTTCCATTTCAGAAATTTGAAACTCTTGTTGGAGAAAGAGGGGCACAGTTAAGTGGTGGCCAAAAGCAAAGGATAGCGATAGCCAGAGCTTTAGTGAGAAATCCTAAGATACTTCTCCTGGATGAGGCCACTTCTGCTCTAGACACTGAAAGTGAATCAATTGTGCAGGCTGCTTTAGATAAGGTATGTATGATGAACATTTTGTGAACCAAAATAATAGAATTTTGGCATTCTACCAAAACACACTGTTGGGTAGTCTAAGTTACATTTATATTGATTGCATTATTTTCAGGCCAGTGAAGGACGGACAACAATTGTGATCGCCCATCGACTAAGTACAGTTTGGACAGCGGATCTAATTGTGGTGCTACAAAATGGCACAGTGACTGAGCAAGGTTGTCATTCAGCATTAATGGACATAAAAGGAATATATTATAGCCTTGCAACAGCACAGGTACAGTAGACTCGGCCATTTTGCTAATCGATTGAATCTACGCAAAGAAAATCTAAAATCAGTGGTGTAGGTCATGTATGGCTTCCAAATACTTTTTACAGCATGGGAGGGAACTTCAGGCCCGCTGGCCATTTACGGCCCGCAATGACCTTTTCTTTCCAGCCCCCAGACAAATTCCCGGGGACAGCAGTGCTTGGGTCGTTAACTGTGTTTTGATGGCCACCAACCTTTAAGTTTGTTCTTCGTCTATGAGCACATGCACACAGTATTCACTATTGAACTCTGGGAAACGTGCAGTGAAAGATTACATCCTGACACCAGTGCCAGTATCAAGACATACTTTGTGGGAGAAGTTAGCACTTGATTTATACTGCTCCGAAGAATAACAAACATGGAGAGGTTTGATCCAGCAAAGAAGCTGAAAGTTTTCTATATGTAAAATGTAGCTTTTATTGCACCCTTTAAAAACAATTCCAGTCTGTGTTTGGGCACATATATAAATGAGGTACCAGAAGAAAGATCAACGTGTTTCAGCTTGCGTCTTAGTCATGATCTAGATATAATATGTAGCTGTTATTGCGCCATTTAAAAAACACAGATAAGGCACCAGAAGAAAGACAAATGCATTTCGACTCTAGATCATGACTAAGACGCAAGTCGAAACACGTTGATCTTTCTTCTGTTACCTCATGTGTATATGTGCTCAAACACATATTGGATTTGTTTTTTAAATGGCGCAATAAAAGCTACATTTCATATATAGAAAATGTACAGTCTCTTTGCTGGATCAAACCTCTCCATGTTTGTCTCTGTTGCGGCTACTCTGCTCTGATTCATGCGTGGCTATAGACTATACCTGGGAGAACACACACATGCTGATAAGCTGACCATCCTTTTATCTTTATTGTGCCCGCGAAGTATGGTATAAATATCCAGATGGCCCCTGGCAGAAAAAAGGCTGTGAAGTAGTCCTATTGTACAAATAGTGGTTTCATACATCAAAATACCATATCAGACTTTTACGGACAGAATTATATATAAGAGATCACCTATGGTGCCAGAATCAGACCAGAAGCAAAGTTTGGGACACAGTGGGAAGCTTTGTTGATAATGTAAAGAATAGGAATAAAAGGCTGTAGACTATACAGGCAATATGTCCGCACCATCAATATCTGCAATCGTGGCACACAATACACTAAAATTAAGTTGCATGATTTGTTCGCAAGTACAGTTAACGTTGCACATGTCAGAAATGTGAAAACAAAGATTGTTGCAAACTCTGAAGAAACATTTTTAAATGGCAAGGTGTCAGTGGTTTGATGATTTATGCTATTTTTTAACAGTTTATACAAGGAACAGAAAACAGTAATGAAATAAAAGAGTCAGTAAATGGAATACCCAAAAAGCAATTATCGATAAAGTGCACTAACTCGCCTATAAAAAATAATATAAAAGAGAACAAGGAAGAAGATGAAAATGAAGAACAGAACGAGGAAGAGGTAAGACCTTAAAGGGAACCTGTCACCAGGTTTTCCCCAAAGTACGGTCAGCATATTTAAGCCCTATTTTATAGCATACTAGTATGATGTATGAATGTCCCCAATCCCCTATTCAAGGCACAAAAATAAATGTTACTTTACTTACAAATGGGTGTCTCTGGTCTTAATCCGATGTCTCCTCTCTTCTTATAATCATCGTCCTCCCTCCTTGCTTCGTGTGAATGACACGACCTACATCATCCACACAGTGTTTCCCGCTTTTCTCCTGCTTAGGCACACTCCTTTCTGTCCTACTGAGGGCAGCGCAAAGCACTGTAGTGCGCATGCGCCGACTTTACCTATGAGTCATCGGCCCTTTGCCCTTTCCCTGCAAATGCATTAGAGTACTTTGCTCTGGCCTCGATAGGGCAGAGAGAAATGCACCTGAGCAGTAGCATGATGGAGGCCACTGTGTGGATAACTTAGGATACGTCATCTACATGAAGCAAGAAGGCGGGCGGCGATCATAAGAAGAGATAAGATGCCGGATCATGACCAGACGTGCCCATGGGACCGAACACCTCATCTGTAAGTATAACAAAATATATTTTTTGTGCCTTGTATAGGGGATTGAGGACTTATATACAGTATACTGATATGCTTTAAAAGAGGGCTTAAAGGTGCAGATGTACTTTATATGGGGAAAACCTGAAGACAGGTTCCCTTTAACTATCTAAATATCTACATTTTACAATTTACAATTCAACACAAGATATGTAATGTTATAATTGTATTGCAAAATATAATTACAATATACCGTATATACTCGAGTATAAACCGACCCCAGTATAAGCCGATGGCCCCTAATTTTGCCACAAAAAACTGAGAAAAACTTATTAACGTGAGTATAAGCCAAGGGTGGGAAATGCAGCAGCTTCTGGTAAATTTCAAAACTACAAATAGATACTAATAAAAGTAAAATGGTGGCCCCATAAGATGCTCCATATTAATATATGCCCCATATAATGCAGCACAAAGCTTAATGTTGGCCCCATAAAATGCTCCATATTAAAATACGCCCCATATAATGCTGCAGAAAGGTTAATGGTGGCCCATAACATGCTCCATATTAATATATGCCCCATATAATGCTGCAGAAAGGTTAATATGGTGGCCCCATAACATGCTCCATATTAATATATGCCCCATATAATGCTGCTGCGATTTTTAAAAAAAATGACATACTCAACTCTCATCGCTGACTGCTGCTCCTCAGCGTCACAATGCTCTGCAGTGACTGTATAGGCAGAGGGCACGCACTAATCATGTCATTGCGCCCTCTGACCTGAACATCACAGCCAGAGGACCCAGAAGACTGAGCGCAGTGTTGGAACGTGGACAGGTGAATATGGCATGGCTCACCCTCTCCCAGTCCTACTCACCCTAATGGCGTCTGCATATCTGGGTCTGCTACATCTCCATCTCGGCGTCTGCATTTCTCTTCCTGTCTTCATCCTGTGCGGTCACATGGTACCGCTGTCACGTCGCCGTTGGATTCAGTGGCTTGTGTTCCTGCCTCGGCCGCTGGGAGGTGCAGGACTCCTTCGGCTGATGGTGCCGGTGATAGGAGGGCTATATCCTCATATGGTTCCGCTCCTTTGACGCCGGTCTCTGTCGCTGTGCATCACCATGTTTCGCCTGTGGGTAATGTTGGTGACAGAGAGGGGGTCCCTGCGCAGGCTTCTGGTGGGCGTAGGCTTCGCTCTTCTGTCAGAGGTGAAGTGGTTGGTGTCAGTCATGCATCACCATCTGGCCTGGTTCTGGGGGTGGTCCAGATGAGGTCATCAGACTGTGAGCCTGTGAGAGGTAGCCATGCCCTTCAAATGCCTTGGAGCCTGGCTTGCAAGCTGCCAGATATAGTCTTGGTTTCCCCAGTGTGCTAGTTTGTTTTGCTATTGTATCTCTGACCTTTGCCTGAATTTCTGACCCTTCTTCTGCCTGCCGGGGTTTCTCGGGGTACTGTCTTACCTGCAGTTCAGACCTGCAGTGAGCGGACGTCACTCCCTATGGGAGTGGAGACGCATCCATATTCATTACTTTAATGAGGGAACCATGTGACCACACAGGAAGAAGACAGGAAGAGAGATGCAGACACCGGGACTGAGGTGTAGCAGAGCCTGATATACAGACACCAGGAGGGTGAGTATGATATCTTCTGCTCCCCGCCGGCTTTCTGGTGTATGACTCGTGTATAAGCCGAGAGGGTCTTTTTCAGCCCAAAAAATGGGCTGAAAAACTTGGCTTATACACAAGTAAATACGGTAGCTACAATAGAAAGGACAGTACTAACGGAGGCCATAAGGTCCACCAATGATAGCCTCCTTAATGTAAATGAGAAGATTTTTACTTCTTCAGTAACAAGCTCATTATCACCTCAATTACTATCATGCCCTATGCATCCTTATTTAAAGGGGTTATCCAGTACTTTACATTCCTTTATGAATGGCTTCAGAGTGTTATTAAAATAAGAAAAGTAGATATTCTCCTCCTAAAGCAACTGCAATCCACCATACTCAGAACTGTGTCTCCCACAGGCCTCTTGGCAGCAACATCTGGTGTAGACATCACTGTTTGTTCCTCACAAACAAAATGTGAAGGCTGCAGCCGATCACCTCCCTCCGATTGTTAATACCAGGAAACAGGTGGGGGACACAGTGCTGTGTTTGTAGAAACGCACACATCAAGGAGGTGAAATTCTGTATTATTTATTTTACTTTTACAACACTCTGGGAATTCAAAAGGGATTGTTAAGCCGTGGACAGTGAATCCAAACACTAAAGGGTATGCCACACTAAACAACATCGCTAACGGGATCGCTAAAAAACGTCACTATTTAGCGATCCCGTTAGCGATGTTGTTGTGTGCGGCAGCTGCCAGCGACGAGCTTCCTGCTGTGATCTCGCTCGTCGCTGGAATCGTTCCGGACCCTATTTTATCGCCTGCGCTCCCGCTGGGTAAGTATAATCGCTAAGTGTGGCACCTTTTCTTAGCGATTTAGCGGTACTTTTGTACCGCTAAAGTCGTTAAGGAGATCGCTAACCGCGATAGCGTCGTTAACGACATCGCTAAGTTAGGTAGCTACTAGCGATATAAAAACAATCCCGCTAGCGATCTCATTAGTATGCGACGCTAACGAGATCGCTAGCGGGATTGTGTAGTGTGGCAGTACCTAGACAATTCTCTTATCTTAAACTAATCTCAAACCCTCCATTAAAAATGTATTCACATTGCTCAGATTTACAAATGCTGCCACAATAATACATTGCACTCAGTGGTAAGAATATTAATTGTGAAAACCTACAAATCCTACCTTGAATGAATACATATAGTCAGAACTTTATTAATAATCCACATAAAAACACACTAGTGGTTTGCTCTTTCGTCAGGTAATTGTTCACATCAGCCTGTTTAGATGGCCTGATAGTTGGGATTGAACGTTCATAGTTTTGGAATTATTGACCCATCTAAAATTTGCATTGAATTATTATATATATTTATGGTGATTCGTATTTGCTTTAGTAGAATTAGTAGAATTTAGGGTGCTCTGTCAATTGCTAGAAATATAGTTGTTAAAACCAGCTTAAAGGGGTTGTCCACTACTTGGATAAACCCTTCTTAATTATCATGCTCTGCTCCCCTATGGAAAATAATACTGGCCTCCACTGCCGGTGACTTTCCAGTGATGTTGGTACCAGGCCCCCGACACTTGTGTGACATTGTTTTGTCACGTGATCTCTGCAACCAATCAGTGGCTGCTTCTCTCTCACTTCCTTCGCATGAAACTGACATCTGCAAGAAGTGAGAAATACTGCTGCTCTCTGACTTCCTCTGGATGTCAGTTACTTCTGAAGGAAGTGAAAGTGACATCACCGTTGATTGGCTGCAGGGCTCACATCACATATCAATGTCACTGGAGACCTGGCACCAACATTGTTGGAATGGTGCTGGCACCAGAGGTGAGAACAGGCTGTTATTATACTCCATGGAGGAGCATTGTAATTGAGAAACGGTGGTCTTTGTAGCGGGCAACATCGTTAAGGCGAATTACTGATTCATTAACAGATCCTATCTATTTCTATTAAACCCAATGTTTCACAGAACCCCTTAGTAATTGACCATCATTAAGCATTATTCTAAAGGGGGCCATGCACACATGAGCAAAGTTGGAGGGACCAACAAGACGGTTACAAGGGTGCAGTCTCTGCATTTGGAGGAGAGAAGGTTTTTCCACCAACATAGAAGAGGATTCTTTACTGTTAGGGCAGTGAGAATCTGGAATTCTTTGCCTGAGGAGGTGGTGATGGCGAACTCAGTTGAGAGGTTCAAGAGAGGCCTGGATGTCTTCCTGGAGCGTAACAATATTGTATCTTACAGTTATTAGGTTCTTTAGTAGGACGTAGATCTGGGGATTTATTCTGATGGAATATAGGCTGAACTGGATGGACAAATGTCTTTTTTCAGCCTTGCTAACTATGTTACTATGTAAGTTTATGTGTATGGGGACCTCTCAATTCTCCCCTGACTGATAAAGTTGGAAGGAAGGAAGAATTTAAAATAGGGGATATTGCCGGCATGAATAGCTGTTGGCTGAACAAGCTTTCAACTGATTGCTATGGAAGCTGTATGGTATGCTCTTCAGAGTTTCTGAGGGATATTTTATCATGTGTTTGTGCTGTTTATTGTAGATTCAAATGAACTTTTAGTAATCCCTGGCAATTCCACAAATATAAGATTATGAAAGATAATAATATGTCTAAACTATTTTCTTTTTCCAGGACAGTATTCCCAATGTTTCCTTCCTCAAAATTTTGAAGCTTAACCAGTCTGAATGGCCTTATATTTTGGTTGGGATTCTTGCATCAATAATTAATGGTGGAAGTCATCCAGCATTTTGCATTTTTTTTGCCAAAATAATTGCTGTAAGTAAATTATGAGATCCAAGTAGAATGGCAGAAAATGTTTCACTAACCCTTGGTAACAGTGTAAAGAATAATACTACTAGTAATAATACTATTGTGGTAAACATATCCATATACCTGCCTTAAAGCTAACATGTGACCAAGACATACCGTATTTGTTTTAGATTAGAATATCCTATAAAACTTGAAATAAGGAGAATAATGAAACCATGTAAAGAGTGAGGAATTGTGAATGGGACAGAAGTGCACAGATAAGGCAGTACTGTAAAGAGCAAAGTGGTGGTGAGAGTGATAGTAGCGCTCACCTGTGAGGGTTGCGTGAGGACACAACACCTTTTGAAGCCTAATATGCAATTGCTGCAGCCTCGTGGCTCGAGGAAAGTTCCTTCCAGGTAGCAATTTATCAAATCTGAGGTTATCATGATAGTTGCGGGATTAATGAGAACATTTTAAACAAGGATTTACATTCACACTTTGTTTTTTAACCCTGATAAACACCGCCAAAATGCGTTGGTGTGAATAAAAAGGCTTGTTTATACCCTCCGGACCGTATTCATCTTGCAAATGCAGCCCACACATCATGATAACCTCCTATCTGGTAACAATGTAAAGTGTGCCACAGGATGGATGCCCTTCTTCTTAAGGAAAAGTTTAGTTGGTAATATGACCCTCTTGATTCTGCAGAGTATTGGAGAGGGCTGTTGAAGCTTTTATACAAAAGACCTAATTGGTCTCAGTCCTCTATAAATGACAGCATGAGACAAATGAACAGTTATGGATGGAATAATCCAAGAACAAGTGTAAAAAACCACAACCACAGCTTTTTTGACCAGAGCTGAATCAACAACTGTTTGAGAAGCCACAAAACTTTTAGGACAGCGTCACCTCCTTCCTTTTCTTACAGTATTCCAACAGTCTTATGGGTTGCAAATCAATAAACAATGGGGAATACAGAATTCCAGGGTCTCTACTTGTCACCCAATACGACCATGGAAGTTTACAATCATCCCGGTTGAATGCCAGTTTCTCTGCCTTGCTCTTTCTAGCGGTTCTCCTCCTATCTCTATAAATAGGCTAAGAATCAGAGACACGAGTGGGATAGAGCCATGGAATGTGCAACAATTTGGCCTTATTGTCTTACAAAAGTTGCAGTATTAAAAGCATTTAAGAATCAAAGTTCCGGAGGCAAACTCAGCCATCAGCCCTACCTACATTTCATCACCCAATCACATGATGTACAGGAGATCCATGGTAGTAGTCATGTTCCCCTCTTCCTTTTGATGTAAGAAGACATAGCGACGAATAAATCTCATGTACGTGATTTGAAAAGGATTACATTTGGATTTCTTTTACAACCTTTCAATATATCAAATTATGACAAAATTGTAAAGTTTCTTTTAAATAATCAATGGAATTGGAAATGAATTATAATGTAGCGATGCATCAAAAAAGATACCTGCTAACCATATTATCCATAAACAGGATGTTTTGCTATCACCCAACCTCCAGATCTCCTCCTATGTGCTGAGGCTTTCTTTCTCTCTGTTTTCTACTTCCTGGATGATAACTATTTTTCCTGTTTTGACAGCTCTTTGGGTATGATGATCCGGATAGAATAAAAAGAGAATCCAATCTATATTGTATAATGTTTGCCGTAATTGGTTTTGTGTCTTTTTTTACTTACTTCTTACAGGTAAGTTGATGATATTTTTCTATAAACCCATTTTTTTTGTATTTGAAAAGTATCTTTCATCAGTTTTCACCACTACTTTCTATTTTAGCTGTTAGTAATGGCGAAAATAACATACTATCCAAATATAATTTATTAGAAAAATCATTAGTCAAAGTAATTTGTGTACCATGCAATCTGGATCATGGTATGCAAACTGCCAATTTCCTGTTGAAAAATCAGTGCAAGGCAACAGGACTTAAAGTTCCCAGGGTGCCTAGCGGCACTTCATCACTCCATAGCACAGAAAGTGAACTTTCTACTCTGAATAGCATGATGTGTGATGTGATGCTCGATCTCACTCTTTATAGCAGAGTGATCATGCTCAGTACTGTGGAATGAAGGTGAATCTGTGACACAGAGTCACTGCTCATGGACAAGCCATGAGTCCGGATAGTCAAGGATTCCGAGGTCAAGAGCAAGGAGGGCACGTAATAAACATAGGGAAGAAACAAATGCATAGTCAGGTTACAGACCAGAGTCAGAATTCCAAGGACAGAGCGCTTCAAGGCAAAAGGGGTAACACAAATGGGTAATCAATAGGCAAATCCAGGGTCCTGCAACAGAAGATCGGAATGTCTGAATTCAGAGCACAAAGCACAGAGGTCAAACCACACAGAGCTGAATGCTATGATTGGCTGCATTCTCCCCTCTCCAGGCTCTGTATATATAATGTCCATAGGCAGTGAGATGCCTATCACAGGAGGGTGCTTGTTTGTTCCAGCAATGATAAGGTCCTGGTGCTAAAGAAATCATTGCAAGCAAACAAAACAGAGCTTGATAAGAGAGGCATTGCTGAAATCTGTGTTTTAACCCCTACCTCATGCTGTCTTCAGATTACATAGCAAAAACCTGCTGACAGATTCCCTTTAAATACTGTGAAATGCTGGTGATTCAGTGATCTACCATTTAATAGTTCACAGCATGGCATTGTCTGTCTCTCTTCAATGTAGGATAATAGTCTCGATTCATAATGTGGAATGCTGAGGAAATAGTTTAGAGAAGATATGCTGGAGGTTGAGAGTGGCTGGCTGCACAGACAATTGTTTTTAAATAATTGTCTTTCACAATTCCTTCATGTCTATTCAGATTTTCCTTTATATTTTTATTATATAATCTATTGGTTTGTGCACTTTCTGCTAATTATTATTAGTATTACATTGTCTTAAAGGAAACATGTCACATTGTAACTGGTACCTGATCTGCAGGTAGAATGTTAATAAGAAAGAGGAACTGATCAAATTGATACACATTTTTGTGGGAAAAGTTTCAGTAAAACTTGCATTTTATTCATTGAAATCCCAGATGTTAGAATGATATAAAGTATGTCGGAAAAGATTTAGTACATCTTGTATTTCATTCATTGAATTCCTTGGTGTTTGTATGTATATGAGTCCAGTTGAGGTCCTACTCAGTCACTGGCAGCTATTTCTGCATGTACAGTCATACTGGGAAGACTGACAATCATTGAGTAGGAACACCCACTGGACTCAAATACATACAAACACCAAGGTATTTAATGAATAAAATGCAAGATATACTAAATCTTTTCTGATATACTTTATATCATTCTGCTCAGCTTCTCCTTCTCAATACCATGCTGTCCACAGATAGGACAATGCGACACTCTCTTTTTAATCCAATTTTATCATTGTAGAATTACTCATTGTTTTAAATATATTGTTCTTTAAATAATTCATGTTTTTTACTGATCAGGGATTCATTTTGGAAGATCAGGAGAAGTTCTCACTATGCGTCTAAGGCATTTGGCATTCAAAGCAATGTTGCGTCAGGTTAGTGCCAACAGGAAGGTTCAATATCTCCTTCTGTTCGAGTTATAACATCAATATTTTTTTTTATTGGCTAGGAAATATCCTGGTTTGATGACAAGAAAAATAGCACAGGAGCTTTAACAACCAGACTCTCTACTGATGCTTCTCAGATTCAAACTGTACGTAACATTCAGGTTTCTACACTCTGGATTTCTTTTTTGTTTGTAATTAACTTTGCACATTTTACACTCTGGATTAAAAATTTCATAAATTATAGGGATTAACCGAAGGCAATAACTAAGAATTTAGACTCGGGTCACACTTTTAGAACCCTAGTTGTTTTACTTCAACAAAATGAAAAATGTTTTCAAGATTCACAGCTGAATTCTACTACATAACATGAATCTTGATAAATAAATGAGCTAAACCACAACGTTTTATGTGCATAACACAATGTTGTAGCTGTTTTTGTTCCTACAGTAGTTAGATTACAGGATCACCAGTTAGGCCAAATTACCCCCATGACGACATGCACCATATATATATACAGCACAAGTCAGAAGCAGGTTTATGGAGCGGCTCACCCAGCAGTCAATGGCTGTGAATTACAGCCAGGACCTTCCGCTAACAATCGCAGTTGGAGCGGAGCTGTAGCCAGCAGCTGTTGTTAACCTGCCGACGAGCACGCTTGTACTTACTTGTCATGACAGCTGGGGATCAACTGATGACCATCGTGACTGTCATTACGGAACCCCTTTGAAACCCTGTCTGTGGCAGAGCTTTAAAGGAGACTGCGATTTCTGCTATACGAAGCAATGCTGAGATTCCCCTAAACTGGCTAACAAAATCAGTAAAAAGTTTAAAAAAAATTTAAAAAAAATATAAAAAAATAAATAAAAGTTCAAATCACCCCTTTCCACCCAGTGAAAATAAAGCTATTTAAAAAATACACATATTTGGTATCGCTGCGTTCATAAAAGTCCGATCTATCAAAATATAAAAACAATTAACCTGATCAGTAGACACCGTAAATAGAAAAAAATTCAAGAATGCCAAAATTACGTTTTTTTGGTCACCACAATTCACAACAAACGAATACAAATGTCACGAGTCCAGGAAAATGGCGACGCAAATCCAAAAAAATTACTTCAGATATTTTTTTCACCACTAAAATAATACACAACTTGACATGTTTTGTATCGCCGTAATCGTATTGATGAGGGGAATCATATTGCATGGTCATTTTTAATACAAATTGTACACTGTGAAAAAAATTCCCAAAAAACAATGTCAGAATTTCACCACACTTGGAATTTCTTTCCCATTTTTGAGTACACTATGTGGTACACTGAATGGTGTTATGTCTATGCGGAAGAAAAAATAAAGAGTTATGGCTCTGGGAAAAAGGGAAGGAAAAAAAATGGAAACAAAAATGGGTCCAGTCGTGAACGGGGAGACTAGGCCCTCCAAATAACAAGCGCTCTGGCTGAGAGAAAAGAATACACACTTGAGAGCAAAACAATTCTGTTTATTTCTCTGTGAATACTTCTTCTTATACCATTACAAACAATGTAGTTCCCATTAGGAAATCTCCATCTGTCGCACTTCTCTGACAAATATTTTTAATAACTTTTCTTTATCATGAACTCATAACACAGTTTTCTCAGAACCTCAGAACATTGCATATGAGATAAGAAAATATTAGGTCAAGTATGAAACCTTGAATATGAAACTATATGACTATTTATATTAATATTGTGATCAATGAAAGATCTATGAGATCTCTGGAGAAGGAGATTTCAAACATGTGTTGTGACTTGATTACATCTGTTACGAAGTACTTTAAAGGGAACTTGTAAACTAAAAAAAAATGTATTTGCCAATTAAAAAATTGTTTGGCTGTCTAACTGAAGAGCGGCTATAGCAGAGGTCTCAAACTGCATTCCTCAAGGGCCGCAAACAGGTCATGTTTTCAGGATTTCCTTGTATTGCACAGGTGATAATTTAATCACCTGCACAGATAAGGATTCCAGCACCTAGTGCAATGCTAAGGAAATCTTGAAAACACGCTCGGTTTGTGGCCCTAGAGGAATGCAGTTTGAGACCCTGGGCTATAGAGAGAAAATTAATGATATTCTCCTTGCAGCTGCACACTTACAGTCATTGGGGTGCTACTGGAGGCTGTAACAATCAGTTCGTAGAACACATTGTAATCACTTTCACATGTACCTTGACTAACAGTACGGTCTGCACACTCGCTTCAAAGCAAGCTGTTAGTCAGGGAGCAGGGGAGTTTTACTTCGCTCACTGTGTACTAAGAGCTGGCTGCTACAGCCGCCAGTAGCACCCTGACTACTTGTAGAGTGCAGCTGCAGGGAGACTATAACTTATAGTCTCCCTGCAGCTGCTGTTCCAGTTAGACAGTCAAACATGTTTGAAATGGCATCTACATAAAGATTACTACAATATCTGCAGATCTGCAGGTAAATACCCTTTTTATAGCTGACAGATTCCCTTTAAAGGGACTCTGTCAGCATAGTATGACTGATCACACCAAATGTCGCTTGTCATGTATCTTACACTGCTGACTTTGTATGTCTTCTTTGAGCACTTTATGTAAATAAAAGTACTCATGCTTCGTTGAGCTGGACTTTTTCTGCTTTGCTATCATTTTTCTTGTTTTCCATCTTTCCTTGCCCTTCTTTGGCTCTATGAAATCAGAGTTGTCAATCAAAGAAGGGGGGTGGATGGAAATTGAGGGAAAACAAGCAGGCGTGAAGGTGTATTTAAATTTTTGTCACCGTTGTGAAGCAACAAGCTCCTGCACTTGGCTTGAACAGTCATTCTGTGCTCACATGGTCCCTTTAATCTGTCTAGTTGTTTCTTATGCTATGTAAACCTAAGCAGACAATACTAAATGTGGTCCGAGAATCTGTTTGAAGAACCCTTTATTTTTTATTCCTGGAACATGTAGCAATCACAGTATGAGGTCCAGTGTTTGTGACTTTATTTGTGTATAGCAGTTAACATTCTTAGGGAGTGACACATTAACCTTGAAAGACAGGAAATTAAACAATTGAAGCATGCAGCATGCCTGAGTTCAGGTATTTTCTGATTTCCTTTATGTCTATAACATGATAGAAATATTAAACTATTTTCTTATCTTGATACATGTTTAGCCACTCCTCCACTGCAAATGAGAAATTGTATTGTATTGTAGTATTTTGGACAAGATGATATATAATTTTCGTGTGTACTAAAGAGGATATTTCACTTAAATACCTTGTTAAATATCTGTGTTCTCCTGATTCTGGAGCTCTTTCCAGTTTGGTGCTGTGTTGTTCCAGTGCAGAGATATTCACAGTTGTTTCTTCTGGAGCACACTATGTGAAGTCTCTGCTTCATAGTCCAACAGGGTGGTTCTTCAGGGTGTTCTGTGGGGGAGGGTGTGTTTACTCCTCCCTCCCAAATGCTGCTTATAACAGCTCAGAAGCTGATCTAGCAGTCCATCAGTGTTGGACGCGGCCGAGCTGTTATTGGTAGCGTCTGGAAGGGAGTGGTAAAACCATTCACCTTAGATAAAACTGTCAAGAAACACCCAGTTAGACTGCAAAGCAGAGAATTCACATATTGTGCTCCAGAAGAAACAGTGTGATATCTGCATAGGGACGCAGCACAAAAGAAAAGAACATCAGAATCAGGGAGTCAGGGATTTTACAAGTATTTAGCTCAATTTTGAGTAAAGGGTATGCACACTGAACAATATCGCTAACGGATCGCTAAAAACGCACTATTTAGCGATCCCGTTAGCGATGTTGTTCAGTGCTGAGGCTGCCAGCGACGAGCTTCCTGCTGTGATCTCGCTGTCGCTGAATCGTTCGACCCTATTTCTGTCGGCGTCCCGCTGGTAAGTATATATCCAGTGTGGCACCTTCTTAGCGATTTAGCGGTATTTTTACCGCTAAAGTCGTAAGAGATCGCTACGGCGTAGGTGTTAACTATATCGCTAAATGTGCCGCACTTAGCGATATGAAACAATCCCGCTAGCGATCGCTAGTATGCGTCGTTACGTGATCGTAGGGATTGTTTAAGTGTGCAGTACTTAAGTGAGAGATCCTCTTTAACTCTAAATGTGTTAGCAGTCAATCCATCCAACATAGATGACACATTTGTCTTTATTACATTTTTCATATAATTGCTGTTATTTGTTTTCTAGAAGAATGTGCGTTACATTTGTTTAATTTTTTTAGGCAACTGGATCCAGGCTTGGTTTAATTTCACAGAACGTTGCCAGTATGGGGCTCTCCGTTATACTTGCTTTTATTTATAGCTGGGAAATGACTTTGCTGGTTCTCGCTATGACTCCAGTCCTTGTGTTTACTGGTCTACTAGAAACCCGAGCACTTACCGGCTTTGCTAACCGTGATAAAAAGGATCTTCAAGACGCTGGAAAGGTTTTTATAACTGTTATTTTACTAGTACTGTAAAAGACGTCTCTGCTCTCTGTGCTAACTTCATTGCTCCATGCTAAAAATATTGGTTAAGTCCAACTAGTTTCAATTACAATTACTTTTATACAAATGTTATAAAATGATGCTATCATTATTATACACAATTATAACTTCATGCTCTGAGCTCCGGGTTATAGACATCTACTAAGTCTTTGAGGTCTTGTTCTATGCTAGATGACCTAACAGTGATCCCCTGTAGAAAACTGTTTGCACCTACTATAACCAATATAAGGCCATTTTGAGATGACAGACATTAATGGTCCAGTGATGGACAGTTGGTCTCCTGACTCGAACTCAGCAGCCTCATGTGTGAGACTCTTGAGCATATATGAGACTCTTGAATTCAGGTCATGACATTGCAGCTCATACTCAGACCATGAATATCTGGCGTAAATATGTGTGTTCTGCTTCCTTAAAGGGAACCAGTCACATTGTATATCTGTGGACAACGTGGTCTAGAGAAGAAGCTGAGCAGGAAGACATATAGATTTGTTGTAAAAGATTCAATATAACATATTTTATTCCTTGAAATCCCTTTGGTTTGTATGTATGAATCCAGTGGGTGGTCCTACTCAGTGATTGAGAGCTGTATCTGCATGTACAGTGATACAGGGAAGACTCAATCAATGATTAGGACCTCCCCTTGGAGTCATATGCAGACAAACACACACGGAATGAATGAATAACATGCAAGTTTTACGGAAAATTTTCCCACAAAAATATATATCAATATAATCAGTTTCTCCTGCTCTATAACATACCGTCTGCAGATCAGATAACATTTTCACATGAACGGTTCCCATTAAATGTAAATTCTGTACTACATGATTTTTTAATATATTTTCTCCTCTATGTTTAAATTAATAGATTGCAACTGAAGTGTAGACAATATTCGGACAGTTGTGTCCCTAACAAGAGAAAAAACTTTTGAGAACCATTATACAGAAAGTCTACAGAAACCATACAGGTCTGATATCTCCAATCATTACAGAATTCTATGCATTCTATCTATACTAAAGTGTTACAAAGATTGCCCCAGTTATTCTGAAAAAAATAATGGAAAAATAGTAAATTCAAATAATACTAAAATAATATATTAGCATAGAACTCACTTAGATAAAAGAAATGTAGCACAAATTGGAGGATGAAATCGGGTGTTACCTGAACATGCAGAAAGTTGTAAAACATGTTAGGACTTACGGTATTAATAAATTGCAGATTTGGTCATTTTTATTATATCAATAGTATTTTGAAGCCAAAATCGGACTTAGATACTTAGGAAAAGAAGTACGGTATTCATTTTCCATTTCATTATAAATTTTTTTTCTAGAGATTGTGTAGCAAAATACTGAATAAATTAGTGATGTGTGAGGGCCTTATAACAGATAGATCCCCATATTTTTTATATACAGCATTAAATTCAATTTTCCATAATAGACTAATTGAATTAAATATGAAATTCTGTCTGATTTGTTGATGCTCTAATTAAGAATTAAAAAGCTAGAATTAGGTGGGGGAGGCTATATAACTTCTTGCAGTCTTCTCCTGTTGCTAGCTGAAGACATATTTCATTTTGTAATTTAAAGGGTTTGTTATCTTGCTTGACTTGACCTTTGGGACTTCAACTAATCCAAGCAATGTGAATAAAATGACTATAAATGTAAAAAAATGAGTTTCATATCACTTATTAAGTTTTCCTGCAGAACCGCGGTAATAACGCTTCAAACTGATCAGCGTTGGAAAAGATAGGGAGAAAAAATTATTTAAAAAAAAAAAGAAAATATCTGACATAGTTACCCTATAAAAATGACAAGCACAGTATGTAATTCTTAGGAGATGGACAGATCCTAATATTGAGCTCTACATATTTATCTCTACTACCATCAGGGGTGGCTCATATCTTCTCGTCTTTCCACTACGATATCATTAATGCATCACATCTTTTTTCTTTTCATCTCACTGTGTAGGAATTCACAAAAAAGGCCCAGATATATGGGATTTGCTTTGCATTCAGTCAGTCTTTATATATTTTGCCTATGCAGCAAGTTACCGTTTTGGAGCTTATTTAATGAATGTGGAAGGATGATGTGGAAGACGTGATGCTGTAAGTATCAACATGTACGATAATGTGAATGTCCAGTGGTTTGATGCCATAATTCCTGATTTAGGCTTCTTAGGAACATGGTCATGAGATCGCGGTCTGGTCATGTGGCCGGGGTCCTTGGGGTCAGGCGTTTGCCAACAACCTACTTGCCATGTATATAGATATAAGGATTGGGCACCAAACTAAATCTTTCTGCCTATTGAAGTTCTAAGGGGTAACATTTCTCCTTGTGGAGAGTGACAAGCGTTGCCCTTACATCCCAGTCCAGAGCCTCTCACCAGCCAAATCAGATCTCATACTTTGCGCCAATGAGGGGCAACACGCCAAAACACAGTGTCTGCAAATTGAGATTCTGGTTTGGCTTTTATCCTAAGTCATACTACAAGGCTTATTAACGTTTATATTGACATTTAGGATTCCAACCTACAATGGGTGGCGCTAGAGTTCTAGTCTTTTCCTCTCTAGAGAGACAATTTGGCATATCCCTATTGAAGAAAATCCTAATCATGTGCTGTACTCCCTGATGTCTAGAAATTCCTTGGGAAAATGTGCAAAAGAAAAATTAGTTTTGTTGTTGCACATAATACTACGAATCACCAGGCAGTTTCATTTCATATCCGCTCTTTTAAAATGAAAGCGTTAGATATAGTAGGATAATATGACATTTTGAACACTTCTTATTGCGTTATTTTTTAGGATCTGGCCCAACAAAGAAACTGCATAACTGGCATTTGATTTTTTTCTCATAATGGTGTTTATCGATCAGGTTAATTAATGTAATATTTTGATAGAATCAGACTTTTACATTTCAGCTATACTACATATTTTTATTTGTTTTTACATTTCTTATTTGTTTTTAATTTAAGAAAAGGTGGGTGATTCCTTCGGGGACGGATACCTATCTGATTGCTTCTACTGTATATTGCCATACTACAGCTTTGCAGAATATAGTAAAAATCATGACCTTCTATGAACACCATCTGGAGACTTGGTAGAAATACCATTATGGCAGCCCCCTGCTAACATGGGAACCCACTGGCCTCTGCTATCGCTTCACTGGGGTGTGATGGGCGCGTGGTACTGTACTCTGTATATCACGGCATTTAAGTGGTTAACTACAAGCAGAGCTCAGCTCCATCACTGCTGTTAGAGGCAGATAATGGCTGTCATGAAATATACAAACTCAGTATAAACTCAGTTTCCTTCTGGAGCGTTATTTCTCAGGAAGTGGTCAAAGGAGCTTTCTGAATATTAAGGGTCTGTTGTTAGGACAGATCATCATAACAGATTGGTGGACTTGTGAAGGTCTGAATCTTTGCACACTGCCAGTCATTTGTGTGAAACATCTGCATGACTTGTCAGAAGGGTTTGAAGGGTCAGTAGTGCCACCTACTCGATATTTACCTTGTGCAATCTACCTGCATGCTGGTCACTTAATAGTGTAGGGCAGGCTGCATTTAACAATTCTGCAGTTCACTTCAATGGGATAGCATTGCAATGCCAGTCATGCTACATCTACAGTGTGCAGGTAGATGGCACAAAGTAAATATTGAAAAGGATGCGGCATCTGCACAAATCCATTGACCCTTCAATATCTGATGGAGGCGAGTGCCAAGAGATGGAACTTCAATGATCTAATATGATGACCTGTACTAAGGATAAGTAGCCATTCTGATCCTAGGAAATCATTTTAACAGGAATATTCAGGTTTAGTTCATAAGGCAGCATGACCTGTAAATGTAGCCTGCTTTTTGGAGAAATGTTATCCCCCTTTTTCAGACCCCTCATCACTCTTCCACTCCTATTCATAACGCTTCCATGCTCCTTCAGCCTTTTCCACTGCCACTCCATTACTTCTCGACGTTTTTGGGAGGATTTGATATGTGCCTAGAAGATCTGCCAACTCTTCAGGGAGTCTGAGCTCATACTGAATGTTACAACAGTAAGGTCAATTTAAGTATGAATGACCCAGCCCTTTTATCTAGAAACCTTTTAAGGAAAGAAAAATCTGCTTCAGATTTTTTCTAGAAGATAAGATGCTCCAGAATGGTTGCCTAATGTGCAATGTAAGTATTTGCAAAAATGGACATGTCCTCCCTAAGAGAAATCTATTACCACCACCACTCTAAACCATTTGAAAAAGCTACATGCACCTACAGAGACAAGTCCAGTAATATCCTTACATGGCCAGTCTGTTCCTCCTTTACTGAGAAATCATTGCTTGAATTGATATGAAAATGATGCTGAAGAACTATGGTAGATCTGAAGCCTCTCTCACTCCAGTGATATTATCCTCCCAGCGACGTCTCCCTCTCCAGGGAATGAGGTGAGAGGGCAGGAGAGTTATAAGTGCAGTGCACACCCCACTGTACTTGTAACTCATTTGTATAAAATATCAACTACAAGAAAGTTTATGATTTCATTAGCATTAATGCACCTTTACAAACATTCCATTGGTGTGTAATATCAAATCCTGATGATAGGTTCTCTTTTAAGTGGTTCAATGAGCAAATGCTTTGACATAGAAGTTTTAAATCTGTTCAGGAGTGATATCAACTTTGACTCAACTACTTAAATGTATCTCTGAACCTAGGAAAAAACAAATGAGCAAATGCCTTGCAGTAAATAAATAAAACGTAATAGTAATAGTACAAGTTAATAACATAGAAAACTTAGTTGACACTATTTTGATCAAAAGAGTGTAAAAGTCATCCCACCACAACAAGGTGTACACAATCAGGATGGTCCCTAACTCTTGTAGTTTACCTCGCTACGTGCCAGCAAGCCTCACAATAGACGAGGGCAGAGTAGGACCCAAACCTGACTGTTTCAACACTTGCCTACGGAAAGCTATATAGACGGAATGCACAGCCCAAAAAGGCGGAACCACATCCTTGTGTGTACGGTGTACAAGAAACTAAAGCAAAACCCCAGAAATAGGCAAGCACATTTCTTCGGTTTTGCTTAGATGTATGTCTTCCCCATCTTAACTTGTCAAAAAGACTCTATAAAACATGTTTGGGAATATATTTAAAGCACCACTCCAGTGTTTTTTTTATTACAGTACTGGAGTGGTGCTACTAATATAATTACTTCAACTCTTCTCTATGTTGCTCCGGTACTGTGGTGTTTTCTTGTGACTACAACATCTTAGTGACCGGAAGTCAAAGGTAGTAGTCACAAACTCTCAATTCAAGTCTACGAGAGCTAGAACAACTGTCTCATACACTTGGATTGAAAAATGACCTCTGGGTCGCTCCAGCAAACACTGGTGCGATCTGACAGGTCACAAACTGCTGGAGACCAACAGGAGTGGCACCAATAACAGACGAAGATGGTTAAGCATAAGATTTGGAGCAGGGACCTTACATTAGTAGCACCACTCCAGAGTAAAAAAAAAATACTGGATTGGTGCTATAAATATTACAATATACAGTCGATCCCTTAACGCTTTGTTGTTTTGTGTTTTTCAACAGTGTATTCATCATTTTAACCTATGGAGCCGTCGCAGTAGGCCAAACATTATCCTTTGCTCCTGACTATGCCAAAGCCAAATCTGCAGCCTCCCATCTTTTCGCTCTGTTTAACAGAGAACCAGCTATTGACAGCTACAGTTTACAAGGACAAAAACCAGTAAGTATTTATTAGAGAATAAATTACATGATTACATTTGCTTGATTGCTTGTTATCTATCAGATGAGAAAAGCTGATGATAAGCTCTAAGCTAGTCCAACTAAATATATGTGACTTTTTCATTATTGCTTTTACACCTGTTTTTTTGTTGATTTTTTTTGGTTTTTGTGCTTTTTTTGTTTGCTTCATATTATTCTTTCCATTTGAGCCTTTTTTAGTCAATTTTACATTAGGATTTTAATTTTTTTTACCTGATTCATTATTTGTAACTTTTTGAAAAAACACAAAGTTTGTTGCAAATGTTCTCCAGTCTCCATTTCTGGAGTGATTTTCCGTACACCTGAAATTTTAGTCAAATTTTTTCAACATTTTAGAGGAGCGTCCGAAGTAAAGACAAAAATAAAAAGCATTTTTTTATTTTGCACAAAATTCATGAACCATCCATTAACATTTTTTTTATGAATTTAGTACAGAAAATGTCAGAAAATAAAACAGGACAAATAAAGAAAAGAAACTAAAAAAAATTACAAATGACAAATTGAGCCCATAGTCTCTGGCTGGCTTTTGAAAGTATTCATGCTGTGAAACGTTGCAGGCTGATTCATGCTGCTTGTGGTTTGAGCAGCATGGATCTATTGACAGGTTCCCTTTAAGGTATTTGTTTCTTTCTTTTTTACTCACTTTAGGATAATTTGCTAGGAAATTTAGAGCTGCAACACATAGCGTTCCATTATCCATCTCGTCCGGATGTGTCTGTACTACAAGATCTATCTGTTACTATACACAGTGGGCAAACTGTGGCATTTGTGGGCAGCAGTGGATGTGGGAAAAGCACATCTGTCCAACTCTTGCAGAGGTTCTATGACCCTTGTCAAGGAGCTGTGGTAAGATTAGTTTGCAAAAATATCTACATCATAAGTTACAAGTTACAGTAGTCTAATATGCTGGAGTTTATGTTTAAGTGATAATGTCTGATTTTTTTAAGTATTTTTCGACTTAATACAAATATGATCAATGGATGGGATAAACGCCAATCTCAGGAACTGGGGTTCCAAAGTGAAAGGGGTTATACAGAATCATTTTTTTCTTAATATGGGCCTAAAAACTAACAAGCAGGTAGTTGCTAGCATTCTGTCCTGCCCGCCATGGTCACAGAGTGGTCACTGACCGCTCCTGCCTGTGATTCAGCTGCTCAACATCAACACAGCGGCCTTTCTTCTTCCAGGCTGCCCTGTTGATAGAGCGTGACAGTCGACATCATGGTAATTGACAGCCAGCTCCCCGTAGTTAGGCAGCATGACATAGGCAGTCACGCCCCGTCAATAAAGCAGAGTGAAAGAGAAGCTGTCGCTCTGTCGATGTAACTTCAACTAAAGCTGCTGAATTTCTGACAGGAGCGGTCCGTGACTGCTCTGGGCTGGCAGAGATTGGCACCAGACAAAACATTGCAGGTAGGTAGCAAATACCTGGCTCTTAAGGCACTGTCACACTTAGCGATCGCACCAGCGATCACGACAACGACACAACCTGGCGAGATCGTTGGTGCGATCGCTATGTGATCGCTAGTTAGATTCCAAACAGAAAGATCTCATCAGAGATCAGCGATCTGTATAACGACCTCTGCGGTCGTTGGGAAAACCTAGTCCCACCTGCGACGCTGGTAAAGTCGTTCATAAAGGGTGTCACACTCAGCGATTCAGGCTCACCAGCGGGACACCAACGACCAAAAAACGGCTCAGAACGTTCATGAGCGATCAGCGACATCGCAGCGGGGGCCACATCGCCGCTACATGTCACACACAGCTGCGTCACTAACCAGATCGCTACTGCGTCATAAAATCGCTGACGCATTAGCGATCTCGTTAGCGATCTCGCTTAGTGTGACAGTACCTTTAGCTTTTAGGCCCATAGTAAATACCCTTTAACACATGCATGACCTCATCTTTATTCATAGTTTATGAGTGTGGCGGTCCCACGTGTGCACAACCACTCGCAATGGACCCATGGAAGTACATGGAGCATGTGTAGTATCTCTTTTTTCACAGAAGGGACTTTGGGACCATCATTTTTAAGAATGGTAGAGTGGAGGTACCAACAATGAGATCTGCAGTAATTACCTATCATGTGGATAGGTGTGAAATTTATCTAGTGGTAATATCACTTTAATCTTTTGATGACTACAAGGCAATCATGATCTGAATTGTGTGCATCTTCTGTGGATTTTTTTAGTTGTTCGATAACACTAACATAAAAGATTTCAATGTGCAATGGCTTCGATCACAAATTGGAATTGTGTCCCAAGAGCCAATGCTCTTTGACTGTAGTATTGCGGAGAACATTGCCTATGGGGACAACACCCGGGAAGTGCCTTTGGAGGAAATACAGCGTGCTGCAAAAGCTGCAAATATCCATTCTTTCATAGATGAGCTGCCAGAGGTAAAAACCACAATGACTGTGATCATAATAGTTCAAAATGTTTCTCCTTCACATATAATTCTTAACAGGAGCAAATCATGCTTGTGATATATGGACATGTAGCTGTATTTCATGCTTTTATAGGAGATTTTAGCTTTCCATGCATGTATCTGTTGTCTCTCATCTGTCATATCATGTCTTCATTAAGTTTTCCAAAATGCTTGCTATCCATAGAAATATAACACATCGGTTGGAGGTAAAGGCACTCAGCTCTCTGGGGGACAGAAGCAGAGAATCGCTATTGCCCGAGCACTTATCCGTTCTCCAAAAATTCTGCTGCTTGATGAAGCCACCTCAGCGCTGGATAATGAAAGTGAAAAGGTAGAATGTACTTATAATTCCATTCCTTTTGTTACAAGTATACAAATAGTACAGTTACTATAACTATTTATCAGAAGTTATAAAAGTGAATTCAAGAAGTACTCCCATTAAAATTGTTATCCTCTTAATATATTGCAATTGCTCATTTTGCCTTTCTACCCAGTTAATTCTTCTATTTTCCATGAGGTCTATGACATCATAAGATTAAACACTGACTAGCTGAATCCTTCTATGCTCTATGTAGCAACAGGAGGTCAGCTTTCCCTGTATGAGTCATGAGTAAAGGTACTGCCACACTACACGATCCCACTAACGATCTCGTTAGCGTCGCATACTAATGAGATCGCTAGCGGGATCGTTTACAATATCGCTAGTGTCGGCCACATTTAGCGATGTCATTAAGGACGCTATCGCGGTTAGCGATCTCCTTAACGACTTTAGCGGTACAAAAGTACCGCTAAATCGCAAAAAAAGGTGCCACACTCAGCGATATATACTTACCCAGCGGGACGCCGACGATCAGAATAGGGTCCGGAACGATCAGGACGACGGACGAGATCACAGCAGGGGCCACGTCGTTGCTGCATGCCGCACACAACAACATCGCTAATGGGATCGCTAAATAGTGACGTTTTTTAGCGATCCCGTTAGCGATGTTGTTTAGTGTGGCATACCCTTTACTGCAAAAGTCCCTGGCAGGGGGAGAGGGAGCAGATGGGTCAGGAGTAGAGTTGAGCGATACTTTCCGATATCCTAAAGTATCGGAATCGGAATGGTATCGCCGATATCACTAAAATATCGGCGATACCCGATACCGATACCGGAAGTCCCATGTAAGTCTATGGGAACAAAATATCGCAACTAAAAAAACCCCATTCTTTCCTTGTAAACACTAAATATACACACATAGAATACATATATAATATATATACATGTCATTGTGACATATATATATACATATATGTATAGTTTATACACTTCTACATAGTAAAATATCCTTTGATTCAATTGCCGGGTAAAGCCGGCTTCAGTGAAAAGACAGAAGCACCCGACATGAAATGACACTTGGTGTACATAGGGTTAACCATGTCTTTTCATGTCGTTTGCTATCTGATTTGCACAAACAATTAAATCAGACTATGTGTGCAAAATTTCACACCTGTAGGGGTTAATTAAAGGTGTAAATTCGTTGTAAAAAAACCGGACTTTTTTGCTACGAATTTACACCTTTAATTAACCCCTACAGGTGTGAAATTTTGCACACATAGTCTGATTTAATTGTTTGTGCAAATTAGATAGCAAAGGACATGAAAAGACATGGTTAACCCTATGTACACCAAGTGTCATTTCATGTCGGGTCACCCGACATGAAATGACACTTGGTGTACATAGGGTTAAACATTTCTTTTCATGTCCTTTGCTATCTAATTTGCACAAACAATTAAATCAGACTATGTGTGCAAAATTTCACACCTGTAGGGGTTAAAGGTGTAAATTCGTTGTAAAAAAAAACGGACATTTTTGCTACGAATTTACACCTTTAATTAACCCCTACAGGTGTGAAATTTTGCACACATAGTCTGATTTAATTGTTTGTGCAAATTAGATAGCAAAGGACATGAAAAGACATGGTTAACCCTATGTACACCAAGTGTCATTTCATGTCGGGTTCTGCATTTTCACAAAAGCTGGCAATTGAATTAGCGGCTATTATACTATGTAGAAGTGTATGAACTACAAATATAAATATATATATATGTGTCACAAATTCAATGACATGTATATATATATATGAGGTGTAAAATTGCTGAAAAAAAATGCGTGGGCTCCCGCCCTATTTTCGCAACCAGACAGACAAAGCCAGTGAGTGGGGGCAGATAATAATAGCCCAGAGAGGGACCATTATTTTTGCCCCCCCCCGGCTACTAACATCTGCCCCCAGACACCCCAGGAAAGACAAATCTATAATTAGATTCGCCCTTTCTGGCACTTTGCCCGTCTATTCCCATTGCCCTGTAGCGGTGGCGAATGGGTTAATATGGGGTTAAAGCCACCTTGCTATTGAAAGGTGACCTTAAGCCAGGTTAATAATTGAGAGCTGTCAATTAGACAACTATCAATTATTAATCCTATTGCATGAAATAAAAATAAAACACACACACTTTAATTAAAAATCATTTTAATGAAATAAAGACACATGTTTTTGACCATCTTTTATTTGACTGCAAAAACCATTTCCTGTAATAAAAATAAAATAAAAAAGCAAAATTATTCTTACCTATCCCATGCACAGTCAGGTCCCACGGTGTAATCCTTCAGAAAGGGTTAATGTTTACTGCAGGGACCGCAGCTAATGCTGCAGCCTCACAGTAAACCCCAAATGAATGAGTTCCTCTCCTGCCTGACAGGAGAGTAAAGGCTGGGTGTCACATAACGATACACCAGCGATCCCGACAACGATATGCACTTGTCAGGATCGCTGGTGTATCGCTACATGATCGCTGCTGAGCTGCCAAACAGGCAGCTCAGGCAGCGATCTGGGACAGCGACACTGCGGGTAACATCGCTTAAGGGCCCGTCTCACATAGCGATATCGCTACCGAGATCGCTGCTGAGTCACTAGTTTTGTGACGCAGCAGCGAGCTCACCAGCGATATCGCTGTGTGTGACATTCAGCGACGATCAGCCCCCTGCCGGGTATCGCTGATCGTCGCAGAAATGTCAGGACCTTTCTTTGATCGCTGGTTTCCCTCTGACAGGCACGCATCGCTGCGTGTGACAGGCGGGAGACCAGCGATCCGCTGGTAACCAAGGTACACAGCGGGTTTCCAGGCACCGCGCAGCGCTTGGAAACCCGCTGTGTACCTTGGATACCAGCTCCCTGCATCAGGGCGCTGGTATCCAAGGTACACAGCGGGTTTCTAGGCACAGCCCCGCGCCTGGAAACCCGCTGTGTACCTTGGTTACCAGCGGATCGCTGGTCTCCCGCCTGTCACACGCAGCGATGTGTGCCTGTCAGCGGGAAACCAGCGATCAAAGGTCCTGACATTTCAGCGGGCCCTTAAGTGGAAAGCTTAATTGATTGCTTTCCACTTTCACTTCAGGTCAGCCAGGGACACAATCAGTGACGTCAGAGGGAACTGATTAACAAAAATAGGGGTTCCCTTCGAAAAAAAAAATGGCGTGGGGTCCCCCCTATTTTTGTTAACCAGCCAGATGAAGCAGACCGCTGAGGCCTGGATTTTCAGGCTGTTAAGGAGCCAAGATCCATGGACCTTGCCAGCCTGATAATACCAGGCCACAGCAGTCTGCATATCTTGGCTGATTAACAAAAATAGGGGATCCACTCGAAAAAAATTGGCGTGGGGTCCCCCTATTTTTGTTAACCAGCCAGATGAAGCAGACCGCTGAGGCCTGGATTTTCAGGCTGTTAAGGAGCCAAGATCCATGGACCTTGCCAGCCTGATAATACCAGGCCACAGCAGTCTGCATATCTTGGCTGATTAACAAAAATAGGGGATCCCCTCGAAAAAAATTGGCGTGGGGTCCCCCCTATTTTTGTTAACCAGCCAGATGAAGCAGACCGCTGAGGCCTGGATTTTCAGGCTGTTAAGGAGCCAAGATCCATGGACCTTGCCAGCCTGATAATACCAGGCCACAGCAGTCTGCATATCTTGGCTGATTAACAAAAATAGGGGATCCCCTCGAAAAAAATTGGCGTGGGGTCCCCCCTATTTTTGTTAACCAGCCAGATGAAGCAGACCGCTGAGGCCTGGTTTTTCAGGCTGGTAAGGATCCAATATCCATGGACCTTGCAAGCCTGATAATACCAGGCCACAGCAGTCTGCTTAGCTTGGCTGGTTAACAAAAATAGGGGATCCCCTCGAAAAAAAAACGGCGTGGGGATCCCCCCTATTTTTGTTAACCAGCCAAGTAAAATGCAGACTGCTGCGGCCTGGTATTAAAAGACTGTCAAGGCCCATGGATTTTGGCCCTCAACAGCCTGATAATACCAGGCTACAGCAGCCCCACATTTGGCGCATCAAAAGATGTGCCAATTGTGGCACTTTACCCGGCTCTTCCCACTTGCCCTGTAGCGGTGGCAAGCGGGGTAATAAGGGGTTAATGTCACCGTTGATTGCACGGTGACAATAAGCCCGGTTAATAATGGAGAGGCGTCAATAAGACACCGATCCATTATTAATCCCAAAGTTATTAAATGTATAAAAAAAAAGACACAGCAAGAAAAAAGTCTTTTAATGAAATAAAAGAGACAACACAGTTTTCATTTCTTTTATTACTCTCTCATTCCTGCGACGCCATCGATCTCCTGTAAAAAAATAAAAAAAACAAACCAACAGTATACCACCTGTCCGACGCAGTCCATAACGATAGTCCCACGACGATCCAGCTCTGCTACATCGCAATGACAGGCAGAGCCTGTCATTGCAACGCAGCACAGCTGATTACCTGCTTCCCCGGCGGTGACGTCATCGGACTGACTGCTTTACGGCCGGGATTACCCAGCAGTCACTGCAGTTATCGCGAGAAACTGCATGTGACCGCCGGGGAAAGAAGATTGCGGCCATGAAGCAGTGCAGGACGTGACCGCCGGAGATCTTCTGCCGGGTAAGTGCCGCTGACTCCTGACAGACCCGACCGACGGACACTGACAGTGACAGTGACAATCCCGATTCCGGTATCCGATAAGACGAAAATATCGGAACTCGGAATCGGAATTCCGATACAGCTAATATCGGCCGATACCCGATATTTGCAGTATCAGAATGCTCAACACTAGTCAGGAGTTGAAGAAAGGAATGATAAATGCAGGGATAAGAGACTTCCTGTTTCTAGATAGAGCAGAGAAAATAGAAGAATTTGCTGAGTAGAAAGGCAAAATGAGCAATTGTAAAAATGCAGTGCTATATAATATGATGACTGCAATATATTAAGAGGATAAAAATTTTGATGGAGGAGGAGTGCTTCATTAATATAGACTAATGTATGTGGCACGAAGCCTGCCTGGAAATTAGTGGACCGTCTGGATTGACAATGGACTTGATGTAGGTTACTCTTGGATTTACCATCTCTCTGGATTGAGATGTGGATTTCACTGCAGGGAATCATCAGTTCACCTCCACTAGTTGGACAAAGCAACTTGTAAATGGGCAGAAGATTTCAATTTACAGTACAGGGTAGTAGAAAACACATATTTAGTATTTATACTGGCATGGGTCAGGGCAGGCAGAGTTCAATCAGAGATGATGGACAGGGAGAGGAAAGGCAGGGATGTACAGTCATGGCCAAAAGTTTTGAGAATGACACAAATATTAATTTTTACAAAGTCTACTGCTTCACTTTTTCTAATGGCAATTTGCATATACTCCAGAATGTTATAAAGAGTGATCAGCTTAACAGCAATTACTTGCAAAGTCAATATTTGGCTAGAAAATGAACTTTATCCCCCAAAACACATTTCAACATCATTGCAGCCCTGCCTTACAGGAACCAGCTAACCTCTTTTCAGTGATTGCTCCATTAACACAGGTGTGGGTGTTGATGAGGACATGGCTGGTGATCAATCTGTCATGATTAAGTAAGAATGACACCACTGGACACTTTAAAAGGAGGCTGGTGCTTGGCATCATTGTTTCTCTTCTGTTAACCATGGTTATCTCTAAAGAAACACGTGCGGTCATCATTGCAATGCACAAAAATGGCCTAACAGGGAAGAGTATCGCAGCTAGAAAGATTGCACCTCAGTCAACAATCTATCGCATCATCAAGAACTTCAAGGAGAGAGGTTCCATTGTTGCCAAAAAGGCTTCAGGGCGCCCAAGAAAGACCAGCAAGCGCCAGGACCGTCTCTTAAAAGTGTTTCAGCTGCGGGATCGGGCTACCAGCAGTGCAGAGCTTGCTCAGGAATGGCAGCAGGCAGGTGTGAGTGCATCTGCACGCACTGTGAGGCGGAGACTCT
This sequence comes from Oophaga sylvatica, assembly GCA_033576555.1. Taxonomy (NCBI): domain Eukaryota; kingdom Metazoa; phylum Chordata; class Amphibia; order Anura; family Dendrobatidae; genus Oophaga; species Oophaga sylvatica. The sequence continues at coordinate 52,468,431 of JARQOD010000006.1, forward strand.
TGGAGCAAGGCCTGGTCTCAAGGAGGGCAGCAAAGAAGCCACTTCTCTCCAGAATAAACATCATGGACAGACTGATATTCTGCAAAAGGTACAGGCAGTGAACTGCTGAGGACTGGATAAAGTTATTTTCTCTGATGAATCCCCTTTTCGATTGTTTGGGACATCAGGAAAATGCCTCATTCGGAGAAGACAAGGTGAGCGCTACCACCAGTCTTGTCTCATGCCAACTGTTAAGCATCCTGAAACCATTCATGTGTGGAGTTGCTTCTCAGCCAAGGGAATCGGCTCTCTCACAGTCTTGCCTAAAAACACAGCCATGAATAAAGAATGGTACCAGAATGTCCTCCAAGAGCAACTTCTCCCAACCCTCCAAGAGCTGGTTGTCGATCAACAATGCCTTTTCCAGCATGATGGAGCACCTTGCCATAAAGCAAAGGTGATAACTAAATGGCTCAGGGAACAAAACATAGAGATTTTGGGTCCATGGCCTGGAAACTCCCCAGATCTTAATCCCATTGAGAACTTGTGGTCAATCATCAAGAGACGGGTGGACAAGCAAAAACCTAAAAATTCTGACAAAATGAAAGCATTGATTGTGCAAGAATGGACTGCTATCAGTCAGGATTTGGTCCAGAAGTTGATTGAGAGCATGCCAGGGAGAATTGCAGAGGTCCTGAAGAAGAAGGGTCAACACTGCAAATATTGACTTGCTGCATTAACTCATTCTGACTGTCAATATAAGCTTTTGTTACTCATATGTTTGCAATTATTATATTTCTGTCTGTGATAAAAACATCTGTCAAACACACATAAAAACCAGAGGGCAACAGATCATCTGAAAATATAATATTTGTGTCATTCTCAAAACTTTTGGCCATGACTGTATATAGGTGAGGTCAAGAACAAGCCAAATATGAAAATACTATGTTCAGGAATGTTTAGACCTTTGTTGCTCAGGTCCAGAGCAATGGAGGAATAAAAAAAAAAAAACCTGTGTCAGTTTTTACCATAAGTGTGTCATCAGTGTTTTCCCATATGGATAAATAAATGACAAAACTTCTCCTATCTATTACAATGTAAGCCACAAACACCACACACTGCTGGCATTCATGTGCTGTACTTGACTTACACAGACCCATTGATTGTATTGGTACCGTTCAACCATGATACTGGAAAAACAGACAGATCTCCATTATTTTTGCATGGACTTAATAAGTCAGTAAAAAAAAGCGGACATGTTAACAGTCCCATAGATTGTAATGGTACGTGTTCTATCAGTGAAAAATATGAATAGAACATATATGTGCAATGCAGATGTATGAATGATGCCTAAGCTTGGGTTCACAATGTTATTTTTACATTGTTGAGCAATATGTTCACGGTGTTTTTGCAGCACTTTTCAGGTGGGTTCCAGGCGGAATCCGCCTGAAAAAGGCATTGTATCAACATTCGGTACCTTTTAAGTGGATTTTTCAGCCCGAAGAAATCTTAATATGAACATACCCTTATGGTCCCGTCACACTCTTCAATGTCCCAGCGATCCCACCAACGATACGACGTGGATGGGTTCGCTGGGACATCGTTAGCTGATCGCTGGTGAGCTGTCACATGGGCAAACTCACCAGCGATCAGGACCAGCGAGCACGCTGGTATCCAATGTACACATAGGGGAACTAAGCACCACGCGGCACCTAGTTACCCGATATGTACCCTGGATACCGGCTCTCAGCACTCTACAGCAGAAGCTGGGAGCCGTTAACTAGGGTACATATCGGGTAACTAGGAGCCGCGCGGTGCTTAGTTACCCGATATGTACATTGGATACCAGCTCCCAGCTCGCTGATCATTGGTCTCCCGCTGTCACACGCAGTGATGCGCACTGGCCAGCGGGAGACCAACAATGAAAAAATGGTCCAGGACATTCACCGATGATCAGCGATACCCAGCAGGGTGGCTGGTCGTCGCTGCGTGTTACACTAAGCAAGATTGCTGGCTAGGTCGCTGTTGCGTCACAAAATCGGTGACTAGAGTTGAGCGATACTTTCCGATATCCTAAAGTATCGGAATCGGAATGGTATCGCCGATATCACTAAAAAATCGGCGATACCCGATACCGATACCGGAAGTCCCATGTAAGTCTATGGGAACAAAATATCGCAACTAAAAAAACCCCATTCTTTCCTTGTAAACACTAAATATACACACATAGAATACATATATATATATATATACATGTCATTGTGACATATATATACATATATGTATAGTTTATACACTTCTACATAGTAAAATATCCTTTGATTCAATTGCCGGGTAAAGCCGGCTTCAGTGAAAAGACAGAAGCACCCGACATGAAATGACACTTGGTGTACATAGGGTTAACCATGTCTTTTCATGTCCTTTGCTATCTAATTTGCACAAACAATTAAATCAGACTATGTGTGCAAAATTTCACACCTGTAGGGGTTAATTAAAGGTGTAAATTCGTTGTAAAAAAACGGACTTTTTTGCTACGAATTTACACCTTTAATTAACCCCTACAGGTGTGAAATTTTGCACACATAGTCTGATTTAATTGTTTGTGCAAATTAGATAGCAAAGGACATGAAAAGACATGGTTAACCCTATGTACACCAAGTGTCATTTCATGTCGGGTTCTGCATTTTCACAAAAGCCGGCAATTGAATTAGCGGCTATTATACTATGTAGAAGTGTATGAACTACAAATATAAATATATATATATATGTGTCACAAATTCAATGACATGTATATATATATATATGAGGTGTAAAATTGCTGAAAAAAAATGCGTGGGCTCCCGCCCTATTTTCGCAACCAGACAGACAAAGCCAGTGAGTGGGGGCAGATAATAATAGCCCAGAGAGGGACCATTATTTTTGGCCCCCCCCGGCTACTTAACATCTGCCCCCAGACACCCCAGAAAGGGCAAATCTCTAATTAGATTTGCCCTTTCTGGCACTTTGCCCGTCTATTCCCATTGCCCTGTAGCGGTGGCGAATGGGTTAATAAGGGGTTAAAATGACCTTGCAATTGAAAGGTCACTTTAAGCCAGGTTAATAATTGAGAGCTGTCAATTAGACAACTATCAATTATTAATCCTATTGTATGAAAGAAAAATCAAACACACACACTTTAATAAAAAAGAAGTTTAATGAAATAATCACACAGTTTTTGACCATATTTTATTTACCTGCTAAAACCATTTCCTGTAATAAAAATAAAATAAAAAAGCAAAATTATTCTTACCTATCCCATGCACAGTCAGTTCCCACGGTGAAATCCTTCAGAAAGGGTTAATGTTTACTGCAGGGACCGCAGCTAATGCTGCAGCCTCACAGTAAACCCCAAATGAATGAGTTCCTCTCCTGCCTGACAGGAGAGTAAAGGCTGGGTGTCACATAACGATACACCAGCGATCCCGACAACGATATGCACTTGTCAGGATCGCTGGTGTATCGCTACATGATCGCTGCTGAGCTGCCAAACAGGCAGCTCAGGCAGCGATCTGGGACAGCGACACTGCGGGTAACATCGCTTAAGGGCCCGTCTCACATAGCGATATCGCTACCGAGATCGCTGCTGAGTCACTAGTTTTGTGACGCAGCAGCGAGCTCACCAGCGATATCGCTGTGTGTGACATTCAGCGACGATCAGCCCCCCTGCCGGGTATCGCTGATCGTCGCAGAAATGTCAGGACCTTTTTTTGATCACTGGTTTCCCTCTGACAGGCACGCATCGCTGTGTGTGACAGGCGGGAGACCAGCGATCCGCTGGTAACCAAGGTACACAGCGGGTTTCCAGGCACCGCGCAGCGCTTGGAAACCCGCTGTGTACCTTGGATACCAGCTCCCTGCATCAGGGCGCTGGTATCCAAGGTACACAGCGGGTTTCTAGGCACAGCCCCGCGCCTGGAAACCCGCTGTGTACCTTGGTTACCAGCGGATCGCTGGTCTCCCGCCTGTCACACGCAGCGATGTGTGCCTGTCAGCGGGAAACCAGCGATCAAAAAAAGGTCCTGACATTTCAGCGACGATCAGCGATACCCGGCAGGGGGGCTGATCGTCGCTGAATGTCACACACAGCGATATCGCTGGTGAGCTCGCTGCTGCGTCACAAAACTAGTGACTCAGCAGCGATCTCGGTAGCGATATCGCTATGTGAGACGGGCCCTTAAGTGGAAAGCTTAATTGATTGCTTTCCACTTTCACTTCAGGTCAGCCAGGGACACAATCAGTGACGTCAGAGGGAACTGATTAACAAAAATAGGGGTTCCCTTCGAAAAAAAAATGGCGTGGGGTCCCCCCTATTTTTGTTAACCAGCCAGATGAAGCAGACCGCTGAGGCCTGGATTTTCAGGCTGTTAAGGAGCCAAGATCCATGGACCTTGCCAGCCTGATAATACTAGGCCACAGCAGTCTGCATATCTTGGCTGATTAACAAAAATAGGGGATCCCCTCGAAAAAAATTGGCGTGGGGTCCCCCCTATTTTTGTTAACCAGCCAGATGAAGCAGACCGCTGAGGCCTGGATTTTCAGGCTGTTAAGGAGCCAAGATCCATGGACCTTGCCAGCCTGATAATACCAGGCCACAGCAGTCTGCATATCTTGGCTGATTAACAAAAATAGGGATCCCCTCGAAAAAAATTGGCGTGGGGTCCCCCCTATTTTTGTTAACCAGCCAGATGAAGCAGACCGCTGAGGCCTGGATTTTCAGGCTGTTAAGGAGCCAAGATCCATGGACCTTGCCAGCCTGATAATACCAGGCCACAGCAGTCTGCATATCTTGGCTGATTAACAAAAATAGGGGATCCCCTCGAAAAAAATTGGCGTGGGGTCCCCCCTATTTTTGTTAACCAGCCAGATGAAGCAGACCGCTGAGGCCTGGTTTTTCAGGCTGGTAAGGATCCAATATCCATGGACCTTGCAAGCCTGATAATACCAGGCCACAGCAGTCTGCTTAGCTTGGCTGGTTAACAAAAATAGGGGATCCCCTCGAAAAAAAAACGGCGTGGGGATCCCCCCTATTTTTGTTAACCAGCCAAGTAAAATGCAGACTGCTGCGGCCTGGTATTAAAAGACTGTCAAGGCCCATGGATTTTGGCCCTCAACAGCCTGATAATACCAGGCTACAGCAGCCCCACATTTGGCGCATCAAAAGATGTGCCAATTGTGGCACTTTACCCGGCTCTTCCCACTTGCCCTGTAGCGGTGGCAAGCGGGGTAATAAGGGGTTATTGTCACCGTTGATTGCACGGTGACAATAAGCCCGGTTAATAATGGAGAGGTGTCAATAAGACACCGATCCATTATTAATCCCAAAGTTATTAAATGTATAAAAAAAAGACAAAGCAAGAAAAAAGTATTTTAATGAAATAAAAGAGACAACACAGTTTTCATTAATTTTATTACTCTCTCATTCCTGCGACGCCATCGATCTCCTGTAAAAAAAGAAAAAAAACAAACCAACAGTATACCACCTGTCCGACGCAGTCCAGAACGACAGTCCCACGACGATCCAGCTGTGCTACATCGCAATGACAGGCAGAGCCTGTCATCGCAACGCAGCACAGCTGATTACCTGCTTCCCCGGCGGTGACGTCATCGGACTGACTGCTTTACGGCCGGGATTACCCAGCAGTCACTGCAGTTATCGCGAGATACTGCATGTGACCTCCGGGGAAAGAAGATGACGGCCATGAAGCAGTCCGGGATGTGACCGCCGGAGATCTTCTGCCAGGTAAGTGCCGCTGACTCCTGACAGACCCGACCGACGGACACTGACAGTGACAGTGACAATCCCGATTCCGGTATCCGATAAGACGAAAATATCGGAACTCGGAATCGGAATTCCGATACAGCTAATATCGGCCGATACCCGATATTTGCAGTATCGGAATGCTCAACACTATCGGTGACGCTTCAGCGATCTCGCTAGCGATCTAGCTTAGTGTCAAGGGGCTTTACTGTTGTTCCTTATTACTGTAATTCTATTAATTAAAACCAAAATTTGCTCTTATGTCCAGGTTGTACAACAAGCACTTGATCAAGCCAGGAAAGGGAGGACTTGCATCATGATCGCACACAGGCTATCTACAGTCCAGAATGCAGATGTTATCATTGTCATGAAGAATGGAAGAGTAATAGAAATAGGAACTCACCAGGAGCTCCTCACTAAGCGAGGGGCATATTTCCAACTAGTAAATGCACAAGCTATAATTTAGATGAAATGCTCTGAACTGCTGAAAAACAACATAAATCTGAAGCCTTAAAACCTAAAAGTTTGCTTAGATGCTGCTAGAAGAAAGCCAATGGGCATTCCAAAAAAACTTTTTATTTAAGCTTTTACGTATCTCCTCTATGTAACATATAAGTGGACTAGAGGTAGATTTTGCAATGTATGCACTAATAAACAAGCCACATTTATTATTATTTTTTTATCTAATGCTTAGAATTGAAGAATATAATGTTATACATGTTATTTTTGTACAGTTTCGCATTATACTTGCTCAAAATGTTAATTGCATTAAATTATATTTAAAAAAAATAAAAATAAAATGTACTTTTCAAGTTATCCCTCAAGTACCCTCACTTGTCTTCCCTTCTTTTGAGGTCCATGCTGTCAGACTCTACATCCCCTTCTCCATGCGAGTGGTAGTGGTGTATCGTCCTCCCGGCCCTTGTCATCAGTTCCTGGATCAATTTGCCACCTGGCTTCCACATTTTCTTTCCTGTGACATCCCCACCCTCATCATGGGTGATTTCAACATCCCCATTGCTCTTCCCCTCTCCCCATCTGCCTCTCATCTTTTATCTCTAACCTCCTCTTTCGGCCTCTTGCAGCATACTAACTCCCCACGCATGAAGACAGAAACTCCCTCGACTTGGTTTTCTCCCGGCTTTGCTCAGTGGATGATTTCACAAATTCCCCTCTCTCGCTCTCTGACCACAGCTTTCTTTCATTCTCTATCAAGAACTGCCATCACGCTCAGGTCTCCCCAACTTTCCACACATATAGAAACATACATGCCATTAACACCCAGAAACTTATGAAGAACTTGCAGTCATCGTTGGCCCCTACCTCCTCTCTCTCATGTCCAGATTCTGCACTGAAGCATTACAACGAAACCCTGCAAAGTGCCCTGGATGAAATTGCACCTCCTATACATAGAACAATACGACACAGACGGCGACAACCGTGGCACACGCTGCAAACACGTTTCCTGCAGCGGTGCTCTAGGCGCGCCAAACGTCTGTGGAGAAAATCGAATCTATCCGAAGATTTCATACATTACAAGCTTATGCTTAAAACATACAACTCTGCCCTTCATCTCTCCAAACAAACCTATTTCAACACCCTCATCACCTCACTATCCAATAGCCCCAAACGTCCCTTTGACACTTTTCACTCCCTACTGAACCCAAAAGTGCAGGCTCCAACCACGGATCTCCATGCTGACAATCTGGCCAATTATTTCAAAGAAACAATCGACCACATCCGACAGGAAATTATCTCCCAATCCCCTCATACCATGCAATGTCCTCCCTCCCCCACTGCATCCAGCTCACTCTCTGATTTTGAACCAGTCACAGAAGAAGTAATCAGGCTCCTTGCATCTTCTCGCCCTACCACTTGCATCAGTGACCCCATTCCGTCACATCTCCTCCAGTCCCTTTCCCCTGCTGTCACCTCTAAACTAACAAAAATATTCAACCTCTCTCTCTACTGGTATCTTTCCCTCCTCATTTAAACATGCCATCATACGTCCATTACTTAAAAAATCATACCTCGACCAAAACTGTGCCGCTAACTATAGACCTGTCTCTAATCTTCCCTTCATCTCTAAACTCCTGGAATGCCTGGTCCACACCCGTCTTATTCGCTATCTCTCAGATAACTCTCTTCTCGACCCTCTTCAATCTGGTTTACACTCTTTACACTCTACTGAAACTGCCCTCACTAAAGTCTCTAATGATCTTCTAACTGCTAAATCTAATGGTCACTACTCCATGCTAATTCTCTTGGATCTCTCCGCAGCATTCGACACTGTGGACCATCAGCTCCTCCTCACTATGCTACACTCCATCGGCCTCAAGGACACCGTTCTCTCCTTGTTCTCCTCCTATCTCTCTGACCGTTCCTTCACTGTATCTTTTGCTGGTTCCTCCTCCTCTCATCTTCCCCTTACTGTTGGGGTTCCTCAAGGATCAGTCCTAGGCCCCCTCCTGTTCTTTTTATATACTGCCCCTATTGGACAAACAATCAGTAGATTTGGTTTCCAGTACCATCTTTATGCTGATGACACCCAATTATACACCTCACCCATTATCACGCCTGCCTTTTTAGAAAACACCAGTGATTGTCTTACCGCTGTCTCTAACATCATGTCCTCCCTCTATCTGAGACTGAACCTGTCAAAAACAGAACTCCTCGTGTTTCCTCCCTCTACTAACCTACCTTTGCCTGGCATTGCCATCTCCGTGTGTGGTTCCACCATTACTCCCCAGCGACATGCCCGCTGTCTTGGGGTCATACTTGATTCCAAGCTTTCATTCACCCCCTACATCCGTTCACTGGCTCGCTCTTGTTATCTCCACCTCAAAAACATCTCTAGAGTTCAACCTTTTCTTACTTTCGACTCTGCAAAAACTCTTACTGTTTCTCTTATTCATTCTCGTCTGGACTATTGTAACTCTCTACTAATCGGTCTCCCTCTTACCAAACTCTCCCCTCTCCAATCTGTCTTGAATGCTGCAGCCAGGATCATATTCCTCACCAATCGTTATACCGATGCCTCTACCTTGTGCCAGTCATTACACTGGTTACCCTTCCAATACAGAATCCAGTACAAACTTATTACCCTCACTCACAAAGCACTCCATGGCTCAGCACCACCCTACATCTCCTCCCTTGTCTCAGCCTATCATCCTACCTGTGCCCTCTGTTCTGCTAATGACCTGAGGTTAGTATCCTCAATAATCAGAACCTCCCACTCCCGTCTCCAAGACTTTTCACATGCTGCGCCAATTCTTTGGAATGCACTACCCAGGTTAATACGATTAATCCCCAATCCCCACAGTTTTAAGCGTGCCCTAAAAAACGCACTTGTTCAGACTGGCATACCGCCTCAATGCATTAACCTAACTATCCCTGTTGGCCCATTCAAAAAATTTTCTACCATAATCAGGTACCTTGTATTATGTTCTCACCCGCTTTATGCATTTAATAGCCCTCTGTGTCTGTACTGTTACATACTTTGGCTGTTAACTGGTTCATGCAGAATTACACGAACACCTGATTCTTACACTATGGCTGGTCCGAACAATGAAAGCAATTGTTACCATCTACCTTTTGTATCTCCCCTTTTTCCTCATAGATTGTAAGCTTGCGATCAGGGCCCTCATTCCTCTTGGTATCTACTTTGATCTGTGTTTATTGTTATGCTGTAATGTATATTGTCTGTACAAGTCCCCTCTATAATGTAAAGTGCTGCGGAATATGTTGGCGCTATAGAAATAAAATTATTATTATTAATTATTATTAACATGCATTTTTGTGACTAGATATGAAAAAATTGTAAAAAATACTTTATTGTTAAACAGAAAACTCCGATTTGAACCACACCTACATGAGCATACAACACACATGCCTTTCTGCATGCATTTTCCATATTATTTTTGTAAATAAGCATGGATGTATGTTGATGCAATCTAGTGAAAAATAATTAAGACATTAAAATACACAGTGTGAGCTGTAAGACAAGATATTTTGTCACACATACTGTATCAATTATATTAAATGCTGAGGTCAGTGCTCAGTAGTAATCTAGGTGTTAGTCACAGGGTGTGGCTTTCCTTCTTAGCTCATTACCACCCACCACCTGTGTGACCTCATCTCTTTACTATGCCAGCTGAGGCTCTAACAAAGGCCTCACTGATCTGCCATCAGCATCTGACTATTGAGATCTAATATTTTAGGGACTCCATGTATCCCTCACCAGATGATGTCAGGAGAGATAAATGTCCGGCATATCGGATTTCAGACTATTAATCCTTTTGTTCTTCAAATGATAATGGACAGCAAGGTGGCTCACTGTTGCATTGCTGCTCTGGGGTTCTTGGTTCAAATCCCACCAAGCATAGCTTCTGTGTTGTGGCCATAGTTGGGCCAAACAGATTGTTACACCCAATCGTGGCGCATGTGGATATATGGACCCACTGTGCCACAGGGCCGGGCCTACTCAGGAAGGGGCATAACTAAGTGGCTACCTTGGTGTTGACTGGAGTCTCTAGTGGTGATGTCAGGCTTGTGAGGCAGGTGGTCGCCAGGTACCACTCTTGACCCCAGGAGTCAGGTACGCTGACACTACTTTAGGGCTTAGTTGAAACACACCGGTCTAAGATTCAGGATCAGAGTTAGACCATTCATGGACGGGGAATAATGTTCATGCACTGGTCTCACTGGGTTTAGGGGACTTTGGGAAGAAGACTGGCCATTGCGAGACCAGAGGACAATGTTCAGACACTTGCTGCTCCAGGACCAGAGGATAGGGTTCAGGCACTGGCTGCTCCAGGAACAGGGGACAGGTTTCACACCCTGGCCACTCTGTGACCAGAGGACGAGGTTCAGGCACTGACTGACCAGGGGACAGGGTTCAGGCACTAGCCGCTCAGGGACCAGGGGATATGGTTCATACACTAGTCGCTCCAGGACCAGGGGACAAGGTTCAGACAATGGCCGCTGTGGGACTAGGGGACAAGTTCAGGAACTGGTTACTCTGGGACCAGGGGATGAGAATACAGGACTTGAGACCACCTTGATGATGGTTGGTGGGCAAATATTTGGCCAAATGTTATACTGACCGAGCACTCTGCCCCCACCAGATGGTTTTAATTACAGCAGGTTCTACTAAATCCTTGAATGCAGGCATTACTGACAGAGGTGTCCACATTTCACCCAGAAATTCAGATATCAGCCTAATAGAGGTATGTTCACATAGGTCAGGGACTCACCAGACTTGAGACCACCTTGACGATGGTTGGTGGGCAAATAATATTTGGCCAAATGTAATACTAAGCGTCTCAAATTTTTCCTTATACTCTAAAGCTGTATTGCTATTCCAAATTTCACGTATTCCATATTGTCATGCTTTGGTATATTAGCGTGCAGCCTTTTTTCGTATGTTTTACATGGGGGTAGCTCCCCTTGGTTTGCACCTAATTCACATTAGTCTGGATTTGCCAGTCAGTCTTTTTGTCTTTTGAATGTTAGCTTACTGACCGAGCACTCCGCCCCCACCAGGTGGTTTTAATTACAGCAGGTTCCTACTAAACCCATGAATGCAGGCATTACTGACAGAGGTGTCCACATTTCACCCAGAAATTCAGATATCACCCTAAAAGAGGTATGTTCACATAGGTCAGGGACTCACCAGACTTGAGACCACCTTGACGATGGTTGGTGGGCAAATAATATTTGGCCAAATGTTATGCTAAGCGTCTCAAATTTTTCCTTATACTCTAAAGCTGTATTGCTATGCCAAATTTAATGTATTCCATTTTGTCATGCTTTGGTATGTTAGAGTGCAGCCTTTTTTCGTGTGTTTTACATGGGGATAGCTCCCCTTGGTTTGCACCTAATTCACATTAGTCTGGATGTGCCAGTCAGTCTTTTTGTCTCTTTAGGATATAGGACTGGCTACACCAGGACTAGGGGACTACGGACCTAGGACTGGCCACACCAGGACCAGTGGAGAGCATTCAGGCTCTGGTCACACCCAGGCTAGGGGACTTCACAACTCACTAGCAGTACATCTTACTAACTAATGATTCACTATGTTGCTTGGTGACTCCCTAGGGGAGAGGGAGTCTTTTATACAAGATGTCTCCCAGTTATTGGCTGGAAGACATCGTGCAGGTGTACTACTTATGCTAAATGCATTTCAGCTACAAGCTGTCATAGGACATGGCCATTAATGGATTATCGCGGGAGAGCTGAGTATAACTTTGCTTTTTTTAATTAAATTTTTGGTGACTAAATGGGTAAAAGAGGATTGGGGAGTTTTTATTTCAAATAAAGGAGTCTGTGTGTTTATTTAAATTAAAAGAGTTTACTTTGTCTCTGTCTTTATTACATTTGACTATGGGATTAATAATGGGGGTGTCTCATAGACGTCTCTCCATTACTAACCCATGGGCTTGATGTCAGTGAACATAAAACAACTGAAATCAACCCCACAACTATTACCCCAGTTGCCACAGCACCAGGGTAAGTGGGAAGAATGGGTTTAATCACCAGAATTGGAGCATCTTATGAATGTGACATTTCTGGGGTGGCTGAGGCCTGATGTTTTTAGTCTGTGAAGGGGCTAATATCCATGGCCCCTTCCTAGGCTTTTAATATCAGCCCGCAGCAGTCTTGTTTAGCCTTTGCTGATTAGTAATTATAGGGTGGACCCCACATCATTTTTTTGGGTGGTGTCCCTTAAAATAACCAGTAACAGCTGTGAGCTGATATTAATAGTTTGGGATTCTTTATGGTTATTAGCCCCTTCACAGAATATTAACATCAGCCCCCAGCTGGTTATGAAAATTATGGGGGACCCCATGAAATTTTTTTATTTATTTATTTAAAAAAAAGTACAGAAAAATAGGCATTCAAAGCACTGATTCGAAATCACACTGACATATTTCTATCAATCTATCTGTCTATCTTTCTATTTATCTATCATCTATGATGTTACTCATCACTATCTATCTCTATCTTTGAATATCTTTCATACATAAAACTCTGTAATTTCTATTCTGCATTTAATTCCGTATGTGGCACACTGACATGGACAACACACAGATGTCACACGGATTGCACACGGATGTCACATACATACACATGGATGTCACATGGACACGGACCATGGATTTCACCACTACTGGTTTCTCCAGTACATGAATCACCAGGACGTGTGAAGGAGGCCTTACACAGAGAAGATCTGAACATTGATGAGCTGAAGGAGAACACAGGAGGAGAGGATGGTCCTCCTCTCACTGAAGTGCCATTTTTAATGGAAATGTATAATCTAAAATTGACCTATAGTCTAAATCAGGTTTTTCTGTTAAAATGTATGTTTTTAAGCATTTTTTTTTTTTTTTTTTAGAAGTGTAATACATTTTTTCAACAGCCTCATTATCGTACAGACAATATTACAATGAGAATTAATACTTTCATGCACAGTAGCTAATAATCCACCATTGTCAGTGGGTGTTACATCTTGATCTTGTCTCCTCCATCTCATGAGGCAATGACTTTCCCCAAATTAGGCCATACCTAGAAATCTCTGTACATGTGGCTGCTGAAAAGTACAGGAAATATGAGACTAATATTAGGCCTAGCTGGCAGGGTGAAAATTTCAAGATTTTTTATTTCATTTTTTATGTAGATAGCGATATGAGAAGTTTAAAACGTATAACCTAAATGGTTCAAAAAAAGTTTTAAACTAAAATTCTGATTTAGATAGAAGGTCATTTTCTGGTGACAAATTCCTTTTAAGCTCGTAACCACCTACCATTATTTCTAGGCCATCTAACAATCTGCATGTCAAAGATATCCAGATAGAGGGAAAACAGCCAATAACATAATATTAAAGCGTGTTATGTCAAATGCAGACTTACGAAACAACACACGTAGTCTTTGGTGTACTCAGAGCACAGTTTTATTTGAGCAGTCATGACAGGCTGTGATGAATCATTGTGCGCTAGTCTCGGCTTGTCCTTACATAACCTCAGCAATGCTTTACTTCCACTAAGAAACTATGCATGATTAATTTTCCTAATCTGAAAAAACAAACAGGAAATTGTGCAGGGGACACAATGGACATACGTCACTGATTCCCTACTCCATCCACATAGAGCTTTCAAAGTGTCTGGGGCCAAGAACATTATGATATCCTACGTACACGTTTGTAAATATAGGTTTGGGTTGATCGTATTTTTTGTATCAATCTTGTAGAAATGTTGAAATAATGACGTGTAGCTTTGGTAAATTTTCATTACAAACTTTAGAAATTCAGTTGGTGCTGTTTTAGCATGTACTGGGCACAAAAAAAACATTATTCTGTTTCACGGATTCACAACTGGTGCTGGAGGCCATCATGAACTTGCTCATTATTCAGTCCATTCACTCGAGGAGAGGGGGTGTACTGGAAGCTGAAGTGGAAGATCCAATAGACAAGAGGTGAAAAACTGCATCAATGAGCCATGGAGAGTTTGATCAGAAGTTGACAATGAAATGATTGGGAAATTATAGGTGCTTTAGTGCAGTGAGGCTGGAAGAGTCTCAGCTGAAGAGGAATCAGAGCGGTCCTAGGAAAACAATTGCAGCATGCACGATTTACCTCCGAGAATCAGATGGCACTCACCCATTCATATCTATAGGTCCGTGAAAAATATCAGATTGCACCCGGATGTCATCAAATTTCGGTCCAATCGTCATAGATTAACATAATGGAGAAGATGGAGAAACTTTTTATTCTGCACACCTCTGAGAAAATCGGATCAAACTCTGATCAGAGTCTGATTAGCATAATCAGACCGATTTTCTCAAATGGAGAGAAAACGGTCGCCTGCAGCTGCCCTTTCAGTGACACACAAGCTTTGAATTCAGATTTTGTTTTAGATGCCAATTAACATTGTCTAGTGATGGGTGAACCCGTGGATGTTCGGGCCCAGTGGGTTTGGCCGAACATCTAAAAAAATGTTTGGTTCGGGTACCAGAACCTGAACCCGGACCCCATTCAGAAGAATTAGGTGCTCTGCATGACAGAGTGGCAAACAAGGGCTCTGATCGGCAGTAAGATTATTACTGCAGGTCAGAGAGCTGCGGTTCCCACGCTGTCTGATGAAAAAAGGTTACCACCGGTCACAGGTGTCGGCTGATGAGAGAGTACTACTCTCATCATTGTATGTCTGCTATTGCTGATAACAGCGAGAGCAAGCGCCGCTGATGGGAGTCTTCATCATTTATAGAATAAATGGAGCTATGAAAATGAATAATAATAATAATTTATGGCCATTGATATCTAGCCCAAAGGTTAGTAATGAAGAGGCATCTATAAGACGCCTCCATTACTAACCCCATAGTTAGATTGTAAAAAAAATTGCCAGAATAAAATCCTTTAATTGAATTAATGACAGACTCCTTTATTTGAAATAAAAATAAAAAATACTCACCTTTATACCAAATCCATTGAAGTCCATGTCACCTGTAAAACACAGAAAATAAAAAATAACCATAATACTCACCTTTAAACCTAATCCACCAATGTCCATGTCCCCTGTAAAAGTAGAAAAATAATAAAAAATAATAAACAACTATATCTCTCACCTGTCCGACGTGAATATAATTGATATCTGTGAGACGAAGATCCGGATTATTTGGATAACAGTCACATAAGTGATGCCACCGCTAGCCTGCTCACACTGAGACAGGAGCTCCCATGAGAAAGCTTACTGGAGTTTATAGCTGATGATCCCTGGTGACGTCACGGCATCGTTGTCTGCATGAGAACTCTAATAGATGCGTCTTTTATGGGGTGGCTGCAGGCTGCTAGCTTTAGGCTGGGAATGACCAATATCCATGTCTCCATACCAGTCTGAAAATAACAGTTGTCAGATTTACCTTTAAGCTAGTTATCAAAAATAGGGGGACCACACGCCATATTTTTAAAAAATATTTATTTAAATAATTTAAAGAAATGGCTTGGGACCCCTCCATTCTTAATAACTAGCCATGATAAAGCTGACAGATGCCCTGTGTAATTTTTTTATTATTATTTATTTATAGCACAGGCGTCGGCTAATGTATACTACCATCAGCGGCACCTGCTCTTGCTGTTATCAGTAACAGCGGCACCTTATATACTTATATACAGCATGTGCACAACATAGCCTCTGATATACAGCATGTGCCACATATAGCCTCTGATATACAGCATGTGCCAGACATAGCCTCTGATATACAGCATATGCTCCACATAGCCTCAATATATACAGTATGAGCCTCACTTATAGCCTCCAATATCCAGTATGACCCCCACATAGCCTCCTATATACAGTATGACCCCTCACATAGCTTTCTACTTTTAGTATGAGCCCTACATAGCCTCCCTATATATAGCAAGAGCCCCACATAGCCTCTTATATACAGCATGTGCCACATATAGCCTCTGATATTCAGCATGTGCCCCACATAGCCTCACTATATACAGTACAAGCCCCAATATAGCCTCCCATATACAGTATAAGCCCCCCACATACCCTCCATATATGCAGTATGAGCCCACACAGCTTCCATATACAACAACACATACTCAGCTCATTCCCATTCCCATGATGCTCTGTTCTGGTCTCCTGTGCACTGAGTTTCTGCAGGAGCTTGATAAAATTATATAATCGCATCTACTGTTTCACACACTAATTGTTGGAAGGTGGAGTCTGTGGACCCATCCTCCACCAATGTATTCACTGCTGTCTGCACCCTGAGAATGCAGATAGCGGTGCCAGTGGGTAGCGGATGGACTTTGGGGGGAAGGGCATGATGTAACCCATGGGCTACTGTTTCAGCCTGTTAGCAGCCTCGGCCCTGCAGATGACATGGTCTAGCCCAGACCTGGGTAAACTGCGACCCACGGACCATATCCAACCCTCTGACTGTTCCAGGCCAGCCAATGAGTAGCAGTTTGCCCAGGTCTGGGCTAGACCATATCATCTGCATGGCACTATGGGAAAGCCTGCTTGCCTGCGCCTGACAATATTAGCATGCTCACTGACTCTCCAGCAGTGTGTGATATAGTGCTGGGGTTTTATTTATTTTTTTCCCTGATCCTTATGAATTGAGTCATAGGGAGTTCTAATTCAAGTGAAACTATAAATTTCAGGAAATTCGACTCCAACTCAATCCTGCATGGGACAAGCCACTCATCGCTAGTTTTAGTACAAAACATGAACTAGTAGTTTGTTGCTGCTTTATTATTTTGAAGTGAGAAAAGTGAATCTTTTTGTTTGTCTATAACAACTTTACAGACTGATATCTTTATTCAAAGACTACAATGATCAACAAATATAATACAATTAGTCGGCACTCCGTTCAGTAAACAGAAGGAAGCTGAGCTGTCAGGGATT
Organism: Oophaga sylvatica; assembly: GCA_033576555.1. Taxonomy (NCBI): domain Eukaryota; kingdom Metazoa; phylum Chordata; class Amphibia; order Anura; family Dendrobatidae; genus Oophaga; species Oophaga sylvatica. The sequence continues at coordinate 52,485,624 of JARQOD010000006.1, forward strand.
TTGCAGTGATGAAGAATGTTAGTTCTAATGATGATTCATGCAGGGAAAAGAGACTTCCTGTTTCTACATAGAGCTTAGAAGGATTAAATTAGTTTTGTTTTTAATCACATTATGTCATAGACCTAATGGAGGCAATGAAAATTAACTGGGTAGAAAGGCAAAATGAACAATTGTAAGTACACAGTGCTGTATAATATGATGATTGCTTTATATTAAGATAAAAACGATGGGAGGAGGGCTTCTTTAAGTAGGTCAATGTGCCTTCCGTTGGATGAGCACTGAAGGATAACATGCCGATCTTGATGTCATGTTTTAATCCTACAGTTAATATTACACAAGTTCTGCTCTGTTTAAACAGGCTTCGGATTATGATGTCAGTGTCACCCATTATGTAACACTTATTGCAGAATAGCACGGTCAGACATTATAAATCCTATGGCATCATGTTAAAATGTTTCATAATAGCATTACTGTGCCAATATTACTTTGGAAAATCTATGTGGTGGTAAAAGATGTCATAATATAAAATATAAAAAATATAATGGCACCTATTAGATGTTCAAAATAGTGTAAAGTCTATTCACAGCTTCAAGACACAGTCAATTCCCTCCGCTTCTCCCAAGACACAAAACTTTTTTATTTTTCTGTCCACATAGACAAAGTTTGCAAAACTAGTTATATATTTGAATGAAACCATTCATTTTACCAAATAGTGTACTGGAAATGGGAAAACAATTCCAAGTACATTAAAATTGCAAACAGACAATTTTGGGGGGAATTGTTTTTTATTTTTTAATACATTAGTTTCATAGTTATTATGAGGTTGAAGGTAGACTTAAGTCCATCAAGTTCAACCTATTACCTAACATGTTGATCCAGAGGAAAGCAAAAAAAAAACATGAGGCAGACATTAATAGCTCCATATTAGGGGAAAAAATTCTTCCTGACTCTACATACGGCAATCAGACTAGTTCCTAAATCAACAACCAATCACAGAATCTAGTTTCCATAACCTATAATATTATATTTATCAAGAAAGGCGTCCAAGCCCTTCTTGAATATTAGTAGTGAATCAACCATTAAAATATCATGTGGAAGAGAGTTCCACAGTCTCACTGCTCTCACAGTAAAGAATCTGCATCTGATTATGATAAAACTTTCCACTAGAGACGTACAGGATGCCCCTTTTCCCTATCACAGGCCTACGAGTAAAAAGATCATTTTACAGATCTCTGTACTGTCCCCTCATATATTTGTACATTGTAATAAGATCACCCCTAAGCCTTCATTTTTCCAAACTGAATAACCCCAGGTTTAACCCCTTCATGACCCAGCCTATTTTGACCTAAATGACCTGGCCATTTTTTGCAATTCTGACCAGTGTCCCTTTATGAGGTAATAACTCAGGAACGCTTCAACGGATGATAGCGATTCTCAGATTGTTTTTTCGTGACATATTGGGCTTCATGTTAGTGGTAAATTTAGGTCGATAATTTTTGCGTTTATTTGTGAAAAAAATGGAAATTTGGCCAAAATTTTGAAAATTTCACAATTTTCAAATTTTGAATTTTTATTCTGTTAAACCAGACAGTTATGCGACACAAAATAGTTAATAAATAACATTTCCCACATGTCTACTTTACATCAGCACAATTTTGGGAACGACATTTTTTTTGTTAGGAAGTTATAAGGGTTAAAAGTTGACCAGCGATTTCTCATTTTTACAGCAAAATTTACAAAACCATTTTTTTTAGGGACCACTTCACATTTGAAGTCACTTTGAGGGGTCTACAGTCATGGCCAAAAGTTTTGAGAATGACACAAATATTAATTTTTACAAAGTCTACTGCTTCACTTTTTCTAATGGCAATTTGAATATACTCCAGAATGTTATAAAGAGTGATCAGCTTAACAGCAATTACTTGCAAAGTCAATATTTGGCTAGAAAATGAACTTTATCCCCCAAAACACATTTCAACATCATTGCAGCCCTGCCTTAAAAGAACCAGCTAACTCTCTTTCAGTGATTGCTCCATTAACACAGGTGTGGGTGTTGATGAGGACATGGCTGGAGATCAATCTGTCATGATTAAGTAAGAATGAGACCACTGGACCCTTTAAAAGGAGGCTGGTGCTTGGCATCATTGTTTCTCTTCTGTTAACCATGGTTATCTCTAAAGAAACATGTGCAGTCATCATTGCAATGCACAAAAATGGCCTAACAGGGAAGAGTATCGCAGCTAGAAAGATTGCACCTCAGTCAACAATCTATCGCATCATCAAGAACTTCAAGGAGAGAGGTTCCATTGTTGCCAAAAAGGCTTCAGGGCGCCCAAGAAAGACCAGCAAGCGCCAGGACCGTCTCTTAAAAGTGTTTCAGCTGCGGGATCGGGCTACCAGCAGTGCAGAGCTTGCTCAGGAATGGCAGCAGGCAGGTGTGAGTGCATCTGCACGCACTGTGAGGCGTAGACTCTTGGAGCAAGGCCTGGTCTCAAGGAGGGCAGCAAAGAAGCCACTTCTCTCCAGAAAAAACATCATGGACAGACTGATATTCTGCAAAAGGTACAGGCAGTGGACTGCTGAGGACTGGTGTAAAGTTATTTTCTCTGATGAATCCACTTTTCGATTGTTTGGGACATCAGGAAAACGCCTCATTCGGAGAAGACAAGGTGAGCGCTACCACCAGTCTTGTCTCATGCCAACTGTTAAGCATCCTGAAACCATTCATGTGTGGGGTTGCTTCTCAGCCAAGGGAATCGGCTCTCTCACAGTCTTGCCTAAAAACACAGCCATGAATAAAGAATGGTACCAGAATGTCCTCCAAGAGCAACTTCTCCCAACCCTCCAAGAGCAGTTTGGCGATCAACAATGCCTTTTCCAGCATGATGAGGCACCTTGCCATAAAGCAAAGGTGATAACTAAATAGCTCAGGGAACAAAACATAGAGATTTTGGGTCCATGGCCTGGAAACTCCCCAGATCTTAATCCCATTGAGAACTTGTGGTCAATCATCAAGAGACGGGTGGACAAACAAAAACCTAAAAATTCTGACAAAATGAAAGCATTGATTGTGCAAGAATGGACTGCTATCAGTCAGGGTTTGGTCCAGAAGTTGATTGAGAGCATGCCAGGGAGAATTGCAGAGGTCCTGAAGAAGAAGGGTCAACACTGCAAATATTTACTTGCTGCATTAACTCATTCTAACTGTCAATATAAGCTTTTGTTACTCATATGTTTGCAATTATTATATTTCTGTCTGTGATAAAAACATCTGTCAAACACACATAAAAACCAGAGGGCAGCAGATCATGTGAAAATATAATATTTGTGTCATTCTCAAAACTTTTGGCCATGACTGTATATGGCAGAAAATACCCAAAAGTGACACCATTATAAAAACTGCACCCCTCAAGCTACTTAAAACTACATTCAAGAAGATTATTAACCCTTCAGGTGCTTCACAGGAACTAAAGCAACGTGGAAGGAAAAAATGGACATTTTAATTTTTCCAACAAAATTTTTCTTTTAGCATCAATTTTTTCATTTTTGCATGGGCAACAGGATAAAGTGGACCCTAAAATTTGTTGGGCAATTTCTCCTGAGTATACAGATACCTCATATGTGGTCATAAACCACTGTTTGGGCGCACGGCAGGGCTCAGAAGGGAAGGAGCGCCATTTGACTTTTTGAATGGAAAATATGCTGGAATATTTAGCGGTTGCCATGTCGCATTTGGAGAGTCCCTGTGTGCCTAAACATTGGAGCTCCCCCACAAGTGACCCCATTTTGGAAACTAGACCCCCCAAGGAACTTATCTAGATGCAGAGTGAGCACTTTGAACCCTCAGGTGCTTCACAAATTGATCCATAAAAAAAGAAAGTACTTTTTTTTCACAAAAATTTTATTTTAGCCTCAGTTTTTTCATTTTCACATGGGCAACAGGATAAAATGGATCCTAAAATTTGTTGGGCAATTTCTCCTGAGTACACCGATACCTCATATGTGGTCATAAACCACTGTTTGGGCGCACAGCAGGGCTCAGAAGGGAAGGAGCGCCATTTGACTTTTTGAATGGAAAATATGCTGGAATATTTAGCGGTTGCCATGTCGCATTTGGAGAGTCCCTGTGTGCCTAAACATTGGAGCTCCCCCACAAGTGACCCCATTTTGGAAACTAGACCCCCCAAGGAACTTATCTAGATGCAGAGTGAGCACTTTGAACCCCCAGGTGCTTCACAAATTGATCCGTAAAAGAAAGTACTTTTTTTTCACAAAAATTTTCTTTTAGCCTCAGTTTTTTCATTTTCACATGGGCAACAGGATAAAATGGATCCTAAAATTTGTTGGGCAATTTTTCCTGAGTACACAGATACCTCATATGTGGTCACAAACCACTGTTTGGGCGCACGGCAGGGCTCAGAAGTGAAGGAGCGCCATTTGACTTTTTGAATGGAAAATTAGCTCCAATCGTTAGCGGACACCATGTCATGTTTGGAGAGCCCCTGTATGCCTAAACTTTGGAGCTCCCCACAAATGACCCCATTTTGGAAACTAGACCCCCTAAGGAACTTATGTAGATGCACAGTGAGCACTTTGAACCCCAGGTGCTTCACAAAAGTTTATGACGCAGAGCCGTGAAAATAAAAAATCATTTTTTTTCTCAAAAAATGATTATTTAGTCCCCTATTTTTTATTTTCACAATGGTTACAGGAGAAATTGGACCCCAAAAGTTGTTGTCTAATTTGTCCTAAGTACGCTAGTACCTCACATGTGGGAGGAACCACTGTTTAGGCACACGTCAGGGCTTGGAAAGGATGTAGTGACGCTTTGAAATGCAGACTTGATGGAATGGTCTGCGGGCGGGCAGAGCCCCTAATGTGCCTAAACAGTAGAAACCCCCACAAGTGACCACATTTTGTAAACTAGACCCCTCATGGAACTTTTCTAGATGTGTGGTGAGCACCTTGAACCCCCACGTGCTTCACAGAAGTTTGTAATGCAGAGCCGTGAAAATAAAAAATCATTTTTTTCCTCAAAAACTGATTTTTTTAACCCGCAATTTTTTATTTTCACAAGGGTAACAGGAGAAATTGGACCACAAAAGTTGTTGTACAGTTTGTCCTGAGTACACTGGTACCCCATATGTGGGGGGAACCACTGTTTTGGCGCATGGGAGAGCACAGAAGGGAAGGAGCGCCATTTTGGAATGCAGACTTGATGGAATGTTCTGTGGGCGTCATGTTGCGTTTGCAGAGCCCCTGATGTGCCTAAACAGTAGAAACCCCCCACAAGTGACCCCATTTTGGAAACTAGACCCCCAAGGAGCTTATCTAGATGTGTAGTGAGCACTCTGAACCCCCAAGGGCTACACAGAAGTTTATAACGCCGGGGCATGAAAATAAAAAAATCATATTTTTTCCACAAACATGATCTTTTAGTCCCCAATTTTTTTATTTTCCCAAGGGTAACAGGAGAAATTAGACCTCAAAAGTTGTTGTCCAATTTGTCCTGAGTACGCTGATATCCCATATGTGGGAGAAAACTACTGTATAGGCACACTTCGGGGCTCGGAAGGGAAGTAGTGACGTTTTGAAATGCCGACTTGATGGAATGGTCTGCGGGCGTCATGTTACGTTTGCAGAGTCCCTGATGTGCCTAAACAGTAGAAACTCCCCACAAGTGACCCCATTTTGGAAACTAGACCCCGCAAGGAACTTATCTAGATGTGTGGTGAGCACTTTGAACCCCCAAGGGCTACACAGAAGTTTATAACGCCGGGGCATAGAAATAAAAGAATCATATTTTTTCCACAAACATGATCTTTAGTCCACAATTTTTTTATTTTCTCAAGGGTAACAGGAGAAATTAGACCCCAAAAGTTGTTGTCCAATTTGTCCTGAGTACGCTGATATCCCATATGTGGGAAAAAACTACTGTATGGGCACACGTCGAGGCTCGGAAGGGAAGTAGTGACGTTTTGAAATGCCGACTTGATGGAATGGTCTGCGGGTGTCATGTTACGTTTGCAGAGCCCATGATGTGCCTAAACAGTAGAAACCCCCCCAAGTGACCCCATTTTGGAAACTAGATCCCCCAAGGAACTCCTCTAGATGTGTGGTAAGCACTTTGAATCTCCAAGTTCTTCACAGAAGTTTATAACGCAGAGCCGTGAAAATAAAAAATCATTTTTTTTCCACAAAAATAACTTTTTTAGTCCCCCCCAATTTTTTTTACCAACAGTAACAGGAGAAATTAGACCCCCAAAGTTGTTGTGCAATTTTTCCCGAGTACGCTGATACCCCATATGTGGGGGTAAACCACTGTTTGAGCACACGTCGGGGCTTGGAATAAAGGGAGCACTGTTTGACTTTTTGAACGCAAAATTTGCAGGAATCAATGGTGGCGCCATGTCGCGTATGGAGACCCCTGATGTGCGTAAATAGTGGAAACCCCTCAATTCTAACTCCAACCCTAACCCCAACACACCCCTAACCCCAACCCTAACCCCTACACACCCCTAACCCTAATACAAACCCTAACCATAACCCTAACCATAACCCTAACCCCAACACACCCCTAACCCTAATCCCAACTCTAAACAAAAACCTAACCACAAGCCTAACCCTAATCCCAACCCTAAACCTAATTCCAACCCTAACCCTAATTCCAACCCTTACCCTAGTTCTAACCCCAACCCTAGTTCTAACCCTAAGGCTGGGTTCATATTTTTACCAGCCCGTTCAACACGTAGCATTGACGGGCTGGTAACGGTATAGCATAACGCGATCGCGTTATGCTATACCCGCTAGTGCAGAGGAATCAGCGATGATTCATCTGTGCTAGCGGTGATGGAGCCCAGACGCTGCAGCCTGCGTCCAAGGCTCCGTCACTGAATGACGACACGAATGACGACACGTTGCGTTGCGATGCGCACACAATTGGGGTCAATGGCAGCGTTAACGGACTGCGTTACACCGCGTTATACCGCGGTGAAACGCAGTCCATCTAACGGACTGCCATAATGCAATATGAACCCAGCCTAACCCTAACCCTGAGGCCACGTGCACACGTTGCGGATTCACTTGCGGATTTTTCTAAAATCCGCAGGTAAAATGACCTGCCTTTTACCAGCGTATTTAGCGCGGATTTGCTGCGGTTTTTCTCTGCGGTTTTACGCCTATAATGGAATAGGTGTAAAACCGCTGCGGAATCCGCACAAAGAATTGACATGCTGTGGATTTAAAACCGCAGCAAATCCGCGCTGAAAAATCTGCAGCATGTGCACAGCGTTTTTTTTACCATTTATTTGCATTGTACTGTACATGGTTTCTGGATCTGCTGCGGATACGCAGCGGATTTTGCTGCGGATCAGCAGCGGATTTTGCTGTGGATCCGCAGCGGATTTTGCTGCAGATTTTGCTGCGGATCAGCAGCGGATCCGCAACGCAAAATCCGCTGCTGATCCGCAGCAAAATCCGCTGCGGATCCGCAGCAAAATCCGCAACGTATGCACAGGGCCTAATAGGAAAAAAAAATTCTTTATTATTTGTCCCTACCTATGACAGGGGGGGTTCACTTACTTTTTTTTATTTTGATCACTGTGACAGTTTATCACCCCCGGTAGCCGAGACCCCGGAGAAAATGCGCCTCTGGGGGTGCTATTCACTTTTTCCACAGCGCCGATGTGGTTTAAGTACCCTTAATGACCGCCGTTAAAAGGCGTATCGGCGGTCGTTAAGGGGTTAAACTTAATTCCTCTCAACACATAGTGTGCTGGGGCAAACTTCTGGGTTTTAAATCACTGAAGCTAACAGCCTCAGTGAAACGTATCTCCCCAACAGCACTGTGCCAGTTACATTGTCACAACAAGTTGAGTAAAATTTCTGCATCATTTCTGCATCTCTTGGCATGAAAAACCCAGCTGCAAACTGAGCGTTTTTGGTTCGTTTTTGAGTGATTGGAGTGAAGTCAATGAAAAACATAAAATCTTCAAGTCAGAAATACTCAACGTGTGCATGACACTTTGCTGACATCAAGTTTTGCTTCAGGTTTTCTCACAAACTCGCGTAAAAAATGACAAAAATGCAACAAATCTGCAACATGTGCACACTGCCTAAATTTTTAAAGATGCTTTATTGAGAGTGAGTAACTGATAATATAATAGAGGGGAGATATGTTTCACTACGCCTAATGACGTCAGTGATATAAAATCCAGAGTTGTATTTCCTCCAGCACAGTAAGTGTTGCGAGGGTTAAGTTATCTTATGAGCTGGTTTTTAGGGGGACATTCATAGAGCGGGTGGGAGAGTGTCCCCCCATATCTCCCCCTACACAGCTAGCACCACTATATGCTGACAGGACCTTGGTGAGGTCATAGTCATGTGATCAGTCACGTGGTAGAGAAGTCACATGGTCTGGGCTTAAATGGCTGAAGGGAAAATCTCTCAGTGTTCAGTGTGTGAACCGGGAGAAGGAGCACTGCAGGAGAGTGCTGCATGGACTAAGTGAACCTGAAACATGTCAGTCATGAGCGGAAGGATCCCCGCTCACAGAAGAACTGTGTTTGCTCTGCCACCATTTTGTTTTGTTTTCCTATTTTGCCCAAAGGGCTTTATTTTCTTTACCACATCTGGGTTTATGCTGCCTTCAATAAACCCAAGGAAGTTCTTAAAGGTGCAGTGTCTACCACTATGTACAGTCAAGTGAGCCGATCTACCACAGGTGGTGTTAGAAGTGCAGGCAACGTTTTTAGTGAACACATGGGACGGCCATAAGCCAGGGTAAGATGTCAGGCAAGATGGAGGACCTGCTGAAACATCTGCTACAAGCACAGCAGCAACAGCACCAGCAGCAATTACAGCAGCAACAGAAGTCTCAGCAAGAGACAAGTAAGCTGCTTATGCAGCATATGCAGCAACAGCACATGCAGCACCAGCAGCAAATTAACTTGCTGGCAGAGGCGGTTTGTGGAAGACCAGCAGCTCCTTCCCCAAATCCAGGTGATGACACATATGTCAGGTAGGTGGTAAGAAGAGCTATGCAAAAAATGACCCCGGTGATGATGTGGAGGCCTTTGTGACTGCACTTGAGCGAGTGGCAGAGTTTGAGAAGCTACCACCAGAGCAGTGGGTGGAGGTGCTGGCCCCCTATTTGACTGGTGAGCCCCAGAAGACCTATTATGATAGGTCCCAAATGTAAATGTTTGACCTACTACATCTGGTGCAAAAATGGCTGCAGCCCAAATCCTCTACTCCAGCCCAGATGGTCGAGCTGGTTGTCATGGACAGATTCATGCACTCCTTTCATAAGCCGTGCAGACCTGGGTTGCCCAGGGAGATCCCCAAAATGCAGACAAATTGATGGGCCTAGTGTAACGATTTCAGGTGGTCGAAAGGTCCACCACTGGGGGAGTCCTAGATCCCCAGGGGTCGCAGAGGGGTAGTCAAAGGTTACCGGGAGAGACTTGCTTTGCTGGAGATGTTGCGGTCCAGGACATATAGTCGCCCATTGTCACTTGTCCCCCGAAGAGATTGACTGCAGCTTAGGGAGGCACTGCTCCTACTATGCATATCTGGCCTGCAGTGTGGACTATAAGCCTGGAGAGGGGCTGCAGTCATATCGTGTAACCATAAACAGAGTGCTGGTGTCAGGACTGTTAGACTCAGGGAGCTCGGTGATAAGGGCCATGCTCCCCCACCAGTTGGTCTCAGGGAAAAACTTGGATGTCCGCTGTATCCACGGGGACGCCAAGAACTATCCCGTTGCCAGAGTGACTATAAAAACTAAGTGTGAGGTTGATTCGCATGAGGTCAGGGTGGTTAAGGACTTGCTACACCTGATGATAATAGGGCGGGACTTTATCCTGTTCTGGAAATTGTGGGGGAAGTGAGGGATACCAGGGGTACCAGATAGAAGCCAGCTAAACCCTAAGGAAACCCCATCACAGTTGGAGGTGGATGCGTTCCCCTTGTGTGTCTTGGCTGGTGATGAGGACAAGACGGTAACCAGTGAGGCCAAGATTCCTGAACTGGGGGTTTCTGGTGGAAATTTTTGGACTGCTAAAATGCGGGATCTTACCCTAAAGGGGGCATTGGAAAATGTGACTGTGATAAATGGGGTTGCCCAAGAGCCGGGGGCTGACACCAAGTTTCCACATTTTGCATTAAATAGAGAGCTGCTGTATCGGGTCACTAAGCTAAGCAGTAGAGCAATTGTTAGTATCGGGTCCCTATAGGTGTAGGGTATTAGACCTGGCCCATTCCCTTATCTTGGGTGGACATCTGGGAGTTGACAAAACACAAGAGCGGGTCATTAGGAGGTTCTATTGGCCTAGGTGTCGCTGGGAGATTGTTAACTATTGCCGGTGCTGCCCTACTTGTTAGCTTACATCCCCGTGTCTGATTTCCAAAGTCTCCTAGTGCCATTGCCCATTATAGAGGTCACATTTGACCTTGTGAGGCCCCTGGTTAAGTCAGCTTGAGGGCACCAATGCATTCTAGTAGTGATGGACTATGCAACACGATACCCGGAGGCAGTACCCCTTAGAAACTCCTCCGCCAGGAGCATAGCCCGAGAGTTAGTCCATATTTTTTCTCGGACAGGCCTGCTGAAAGAGATCCTGATGGACCAAGGCATACCGTTTATGTCCAAAGTGATGAGGGAGTTGTGTAAGGCTCTTCAGTTTACACAGCTCCGCACGTCGGTGTACCATCTGCTGACTGACGGCCTGGTGGAGAGATTCAACAAGACATTGACGTCCATGCTTAAGAAGGTCGTGGAGAGGGATGTCCGAAACTGGGATGGCCTACTGCCATACCTGTTGTTTTCTATCAGGGAAGTTCCTCAGTAATCTACGGGATTCACACCATTCGAGCTGTTGTATGGACGACACCCCCCGTGGCCTTCTAGATGTTGCAAAGGATACCTGGGAGGCAGAAGTTACACCCCACCAGAGCAATATTGAGCATGTGGCCCAAATTCAGGACCAGATTACAAGGGTGATGCTGATTGTGAAGGAGAGCCTCCTTCAAGCACAAGAAGCCCAGGCGAGGGTCTACAATCGAGCCAAGAAGCTGAGAAAGTTTAGCCCTGGAGACTGGGTGTTGGTGTTGATTCCCACCGTGGAAAGTAAATTCCTGGCCAAGAAGCAAGGGCCATACGAAGTGGTTGAGAAGTTGAGTGACGTCATCTACAAAGTCCACCAACCAGGGAGAAAGAAGCCATACCAAGTGTACCACGTTAACCTGCTGAAACCATGGCGAGACAGGGATCCGGTAGCAGCACCATGCCTAGGGGCCAGTCCTGAAGCCAGAGTCGAGAATGTCACAGTGGCAGAGACACTGTCACCAGCCCAGAAACAACAGTGCTGTGAGCTGCTTCAGCTAAACCGGGACCTGTTTACAGAGCTACCAGGTTGTACGCAGATTGTGGAGCATGAAATCCTGACTGAACCACATGTGAGGGTGAATCAGAAGCCGTATCAGATTCCCAAAACCCGCCGCAAGGTGATCTCCAAGGAGGTGAGGAGAATGTTGTCCTAGGCATAATCGGGAGTCAAAGAGCGGTTGGTCCAGCCCTATTGTCCTTGTGCCAAAGCCGGATAGAGAGTGGCACTTTTGTAACGATTACAGGAAGCTGAATGATGTGTCTAAGTTTGACGTGTATCCAATGCCCCGAGTGGATGAACTCGTTGTGAGGCTAGGGTCGGCCATATACACCACCATCCTGGACCTAACGAAGGGGTATTGGCAGATTCTTCTGTCCCCAAGACACCTGACGGGTGCTTTCAATATACCCAGATGCCATTCGGACTACAAGGAGACCCAGGAACCTCCCAGAGGGCTATGGACTGGATTCTAGCCACTCACAAGTACGCCACTGCTTATTTGGATGACATCATGATTTTCAGCCCAGAGTGGGGAAGTCATCTGCAGAAGGTCCAGGCGGTACTGGATGCACTGAGGAAGGCAGGGTTTACCATAAACCCAAAGAAGTGTGCCCTAGGGAAAGAAGAGGCAAAATACACTGTTCAAAGAAACAAAAGGGAACACAAACAGCCTGCTGCAAATGGAATAGTGTTCCTTTTATCTTTTTGAGCAGTATATTTGGGCTATATTTTCGGAAGGGGCAAAATAAAGCCACAAATCGAGAAAGTGGAGGCAAGCCAAAAGTGGCCATAGACGGTCTCCAAAAATCAGGTCAGAACATTTCTGGGCATTGTGGGATATTACCGCTGGTTTATCCTGAACTACGCTATGGTAGCCACCTCTCTGACGGACCTCCTTTAAGGGACAAAATCGACAATGGTCAAATGGTCCTCTGAAGCTGAGATGGTTTTCCAGGAGTTGATGCTCGTCTTGTGCAGACAGTCAGTCTTGGTCACACCAGATTTCACTAAGGAGTTTGTGCTCCAAACGGACGCCACCGAAGCCGGGTTAGGAGCTGTGCTGTCCCAGGTAATAGATGGTGACGAACACCCAGTACTATACTTGAGTAGGAAACTCTCCTCTTGTGAGAAAAACTATGCCATCACGGAAAAAGAGTGATTGTCCATCAAATGGGTGATTTACAGCCTGAGGTACTACCTGTTAGGCTGTAAGTTCAGGCTAGTATCAGATCATGCGCTCCTGAGATGGATGAGGGAAATGAAGTGGAAGAATGCTCGAGTGACTAGATGGTTTTTAGAACTGCAGGATTTTAATTTTCATGTCGAGCACAGGCCAGGGAAGCTGCATGGGAACGCAGATGCCCTATCCAGACTCCCCTGCTTAGCCAGTGAAGGTGACAAAACCCTCGGCTTTGGGAAGAGAAGGGGAATATGTGACAGAGTCACTGGTAATGTAACAGAGGTGAGATATGTTTCACTACGCCTAATGGAGTCAGTGATATAAAATCCAGAGTTGTATTTCCTCCAGCACAGTAAGTGTTGCGAGAGTTAAGTTATGCTATGGGCTGGTTTTTAGGGGGACATTCATAGAGTGGGTGGGAGAGTGACACCCCATATCTCCCCTACACAGCTAGTACCACAGTATGTTGACAGGACCTTGGTGAGGTCACAGTTATGTGATTAGTCACGTGGTGAAGTCACATGGTCTGGGCTTAAATGGCTGAAGGGAAAATCTCTCAGTGGTCAGTGTGTGAGCCGGGAGAAGGAGCGCTGCAGGAGAGTGCTGCATGGATTTGAGAAACTGAACAGTGTGCGTTCTGCCAGCTATGAGTAGAGAAATCTCGCTCACAGAATAACTGTGTTTGTTCTGACTCCATTTTGTTTTGTTTTCCTATTTTGCCCAAAGGGCTGTATTTTTTTTTACCACATCTGTGTTTATGCTGCCTACAATGAACCCAAGGAAGTTCTTAAAGATGCAGTGTACCCATGTCTACCTCTGTCTGCAGCCAAGTATATAACCCACAAGGGTTATATACCAACGAAACAAACTCCCGACCACAGAATAGTCTATAGGTGAGCAGCATAATACCAATACATTTTTGAACAAGTTTTTTGAGGCTTTTATAACAACGAAATGGACTCCAAACCATAAAAGACTCTATGGTGAGTAATATAATAGCTATAAGTTTTGAACAAGTTTTTTGAGGCTTCTAAAGCAGTGAACTGTGCATAAGAGGATGTAATACCCTATGGATAAGCAAAACAATAATGATAACTTTTTCGCAAGCTTTTGAGGGTTATTTACCAAGGAAATGTACTCCAGACCACGGAATAGTCTATGGGTGGTCAACTTAATAACAATAACATTTTGAACACGTTTTTTGAGGGTTATATACCAATTAAATGTGCCTAAGAACACTTAATACTGCACAGCTAAGAAATGTAACCCAGCAAAATTTTTAAATGCTTTTTTTTTGTTTCATATATCACAGAAATGTACCCCAAAACACGGAATAGTGTATATGTAAGAAATGTGAAGAAACATGCAAAATTTTCAAACACTTTTATGTGGTGTTATATACCACCAAAAGGTGACAGAAAGCACAGAATAATGTATGGATGAGTAATCTAATCCTTTAACTATTTTTTTCTACACTTCTTGTAAGTTTTACATACCACCATAATGCAACAATAAACGTGTTAAATTGCATGGATCCATTGAATCCATTAAAAAAAATTAACGAAAAATTTTGAAAGTGTAGTTGATGTGCTTATACAGTAATAAAGGCTTTGCAGAAAATCAGACAGAAATTATGAGGAGTGTCATCCATAGATGCCTGAAAGGCAATAACTGGCAGGCCTCATAAAAATATTGACTATTACAAACACTTTATGTGATGGTGTTATCTGGTGGTGTGGAAAAGTGTGGGATTATCCAGGCTTTGTTCATTTTTGTGTGACAGAAGCGGGATAGTTGCACTGACTATGGCGTCATCGCTGATCTCCATCTTTGTGGAGTCCTTAAAGTCTTGGAGAAACAAACAAATGTCAGACATCCATGCTCACTCTTCAGTTGTCATGTGCGGAGGATGAACAGAATACCGACGGGCGTGTTGGAGCTGGTACTCAACCACTGGCCTCTTCTGCTCACAAAGCCTTGCCAGCATGTGTAGTGTGGAGTTCCAGTGCGTTGTGATGCTTCACACCAGTCGGTGAGCTGGCACTTCCATGCGCTGCTGCAGCACTGGGAGAACAGCAGCAGCTGTAGCCGACTTGCGGAAATGGGCGCTGATGCAGCGTACCTTGACCAGAAGCTCTGCCAAATCTGGGTATGTTTTCAGAAACCGCTGAACTAACAAGTTGAGCACATGTACCATGCTTGGCACATGTGTGAGCTTGTCAAGCTTCACAGTCACCAGCAGATTACACTCTTTATCACACATGACCATGCCTGCTTGGAGTTTCAGCGGCAAAAAACACAGAGAACAAGGTTTTTACGCAACAGAGCAATAGGATTTTTTTGCCATAGAACAAGGTTTTTATACAACAGAGCAATAGGATTTTTTTGTCACAGAGAACAAGGTTTATATGGCACATAGCAGTAGGATTTTTTGCCACAGAGAACAAGGTTTTTATGCAACAGAGCAATAGGATTTTTTGCCACCGAGAATAAGGTTTATATGGCATAGAGCAGTAGGATTTTTTGCCAGAGAACAAAGTCTTTATGCAACAGGATTTTTTCTTTTAATCATAGAACAAGGTTTTTATGCAGCAACAGCACATGCAGCACCAGCAGCAAATTAACTTGCTGGCAGAGGCGGTTTGTGGAAGACCAGCAGCTCCTTCCCCAAATCCAGGTGATGACACATATGTCAGGTAGGTGGTAAGAAGAGCTATGCAAAAAATGACCCCGGGTGATGATGTGGAGGCCTTTGTGACTGCACTTGAGCGAGTGGCAGAGTTTGAGAAGCTACCACCAGAGCAGTGGGTGGAGGTGCTGGCCCCCTATTTGACTGGTGAGCCCCAGAAGACCTATTATGATAGGTCCCAAATGTAAATGTTTGACCTACTACATCTGGTGCAAAAATGGCTGCAGCCCAAATCCTCTACTCCAGCCCAGATGGTCGAGCTGGTTGTCATGGACAGATTCATGCACTCCTTTCATAAGCCGTGCAGACCTGGGTTGCCCAGGGAGATCCCCAAAATGCAGACAAATTGATGGGCCTAGTGTAACGATTTCAGGTGGTCGAAAGGTCCACCACTGGGGGGAGTCCTAGATCCCCAGGGGTCGCAGAGGGGTAGTCAAAGGTTACCGGGAGAGACTTGCTTTGCTGGAGATGTTGCGGTCCAGGACATATAGTCGCCCATTGTCACTTGTCCCCCGAAGAGATTGACTGCAGCTTAGGGAGGCACTGCTCCTACTATGCATATCTGGCCTGCAGTGTGGACTATAAGCCTGGAGAGGGGCTGCAGTCATATCGTGTAACCATAAACAGAGTGCTGGTGTCAGGACTGTTAGACTCAGGGAGCTCGGTGATAAGGGCCATGCTCCCCCACCAGTTGGTCTCAGGGAAAAACTTGGATGTCCGCTGTATCCACGGGGACGCCAAGAACTATCCCGTTGCCAGAGTGACTATAAAAACTAAGTGTGAGGTTGATTCGCATGAGGTCAGGGTGGTTAAGGACTTGCTACACCTGATGATAATAGGGCGGGACTTTATCCTGTTCTGGAAATTGTGGGGGAAGTGAGGGATACCAGGGGTACCAGATAGAAGCCAGCTAAACCCTAAGGAAACCCCATCACAGTTGGAGGTGGATGCGTTCCCCTTGTGTGTCTTGGCTGGTGATGAGGACAAGACGGTAACCAGTGAGGCCAAGATTCCTGAACTGGGGGTTTCTGGTGGAAATTTTTGGACTGCTAAAATGCGGGATCTTACCCTAAAGGGGGCATTGGAAAATGTGACTGTGATAAATGGGGTTGCCCAAGAGCCGGGGGCTGACACCAAGTTTCCACATTTTGCATTAAATAGAGAGCTGCTGTATCGGGTCACTAAGCTAAGCAGTAGAGCAATTGTTAGTATCGGGTCCCTATAGGTGTAGGGTATTAGACCTGGCCCATTCCCTTATCTTGGGTGGACATCTGGGAGTTGACAAAACACAAGAGCGGGTCATTAGGAGGTTCTATTGGCCTAGGTGTCGCTGGGAGATTGTTAACTATTGCCGGTGCTGCCCTACTTGTTAGCTTACATCCCCGTGTCTGATTTCCAAAGTCTCCTAGTGCCATTGCCCATTATAGAGGTCACATTTGACCTTGTGAGGCCCCTGGTTAAGTCAGCTTGAGGGCACCAATGCATTCTAGTAGTGATGGACTATGCAACACGATACCCGGAGGCAGTACCCCTTAGAAACTCCTCCGCCAGGAGCATAGCCCGAGAGTTAGTCCATATTTTTTCTCGGACAGGCCTGCTGAAAGAGATCCTGATGGACCAAGGCATACCGTTTATGTCCAAAGTGATGAGGGAGTTGTGTAAGGCTCTTCAGTTTACACAGCTCCGCACGTCGGTGTACCATCTGCTGACTGACGGCCTGGTGGAGAGATTCAACAAGACATTGACGTCCATGCTTAAGAAGGTCGTGGAGAGGGATGTCCGAAACTGGGATGGCCTACTGCCATACCTGTTGTTTTCTATCAGGGAAGTTCCTCAGTAATCTACGGGATTCACACCATTCGAGCTGTTGTATGGACGACACCCCCCGTGGCCTTCTAGATGTTGCAAAGGATACCTGGGAGGCAGAAGTTACACCCCACCAGAGCAATATTGAGCATGTGGCCCAAATTCAGGACCAGATTACAAGGGTGATGCTGATTGTGAAGGAGAGCCTCCTTCAAGCACAAGAAGCCCAGGCGAGGGTCTACAATCGAGCCAAGAAGCTGAGAAAGTTTAGCCCTGGAGACCGGGTGTTGGTGTTGATTCCCACCATGGAAAGTAAATTCCTGGCCAAGAAGCAAGGGCCATACGAAGTGGTTGAGAAGTTGAGTGACGTCATCTACAAAGTCCACCAACCAGGGAGAAAGAAGCCATACCAAGTGTACCACGTTAACCTGCTGAAACCATGGCGAGACAGGGATCCGGTAGCAGCACCATGCCTAGGGGCCAGTCCTGAAGCCAGAGTCGAGAATGTCACAGTGGCAGAGACACTGTCACCAGCCCAGAAACAACAGTGCTGTGAGCTGCTTCAGCTAAACCGGGACCTGTTTACAGAGCTACCAGGTTGTACGCAGATTGTGGAGCATGAAATCCTGACTGAACCACATGTGAGGGTGAATCAGAAGCCGTATCAGATTCCCAAAACCCGCCGCAAGGTGATCTCCAAGGAGGTGAGGAGAATGTTGCTCCTAGGCATAATCGGGGAGTCAAAGAGCGGTTGGTCCAGCCCTATTGTCCTTGTGCCAAAGCCCGATGGAGAGTGGCACTTTTGTAACGATTACAGGAAGCTGAATGATGTGTCTAAGTTTGACGTGTATCCAATGCCCCGAGTGGATGAACTCGTTGTGAGGCTAGGGTCAGCCATATACACCACCATCCTGGACCTAACGAAGGGGTATTGGCAGATTCTTCTGTCCCCAAGACACCTGACGGGTGCTTTCAATATACCCAGATGCCATTCGGACTACAAGGAGACCCAGGAACCTCCCAGAGGGCTATGGACTGGATTCTAGCCACTCACAAGTACGCCACTGCTTATTTGGATGACATCATGATTTTCAGCCCAGAGTGGGGAAGTCATCTGCAGAAGGTCCAGGCGGTACTGGATGCACTGAGGAAGGCAGGGTTTACCATAAACCCAAAGAAGTGTGCCCTAGGGAAAGAAGAGGCAAAATACACTGTTCAAAGAAACAAAAGGGAACACAAACAGCCTGCTGCAAATGGAATAGTGTTCCTTTTATCTTTTTGAGCAGTATATTTGGGCTATATTTTCGGAAGGGGCAAAATAAAGCCACAAATCGAGAAAGTGGAGGCAAGCCAAAAGTGGCCATAGACGGTCTCCAAAAATCAGGTCAGAACATTTCTGGGCATTGTGGGATATTACCGCTGGTTTATCCTGAACTACGCTATGGTAGCCACCTCTCTGACGGACCTCCTTTAAGGGACAAAATCGACAATGGTCAAATGGTCCTCTGAAGCTGAGATGGTTTTCCAGGAGTTGATGCTCGTCTTGTGCAGACAGTCAGTCTTGGTCACACCAGATTTCACTAAGGAGTTTGTGCTCCAAACGGACGCCACCGAAGCCGGGTTAGGAGCTGTGCTGTCCCAGGTAATAGATGGTGACGAACACCCAGTACTATACTTGAGTAGGAAACTCTCCTCTTGTGAGAAAAACTATGCCATCACGGAAAAAGAGTGATTGTCCATCAAATGGGTGATTTACAGCCTGAGGTACTACCTGTTAGGCTGTAAGTTCAGGCTAGTATCAGATCATGCGCTCCTGAGATGGATGAGGGAAATGAAGTGGAAGAATGCTCGAGTGACTAGATGGTTTTTAGTACTGCAGGATTTTAATTTTCATGTCGAGCACAGGCCAGGGAAGCTGCATGGGAACGCAGATGCCCTATCCAGACTCCCCTGCTTAGCCAGTGAAGGTGACAAAACCCTCGGCTTTGGGAAGAGAAGGGGAATATGTGACAGAGTCACTGGTAATGTAACAGAGGTGAGATATGTTTCACTACGCCTAATGGAGTCAGTGATATAAAATCCAGAGTTGTATTTCCTCCAGCACAGTAAGTGTTGCGAGAGTTAAGTTATGCTATGGGCTGGTTTTTAGGGGGACATTCATAGAGTGGGTGGGAGAGTGACACCCCATATCTCCCCTACACAGCTAGTACCACAGTATGTTGACAGGACCTTGGTGAGGTCACAGTTATGTGATTAGTCACGTGGTGAAGTCACATGGTCTGGGCTTAAATGGCTGAAGGGAAAATCTCTCAGTGGTCAGTGTGTGAGCCGGAGAAGGAGCGCTGCAGGAGAGTGCTGCATGGATTTGAGAAACTGAACAGTGTGCGTTCTGCCAGCTATGAGTAGAGAAATCTCGCTCACAGAATAACTGTGTTTGTTCTGACTCCATTTTGTTTTGTTTTCCTATTTTGCCCAAAGGGCTGTATTTTTTTTTACCACATCTGTGTTTATGCTGCCTACAATGAACCCAAGGAAGTTCTTAAAGATGCAGTGTACCCATGTCTACCTCTGTCTGCAGCCAAGTATATAACCCACAAGGGTTATATACCAACGAAACAAACTCCCGACCACAGAATAGTCTATAGGTGAGCAGCATAATACCAATACATTTTGAACAAGTTTTTTGAGCTTTTATAACAACGAAATGGACTCCAAACCATAAAAGACTCTATGGGTGAGTAATATAATAGCTATAAGTTTTGAACAAGTTTTTGAGGCTTCTAAAGCAGTGAACTGTGCATAAGAGGATGTAATACCCTATGGATAAGCAAAATAATAATGATAACTTTTTCGCAAGCTTTTGAGGGTTATTTACCAAGGAAATGTACTCCAGACCACGGAATAGTCTATGGGTGGTCAACTTAATAACAATAACATTTTGAACACGTTTTTTGAGGGTTATATACCAATTAAATGTGCCTAAGAACACTTAATACTGCACAGCTAAGAAATGTAACCCAGCAAAATTTTTAAATGCTTTTTTTTTGTTTCATATATCACAAAATGTACCCCAAAACACGGAATAGTGTATATGTAAGAAATGTGAAGAAACATGCAAAATTTTCAAACACTTTTATGTGGTGTTATATACCACCAAAAGGTGACAGAAAGCACAGAATAATGTATGGATGAGTAATCTAATCCTTTAACTATTTTTTTCTACACTTCTTGTAAGTTTTACATACCACCATAATGCAACAATAAACGTGTTAAATTGCATGGATCCATTGAATCCATTAAAAAAAATTAACGAAAATATTTTGAAAGTGTAGTTGATGTGCTTATACAGTAATAAAGGCTTTGCAGAAAATCAGACAGAAATTATGAGGAGTGTCATCCATAGATGCCTGAAAGGCAATAACTGGCAGGCCTCATAAAAATATTGACTATTACAAACACTTTATGTGATGGTGTTATCTGGTGGTGTGGAAAAGTGTGGGATTATCCAGGCTTTGTTCATTTTTGTGTGACAGAAGCGGGATAGTTGCACTGACTATGGCGTCATCGCTGATCTCCATCTTTGTGGAGTCCTTAAAGTCTTGGAGAAACAAACAAATGTCAGACATCCATGCTCACTCTTCAGTTGTCATGTGCGGAGGATGAACAGAATACCGACGGGCGTGTTGGAGCTGGTACTCAACCACTGGCCTCTTCTGCTCACAAAGCCTTGCCAGCATGTGTAGTGTGGAGTTCCAGTGCGTTGTGATGCTTCACACCAGTCGGTGAGCTGGCACTTCCATGCGCTGCTGCAGCACTGGGAGAACAGCAGCAGCTGTAGCCGACTTGCGGAAATGGGCGCTGATGCAGCGTACCTTGACCAGAAGCTCTGCCAAATCTGGGTATGTTTTCAGAAACCGCTGAACTAACAAGTTGAGCACATGTACCATGCTTGGCACATGTGTGAGCTTGTCAAGCTTCACAGTCACCAGCAGATTACACTCTTTATCACACATGACCATGCCTGCTTGGAGTTTCAGCGGCAAAAAACACAGAGAACAAGGTTTTTACGCAACAGAGCAATAGGATTTTTTTGCCATAGAACAAGGTTTTTATACAACAGAGCAATAGGATTTTTTTGTCACAGAGAACAAGGTTTATATGGCACATAGCAGTAGGATTTTTTGCCACAGAGAACAAGGTTTTTATGCAACAGAGCAATAGGATTTTTTGCCACCGAGAATAAGGTTTATATGGCATAGAGCAGTAGGATTTTTTGCCAGAGAACAAAGTCTTTATGCAACAGGATTTTTTCTTTTAATCATAGAACAAGGTTTTTATGCAGCAGACAATAGGATTTTTTTGCCACTTAGAACAAGGTTTATAATGCACAGAGCAATAAGATTTTTTGCCACAGGGCAACAGGCTGTTTGGTAAGTTGACACAATACTGTATGGCACACAGGAACAGGCTTTTAGGGCAGTCAACACAATGCTGCTATGGCACACAAGAATATTTTTTGGGGGCACAGAGCACAAGGCTTATATGGCACACAACACGAACCTGATATAGCACAGAGAACCACACTGACAGCACACAAGTAACAGAATGGTGGCGCAACCAAGTATTGCCAATACTGTGATGGCTCCGGAAGGCCCACAGTATAAAAGCTTGTTGATTGGCTATGTAACAGCCTTTCAACAAGCTTTATTCGACTGGCGAACCCGAACATTATGATGGACTTCTAGAAAAAAGTCTGTGTTGTGTTCGGGCTCCGTGCACAGATGGTAGGAGTTCGTACGAACCACAAACTTAACAGTTCAGGTTCACTCATCACTACTAGCCATGGATTTTCAATAATGTTCATATCAGGGACTGTGAGGGCCATTGTAAAACCTTCAGCTTGTGCCTTTTGTGGATTCTGATGTGTGTTTAGGATCATTATCCATTCGTAGAAGCCATTTCTCTTTTCAACTTCATCTTTTTTTAGAGATGGTGTTATTTTGCCTCAATAATTTGTTGAAATTTCATTAACTCCATTCGTTCCACTACCTGTGAAATGTTCCCCATGCCATTGTCTGCCACACAATTGCAAAGCATGATTGATTTTCCCCCCCATGCTTAATGGTTGGTGAGATGTTCTTTCCTGAAATTCTGTACTTTTTTTTTTTCTCCACACATACCTTTGATCATTGTGGCCAAATAATTCTTGCTGAATGTTAATGAAAGCATTGCAGGAGAGAGGTGATGTGCTGTGAAACTCCGCCCACAGCCCAGTCACTCAGGGAGACTGGGCCCCGCCTTGGTGATGCCGGGTCAGCTTTTAGTTCCAGAAGTTGACGTGACATCACCGGACCTCAGAGGCAACTGCAGCCGGGGGTCACGTGATGGGGATGAGCAGACATCGATTGCGCCGCTCACAGGCACATTTGGAAACGTCAGGTATTTCAAGAAAGCCTTATTTCCAAGGATTAAATCGATCTGCCCACTACACATTGCAGTGGACAACCTCCTTAAATTACTGGCCTATAGTTTCCAGGCTCAGATTTTGTCGTATTTTTAAATATTGACACCACATTTGCTATTCGCAGGCTTTGGTACAGACTCTGTTATTATGAAAGCTGTGAATATTAAAAATAACGGTCTGTCTATCACTGTACTTAATTCCTGCCCTGCAGTACTCGGGGGGGTATATGCCATCCAGGCCGGGATTTGTTATTTTAGTGATTTTGAGGTGAAGCTGTAAGCCTACTGGGTTAAGCAGATGACATTTAGTGGAGAAAATTTCTAGTATCCCTGATCATGTCATCTATCATGGGTTTTCTTTATAAATACTGAATAGAAAAAGTAGTTTAGCATTTTGGCATTTCCCTCATCCTCTTCCACCATTTCTTCCAAACTGTTTTTGAGGGGGCCAGCACTATCATTTTTCAATTTCCTACTGTTTATATGTTGTAGAATATTTTTGGATAATTATTTTATATACCTTCGGCAATGAGTCGCTATGTCTCAATCTTTGCTGCCTTGATTTGATTTTTATACAATTTATATTTTTTCTTTAATTATTTAAAGGGAACCTGTCAGCTTATTTTACACGCAATTTACTGCATTCGGGGCTTATTACAGCATTCTGTAAGCTTAGAAAGCCACCCGTCTAACCTGAAAGAGAAGAAAAACAAGTTTTATTATATGACCCAGCGCGGCGCGTCCGTCAGTCAGTCCAGACCTGATGGGTGTCACAGTCCGGTTCCATGCCTCCCATCTTTCCAGCGACAGCCGCTTCCTGCTATGCTTCAATGTCGCCCAGGGCCATAGCACTTCTGTGCAGGCATACTTCTCTGCCCTGTTGAGGGCAGAGCAAAGTACTGCAGTGCGCAGGTGCTGGTCTCTCTGACACTTTCCCGGAACCTGCGCACTGCAGTACTTTGCTCCCTCTCAACAGGGCTCTGAATAGCCAATGTTTCCTGAGTCACCTATACAGGATGGGGCATATTATACCAGGAGGGGACATAATGATATGAGGATGGGAACACGTATACCTGGATGGGAACATGTTATACCTTCCACACATGAGTAAGACAAAAACATGGAAGAGCGAGCATGAGAAGCACCAGGTGGTTTGAATTGGATGTTACAATGAAAGTGTGGGGTATTAGCCTCTACCTTGAGGGCTCGTGCACCCCTGCACTATTCCATGGGGTACGTCTCTGTGTTATTCCTGCTCCTGTACTCCGGGATCGATCTCCTGTGCGTGCTTCCTGTCTGTGTCACCCTGGCTCAAGATCCAGTCACGTGATACCACTTCACAGGATTGATGTCACTGCAGGTCCTTGCCTGAGCATGAACTCATAGCTCCAAATTCCACCTGTGGAAGGTAGCGGTCCGCTGCGAAATCCATAGCGGTCTAATAAAAGTTTGTTTACCACAATCATTACAGTGTGCTCTATAGCCATTAAATTGCTCACATATATATTTTCTCAAAAAACTTCCACGCATTGAGTAGCACTTTGCATCTGTACTTGTATAGAAAATGCTGTGGACTGGTTCATGCACCGTTATTTGAATCAACATGATTAAAGGAACTTGTACTTACGTCCCCGGCCGTTTTTTAAGTTAAAGAGCCACCTTCAGCAAGCACTATGGCAGCAGTCTGTAAGGTGGCTCTTTTTTTTTTTTGGGACCCTGCAACCTGACATAATTCAGATTTAAAACTAGGTCCCCATACCTTAAATTGTCCCTGGAGTGGCCTCTTCCCTGCTCATCTCCTCCCCTCAGCATCCATCAAGCTCCTTCAGCGTCGCCGCACCTCCAACAGCGTTGTTTTACTTTCATTTCTGTTCTGTGGGGCGCCTGCGCTGTTGTAACAGTCCTCGGGCATGCGCAGTGTGCGCTGCCCGGGAACTGTCAGAAGACTTTTGCGCCTGCGTCATTTGTCTTTCCCCAGATCCCTCCATGCAGTGTGAATACATGATAACACACTGCGGGAAGGGATCTGGGGAAAGACAAATGACGCAGGCACAATAGCGCGCACTGCGCATACCCGAGGACTGTTAACAACAGCGCAGGTGCCCCACAGAACAGAAATGAAAGTAAAACTACACTGTTGGAGGCGCGGTGACGCTGAAGGAGCTTGATGGACGGCTGAGGGAGGATGAGTCAGGGAAGAGGCCGCTCCTCAAGGACACATTTAAGGTATGGGGACCTAGTTTAATATTTCAGCGTTGCAGGGGTCACAAAAAAATGAGCCACCTTCACAGACTGCTGCCATAGTGCTGCTGAAGGTGGCTCTTTTACTTAAAAAAGGCCGAGGGGGTGACAAGTTTCCATTAAGGGTTTCACTACCTGAAACTAGTTGTTTTATCCATTCCCATGGCATTCTAAATTCACAGACTGGAGTGTTTTCGATTCACACCAATGAAGAAGAGTTTTTAATTTTCGTGGAGTTCAATTTTCTTTCGTTATTTGAATGCCCTATTTATTATACTGATGGCTGGACCTTACACAACAAGAACTTTATTTTTACCTTTTACGTTTTGTGTCTCTCTTATTTCCTCACAGATTGTGAGCAGGGTCCTCACTTCCTCTTCGCATCTGTTGAAATATGATTTTTTCTGTACATGTCCGCTCTCAATTGTAAAGTGCTGCAGAATATGTTGGTGCTATAGAACTAAAAAATATTATTCATGTAATTATCTATATATAAAATACATAGTGAGAGGTGCCGCTGGCCAATGTTACAGGGCATGCCCCATCTGCTGCGTACCAGGGGGCATTAATAGACCACTTTGCCTTGACCATAGTATATAGATACTGGGTTAGGACAGCAAACTAAACTTTTGTCTCTGGCGTTCTACATATCCCCTTGTATGTACAGTTTAGTGCTATCTATGTTGACTCTAATGTGTATCTAATAATTTGGGATCTTGGTACTAAATTTCTATTTATTCTCCATGTGTGTCGTAGTGTAATATACATGATACCAGGAGAAGGTTTGCCAACCATCTGGAAATTCCAGGACAGTCCGTAAAAATATGCTGCTTTTTTGTCCTGTCTGTAAAAAAATGTAAGGCGTCCATGATTTTTTTTTTCTTGTGGCCAAAAAAATCTTCTACAGGATATTTTGACTGTAATTCTCATCATTTTACAGTTCACAGTCAATGTATCTGTTGCTTTTTTATTATTATTATTTACTAGCTGAAGAGCCCGGCGCTGCCCGGGCATAGTAACTAACTACGGTTAGTTATAACAAATTGTTATGATTATATGTATAAATATAAAGCTGAGTGTATAGCCCCGCCCACGCCACATAGCCACATACACTATAATATCCCACACAATCCCATCAGCCAGAGCCACCGCACTACTACCCCTAATATCCCACATCATCCCGTCACAGCTGCCAGACTACTACCCCTAATATCCCACATCGTCCCGTCAGCCAGAGCCACCGGACTACTACCCTAATATCCCACATCATCCCGTCAGCCAGAGCTACCGCACTACTACCCTAATCCCACATCACCCGCACAGCTGCCAGACTACTACCCCTAATATCCACATCGTCCCTCAGCCAGAGCCACCGACTACTACCCCTAAATCCACACGCCCGTCACCAGAGCCACCAACTACTACCCTAATATCCCACATCATCCCGTCAGCCAGAGCCACCAGACTACTACCCCTAATATCCCACATCATCCCGTCACCAAGCCACCAGACACTACCCTAATACCACATCATCCCGTCAGCCAGAGCCACCGACTACTACCCCTAAAATCCCACATCATCCCGTCAGCCTGGGGTCAGAACCAGAGTGCTGAGTGGAATTGCCCTAACTTCCAAACCAATGATCCCTTTAATAGAGGCCTGGGGTCAGTACCAGAGCATTTGAAGGCAATTGCCCTGACTTCCATACCGGGATCCCTTTAAGAGAGCCTGGGGTCAGAATCAGAGTGCTGAGTGGAATGGCCCTAACTTCCATACCGGGGATCCCTTTAAGAGAGGCCTGGCATCATAACCAAAGCACAGGATGGATTTGCCCTGATTTCCATATCGGAGATCCCTTTAAGAGGGAAGATGTGCCTATGGGATGGATGATGTGTGATGGGGATATGGGTCGAGACGGGTGATTCATTTCTGTCATGTGCGTTCTGCTTCTGTCTGGGGGCAGACAATGGCTGGGAGCTTATGTTCCTGGGATGCTAGATTTCTCCCACCTGGTCAGTGTCAGCTGAGGTGTTGTTGTGGAGAGAGAAAATTGTTGCTCATAGCAACCAATCACAGCTCAGCTTCTATTAAACAGCTCTGGTGAAATGAAAGATGCTTAGTGATTGGTTGCAAATAAAACTGTTGCTCATAGCAACCAATCACAGCTCAGCTTCTTTTAAACAGCTCTGGTTAAATGTAAGATACTCCGTGATTGGTTGGTGATACACACACACATTCAAATTTATATATATATATAGATTAGTATAGCACCATTTATTCCATTCTTATCAGAATTCTGGGCTGTAGACACTTATTGCTTATAATTCTAAAAAAATTATTATGGTTTTCTAATGTGTAGATGTAAAAAATATTGTCTGTCCTTGACTTTTTAATAAGCTGTCTGGAAAAATCCGCAGTCAAGTTGGGCAACACTGTCCAGGAGCTGTGTCAGCCTGAGAGTGGTTGTAACGTGTTTGCTTTTGGATTATGAAGATGAATCAGAGCCACGTGCTGAGTTTTGGTAAAAGAAATTAGACTCCGAGACACTGCTCAGCTCCTCCTTTCTTTTCTGACTGCTTATATCGAACACACTGCTGGGAAAGTATACTGTAGACATCAGGATGGCAGCTAACCGGAGGATGAAGAAGATGAGGAGGAGAAGGGGAAGAGCCGTACACTCAGGGGTAAGAGGATGGCAAAGAAGAAGTTAAACTATGTAGTATATAGTTCAGCTGCGCTACTGGCAGAGATACTGAACATAAAGCCGCAGAGAGAAATATGATGCAATCAAGCAGCAATTTCCTGTACAGTGATGCAGAAATGCCGGCTCGAATGATCTACTGTGTCCATTTTCCCTATAATACATGGTGGATAGACCTCTCACATGGCAAATGCTAAACTCCTGCCACCGTAGAGCTGCGTTCTGTGACGTTTGCTTGAATTTTTACTACTATGGTGGCCTTGTCCCATGATTACTACTCATATTGAGGATAGGTTATGTGTCTGATTGCTGGGGACCCAACAACCAGGCTCAGACTGGCCCATAGGGGACCAGGGGAATCCTCCTGTGGGCCCCTGTGCAGATCTGTGTCCCCAACCCCACTGTATTGGCAGTACTTGGTATAATTCACTTTATTTACTCTGTACAGACAAGGGCAGCATCTCATCTTTCATTAACCAAAGTATCCATTTTATTATCATGTAGAGATATAGGTACATTTGTGAACAAGGGTAGTGTAATACTTATATGCAGGTGAAAAGTGGCCTCCCAAAGTCAATGCTACTGGTGGCCCCTTGGCACTGCCCACAACCACTGACATCACTGATTTACCAAAAGAGAGGTTCTGTGTCTTTATCTGAATGGACGTCTACTCATTGTGGATGAGGATAGCCAAGTGCTAAACTGACTGACTATCTCCATCTGACTCCTTGACATTAAATGGAGTGACAATATTCACGTATGACAGTAGCGCCATTTATAGGTGCTGCACTGGACTTTTATATTGATGAATAATCCTCAGGATAGGTCTTCATTATAAGATCTGTGTATCACATCTTTGTGGGTGCGACACATGGCACACCTGCTGATAAGCTGTTACCGGTGCTGGTGATGGCCGGATATGTTCAGTTGTGGAGTTGCACAGCACAGCTTAGCTGTGTCGACTGTCAAGTACTGAACATCCACCCCCTATGCGAAACAATGGAGGGTTGATTTGCCGCACCCATCCATGGCCACTATACAGTTAACAGAGCTGTTCTGCAACTAAGTACGATACGTCCATTTGATGCCGGCTCTGGGAATTTATGATACCACCACTGATCAAATATTTATGTTCGCTTCTAAGGTTAGCCAATCAATCTAAAAGTACAAGACAACACCTTATAGAAAGACATAAGTTCCTCATTCTTGTGATAGGTGGGGGTTCAAGTGGTTGGATTAGGGCATCCTTAACCCCATACTGCCAGCTGATGGAATAGTACATCATTTGGCAGTATCCCCCGCTTTGAGGTGGGCTCCGGCGGTGAGCCCACCTCAAAGCCGCAACATGTCAGCTGTCATAAACAGCTGACATGTGCCCTCAATAGGAGCGAGCGGAATCGCGATCCACCCGCTCCTATTAACTAGTTAAATCCCGCTGTCAAATGCTGACAGCGGGCATTTAACTAGAGCTTCGGGCGCGCGGACGGAAATGAGCGCATCCCTGACCCCCGTCACGTGATCACGTGACACTTTGCCATAACAACCTGAGGTCTACTCGAGACCTCTTTGGTTGTTGATGGCAGATTGCAATGAGCGCCACTCTGTGGTCGGCGCTCATAGCAATGCTGTAATTCTACTACAAAGAGGTGATCTATGCATCACCTCTATGTAGCAGATGCGATCACACTATGGCAGCTTCTAGCCTCCTATGGAGCTATTGAAGCATGCCAAAAGTAAAAGAAAAAGTGTTTAAAAATTAAAAAAACATAAAAGTTTCAATCACCCCCCTTTCGCCCCAATCAAAATAAAACAATAAAAAATCAAACCTACACATATTTGGTATCGCCGTGTTCAGAATTGCCTGATCTATAAAAAAAAACGATTAACCTGATCGCTAAACGGGGTAGCGAGAAAAAAATCAAAACGCCAGAATTATGTTTTTTTGGTCGCCACAACATAGCATTAAAATGCACTAACGGGCGATCAAAAGAACATATCTGCACAAAGTGGTATCATTAAAAACATCAGCTTGGCACACAAAAAATAAGTCCTCACCCGGCCCCAGATCACGAAAAATGGAGACGCTACGGGTCTCGGAAATGGTGCCTTTTTTTTTTTTCCAAATTTTGGAATTTTTTTTCACCACTTAGATATAAGAGAACCTAGACATGTTTGGTGTCCATGAACTCGTAATGACCTGGAGAATCATAATGGCAGGTCAGTTTTAGCATTTAGTGAATCTAGCAAAAAAGCCAAACAAATAACAAGTGTGGGATTGCACTTCTTTTGCAATTTCACCACACTTGGAATTTTTTTCCCATTTTTGAGTACACGACATGGTAAAACCAATGGAGTTGTACAAAAGTACAACTTGTCCCACAAAAAATAAGCCCTCACATGGCCATATTGATGGAAAAATAAAAAAGTTATGGCTCTGGAAAGAAGGGCAGCAAAAAACGAAAACGCAAAACTCCGGGGGTTAAAAAGGTTAAAAAGGTTTTCTGGCCACTTAAATGTGTTTACAAATTTAATTTTTAATGAATAAGTAATACTCGCCTTACTGATCCATTAGGTTAAAGAGTAACTTTCATTTGAATTTTTGTTTCATAAATAAGTAGAACACATGAAAATAAGTAAATTTGTAATATATCTTATAATTGAAATTTGCTGCAAGTTCTCCTTAAACTATAGCTAGAGTTCTCCATAGAACTTTATGAGCACCAACTGTCATCTCCTATATCAGTAAGGCCGCGGTCAAACTTGCGAGTGTGATATGAGAAACTCGCGTGAGTCTCTCGCATCAACACCCGGCACTGCCGCCGGCACTCGGACCCGAGCATGCGGCAACATGTATTTCTATGCAGCCGCACACTCTCCGGTTCAAGTGCTGGCGGCAGTGCCGGGTGTTGATGCGCGAGTTTCTCGCAACACATACGCAAGTGTGACACCGGCCTAATAGTAAAATCTGTATTTACCAAAGATCAGAATAAAAGATCAGTCCAGGAGGAGAAAGAAACAAATTTCTCTAATAAGATCAATCACAAAGTTTCTTATTTTCACATGTACTATTGATTTATGAACTAACAATTTCAACAATGGTTTCTCTTTAAGTTCCCAAGTCCCAGCTGGTCTTTGTTCTTCTTGCTCTGTCCAGATGGCTATGTGACCACTGCAACCAATGTTTGGCTGTAGCAATCACATGTCTATTCAGATGGAGCAGGAAGTATAGAGACCAGAGGGAGGCGCTAAATGTGTCTGTACTGTAGTGACAGGAGATTGGTGAAACAAATTTTACTAATTTATTAGTTTACAAAAATCTCTTTGTTTTTCAACTACTTTTTTTCATATTAATATCACACTAGCTTGGCCCATGCAAAATTTTTCCACATTGGTCATCGGGGGCGCAGGCAATTTCAGAAAAAGCAAGCTGGTCAAATGTAAATGTATTTCATGAGATGATGAACACAGACAGGTATTTATATATGTAGATTGGTAATACAATAAATTGGTTTGATAAGTAGAGGCCAAAAAATGTCTTCCGGTTGAGGCCCCACCTGCAGGTCGTTGTGTCTTTCTGTAGGTTTATGAAAATAAATGTTTAAACTGTATTTAGTGATCAAATCGTGGATGTGTGGTTTGTTTGGCTCTTTTCTTGCTGAAGGGAGCAAGTTAACCTTTCAAATGGTGTATCATTTGTGTGTGTGGGGCGAAGTAATAAGCGAAAAAGCAGTGATGTTTGCAAATGTGTTTGCATATGTGACTCACCTGCAGTGAAGTGTGCAATCCTCCAATTTGGCTGAAATAGGCTGGGCAAGCAGTTCAGAAAGCTGGAAAGCCCCCAAGGCAAAAGTTTGGATTTGTTTGTGATGTTCTGTAAGCAGCTTTGTGGTAGTGTGCTTTGGGGGAGTGTGGTGCCACCTGCAGGTCATTGTGTCTTTCTGTAGGTTTATGAAAATAAATGTTTAAACTGTATTTAGTGATAAAATCATGAATGTGTGCTTTGTTTGGCTCCTTTCTTGTTGAAGGGAGCAAGTTTACCTTTCAAATGGTGTATCATGTTATGTTTCGGTAGCTGAGGAGAAATAGCAAAAATAGCCAAAATAGCAATACACCAGAGAGGCTGGAAACTACTGAGTTGCAGAACCCTAAACTAACCGCAACACTAGAAGTAGCCGTGGAGCGTACCTACGGTGATCCTAGATGCCTCGTCACAGCCGGAGAGATAGCTACACCTAAAGACAGAAAGATGAACGCTAACTGCCCCGTAGCAGAACCCGCAAAGAAATAGGAAGCCCCCAAACATGTAATGGCGGTTAGACAAGAAGAAAATACGAACACAGACAGAATATAGAATGAGCAAACGCTGGGGCCCAATTCTGTCTAGATAGAAAAGTATAGGAAAGAATTCTGACTGCAACCCAAAAAACTCTGACAAAAATACCAACACTTCTGATTAACAAAAAACCTGAGATCACACGATCTCTACCACCTAAATCAGATCTCTGGTGTAACACACAGCAATTCAGCAAATAAAAAGTGAACCAGAAACAGAGCAAAAGTGCAAACACAAACTGAGCACAATTGCAGTGCCAGGCCCCAAAAGGGACCAGGCTGAAGTCCACTGCAAGGCAGCAAACCAGCAAGGAGAATCCAACCAGAGGAAAAAAAAAACAAGTCACTTATCTGAATGAGAGCAGGAATGCAAGCTGAGCTCCAAGCAAGACCTGGAAGAACAATTGATTACCGGCAAGGCTGATGGAGTTCAGGTCACTTATATCAGACCATTCGGACCCAGTTGAAAGCCATTCAGCAATTGGTTCATTACCCTCAGCAACCACCGGAGGGAGCCCCAGCTCCGAAGTCGCCCCAAACGTGCTCACAACAGTATCATTTGTGTGTGTGGGGCGAAGTAATCACCCAAAAAACAGTGCTTGTATACAAATGTGTTTGCATATGTGACTCACCAGCAGTGAAGTGTGCAATCCTCCAATGTGCCTGAAATAGGCTGGGCAAGCACTTGAGCAAGCTGGAAAGACCACAATGCAAATGTTTGGATTTTTTTGTGATGTCTGTAAGTTGCTTTGTGGTAGTGTGCTTTGGGGTAGTGTGGTGCCACCTGCAGGTCATTTTTCTTTACTGCAGGTTTTATTAAAATTAATGTTTAATCTGTATTTTGTGATCAAATCGTGGATGTGTGGTTTGTTTTGCTATTTTCTTGCTGAAGGGGGCAAGTTTACCTTTCAAATGGTGTATCATTTGTGTGTGTCGGTGCAGTATGAATGGAGATACAAAGTAATCACCGAAAAACAGTGTTTAGAAATAATAGAATAGATAGGAAAAAATACTAATACAAAACAGCAAGAAAAAGTTAAAAATCACAGGGAACTGCCTTATAGACCAAGTAATGAAAAACTAGTATATGATTACTATGTTTCTTTGGAACGTAATCACTTTTCATGCAATATGCATCTTACTTTTGAGTGATATATTAAAAAAGGGCTCCCAAATTGCATAGGTATGACTGTTGGACTACAGTTGCTAATTGACAAAAAATTTACATGTGCTTAAAAAGAAGTATTAATAACAATCCACAGATAAACAGCCATTAAAAGAAATCTGGCAGCAGGTTTTTGTTTTGTAATCTGACTGCAGTGTGAGGTAGGGACTGAGACCTTGACTCCAGCAATGTGTCACTTAGTTTTCTGGGTGCAGCAGTTATGATGGAATCACACTTTGCTCTGCTGCGGATCTAGCAGAGCTCATTTATTAACCCTGCGCACAGCTTTCTGTGCACATTGTATACTGACAGAGAGCTGCTAATCCGTGCTGAGGGCGTGGCCGGACTACCCTGCACCTGGCAGCTTGTCCTCTATTGCTGATAAAACACTGATTATATTGAAACAGCAAAGCACAGCCATGGTAAGGTGACACATCCCTGTTATCGGCTCTTTTCCACTACATCATGGTGGTCACAGATCACATAGCAAATACCTGCTGACAGATTCCCTTGAAGACTTCTAGCCAAGTCCTCTATATACAGTAATAGCAGACCACATTCAGTAAAAGCCAGATTGCAGAGCTTGTGGTTGATTGCAGGAGTAAACAGCTCACTTTGCATTTTTAGGCTTACCCTTACTTCTGTCCTTCATTTGAAAATGTATAATACTTTCATCATTAAGCAAAATGCCCCAGTTCTCTGACACAAAGTACGGCACGCCACAATCCAAATTTATTCTGTGTTTTAGACACTTTTATACTTTACAAAACAGTTTTGAAAAGTGTCTAGAAAACAAGTGCATCTAAGAGGCAGCTGATGAAGGGAAACAAGTCCTGAGGCCCAGATTAACCATGATGATATTGTTCTGTGCTGCATGAGGCTCCTTCTATTTATGGTGCGTCGTGTCCTGTTATACAACCGGCACCAGGCACCAGCGTCTAAGTGCTGCGATTACAGACAACTCATATTGCAGCAGTTTAACCTCTTAGGTGCCACTGTCATTTGAGGCATTTATGTGGTTGAAAAAGTGGGCAAATATCCCTTCCAACCTGTCACCCCCCCCACCGCAACATTATTGTAGCCGAGCTTAATAAGAGATTGATAACTTACAATACACAGCAAAATTGATCAAGTGATTGCAGATTCAAGTTCTCTAGTAAGACCAGTACAAAAATGTACAGAGAAGCGAAAAATATTTTTATAAATTTAAAAAATATATCTAAAATTTCATATCAACTTTTACCGGGAAACTAAATAAAAGCTAAAGCTTACACCCTTCGTTGAATAGTGAAAAATAAAAAAAATGCAAAATCAATGGCCGAATTGCTCATCATTGGTCATTTTGCTTCCACCAAAATAAAAATGGAATGAAAAGAAATTAGAAAGTCGAGAATCATAATAGCAGGTCAGTTTTAGCATTTCATGAACCTAGCAAAAAAGCCAAACAAAAAACAACTAACAATTAAAAAACATATAACCGCCATTATATGTTTGGGGCTTCCTAATACTTTGGGGCTCTACTCCGGGGCAGTTAGCTTTCCTCTTTCCATCTACAGGGGTAGCTAATCTCTCCGGCTGTGACGAGGCGTCTAGGGCACCGTAGGAACGTCCCACGGCTGCTTCTAGTTGTGCGGTTAGTTTAGGAGTCTGCAACCTATTAGATACCAACCTCTTTGGTGTTTGGCTGCCTTTGCGGTTTTTTGCTCCTGCCCTCCTCAGCTACCAAAACATAACAGTTAAATAAACACACACAATAAGTAGAAAGTATTTTAATGAAAGAATACACTACACAGTTTTAAAATCTTTATTATACTCGTATTCCCATATCGAAGCCATTGTTCTCCTGGAAAAAATACAAAATAAAAAAGCAACAATATACCCATACCTGTCCGTTGTACAGTCAAGTCCCACGGCGCAATCCATCTTGGTGGGGTTGATCCATTTACAGCTGGAGCGCTGCTAATGCAACCGCTTCAACTGCAAACTACTGGGGAATGAATGGAAGCAGCGCGTACAGGCTTAGTGACAAGCGGTGACATCACTGAGTCTGTGCTCGCTGACAGCTGAACTCCTGTGACCTCAGCACCGTCATTTTCCCATGGTGTTGAGGTCACAGGAGTTCAGTTGTCAGCGAGCACAGACTCAGTGACGTCATCACCAGTCACTGAGCCTGTGCGCGCTGCTTCCGATTCATTCCCCAGTAGTTTACAGTCGGAGCGACTGCATTAGCAGCGCTCCGGCTGTAAACTGATTAATCCCCTGAGATAGATTACGTCGTGGGACTTCACTGTACGGCGGACAGGTATGGGTATATTGTTGGTTTATTTTTTTAACTTTTTTTCAGGAGAACGAGGGCTTCTCTGGGAATAGCAGTTTAGTAAAGATGACAAACCTGTGTGTGTTGTATTATTTCATTAAAAGACTTTATTCTTATAGTGTGTGTGCTTATTTAACCCTTTACTTACTATAGGATTAGTAATGAATAGATGTCTTATTGACAACTCTTCATTACTAATCCGTGCTTAATGTCAACTTACAATAGAAAGGTGACATTAACCACTTATTATCCCCATGTGCCACAGCTACAGGGCAAGTGGGAAGAACCCGACAAAGCTCCAGAATAGGTGCATCTAATAGATGCTCCTTTTCTGGGCAGCTGCGGGCTGCTGTTTTTAGGCTGGGGAGGACCCATATTCATGGCCCCTTTCCAGACTCAGAATAGCAGCCTGCACCTGTATAGTTTTGCCAGGTTGGTTCAAAAAATAAGGGGGATCCCACGTCAGTTAGTTTTTCATTCATTCTCCCTGCTCGCGCTTTTGCCGGCAGAGCAGGGAGAATAATGACAGCTGACTTCAGCACCACAAGCAGGAGAACAGCGCTTACTGTAGCCGCTTCTTCCCCTGCGGCCATCCGTGTGGTACTGATGCGGCACATGTGTGCCACCCGGATGTGCCACGTGTACACATGGACACGGATATCGCAGGTACCGATTTTTCCAGTACCGGAAATATCTGGACGTGTGAGACAGGCCTTACAGTGAGATTACAGACATCCATGCAAGCACCATGTGACATATGTCACACAAGTCTGGGATGGTGGCCCGTAAAAAAGGTGAATAAGCCTCAACTTTAATATCACCATAAGAAGCATAGGTTCGAGTTTGCAAAAAAAGAACGACAGAAAATTGAAAACTGGTTATTTGGCTCTGATTTACACAAATGGGTCTGAAAGAAACAAGGGAGAAAGGGGCTAAAGGATTGAGAAATTGAAGAAACTGTCAAGTTTGGTGGAGGAAACTTGATGATATGGGGTTGTTTCAGAGCCAAAAGTGTTGGATACTTGATTTGATGGTGGTCCCACAAGACGAGTTACTTCGGTACACTCAAGTATTATGGATATGAAAAGTACGACATAGTGTTCCAGCAGGACAACGAGATTGGTGAACAAATGGTTCATTGACAATGAAGTTGAGGTGCTGGATTGGCCCCCACAGTTCCTAGACCGCAACCCAATTGAACACTTGTGAGTAGAGTTGAAGATAAAGCTGTATACATACTGAAATGAGACGACCATTATACACCAACTTTGGGAACGTGTAGAAGAGACCTGGGATCAGATTTCAGTTGAGACATGCTTGAATTTGATAGAGAGCATGCCCAGAAGGATTCAGCAATGTTGAAAGCCAAAGGTAGAGTAACAAAAATTTAAATTTAGATTTTTAGGAGCAAAACCGTAACAATGCAGTGACATGACAAGAATCTGCATAATTTATCATATGCAAAATAGATGCAGGTAAAATTTATATGAGATAGCCAAGATGATTGTTTATACAATGATGGTATTGTCAAGTTCGAAGCAGTAGTGGATGGTGACATATGGAGCCTGAAAGTCAAAAGTTCAAAACATTGTTGCCCTATTGCTTGTCAGTGTACGTATGCGAACAAAACCAAAGTTACTACATAAATATATGAGCAGAACTGAGCTTACTATTCAGATATGTGAACAAAACTGAGCTTACTACATACATACAGGAACAGAACCAAGCATACTACAAAGATATGAGAACAGAGCCAGCTAATCGTATTTTGGAACCGATGCAAGTTTAATACATAGATATTAGAGTAGAGCCGATCTTACTACATAAATACGGGAAAAGAACCAAGCTTACTACATAGATATAAGAACAGAATCAATCTTACTAGATACGTAGTGGAACATAATCAAGCTTGCTATATAGATACCGGAACAGAACCAAATTTGCTAGATAGATTCAGGCATCAAATCATTTTTGCATATTTATAATCTCATGCCAACCTGTTTGTCCTCTGCTTCTTCCAGTTGAAACCATTGAGAGAAGAAAAAGAGATAATTTGTC
The DNA here is from genome assembly GCA_033576555.1 of Oophaga sylvatica. NCBI lineage: Eukaryota > Metazoa > Chordata > Amphibia > Anura > Dendrobatidae > Oophaga > Oophaga sylvatica. The sequence continues at coordinate 52,522,963 of JARQOD010000006.1, forward strand.
ATGTGATCATCTGTGTGCAAATTGCATATTCGGCAGTCATATTTACCAGCATGGAGAGTGTAGAAAGAGCCGAATCCCAACAGTGCATTACACAATCTTGAGATTTCACATGTTAAAGCACCAAAGTGTTTTGTTTTACAATGGTGGTTGCTATATTTGTGTTATGACTGCACAACGTTGTCCCTTAAAGTAACACTAATAATGGTATCACTAATGTCTGTTCCCTGCCTGTAGTAAAATTTTTACTTCCTGGCACCGCTCCTTTTCCGTTCTGCCATCTTATGACTATAGCTACTGACTTACAGTAAGTCAGAGGTACGGTCACAAGCTCCCACTGTAAAGGGTATGCCACACTAAACAATATCGCTAACGGGATCGCTAAAAAACGTCACTATTTAGCGATCCCGTTAGCGATATTGTTCAGTGCGGCAGCTTCCAGCGACGAGCTTCCTGCTGTGATCTCGCTCGTCGCTGGAATCGCTCCGGACCCTATTTCATCGCTGGCGCTCCCGCTGGGTAAGTATCTTATCGCTGTGTGGCACCTTTTCTTAGCGATTTAGCGGTACTTTTGTACCGCTAAAGTCGTTAAGAAGATCGCTAACGGCGATAGCGTCGTTAACTATATCGCTAAATGCGGCAGCATTTAGCGATATAGAAACAATCCCGCTAGCGATCTCATTAGTATGCAACGCTAACGAGATCGCTAGCGGGATAGCTTAGTGTGGCAGTACCTTAAGTCAATGAGAGAATCATTTTGGCCTCGTTCTGACTCCCATAGTATCGGGGTGCTGCTGACAACAGCAGATGATGGCCACTGATAAGTATTCTACTACAGACAGGGAACAGAAACTAGTGATACCACCCCGGCTGTGAAATAAAAATAACACTGGAGTGGTGCTTTAAGGGATAATGTTGTGTGGTCATAAGAAAAAGATTGTGACCTCGGTTGTAAAACAAAACACTAACAACTGCAGTTAAACATCATATCATTTACATGTATTGTGCATTCCTTTGTTGTAGGAAATCCGAAACATATAAAAAAAAAATGTGCCACAAATCTAGAGTTAGGGGTTCACTATATTTTAATCTCGGTATCAGCCAAGCGAATACGTGTTAACCCACACACACTCACACACTCACACATACACTCACACATACACACTCACACACTCACACACACACACTCACACATACACACACTCACTCACACACACTCACACATACACACTCACACACTCACACACTCACACACACTGAAACTCACACACTCACACACACACTCACAGTCACACACACACACACACACACAAAACATATTCAAAGTTAGCGCTATGCAGAGCCAAAGATTGTAATCATCTCATGTCCTATCTGTCCAACCATCTTTACACCTGGTGGACCACTAGTAAATGTTTTTAAAAGAGTAAAAAATACTACATTTTACTATGCAAATTGCCTCTTCAAACAAAGAGGACTTGTACTCTATAGCGCCACCTATTGGAAGTAGCGATCCTACAAGTCACAATCAACCCTTTAACGAGTCTTGTAATATGACTTAGGATAAAAGCCAAATCAGAATCTCCATTTGCAGACACGGTGTTTCGGACTATTGGTCCTCGTCAGTACATTTTACTATACTTTTATAAAGAAATATGTACTCAGCATAAAGAAAGTCAAACACAAACATAGGTGGCTATGTCCAACCACTACAATCCATGGCTCAGCGGAGCAGAACCTTGGATTTCACATGTAAAGCACCATGGATTAAATGTCGCTATAAAAATGAATAATAACGATATCTTATTTGTTATTTATGAAACGATCGGCCAATGCAAGAGTATAACGTGAGTAGCAGGGTGGGCTAACACTCTGCCACTTGCGGCATTAAATGACTGTCAATCAGCTATACACAAGAAAATCAGGCATATACTGTAATAGTGTGTTTACACAGGCTGCACTTCCCATAAGAACAGAACGCTCTGTAAGAGGGCAGTAACAGACCATTCTGTATAGGCTTCTATTATTGTGGGGGCCAACAATGATGATTTTCCATCAATCTTTAAATCTTTCAATCCAAAGAATAAGCATTTTACTTGTTAATCAGGTGATTGACAACCTAATTACACATGCCAATTAATGGGAAGAGAACATACCTAAAAAAACAATCAGTAAGTATAAAAGCACGTTTAGGCCATTTTCATATCTGTTTTGGGAATTCTATTCTTTAAAAAAAAAAACTATGATCAAATGACCAATTGTACAATGTAATGCAATACCATAGTTTCACAATGCATGAAATAGACAGGAACAAATGAAGCAACATGCACATATATAGAAAAAGTATATAAAAAAACAATGAAATAATAAATTAAAAAAAATAAAAAAAAAAGAACTGTGCCAGAGTATATACATGGAAAAAATATGAATGGCTCCGCACAAAAATAGAAGAAAACCTACAGAAAAAAATGTGCACAAAGAACACAAGAATCTTATAAAAATGGTAAACCTTTATTGAAGTGAATAGAAAAAACATTAAATTAGATTAAAAAAGTGTGTGACCAACAGGCGGCAGCACAACTGAAGGATATAGCAGGAGGTAAGTACAGTAAATATCACCACTAGGGGTCAGACGAAGGCATTATACCGAAACGCGTGTTGGGGCCTGGCACTTTATCAGCAGGAGGTGATGTTTACCCCATACAGATTCTATTTCTTTCATTTATTATACTTACTTAATTATTTTGTCTGAATTGTATTTACTTGGATTCTTTGTTTTACATATAATGTCAACAGGTTAACATCATATTTTCTCTGCTGATTTTGAACATGCATTTACCCTGGTTTACACATACGTTTTTAGCATGTTATTCTGCTTTTATGTTTTTGTATTATGTGAATTCTGTACATACCTAATACCATACCCTATCGTTGTGGTGCCACCTGTTGGTCACACACTTTTTTTTAATCTAAATTAATGTTTTGCTGTTCATTTCAATAATGTCATTTTTATTAGATTTTTATTAGATTCTTAGGTTTTTTGTGCACATTTTTTGCTGTAGGTTTTTATAGTGAAATAAACGTCTTCCTAGCAGCCACAGCCTCAGGTTGGGCTTAGTTGGAGGAACAACATGGCAGCAATGGGGGCCTACACTGGCAACCCATCATCAACCTGTAGTGGGAGTGGGCTGAGTTTGTGAACTCATGAACTGGCCCTCGTGTTATTTAAACATCACTATCAGTGATTGACAGCGGTATTTAGGGTAAATAGTTAAACAACAGCAATTGAGGCTGAATATGATCACTGCTGTTACAGGCAGATGCGGACTTTGTATGAAAGTCAAGATCTGCTGGGTATAGGTGGGCTCAGCTCTTTAACCTGTTCCAGACACATGTGGTGTATTCATTTTTGTATCAGATAACATGTCATCCATGTGCAATCCAGTTTTTTTACTCAGCAGCTATTAATCTTTTACAGGACCATTTACAGTCTCCTATGCTCAGGCCTGGATTGCTAATCTGCCAAGGCGGGCAGATGCCCAGTTGACTACAAATTGGGCGGGGGCCCTTTGATACGTTTTACTAAAGGACCTGTGTGCGCGTGCTCTGTCGCTTGCCGTGCTGATAAGGGCCACAGCGGAGCATCATATAGGGCCCATTATATACTGGAGTATAGTATGGGTCCGATTATATATTGGAGCATCATATGGGGCCCATTATATACTGAAGCATCATATGGCGCCCATTATATATGGAACATTATTTGGGGCCCATCATATACCTGAGAATTATATGGGACCTATTCTTTATGGAGCTTTATATAGGGCCCATTCTGTATGGATATATGGGGCCCATCATATACTGTTTTGAGCATTATTGGGGCTCATTATACTGTATAGACCATTATATGGGGGACCATTATACTGTATAGAGCATTATATGGGGCCCATTATGTATGGAGAAATCTATGGAGCTCATTATACTGTATGGATTATTATATGGGGCTGATTATACTGTTTAAAGCATTATTTGGGATTCATTATACTGTATGGAGTAATATATGGGGCTCATTATTCTGTATGGAGCACTATGTGGTGCCCAAAATGCTAATATCTAATATGGAGCAATATATGGGGCTCGTTATTCTGTATGGAGCACTATGTGGTGCCCAAAATACTGTATGGAGCAATATATGGGGCTCATTATTCTTTATTGAGCAATATAATATATGGGGCTCATTATTCTGTATGGAGCACTATGTGGTGTCCTTAATACAGTATGGATGACTATGTGGTGCCCATAATACTGTATGGAGGACTATACTGTCCGGTTTCTGAGCTATTGTAGAATTTACAATAGATTTACAATAGATATCACTCATGTAATGTAAGAAGTGAAATCTTTGGCAGTGTACTATACCTATATTTCTCGGCTGTATCTGTGCATCATAAATCGTGGTCTGTGTTAAAGGGGCCACTGAGACTCTTTCGCCCTGATCCCACGAAAACCTGGAGCCGACCCTGTATACCCTGTATACCCTGCACAGTACCACTCCTCCTGTACTGTATATATACACTGCACAGTACCACTCCTCCTGTCTTGTTGTTGAAGAGTCGACATTGGAATTTGGGAGGGTCAATATTAGTTTAGTAATTCCAATATTACTATGGCCAAATAAAAATAAAATATTAGAAAACCTGTTTAAATGGATTATCCCAAGTAATCCCCTCTCCTCTGGATAGGGGATAACTTTACAATTGCTGGGGATCCAACTGCTGGGACCCCCATTATCCTGAAAATCGGAGTCCGTAGAGCACCATTTAAATGCAGCTGTGGTCGATCATACACAGTGTGAAGCCATTCACATGTGGCTCTTCAAATAATTCCTTTTAGGAGAGCGAGGGGCACGACAAAGTAAAGCAAAATTCACTGATCGGGGGTGGGGAGTGTTATAGTTTGTGGGTTGATAGGGTTTGTGTGGCAGGGCTGCTTTTTTAGTCCCAGTATGTCCCAGTCTATCTCGGCCTATGCTATACAATTGCAATGAATCTGCAAAAATCAGATGTTATACTGATGGTCCGTAAAGCATTTGTTTTTTTGTCAGGCACTGTACTGATTTCTGAGTAAAATCCCAAAATGCTGCAATTTTTTCTCATGTCGAATAGAGGTGAGAAAAAAACACACGGATCTGCACTGACTCGTATTATAACATTGGTCCGAGAGCAATACGATTTTTTTATCAGACTGCACTTGTCCGATTTATACACTAGTGTGAGGAAGCCTTTGCACTGAAGATTTTGTAGTGAAAGAGATATTAACCTTACTTTCATGTTGTGGGTTAAAAAAATATTTGACGAAAGTCAATATTGTCAAAATTTTGGAAATTGTTCTTGTGTTTAGTGAGATATTGATCAAAATCTTACTGTTCAAAGGGGGTGCACTCATTTATGCTGAGTACTGTATACCTATATTGAGGATGCTTTTACATCCCAGGGTTGGTGCAGGTAGCCAGCCACACAGTGTTCGCCTCCTGCTGTGCGGCTTGTTTCCCGTCTGGACCATACTCCTGCCTGGAGATCCTCTCCAGCAGGCCACCCACACTCGTCTGCAACACCATAATTCATGTTTTAAAGGGTAGTGCCGGCTGCTAAAGCAACAGACAGCAAAGTGGAAATAAGCAGCTGCTTGAGGACCGGCTTGAGTGGCATCTGTCCACCGATTCAGCCTGCCCCTGTCCAAGATGTATCCCATGTAGTCACTTTGGTGTTTCAGAATAATTTGCCTTAGGCCTCTTTCACACGTCCGTGTTTCCGATATGTATGGTGACAGTTTTCACACATAAGACACTTAAGGTACTGCCACACTAAGCGAGATCTCTAACGAGATCGCTAAAGAGTCACCGATTTTATGACGCAGTAGCGATCTCGTTAGCGCCGCAGCTGTGTGTGACATGTAGCGGCGATGTGGTCCCTGCTGAGATGTCGCTGATCGCTTATGAACGTTCTGAGCCGTTTTTTGGTCGTTGGCGTCCCGCTGGTGAGCCTGAATCGCTGAGTGTGACACCCTTTATGAACGACTTTACCAGCGTCGCAGGTGGGACTAGGTTTTCCCAACGACCGCAGAGGTCGTTATACAGATCGCTGATCTCTGATGAGATCTTTGTGTTTGGAAGCTAACTAGCGACCACATAGCGATCGCACTAGCGATTTCGCCAGGTCGTGTCATTGTCGTGAACGCTAGTGCATCGCTAAGTGTGACAGTGCCTTTACACAGGTAGAATGGGTCGGTGCACATGTCAGTGTGTTTCAATGGACCGTGTGTCCTAATAACCCACACGTAGACATGTCTGTTCTTTACCGACAGCACGGCCCGCAAAATGTACCACACACGTGCACATGAAAGGTACACTGAAATGTCATCATTGTGACACGTACTGGAGCCTGAGAAGCAGTGGTACAGTAAGTGCTGTTCCCGGGCCTGGGTGCTGAAGACGGCTCTAAACATTCTCCCTTGCTCTGCCGGCGATCAGCGTGAGTCAGGGAGAATGATGAGAGATGTATTCAAGTGAGAACAATGAAAGCAGGTGGCTGATGGGACTATTAATCCCATCAGGATACACCTGCTGCCATTAATAACAGTGAGAGCAGGAGTGATGAGAGTATTCATCACCCACCGCCTAAGTGAAAAAAAACATTGCAGGTTCCCCTATATTTTTGATAACCAGCAAGGTAAAACTGACAGCTGTGAGCTGCAGCTGTGGGCAGCTGTCAGTTCAGCAAGGCTGGTTATCAAAAATAGAGGGGTCCCCACACTGTTTTTTTTATTTAATAAAGAATAAAGCATCTAATCACTTACACTGCACAAGGAGCCACGTAGAAAAATTTATAAAACCGATTCTTAACCTGCTATTGATTTGTTCATTCTGTCTCCCAAAGATCGCAGTAAGGCTCAGCTCACATTTATCCTGCGCGCTACACTGAGCGCTTACACCGGGGTTTCTGTGTAAATTTCTGAAATGCGTGATTCAGATGGAACCCTCGGCAGAAGATTCCCTATAATGAGGCAGAAGGAGACACTGAGAACATTGTCTGGCCTATGATCCAGCGGTGTCCATCTTTTTAAGCGAGTATAAAAACGCGGTCCACCACAGTTTTGTGCACCTTTGGAAAAAAGGACACCATTGAGCAGAGGCCAGATGGAATCTGCTGCCTCATTATTGTGAATGATTTCCTCTGAATCATGTCATTCAGTGATTTTAGATGGAAACCCCAATGAAGTGCTCACCATAGAGCACAGGATTAATGTGATCCAAAATGTTATATGAAATGTTCCTGTAAAAGCTTAAAATCAATCAAAAAAGCAAGTCCCCACTCAGGTCCTTCTAGAGAGGTGTAATTTCCAAAATGGGGTCACTTGAGGTGGGATTCTGCTCTTCTTGCACTTAGGTGCTCTGTATATGGAGTCAGCAAACTATTCCACAATAATTTGTTCTCCTACAGTTAAATAGTGTTCCGTTTCTCCTGAGTCTCGCCATGTGGCTTAAGCAGTACTGTACATCCATATATGTGGTATTGTCATGTTCAGCAGAAATTGTGTGACAAATTTTGCTGCCATTTTTACCCATTACTTTTCTTCACCACCCAATGGTAAAAAATTCTATGACCCATCCGTGGTATGAATATGATCACTGAACACTTAGATGAATCCATTCAGAGGTGCAATTTGTAAAATTGGGTCACTTATGGGGGTTCTGTTGTTCTGGCGTCTCAGGGGCTCTTCCAGTTGGTCATGGCACCCACAATTCATAATGCTAAATCTGCACTATATTGAAGAAATTTCACAACAAGTTGTACCATTAATATTTTCCTATCATCCCTTTGAAAATTTATAACTTTGGGCTAAAGTAAGATTTTAGTGGAAAAAGGGGTAATTTTTCATTTACTCAGCCCAATGTTATACAATTCTGTGAATCATATAAGGGTTAAAAATGCTAATTACACCACTAGATGAATTCCTCAGGAGGTATGCTTTTCAAAATGGGGTCATTTGTAGGGGTTTCTGCTATTTTGGCATGTCAGGGGCTCTTCAAATGTGACATGGCATCTGCAACTTATTTCAACCTAAATTGAGCTCCAGAATTCAAATGGCGCTCCTTCCCTTCCGTGCCATGTCCTGTGCCCAAACAGTAGTTTTTAAACAAATTAGAGAGCACCATAAAAATAAAAGGGGAAGAAAAAAATCCAAATGTTGGCAAGTGGATAAAATCTTCTAAACTTTACATCAAGACATAAAATTAAAATTCTTGGTGGTAGATGGATTAACGCTCAGACGCGTTTTTAGCACAAACTGCCCTTGATCACTGAGTAACTGAGAGTTACTGAAGTAACTGAATGAAGATATGTGACGTTTTCATTGTTCTTAATTTCATTTCATTTGTTTTCACAGATTATCTATTTTCTTCTTTTTTATCATAAGCAATGTGCTGTCCCCTTGGTTAACATTTTTTTTCCTACTTAAAAGCATTTATAAATATTCTTATACCTTTGTCTGTTTTTGGAGCTTTTCCTGTTTTAGCTGGCCTAGGCTCTAAGCAGTTGCAGCTTCATCCTTTGTCATCTACCAGGATATTATTCCTACGTCATTGCACAAGCTGCTATTGTTCTACTTGTAGTACTGCCCTAGGTGCTTATTATAGGTGGACATTCTATTTGGGTACATAAAGACTAATGATTCTGATATTGACATATATCGACTTTGGACGTCTAAGTAATCAAGAGGAAGTGAGAACTGCGGCTGGCCGCTGACAACCTCTTGATTATTTATACGTCCAAAGGTGCGGACAGTGCTAATTAGGCGCAGGGCTCATGTGACGTAACTAGACCATGTAAGCCTCAAGAATGTGAGTCTCATCACCGCTGGAATGGCGCCGGCACTTGAGGTGAGTAAAAGTGTTTTTATTTTAACAGGGTCAAACATTCAGATCGGGAAGGGGGCGACCAAGTAGTGTTCAACCTCTTAAATAATGCAAGACGGAAAGGGGTCATTTACAATCCAAATGTCAATAACCATACAATAGTATTAATTCTTGAAAAATACATGTAAATAGATCTTCCATGTATTCTAGGGTGGGTTTACACCACCCAACTTGCGCTGTTAAATGACTACCGATCAGGTACTGGTTTGCTGTTTGGAGGTCATTTAATATAATGTTTAGACAGGTTGATTGCACCTACAAGTATTAGATCGTTCTGTGTGCATAAACAGCCCTAGGTAAACAAGATATGTGCTGCTGAGAAAAATGATAATGTGCTACCGAAAATGATTTTTTTAAAAACAGCCAAAAGGTTATTTCACCAGACAAATTATCCTTTGGGTAAGTCATCATATGATCACCAGCCTGTTGACACAGCAATATTGGGTAGGAAAGAGTGTTCCTAGGAATGTTCATTCCCAATAGAAAATGTGGAAATCAATTCCCCAATTTTAATCATGAATTAGTGACACTGCAAATTGGTAAAATAGGTGAAACATTTGCTCTTCTCTAATTTATGTACAATGCAATATAAGTATCCTGAAATGTCCCTTTTCTATCCTTGTCCAGTGGTAAAAAGCAGTATATGACATTGCTTCCATCATGTAGTACTTTCACTAATGGGAGTCACATAAGGTTACCTGCTCTTGTTGCAGTTAATGAATAACATGTCTCTGATAGCACTTTAAACTTGTGTTAATTTGCAGCATGAGTAAATCTTCCCTTTCTGCTCGGCCTCGATATATGACACATTGTAACAGAAATCACTAAATACAATGTAGTAATATTAACATTGTATAGTCCAAAATGTAGAATATCATTACTGGTATATAAAGCTGGACCATCACTTAGTAGCATGTTTATCATAAATTAGTGGTTGATCTCATTTAGCCTCACAATGTATATTGATCGACTGTTATTTAACCTCCTTAGTGTCTATTGGTAAGTAGGCATAAAAAGTAACATATTATATTATTGCTATCTGATTTGTAGGGCTACATGTGATGTGATCACTGAATCAGTAGAATGAAATAGCAGCAGCACTAGGAATGCACTGTGTCGCATCAGCCCTGATATTTTGTAGACTGTTTAGTCAGAAATTGACAATAGTTAGATGACCAATGGACTCTAAATAGAAAAAAGAGTTGACATGAATGGTGTTATGCTTTCTTAGAAGTAGTGGCGTAACTAGTTTCCAATAGGCCCCATTATGAATTTTGGACCTAGCCCCCCCTTACACCCCCCGCATGCTGGTCAAATGTATGGGTCATTGTAGCTTTCTAAATCCTTTAAGGATATATGAGTTGTATCCCTCTCCCCCATTATGTAGTAATGACCCCCATCTTGGGCTCCTTCCTGTTATATATCCCCCATCTTGGGCCCATCCTAGTATATATGTTCCCCATCCTGGTATATATGTCCATCATCTTGACCTCATCCCGGTATATATACAATGCTCAAAAAAAAAAGGGAACAATAAAATACCACATCCTAGATATTACTGAATTAAATATTCCAGTTGAAAATCTTTATTCATTATACAGTCATGGCCAAAAGTTTTGAGAATGACACAAATATTAATTTTTACAAAGTCTACTGCTTCACTTTTTCTAATGGCAGTTTGCATATACTCCAGAATGTTATAAAGAGTGATCAGCTTAACAGCAATTACTTGCAAACGTCAATATTTGGCTAGAAAATGAACTTTATCCCCCAAAACACATTTCAACATCATTGTAGCCCTGCCTTAAAAGGACCAGCTAACCTCTTTTCAGTGATTGCTCGATTAACACAGGTGTGGGTGTTGATGAGGACATGGCTGGAGATCAATCTGTCATGATTAAGTAAGAATGACACCACTGGACACTTTAAAAGGAGGCTGGTGCTTGGCATTATTGTTTCTCTTCTGTTAACCATGGTTATCTCTAAAGAAACACGTGCAGTCATCTTTGCAATGCACAAAAATGGCCTAACAGGGAAGAGTATCGCAGCTAGAAAGATTGCACCTCAGTCAACAATCTATCGCATCATCAAGAACTTCAAGGAGAGAGGTTCCATTGTTGCCAAAAAGGCTTCAGGGCGCCCAAGAAAGACCAGCAAGCGCCAGGACCGTCTCTTAAAAGTGTTTCAGCTGCGGGATCGGACTACCAGCAGTGCAGAGCTTGCTCAGGAATGGCAGCAGGCAGGTGTGAGTGCATCTGCACGCACTGTGAGGCGGAGACTCTTGGAGCAAGGCCTGGTCTCAAGGAGGGCAGCAAAGAAGCCACTTCTCTCCAGAAAAAACATCATGGACAGACTGATATTCTGCAAAAGGTACAGGCAGTGGACTGCTGAGGACTGGGGTAAAGTTATTTTCTCTGATGAATCCCCTTTTCAATTGTTTGGGACATCAGGAAAATGCCTCATTCGGAGAAGACAAGGTGAGCGCTACCATCAGTTTTGTCTCATGCCAACTGTTAAGCATCCTGAAACCATTCATGTGTGGGGTTGCTTCTCAGCCAAGGGAATCGGCTCTCTCGCAGTCTTGCCTAAAAACACAGCCATGAATAAAGAATGGTACCAGAATGTCCTCCAAGAGCAACTTCTCCCAACCCTCCAAGAGCAGTTTGGCGATCAACAATGCCTTTTCCAGCCTGATGGAGCACCTTGCCATAAAGCAAAGGTGATAACTAAATGGCTCAGGGAACAAAACATAGAGATTTTGGGTCCATGGCCTGGAAACTTCCCAGATCTTAATCCCATTGAGAACTTGTGGTCAATCATCAATAGACGGGTGGACAAACAAAAACCTAAAAATTCTGACAAAATGAAAGCATTGATTGTGCAAGAATGGACTGCTATCAGTCAGGATTTGGTCCAGAAATTGATTGAGAGCATGCCAGGGAGAATTGCAGAGGTCCTGAAGAAGAAGGGTCAACACTGCAAATATTGACTTGCTGCATTAACTCATTTTAACTGTCAATATAAGCTTTTGTTACTCATATGTTTGCAATTACTATATTTCTGTCTGTGATAAAAACATCTGTCAAATACACATAAAAACCAGAGGGCAGCAGATCATGTAAAAATATAATATTTGTGTCATTCTCAAAACTTTTGGCCATGACTGTATAGTGGAATGCTTTGAGAACAATAAAATATAAAAAATAATCAATGTATATCAAAATTAATATCACATGGAGGTCTGGATTTGGCATGATACTCAAAATCAAAGTGGAAAATCAAGTTACAGGCAGATCCATTTTCAGTGGAAATGTGTCAAGTCAAGAAAATGATGCTCAATGGTGTGTGTGTCCTCCACGTGCCTTTATGACATCCCTACATCACCTGTGTATGGTCCTGATGAGATGGCAGATGTTATCCTGAGGGATCTCCTCCCAGACCTGGATTAAAGCTTCAGTCAACTCCTAGACAGTCTGTGGTGCAACGTGGCGTTGGTGGATGGAATGAGATATGATGTCCCAGATATGCTCGATTGGATTCAGGTCTGGGGAATGGGCAGGTCAGTCCATAGCATGAATGCCTGCACCATGCAGGAACTGCTGACACATTTCAGCAACATGAGGCCTAGCGTTGTCATGCGTCAGAAAAAACCCAAGTCCCACTGCACCTGTATATGGTCTCACAATGGGTCTGAGAATCTCATCCTGGAACCTAATGGCAGTCAGGGTAACTCTGGCTAGCACATGGAGGGCTGTGTGGCCCTCCAAAGAAATGCCACCCCACACCATTACTGACCAACTGTCAAACCATTTATGCTGATGGATGTTGCAGGCAGCAGAACGTTTTCCATGGCATCTCCAGACTCAGTCACATGTGCTCAGTGTGAACCTGCTCTCATCCATGAAGTGCACAGGGTGCCAGTGTCAAATCTGCCATTCTTGGTGTTCTCTGGAAAATGCTAATCATCCTGCATAGTGTTGGCTGTAAGCACAACACCCACTTGTGGAGGTCAAGCCCTAATAACACCCTCATGGAGTCTGTTTCTGGCAGACACTCGTGGAGTCTGTTTCCATTTTCCTCCTGTTCCTCCTTGCATAAAGGAGGAGGTAGTGGTCATGCTGCTGGGTTGTTGCCCTCCTATGGCCCCCTCCATGTCTCCTGGTATACTGGCCTGTCTCCTGGTATCTGTTCCATGCTCTGGACATTGTGCTGACAGACACAGCTACCCTTCTAGCCACAGCTCGCATTGATGTGTCATGCTGAATGAGCTGCACTACCTGAGCAACTTCTGTGGGTTAAAGACACCGCCTCAAGTAACTGTACCTCTAGGGGTGAGAGCAATGACAAAATACAAAAGTGACCAAAACAACAGCAAAAACAATGAGAATAGAGAAATAGTTTGTGGTCACCCCCAGCAGAACCACTCTTTTATAGGTGTTGTCTTGTCTATAATTTCTATCTGTTGTCTGTTCCATTTGCACAACAGCAGGAGAAATTGATTCACAATAGATGTTGCTTCATAACTGGACAGGTTGATTTAACAGAAGTATGATTGACTTGGAGTTATGGTGTGTTGTTTATGTGTTCCCTTTATTTTTTGGAGCAGTGTGTGTAATATATATATCTCTATATATAGATATATATATATAAATTTATATATATATATATATATAATGTCCTCCATCCTGGTATATATGTTCCCCATCTTGTTATATAGGTTTCCCATCCTGAGCCTATCTTGGTATATATGTTCCTCAGCCTGGTATATATGTTCCCCATCCTGGTATATATGTCTCCCATCCTGGTATATATGTCCCTTATCCTGGGCCCCATCCTGGTATATATCTCCCTTATCCTGAGCCACACCCTGGATTATAATATATATATCCCCCATGCTGGAATATATGCCCCTTGTCCTGGGCTCCATCTTGATATATATATCCCCCATCCTGGTATATATGTCCTCTATCCTGGGCCCATCCTGGTATATATGTCCCTTATCCTGGGCCACATACTGGTATATATAATTCCCCATCCTAGCATATATGTCCCCTACCTTGGGCTCTATTTTGGTATATATATTCCCCCTCCTGGTATATATGTCCCCCATTCTGGCGCTGTTCTTTAATGCATAGAAAAAAAGAAATATTTTGCTCACCTTCCCTCCACTCCCCCGTTGACTGGTGTCCTCTTATATACTGTAGCTGGCAGCTGACTTCAGCGTGCAAGCTATGGGAGCACATTATTTCATTGCCATGTGCTCCCAGTCACGTGCATGCCGACATCAGCTGCTTGCAGTGAACGGACCATTGCATCGCAGTACCCTTCAGCTGAATGTGCATCCAAGGATGCACATCCAGTTGAAGTTTGAGCTGTCGTCAGAAGGCTTCTCACCGACATAGGCCCAGTCACGGTTGCGACCTCTGAGACCACAATCTCTACGCCCCTGCGTAGAAGCACTTCCACATTCTTTTAGTGTAGAAATCATTACAGTTGTTAATGTATGTAGTTATAGCTCTGATTTTCCCTTTGCTCTTTAAAAGCGTTGTTCCCTTTGAAATATTTTTTTCCCCAACAATAAGCAGATCGGTAGATACCAGGCTGCTAGAACACCGAATATTAGCTTTACTCTCCCACAGATGAAATCAAGCAGTACATGGTGTCCACTGAAATCACGGGGTCAATTAGAGTATAAGCTGCTTGTTGTACCCTCTCTACACTTTGCTGAATGGATCTTTAACAGTAGACTCAATTTTATAAAAATTAGTATTTTCTAGAATATGGATTTTGCAATTTGCTCTGGGTGAACTGAGAATTATTGTGAAAAAAGAGGTTCACATCTTGAAAATTCAAATTGCAATATTGCAGATTTGAATGTTGGCAGATTTGGTAACCTACTCCTATCTATGAATTGAGAATTATTTAGACAACTTCTTTACTACTAAAGTTGCTGAAAGCTCCTTCATTATTAAGCTTGAAGTATATTTTATAAAATACAGAGAAAAGGAAAGGTTATAGACATACAGTGTAATCTTCTTAGGCCGGCGTCACACTGGCGACAGAATCGGACGACTGCAATACGATGAAATATCGCATTGCAGTCTGCCCTATGTTAATCTATGGAGCAGCTCCCAGTATCAGATTTTTTGTGGTCCGTTTTAAACGTCCGAGTGCAATCGCAGCAGCTGCGATTGTCACCGATTGTGGTCGACTATCGCCAATGCAAGTCTATGGGAGCGATGAAAAATCGGATTACAAACGGACTGCACGTGTGACTTGCGATTAAATCGCATCGGTGTCCTTTAGAAAAGCCGGCAATTCATCCCCGGCTATACTGTAAAATCACACTGAGAGCTTTAATAAAGAATAGAAAGAATAGATATACACACATAGAATACTATATATATATATATATATATATTATTGTCATTGTGACATATATATATATATACATATATTTATAGTTCTTACACTTCTACATACTGTAATAGCCGCTAATTCAATTGCCGGCTTTTGTGAAATCACAGAAGCCGACATGAAATGATACATTGTTTAGACACAGTTAACCATGTCATTTCCTGTATTTTGATATATGGTTTGAACTTACAATTACAGAAGTGTATGTGTGCAAAATTTCAGACATGTAGGGGTTAATTAAAGGTGTAAATTCGTTGAAAAAAAATGCGTGGGCTCCCGCTGTATTTTCTCCACCAGACAGACAAAGCAAGCGAGTGGGGGCAGATAATAATAGCCTAGGGAGGGTACATTTTTTTTGTGCCCCCCTGGCTACTAACATCTGCCCCCAGACACCCCAGAAAGGGCAAATCTCTAATTAGATTTGCCCTTTCTGGCACTTTGCCAATCTATTCCCATTGCCCTGTAGCGGTGGCGAATGGGTTAATAAGGGGTTACAGCCACCTTGCAATTGAAAGGTGACTGTAAGCCAGGTTAATAATTGAGAGCTGTCAATTAGACAACTATCAATTATTAATCCTATTGAAGTAAATAAAAAAACACACACACTTTAAGAATAAATAATTTTAATGAAATAAAAACACATTTTTTTTGACCATCTTTTATTTTACTCTTAATCCGTGCGAAGCCCTTGATCTCCTAAAATAAATATAAAATAATAAAACAACATTATTCTTACCTATCTGGCGATCTGTCACGTCCCACGATGTAATCCTTCAGAAAGGGTTAACTAGCAATCAGCTAAGCAGCGCAACTAATGCTGCGTGCTCAGCTGATAGCTCCTGAATGAATGAGCTTATCTCCTGCCGACAGGAGAGGATGTGATTAATGAATGAAGCTTAATTGATTGTGTCCCACTTTCACCTTAGGTCAGGTCACTGAAGTGAAAGTGGCAATAAATCAATTAAGCTTCATTCATTCATCTCTTCCTCTCCTTTTGCTGGGAGAGGAAGTTATTCATTCAGGGGGTTAGAGCTCGGAGACAGCATTAGCTCTCTGCGAGCTGTAACCTGTTAACCCTTTCTGATGGATTACACCGTGGGACCTGACTGTACATCGGATTGGTAAGAATAATTTTGCTTTTTTATTTTATTTTTATTACAGGAAATGGTTTTAGCAGGAAAATAAAATATGTCAAAAACTGTGTTTTTATTTCATTAAACTTCTTTTTTATTAAACTGTGTGTGTTTGATTTTTCTTTCATACAATAGGATTAATAATTGATAGTTGTCTAATTGACAGCTCTCAATTATTAACCTGGCTTACAGTCACCTTTCAATTGCAAGGTGGCTGTAACCCCTTATTAACCCATTCGCCACCGCTACAGGGCAATGGGAATAGACGGGCAAAGTGCCAGAAAGGGCAAATCTAATTAGAGATTTGCCCTTTCTGGGGTGTCTGGGGGCAGATGTTAGTAGCCAGGGGGGGCACAAAAAAAATGTACCCTCCCTAGGCTATTATTATCTGCCCCCACTCCTTGCTTTGTCTGTCTGGTGGAGAAAATACAGCGGGAGCCCACGCATTTTTTTCAACGAATTTACACCTTTAATTAACCCCTACATGTCTGAAATTTTGCACACATACAATTCTGTAATTGTAAGTTCAAACCATATATCAAAATACAGGAAATGACATGGTTAACTGTGTCTAAACAATGTATCATTTCATGTCGGCTTCTGTGATTTCACAAAAGCCGGCAATTGAATTAGCGGCTATTACAGTATGTAGAAGTCTAGGAACTATAAATATATATATATATAATATATATATATACATGTCACAATGACATGTATATATATATATATATATGTGTTCTATGTGTATATATCTATTCTTTCTTTTGTGATTTAAATACTATTCTTTTGGATCCATTATATGTCAGTTTTGCAAGCCTGCGAGAAATTCTCGCAAGTCGGATGAAAATCGGATGTTACAAGGTACACACACATGCGACTAAATCGCATTTTTGAAGGAAAATCGGATGCTAGGCGGATGTGTGATGTTTTCATTTTGTTCCGATAATCGACCGACTAAAACGGTCCGATTTTTTGTAGTTGTGTCTGACCCCGGCCTTAGAAGGAGAAGTCTTTGACATTGCAACTCCCCACCCATTTATCCAATCATGACCCCATATCGTAAATTTGAAGCAGATGGTTGCATGTGATGTATGGAGCAGGGTAAGGAACTGAGCCTGACAGACATCCGCAGTGCTACACAGCCAGCATCTTCCTATAACAGCCACGTCTGCAGTGAGCTCCCCTTGCAGCCTTTTAACTATATAAAAGCTGCAATTGCCAATGCACATGCGCACATACTCTCATTGGCTCCCTGTGACCCAATCGCGGTGAAGCAATGTGTTTTCTTGGCAGCCGGGGTTTCCTGAAGATCTTTATAATTACCATCTTGGTCGTCTTATGAAGCTCACTCTGTGGATGGACTTCATAGGAAGATGTTATTTTCACCATATGTATTGCAGTTTATTGTACTGTATTAGTGATCCAACTATCACAAGTTCCCTTGAAAGGAATTAAAAAGTAAAGTAAAATAAAGGGGTTGAAAAATAAAAAAGTGTAAAAGTTTAATTCATTAAAAAAATAAAGAAAAATTAAAAAAATACCTAAGTGGTATTACTTCGTTCATAAAAGTCAGATCTATCAAAATGTAAAATTTTGCCCATACCTTAAATAACTGAAAGGAAAAAAATGTTAAAATAAAAGAATAGCAGGTTTTTAGTCTTTGTAGTATCTATAAAAAATGCAGCAAAAATAGATTTAAAAAAATGGTATCAATAAATAAAGCTCAAGGCACAAAAAAAAACCCTCGCACAACTCCATTGACGGAAAAATAAGAAACTTACAGGTCTCAGAAAATATCTGCACAAACTAATTTTTTTACAAAGTTCCCAAATTTTTTAGGAGCTCGGTATCGGCGTACTCATACTGACCTGAAGAATAATTCTGCCATGCCATAATGAATACCGTAAATACAATTCCCAAAAATCCATGAGGGAAACCATCATATTTTTCCATCTTCCAGTTTATTATATGGTAAAGTGAATAGTGTCATTACAAACTGCAATTCATCTTGCAAAGAAAAAACCTAATATGGTTATGTCAATGGAAACTTAAAAAGGTTATGACTATTGGAAAAAGGGGTGAAAAAAATAACCAGATTATACTGGTTTACTCATTTATCTATTTTTTGCCGCACCCCAGTTGTAAAGACAACAATATGTGTGACTTGTCCAGGACGACAAAGCCGAGCAGAGTACAGGAAGGTGGCAGAAATGGGGTGAGAAATGTCTAAGACAGTCTATTTGGTTGCATCCCCTTTGCTAAGAAGCAAGAAGCTGTGTATGGGAGTGCGAGAAGGAGCCAGATGAAAAAGCGAATTGTCCAAATCTTGCCAATGAACATATGCTTGACATTTCAGGCAGAAGTCAGACCCATCTCTCGCTATGAATCCCAGCTAAGCTGAGCCACAAGAATGGATGAATGCCAGCCGGTTATAACTGAGCTCTCACAGTACTGAAGTTCTCTTGGTCAGAGGCCAAAGCCTGTCAGCATAATAAAAACCTGTATCTCTATTTCTGGGAAAAACAATTCTTTAAAGCTTAGGTCATGTATGTTATTTCACTGTGACTATTGACTGGGAAATCGTCACTCAGAAACCAAATATCAGCCATTATTGTGTTTTCATTTTTCCACCAAGCGAACATTGCCAAACTGAGATACCTAAGTCCACTAGGAGATCTGTCATCATCATTGCACACTTCATGGCTGGATTACTATAATGTTCTATACATAGACCCCCCCAGGCAACACACAGGCTGCCCTTGAACAACTTTTAAAATTTGCTTGATGACCTTTAAAGCCATAAATAATCTGTAGCCCCCACATTCTGGAAATCCTTATCTGGATCACTCAGAGAAATATTTCTGGACACATTTAAATCAAGACTCAAAATGCACCAGTTCAGTTTGGCATTTGAGCACAGATGACACTTGTGCATAGAAGATGATACCAGACTGATTAATTTACTCCCTCAATATACTTGTTGCCTATTGTAAGAAAGGCGCAATACAAATGTTAGTTGTTGTCTTGCGATAAGCTAGCCTGAAGGGGCCATGGTTTGGAAGAAAACAAGTAAGGCTTTATTGACAGCACACCATGACATTATAGTGGTAGAAGAAATGAAAGGCAACACTCACCAAATCCGTAAAAAAAAGTCCTTTAATCCATGCTTTAGTCCATGCTTGAGGACATTTTCTGTGGCGTGCAGGTACTAGGGAAGGTGTGAGAGGGAAAGACAAGCGACGAAGGCCGTTTCACAGCTGAGTTCTCCTGTAGTCTCCACCTTGTATCGGGTATTTTACTTTTTCTAAGCCTGCAAGTAAAATAGATGCATCACAAAAGAGAAAGAGAAGCTATACGATCATAAAAATTATGTTTTATTGAAGTAAAATTTAAAACATACCACAAAATTGGATAAAAAATGGAGGCAAACCAATGCAAAAGAAAGGGACACTGCAGGAAAACGATAGTAAAAAAATATTCATATAGGTAGGTGGTGATATATATATTAATTGTACCAAATGGAATACCAATATTGAATTTCACCTATATATCAGAATATATATGAAATAAGTCAGCCTATACAAATCTTAAACAATCTCTATGCATGCAATGTTTTTACAAAAGATGAAATAAAGTGCAATAAGTATTTTAAGAGCTTTAGAAAAAGCTTCTATTATATATATATATATATATACATCAAACATGCCATTGAAAAGATGGAATATCTCTATCAAAGTAAAGTGCAAAAATAGTGCAATAATAGTACAGGACAACCTTGCTTCTATATAAATGTAGGGATAAATAGAATGGCCATAAATGGAAATGGACTAACTGTGGGTCATTGTTATTAGGGACAAAACGTCCTCATAAATTCAACCTGCCATGTGGCCAAAAAAGGAAGCAAGAGAGAGTGAATAGGAATGGCTGATGGATGTTACCTGCAGTGAACCCCGGCACCCCTGACGCGCGTTTCGCGTAGGCTTCTTCAAAAGGGAGCGTGCATTTTTTATCCAATTTTGTGGTATGTTTTAAATTTTACTTCAATAAAACATAATTTTTATGATCGTATAGCTTCTCTTTCTCTTTTGTGATGTTTCTATAAAACAGAAGCTGATGTTTAAATAGGTAAAATAATTTTGTGAAAAGTAAAATAGATGGATTCTAGATACAGATGCCCAAGGCCTGTTAGGGCTTAACGATAGGTTTGACATGTCTGTATTTTTGTAATGTTTTTATGATTTATGTTTGTTGTATGTTTAATGATGTGAAAAAAGTTTACCTCCAATAAAAGGAAGTTGAAACACGACATTTTTAATATGGATCCGTAGAAGCAGAACTCAGCTGTAAATCGTCTAGCTCTTGTCTTTCCCCCACACATCTTCCCTAGTTACCTGCACGCGACAGAAAATGTCCTTAATTAAAGCATGGATTAAAGGACTTTTATTTGAAAGATTTTGTGAGTGCTGCCTTTCATTACTTCTACCACTATGTAAACTATTCAACTTCGCACCACCGCAAAGAGAAATAAATCCTATAGAAGTGGCTTAAGCCTGATAGAAAAGTCACGAATTCAAGTGTGATAAGACTGTTGCCATTTAAACTTCAAATCCTTTATTTTTTGCTTTAAGAAGTCAAGAAAATTCCCCAACGTAGGTGCCAGATACTTACATCCAACCAGAAGGGTGACTAGGGGTTCTGAGTGGAACCCCAACCCACCTAAGTAAAGCATGCTTACAACTATGGAGGCACACCATTATTGCAGTGGATTGTTAAAGCATTGTCTGACCTTAAGGTACAAATCTGCAGTCACTCCACGTGACTGCAGACTTTTGAGTCCTCATAGCGTGCGCAGGGGCGGGTAGTCATGTGACTACAAGTATGCAATTTGCATACTTCTGTCCACATTCCGACTAAACGTGTCTGGCCTTACTCAATGCATTTCCATTGAGCAAGGCTATGTATGTCTAGTCGGCATGTGACCACATGTATGCAAATCACACGCCAGTTCCCAGTGCCGGCACTGAAGAATCCTCAGTGTGCAGTGTGCGTGCTGTGAGAATTCCCAAGTCTGCAGTCATGGCAGAATTTTAGCTAGGGCCAGACAGCCCATTTAATACTGTTATTGAATAAGAAACAGTATTTCACTATTTTGACCACCACGTTGCCGGGTACTACACCTTTTCTCCTATTCCATTAAATATGAAATAAGGTCAAGTTCAAGTCAGCGGCCATTAAACAATGTACAAGGCTGCTGTGATCCACTGTATGCATTGTCTATAACCAGCAACCACAGTTCCTGATTACTGCTGATTGTTGGGAATGCCAGGTCGCAGACACCATCGATCTGATATTGATGTCCTATTTTTCAATAAGTCAACAATATGCAAGTCCTGGACAAGGTCTTCAATGACTCAAACACCATTTTAAACCTAAATGTTAAGTCCTGAATTGTTTGTGACTGTTAAATCTTTTTTCATTTACTATGGGTTACCATTAACCCTGTAGAAGGTTGAGATACCAGCTGGTCACCTACGTTGCTTATTTACCATACAAATACCTCACCATACCATACGCTCATCTAATATATAAAGCTGAATGTATGTATGTGTGTATGTATGTGGGTATGTTTGTCCGGGATTGGAATCCGCACCGTCGCACTTACGGCATGAAATTTTGCACGCCCACACGTCTCGACCCCGAAAGCGTCCTAGGCTATGTTTTGAATCGAAATTTTAACCCCGCGCGTTCCAAATCGCCAAACAATTTTGGCCCTATCTACATAATGGGGAGAAAGCTGAATGCTTGTGTGTATGTCCGGCATAGGAATCTGCATTTACGGGCATGAAATTTTGCACACCCGCACGTCTCGACCCCGGGAGCGTCATAGGCTAGGTTTTGAGTCGAAATTTTAACCCCGCGCATTCCAAATTGGCAAATAATTTTGGCCCGGGATAGGAATCTGCACCGTTGTACTTACGGGCATGAAATTTTGCATGCCCGCACATCTCAACCCCAAGAGCATCATAGGCTATGTGTTGAATGGAAATTTTAACCCACGCACGTTCCAAATCGCCAAACAATTTTGGCCCTATCTACATAATGGGGAGAAAGCTGAATGCTTGTGTGTATGTCCGGCATAGGAATCTGCATTTACGGGCATGAAATTTTGCACACCCGCACGTCTCGACCCCGGGAGCGTCATAGGCTAGGTTTTGAGTCGAAATTTTAACCCCGCGCATTCCAAATCGGCAAATAATTTTGGCCCGGGATAGGAATCTGCACCATTGTACTTACGGGCATGAAATTTTGCATGCCCGCACATCTCAACCCCAGGAGCATCATAGGCTATGTGTTGAATGGAAATTTTAACCCACGCACGTTTTGGTGTGTGATTTTTATGTGCAGAATAAATTTTTGTTAACATAGTCTATTTTGTTACAGCTAACAGCAGTTATTAATTAACCCGGGCGAAGCCGGGTACTACAGCTAGTACCTTTATAAATGTAAAAAAGACCCAGGTAATGTGCTCACCTGAGCAAGTTGTGTAGGCACAAGTCCTGTGAAAGCTCAATAACAATTACTGCTGCCTCCTGAACTCCACCAGAAAGATTGAAGGAAAAGACAATTCCTGATTTAGGGCTGCACTAACTGAATTAAGACCCTTGACACAATAATATAAAGAAGCTGGTTTTACTCCACAATATGTTTCCACAACTGACTGGCATCTTCCTCAAGTGTAAAAATCAATTGTAACCTCACAACACCACACTGTATTGAGGGTAACACATAGATCATACAGGTGTGAAGAAGGCCCTGCTAAGAAAATTGCAAACAGACTGTCACAAGTGTTGGAAAAGTGTTGCAACTGACAGTCAAGCACTGAGTACAGCATTTATTTTGTCCAAGAAAACATGTGACCTCCTGTAAGACTGCTGAAGCTATTAAACAAGTTGTCTCCCTGAGGCTACAGTCCCACGATAAGCTTTAGGTTAGTTTTTGATGCCACAGAATTTCTGTACAATTTCTGCACCTATTATTTAAATTAGGTTACTTGCTGCTTTTCATTGCGTTTTTGTGCGCGTATTTTTAACATGCGTTTTTATTGCGTTTTTGACTCTGTGTTTTTTGTTTTTTATTGTATATTATGCTGTAAATTAAGCTGTTTTGTTTTTGATACATCCTGGTACTTGGCTTTGCCAAAACTATGCTGACATACTTAGGTGTGGATTACAAAAGTTTTTGATGCATTTCCACCTCGAAAATGTACTAAAAATGCATGTGCGTTTTTTACATGTCGATTTTCCGCACCTAATGCAAATCTATAGGGAAAATCCGCACAGAAAGGTCAGGTTACCCACAAGAGTACAGCTGCGTGTGACCAACAGTGATGTCATTATAGTTACCCCAGGTCACAGGAAGCGGTTCTCACGCTCATCTCAGTGTGTTCCGGCTGGCGTGGTGAGCACTTGCATCACTGATTTATAGAAAACTGGCATTTTTTTCTATATTCCTTTAGACCAGTGTTTCTCAACTCCAGGCTTCAAAACCCCCCAGGTCCTGATTTGAGTATATACTATAAAGAGAACCTGTGGCAATTTTTGACGCCTTACTAATAATCCTCTCACCTGTTTAGCACTAAGGAAATCCTGAAAACATAATTTGTTGAGGAGCTTTGAGGAATAGGGTTGAGGAACACTGCTTTATGCTACAGTTTACACACATAGCTGAAGAAAGCAGAATAGTCCAAGGTCCAGGTGGTACAAAGCCCTGGCACAAAGAGTGTCTAAGAGTGTCAAACAGTGATCATTTGATAGTAACAAATAATTAACCCAAATTACATAACCAGCAAATTGCGCCATCATGAATTATATTATAACCAAGCCAATAAAAGGGAGACTTCAAATGAGATTGTTCTTGGCCTAAAAGAGTTGCCTTGGTTTGACCTGCCATATAGATATAATATAAAATTATGTAACAGGTCATTCTTTGTTATGCTCAGTACAAGGCAGAAATGTAAATTACCAATTACCAAGCAGTAAGTTGAGATTACTTTTGACCAAACATCCCCATCCTTTATCATCGCCATCATCACCACTTTATGTGTGAAGTCCAAATGTTATACAATTGATACAACACATTTTAGCGTAAACTGAGCTTATTTCAAATTGTAAGGAATGTGTCAAATAAACGTAAGCAATCCCTGGGCGAGGAACCGAAGAATGACGTCATATTGCTAGGTAACCATGACTCACCTTAACTATACGACTATAAAGGAGATGTAATAAGTCACACATTTACAAAGTTACAAAAACTTAATGACTAAGTAGCAAGGGAAAGAGAAACGTATTGAAGGATAGTCATATTAGCTAAACTAGGTCCACACTTGTGTTGGATCCTCAGTTGTGATGTGTTATAGCAAGTTCTGGAACGTCTATAAAACTCCTGAGATTATTTAATATCACCGAGTGAAGCCCCATAAAGCCTTACACTTCTCCTGTTTTGGATCCCCTTTATGAGATCCTTATGCCCTTATAGGGTTTTTCCAGAACTTTGGTATTGATTACCTATTTTTAGGATAGGTTCTTAAAGGGAACTTGTCAGCTTATTCACACTGCCCAGATCACAGGCAGCCCGAATCAGAGCCTGACTGTACAAATGAAGATGGGTATATCTGTTTCTAAAACACTGTTAAAGAGAAAATGAAGTTAGAAGGCCAGGCCATGGTTTATAGGCACAAACTAAACCAGTCCTGCATTGCCATAAGATCAGCTCTTCCCAGAGCTGCTAGAGGACAAGTCATTACCAAGTCTCTTGCTTTGACCTATCAATCACCTGTATTGGCATCGGGAGAAGCTGGCTGGAGACAGCACCCTGGAAGCAGAGATTTGGGAAGGTTTGCTTTACCAGCCCCTGAGCACTTAAGCTTAATTTGCATATGAATGAAAGCAGTCATTTTTCAAGCAGTCAGTGCCCAAAAAAAGGTATAGATTACATTATCTTTCAGAAAGCAACATGAACATACAAACTGTTTTTTTCTTTTGTTGGAGGAGTGCATCGTTCTGACAGATTCCTTTCAGAATGAATGTTCAGGACCTTAATGTCAGCTAGGATCAGAGTAAAGGTACTACCACACTAACAATCCCGCTAGCGATCTCGTTAGCGTTGCATACTAATGAGATCGCTAGCGGGATCGTTTCTATATCGCTAAATGCGGCCACATTTAGCGATATAGTTAACGACGCTATCGCCGTTAGCGATCTTCTTAACGACTTTAGCGGTACAAAAGTACCGCTAAATCGCTAAGAAAAGGTGCCACACAGCGATTAGATACTTACCCAGCGGGAGCGCCAGCGATGAAATAGGGTCCGGAACGATTCCAGCGACGAGCGAGATCACAGCAGGAAGCTCGTCGCTGGAAGCTGCCGCACTGAACAATATCGCTAACGGATCGCTAAATAGTGACGTTTTTTAGCGATCCCGTTAGCGATATTGTTTAGTGTGGCATACCCTTAACATTAAATAGGTAATGTAAGCAGTATGGCAAAATTATGCTTCAGATGCAGTAAGTATGATGTATAAGAAGAAACTACAAAAAATGGCATTTTGTGAGGATGCTGGTGACCTCAAATGTTAATCTACTGCATTGAGGAGTTATTCTCAAGTTTGAGCGTTATCCCCTATTCATGGGATTCGGGATAACTTTCCCCTTGCTGGTGGTTCAATGTCCATGATTCTCAGTGATCTCAAGTAACTGCAGTTCTTAGGAGCCCTGGCTGAAAGAAGCGGTGGCTGGTAGTGTTGAGCGATACGATAATGCAAATATCGGCTATCGGCCGACATTAGCTCTATCGGCCTTTCGATAATTCGTTTCGATATTTTCGTCATATCAAATACCGGAATCGGATTTGTCACTGTCACTGTCCGTGTCCGTCGGTCGGGTCTGTCACTGTCAGTGTCCGTCGGTCGGGTCTGTCAGGAGTCAGCGGCACTTACCTGGCAGAAGATCTCCGGCGGTCACGTCCTGGACTGCTTCATGGCCGCCATCCTCTTCTCCCCGGCGGTCACATGCAGTTTCTCGCGATAACTGCAGTGACTGCTGGGTAATCCCGGCCGTAAAGCAGTCAGTCCGATGACGTCACCGCCGGGGAAGCAGGTAATCAGCTGTGCTGCGTCGCGATGACAGGCTCTGCCTGTCATTGCGATGTAGCAGAGCTGGATCGTCGTGGGACTGTCGTTATGGACTGCGTCGGACAGGTGGTATACTGTTGGTTTGTTTTTTTTCTTTTTTTACAGGAGATCGATGGCGTCGCAGGAATGAGAGTACAATAAAAGAAATGAAAAGTGTGTTGTCTCTTTTATTTCATTAAAATATACTTTTTTCTTGCTTTGTCTTTTTTTTATGCATTTAATAACTTTGGGATTAATAATGGATCGGTGTCTTATTGACACCTCTCCATTATTAACCGGGCTTATTGTCACCGTGCAATCAACGGTGACATTAACCCCTTATTACCCCGCTTGCCACCGTTACAGGGCAAGTGGGAAGAGCCGGGTAAAGTGCCACAATTGGCACATCTTTGATGCGCCAAATGTGGGGCTGCTGTAGCCTGGTATTATCAGGCTGTTGAGGGCCAAAATCCATGGGCTTGACAGTCTTTTAATACCAGGCCGCAGCAGTCTGCATTTTACTTGGCTGGTTAACAAAAATAGGGGGACCCCTACGCCGTTTTTTTTTTCGAGGGGATCCCCTATTTTTGTTAACCAGCCAAGCTAAGCAGACTGCTGTGGCCTGGTATTATCAGGCTTGCAAGGTCCATGGATATTGGATCCTTACCAGCCTGAAAAACCAGGCCTCAGCGGTCTGCTTCATCTGGCTGGTTAACAAAAATAGGGGGGACCCCACGCCAATTTTTTTCGAGGGGATCCCCTATTTTTGTTAATCAGCCAAGATATGCAGACTGCTGTGGCCTGGTATTATCAGGCTGGCAAGGTCCATGGATCTTGGCTCCTTAACAGCCTGAAAATCCAGGCCTCAGCGGTCTGCTTCATCTGGCTGGTTAACAAAAATAGGGGGGACCCCACGCCAATTTTTTTCGAGGGGATCCCCTATTTTTGTTAACCAGTTCCCTCTGACGTCACTGATTGTGTCCCTGGCTGACCTGAAGTGAAAGTGGAAAGCAATCAATTAAGCTTTCCACTTCCTCTCCTGTCAGCCAGGAGAGGAACTCATTCATTTGGGGGTTTACTGTGAGGCTGCAGCATTAGCTGCGGTCCCTGCAGTAAACATTAACCCTTTCTGAAGGATTACACTGTGGGACCTGACTGTACATCGGATTGGTAAGAATAATTTTGCTTTATTATTTTATTTTTATTACAGGAAATGGTTTTAGCAGGAAAATAAAATATGGTCAAAAACTGTGTGATTATTTCATTAAACTTCTTTTTTATTAAAGTGTGTGTGTTTGATTTTTCTTTCATACAATAGGATTAATAATTGATAGTTGTCTAATTGACAGCTCTCAATTATTAACCTGGCTTAAAGTGACCTTTCAATTGCAAGGTCATTTTAACCCCTTATTAACCCATTCGCCACCGCTACAGGGCAATGGGAATAGACGGGCAAAGTGCCAGAAAGGGCAAATCTAATTAGAGATTTGCCCTTTCTGGGGTGTCTGGGGGCAGATGTTAGTAGCCGGGGGGGGGGCCAAAAATAATGGTCCCTCTCTGGGCTATTATTATCTGCCCCCACTCACTGGCTTTGTCTGTCTGGTTGCAAAATAGGGCGGGAGCCCACGCCTTTTTTTTCAGCAATTTTACACCTCATATATATATATACATGTCATTAAATTTGTGACACATATATATATATATTTATATTTATAGTTCATACACTTCTACATAGTATAATAGCCGCTAATTCAATTGCCGGCTTTTGTGAAAATGCAGAACCCGACATGAAATGACACTTGGTTTACATAGAGTTAACCATGTCTTTTCATGTAGTTTGATATCTGATTTGCACAAACAATTACATGAGTGTAAGTGTGCAAAATTTCACACCTGTAGGGGTTAATTAAAGGTGTAAATTCGTAGCAAAAAAGTCCGTTTTTTTTACAACGAATTTACACCTTTAATTAACCCCTACAGGTGTGAAATTTTGCACACATAGACTGATGTAATTGTTTGTGCAAATCAGATTGCAAACGACATGAAAAGACATGGTTAACCCTATGTACACCAAGTGTCATTTCATGTCGGGTGCTTCTGTCTTTTCACAGAAGCCGGCTTTACCCGGCAATTGAATCAGAGGATATTTTACTATGTAGAAGTGTATAAACTATACATATATGTATATATATATGTCACAATGACATGTATATATATATATATATGTATTCTATGTGTGTATATTTAGTGTTTACAAGGAAATAAAGGTTTTTTTTAGTTGCGATATTTTGTTCCCATAGACTTACATGGGACTTCCGGTATCGAAATCGGATATCGCCGATATTTAGTGATATCAGCGATACAATTTCGATACGATATTTTAGATATCGAGCAATATCGCTCAACACTAGTGGCTGGTCATATGCACCATTACTCCATTCACTCTTCATGGGACTGCCAGAAACTGCCAGACGCAGCACTCATTTGGTCTTCAAAACTAACGTTAGAATAAATGGAGTGGTAGTATGCAGGATCCATCATGGCTCATTTCAGCAAGGGCTCTTCAGAACAACGGTTCTCAAGATTGCTCGAGGTCACAACGGTCAGACCCTCAGTAATCGGTAATGTCATCTCCCTATACCATGGAAATAGAATAACTTTCAAACTTGAGAACACCAATTTATAGAATGTACAGTTGTGCTCAAAAGTTTACATACTCCGGCAGAATTTTTGCTTTCTTGGCTTTTTTCAGATAATATGAATAATAACACCAAAACTTTTTCTCCACTCATGGTTAGTCGTTGGGTGAAGCTATTTAATGTCAGACTACTGTGTTTTCTCTTTTAAATCATAATGACAACCCAAAACATCCAAATGACCCTGTTCAAAAGTTCACATACCCTGGTGATATTGGCCTGATAACACACACAGAAGTTGACACAAATGGGTTTGAATGGCTACTAAAGGTAACATCCTCACCTGTGACCTGTTTTCTTTTAATCAGTGCATGTGGATAAAAGCTGAGTGAGTTTCTGGGATCCAGACAGACAATTGCATCTTTCATCCAGCCACTGACATTTCTGTATTGTGAGTCATAGGGAAAGCAAAAGAATTGTCAATGGATCTACGGGAAAGGTAGTTGAACTGTATAAAACAGGAAAGGAATACAAAAGATATCCAAGGAATTGATATTCCATAACTGTGATTAACAAATGGAAAATCAGGGCTCTGTAAATACAAAACGACAGTCAGGAAGACCAACGAAAATTTCATCCTCAACTGTCAGGAAAATTGTTCGGGATGCAAAGAGAAACACACAAATAACATCAGCTGAAATACTGGACTCTCTGAAAACTAGCGGTGTGGCTGTTTCAAGATGTGCAATAAGGAGGCACTTGAAGAAAAATGGGCTGCATGGTCGAGTCGCCAGAAGAAAGCCATTACTGCGCAAATGCCACAAAGTATCTAGCCTACAATACACAAAACAGCAGAGACAAGCCTAAAAACTTCTGGAACAAGGTAATTTGGAGTGATGAGACCAAAATTGAACTTTTGTGCCTCAACCATAAATGTTACATTTGGAGAGAGGTCAACAAGGCCTATGATGAAAGGAACACCATTCCTACTGTGAAGCACGGAGGAGAATTGCCTGAACCAACTCTACCATTCTATGATTCTATGTTTTGGGGATTTGCGAGCTACAAAGGCACAGGAAACTTGGTCAAAGTTGAAGGAAAGATGAATGCAGCAAGTTATCAGCAAATACTGGAGGCAAATTTGCAATCATTAGCCCAGAAGCTGCGCATGGGACGTAATTGGACACTCCAACATGACAACGATCCAAAACAAGGCCAAGTCTACCTGTCATTGGCTACAGCAGAACAAAGTGAAGATTCTAGAGTTGCCATCTCATTCTCCTGACCTCAATATCATTGAGCCACTCTGGGGAGATCTCAAGCGCGCAGTTCATGCTAGACAGCCCACGAATTTACAGGAACTGGAGGCTTTTTGACAAGAAGAGTGGGCAGCTTTACCATCTGAGAAAATAAAGAACCTCATCCACGACTACCACAAAAGACTTCAAGCTGTCATTGATATTAGAGGGGGCAATTCACAGTATTAAGAAATGGGGCATGTAAACTTTTGATCAGGGTCATTTGGATTTTTTGGGTTGTCGTTATGATTTAAAAAGAGAAAACACAGTAGATTGACAATAAATGGCTTCACCCAATGACTAACCATGACGGGAGAAAAAGTTTTGGCGTTATAATAATAATAATAATAATATACAGTTATATGAAAAAGTTTGGCACCCCTATTAATCTTAAGCTTAATGTTTTATAGAAATTGGTGTTTTTGCAACAGCTATTTCAGTTTGATATATCTAATAACTATTGGACACAGTAATGTGTCTGCCTTGAAATGAAATGAGGTTTATTGTACTAGCAGAACATGTGCAATCTGCATTCAAACAAAATTTGACAGGAGCATAAGTATGGCCACCCTTATCATTTTCTTGTTTTATATACTCCTACCTTCTTTTTACTGACTTACTAAAGCACTTTTTTTGGTTTTGTAACCTCATTGAGCTTTGAACTTCATAGCCAGGTGTATGCAATTATGAGAAAAGCTACTTAAAGTGGCCACTTGCAAGTTGTTCTCCTGTTTGAATCTCCTCTGAAGAGTGGCATCATGGGCTCCTCAAAATAACTGTCAAATGATCTGAAAACAGAGATTATTCAACATAGTTGTTCAGGGGAAGGATACAAAAAGCTGTCTCAGAGATTTATCCTGTCAGTTTCCACTGTGAGGAACATAGTAAGGAAATGGAAGAACACAGGGACAGTTCTTGTTAAGGCCAGAAGTGGCAGGCCAAGAAAAACATCAGAAAGGCAGAGAAGAAGAATGGTGAGATCAGTCAAGGACAATCCTCAGACCACCTCCAGAGAGCTGCAGCATCAACTTGCTGCAGATGGTGTCACTGTGCATCGGTCAACTATACAACGCACTTTGCACAAGGAGAAGCTGTATGGGAGAGTGATGCGAAAGAAACCGTTTCTGCAAGCACGCCACAAACAGAGTCGGCTGAGGTATGCAAAAGCACATTTGGAGAAGCAAATTTCTTTTTGGAAGAAGGTCCTGTGGACTGATGAAACCAAGATTGAGTTGCTTGATCATACAAAAAGGCATTATGCATGGCGTCAAAAAAACACAGCATTCCAAGAAAAACACTTGCTACCCACAGTAAAATTTGGTGGAGGTGCCATCATGCTTTGGGGCTGTGTGGCCAATGCCGGCACCGGGAATCTTGTTAAAGTTGAGGGACGCATGGATTCCACTCAGTATCAGCAGATTCTTGACAATAATGTTCAAGAATCAGTGACAAAGTTGAAGTTACGCAGGGGATGGATCTTTCAGCAAGACAATGATCCAAAACACCGCTCCAAATCAATTCAGGTATTCATGCAGAGGAACAATTACAATGTTCTGGAATGGCCATCCCAGTCCCCAGACCTGAATATCATTGAACATCTGTGGGATCATTTGAAGAGGGCTGTCCATGCTCGGCGACCATCAAACTTAACTGAACTGGAATTGTTTTGTAAAGAGGAATGGTCAAAAATACCTTCATCCAGGATCCAGGAACTCATTAAAAGCTACAGGAAGCGACTAGAGGCTGTTATTTTTGCAAAAGGAGGATCTACTAAATATTAATGTCACTTTTCTGGTGAGGTGCACATACTTATGCACCTGTCAAATTTTGTTTGGATGCAGACTTCACATTTTCTGTTAGTACAATAAACCTCATTTCAAGGCAGAAACATTACTGTGTCCAATAGTTATTAGATATATCAAACTGAAATAGCTATTGCAAAAACACCAATTTTTATAAAACATTAAGCTTAATAATAATAATAATAATAATCTTTATATAGCGCCATCATATTCCGCAGCGCTTTACAGTTTTAAGGCTATGTGCAGACGTTGCGGTTTCTTAGCGGCAAAACCGCTTACACAATACAACTCATTAAGGCCTATGAGATTCCGCAATGCTGTGCACATGCTGCGGGTTTTTCCGCGGCGGAATCGCATCGCGGGAGAATCCGCAGCATGCTCATTCTTTTTTGCGGAACCGCGGCGATTCCGCCGCCATAGGAATGCATTGAACCAATTACTTTCCGCATGTGGCTGTGCCCACCATGCGGAAAGTAAGCGGTTCATGTGCGGATGGTTCCCAGGATCTGAGGAGAGGACACTCTCCTCCAAGCCCTGGGTACCATATCCATGTAAAAACAATAATTAAAATAAAAAATAATGATATTCTCACCTTCCGGCGTCCCACGCAGCTTTCCCGCCTCTCAGCGACGCTCCTGCCAATCGCGTTCCCAGGAGTCCTTTGCGAGATCACCCAGATGACGTAGAGGTCTCGCGTGATGCTACGTCATCAGGATGATTGTCGCAAAGGACTCCTGGAACGGAACTTGCCGGGAGCGTCGCTGAGAGGCGGGAAAGCTGCAGGGGCCGCCGGAAGGTGAGAATATCATTATTTATTATTTTTTTTATTATTTTTACATTAGATCTTTTTACTATTGATGCGACATAGGCGGCATCAATAGTAAAAAGTTGGTCACACGAGTCAAACACTTGTTTGACTCGTGTGACCAACCTGTCAGATCGCTTGTAAAACGCTACCATTCTGCAAGCTAATTCCGCTTGCAAAACGCTAGTGTTTAGCGGGAATACGCATACCTATAATATGCGGATTACCCGCGGCAGGGAGGTGCGGAATTGCCGCGGAAATTTCCATGGCAATTCCGCAACGTGTGCACATAGCCTAACAGTTTCAAAACACAAGCCATAAGTCATAAGTAACAACGTTAACAATACAATAATTAAAGCAAAATAAGCCGCCCCTGCTCATGAGAGCTTACAATCTACAATGAGGTGGGGGAGATACAAAGTACAGGTGTGTATATACAATGGTGCATTTACAATGATGGTCCAGCCATCTTGAGGGAGTGAGGGATGGATGGAGATAGTGAATGGGCTACACACACACACTTACACATAGAATGACTTTGATTAGTGAATGTGATAGGCCGCTCTGAACAAATGTGTTTTGAGGGAGCGCCTGAAACCATGCAAATTGTGGATACTCCTAATTTCTTGGGGTAGAGCATTCCAGAGGATTGGCGCAGCGCAGGAGAAGTCTTGGAGTCGGGAGTGGGAGGTACGGATTAGTGCAGAGGTTAGTCGAAAGTCGTTTGCAGAGCGCAGCAGTCGGTTAGGCCGATAGATAGAAATGAGGGAGGAGATGTAGGGGGGTGCTGCACTGTGGAGAGCTTTGTGGATGAGAACAAGTACTTTGAATTGGATCCTATAATGAATGGGCAGCCAGTGTAAGGACTGGCAAAGAGCGGACGCGTCCGAGTACCGATTAGCCAGATGGATGACCCTGGCTGCTGCATTAAGGATTGACTGGAGAGGGGATAGTCGAGTAATGGGGAGGCCAAGTAATAGAGCGTTGCAGTAGTCCAGGCGGGAGTGGATCAATGCTACAGTGAGGGTTTTTGTTGTTTCCATGGTGAGAAAAGGGCGGATTCTAGAGATGTTCTTTAGGTGTAGGCGGCAAGAGCGGGCAAGAGATTGTATATGGGAGGTGAAGGAGAGATTGGTGTCAAACATAAACCCAGACAGCGAGCCTGCTGCTGGGGTGTTATTATGGTGCCACCCACGGAGAGGGAAATGTCAGATTTAGGGAGGTTAGTAGACGGCGGGAGCAGAAGAAGTTCAGTTTTGGAGAGGTTGAGTTTCAGATAGAGAGCGGACATGATGTTGGAGACTGCGGACAGACAGTCACAGGCGTTCTGTAGTACAGCGGGGGTAAGGTCGGGGGATGACGTGTATAGTTGTGTGTCATCAGCATAAAGATGGTACTGAAAGTCAAATCTGCTGATGGTCTGTCCAATTGGGGCCGTGTAGAGAGAGAAGAGAAGGGGGCCAAGGACTGAGCCCTGGGGTACACCGACAGTGAGAGGAAGAGGAGATGATGTGGAGCCAAAGAACGAAACACTGAAGGAGCGGTCAGAAAGATAGGAGGAGAACCAGGAGAGAACAGTGTCCTTAATACCTAGTGAGTGGAGCCTAGACAGTAGGAGACGGTGGTCAACCGTGTCAAAAGCTGCAGAAAGGTCGAGAAGAATGAGCAGAGAGTGGTCACCGTTACGTTTTGCTGTAAGAAGGTCATTGGTCACTTTGATGAGTGCAGTTTCGGTCGAATGTAGGGGCGGAAGCCGGACTGTGAAGGGTCTAGGAGGGAGTGATTGGAGAGGTAACGGGTAAGGCGGGAGTAGACTAGGCGCTCCAAACGTTTAGAGATGAAGGGGAGATGAAGCTTAAGATTAATAGGGGTGCCCAAACTTTTTCATATAACTGTAATAATAATAATCTTTATTTTTCATTCATATTCTTTGAAAAAAAAGGCCAGGAAAGCAAAAATTCTGCCGGGGTATGAAAAATAATTAGAATTGAGAGTCCTCAGTGGTTGATACCTGTTAATGGCTAACTGAAAAGATGGTAACAAATAGCAAGCTTTCGAGACTACTCAGGTCTCTTCATCAGGCAAAGACTAATACAACATCTGAAGAATCACATATTTATACACAACAGGACACAGGAATAGTGCAATTGATAGGACAAGTGACGTAAAGCAGAACTATCAATATGGGAGAGGGATGAACAGTTGTGGCAATAAATATTGGACCAGTTCATAGATAAGGAGTTTGAAAGTTTTATTGCCCTCTGATTGGGGTCGGGTAATGTTTTGTGATGCTCCCACAGGGTCTTAGGAGCAAAATTCACGGTACAAAGATATACATATTTCCTGTGCCGGGGTATGTAAACTTTTGAGCACAACTGTAAAGCAATGACCTTGCTAAAGCTGCAATCGATTGGACTCCATGACGTGTTCTTGTAGGGTAAGCAATATTGAGACAAAGAGAAGACAAGGGACATTACTGACTATTTGAAAAAGGTTGTCTTTTTACTTTGTAAAAGTGAATTTTTTTGTAGATTAATCGTTATCTGGTTAAATATGTTCTTTCTCCTTAATTTTATATTTTTTGCACAGTCAGCTCATACTGTTTGCCCTTGATTGTAGATAAGCATACCACTTAGATAAGCATGCAATAATGGAATGCCATGTCTGTCATTTACATTATATATGTACTGACACAGGATTCCAGTATTGAAAAAAAGAATATCTTATTTGGAGGTTGAATGTGGATAAACCAACAACTTATCAAATTAAATTCACTTAAAGAGGTTCTTTGAGAAATATAATAAAATAAATAATACACATTTAAATATTAACAATGTTTCTATATACCTTTACTTAGCAAAAAGGTATGCTTTATCTAGTGCACTCTGTCAGGATTCAAAGATGGCAACTACCACCTTTATCATTGTGTGCTTGTCATAGAGTTCAGAGGACACACAGTAGGATGGACTGCATGCTGAACATCTAGTCAAGACAAAAGTCAGAGCAGCTTCCCATCAGGCATCATAAACACACATTCCTCTGTTCAGCCAACCTGACAGGAGACTGAGTGGAGCTGGACTGAAGGCGAGAATAAAAAGACAGAGAATGGACATCCATCTCAGTCAGCCTGACAGTTTTAGTGCATATGTCTCATGCTTCACACAGTCCATCCTACTGTGTTTCTTCTAAAATTTAAGAAGGGCTGCACAATGATACATGGCAGTTACCATCTTTGAAATCCTCACAGAGTATGTCAAGGATAACAGCCGAGAGGGTCACACAGATCCTACTGCTATGGCCAGTTTGTCAGGGGACGAAACTCCGCTGCCTTCAATCGTCAGGACAATTACGCTATTGACTGACAAGTGATGGACAAGGCCGCGGCTGCTTCCACTACTAGGCCGGTTATTGAGGATCTCACAGTGAGCGTATGGTATAAAAATCTCCAATTCCACTTATGGTATATATGTGTGTGTGTATATATATATATTATATATATATATATATATATAATGTGTACTCTGGTACGGCCATTGCCAATTCGACAATAACAAAAAGAACTACTAGCTGCTACCACCGATCATTTTTCAGGCTGATTGGACACCTGATACAGGTAGCGTATGGCTTCAGGGGTGCCGTTTACAGAGCAAGAGGATTAGAGCGATTAAAGGGAACCTGTCACCAGAAAAAATGCTTTTAAAATTAGATATGGGGTTAATATGCAGGTTAACTCCTTTACCCCCGAGGGTGGTTTGCATGTTAAAATAAAGGGCCAATTTTTACAATTCTGACCACTGTCCCGTTATGAGGTAATAACTCCGGAACGCTTCCATGGATCCCGGTGATTCTGACACTGTCTTCTCGTGACATATTTTACTTAATGTTAGTGGTAAAATTTCTTTGATATGACTTGCATTTATTTGTGAAAAAAGCGGAAATTTGGTGAAAAATTGGAAAATTTTGCAATTTTTCAACTTTGAATTTTTATGCCCTTAAATCACACAGATATGTCACAGAGAATACTTAATAAGTAACATTTCCCACATGTCTACAGTCATGGCCAAAAGTTTTGAGAATGACACAAATATTAATTTTTACAAAGTCTACTGCTTCACTTTTTCTAATGGCAATTTGCATATACTCCAGAATGTTATAAAGAGTGATCAGCTTAACAGCAATTACTTGCAAAGTCAATATTTGTCTAGAAAATGAACTTTATCCCCCAAAACACATTTCAACATCATTGCAGCCCTGCCTTAAAAGGACCAGCTAACCTCTTTTCAGTGATTGCTCCATTAACACAGGTGTGGGTGTTGATGAGGACATGGCTGGAGATCAGTCTGTCATGATTAAGTAAGAATGACACCACTGGACACTTTAAAAGGAGGCTGGTGCTTGGCATCATTGTTTCTCTTCTGTTAACCATGGTTATCTCTAAAGAAACACGTGCAGTCATCATTGCAATGCACAAAAATGGCCTAACAGGGAAGAGTATCGCAGCTAAAAGATTGGACCTCAGTCAACAATCTATCGCATCATCAAGAACTTCAAGGAGAGAGGTTCCATTGTTGCCAAAAAGGCTCCAGGGCGCCCAAGAAAGACCAGCAAGCGCCAGGACCGTCTCTTAAAACTGTTTCAGCTGCAGATCGGGCTACCAGCAGTGCAGAACTTGCTCAGGAATGGCAGCAGGCAGGTGTGAGTGCATCTGCACGCACTGTGAGGGGGAGACTCTTGGGGCAAGGCCTGGTCTCAAGGAGGGCAGCAAGGAAGCCACTTCTCTCCAGAAAAAACATCATGGACAGACTGATATTCTGCAAAAGGTACAGGTAGTGGACTGCTGAGGGCTGGGGTAAAGTTATTTTCTCTGATGAATCCCCTTTTCGATTGTTTGGGACATCAGGAAAACGCCTCATTCGGAGAAGACAAGGTGAGCGCTACCACCAGTCTTGTCTCATGCCAACTGTTAAGCATCCTGAAACCATTCATGTGTGGGGTTGCTTCTCAGCCGAGGGAATCAGCTCTCTCACAGTCTTGCCTCAAAACACAGCCATGAATACAGAATGGTACCAGAATGTCCTCCAAGAGCAACTTCTCCCAACCCTCCAAG
The DNA here is from genome assembly GCA_033576555.1 of Oophaga sylvatica. Classification (NCBI taxonomy): domain Eukaryota; kingdom Metazoa; phylum Chordata; class Amphibia; order Anura; family Dendrobatidae; genus Oophaga; species Oophaga sylvatica. The sequence continues at coordinate 52,561,296 of JARQOD010000006.1, forward strand.
AGCGATCAACAATGCCTTTTCCAGCATGATGGAGCACCTTGCCATAAAGCAAAGGTGATAACTAAATGGCTCAGGGAACAAAACATAGAGATTTTGGGTCCATGGCCTGGAAACTTCCCAGATCTTAATCCCATTGAGAACTTGTGGTCAATCATCAAGAGATGGGTGGACAAACAAAAACCTAAAAATTCTGACAAAATTAAAGCTTTGATTGTGCAAGAATGGACTGCTATCAGTCAGGATTTGGTCCAGAAGTTGATTGAGAGCATGCCAGGGAGAATTGCAGAGGTCCTGAAGAAGAAGGGTCAACACTGCAAATATTGACTTGCTGCATTAACTCATTCTAACTGTCAATATAAGCTTTTGTTACTCATATGTTTGCAATTATATTTCTGTCTGTGATAAAAACATCTGTCAAACACACACATAAAAACCAGAGGGCAGCAGATCATGGGAAAATATAATATTTGTGTCATTCTCAAAACTTTTGGCCATGACTGTACTTTACATCAGCACAATTTTGGAACCAAAAGGGTTAAAAGTTAAACAGCGATTTCTCATTCTTACAACATCCATTTTTTTTAGAGACCACATCACATTTGAAGTCACTTTGAGGGGTCTACATGATAGAAAATACCCAAAAGTGACACCATTCTAAAAACTGTACCCCTCAAGGTGCTCAAAACCACATTCAAGAAGTTTAATCCTTCTGGTGTTGCACAGGAATTTTTGGAATGTTTTAAAAAAAAATTAATATGCAAATTGCCTCTTCAAACAAAGAGGACTTGTACTCTATAGCGCCACCTATTGGAAGTAGCGATCCTACAAGTCACAATCAACCCTTTAACGAGTCTTGTAATATGACTTAGGATAAAAGCCAAATCAGATTCTCCATTTGCAGACACAGTGTTTCGGACTGTTGGTCCTCGTCAGTGCAAAGTAGGAGAGATCTGATTTGGCTAGATGAGAGGCTCTGGACTGGGGTCTGGGGGGTAAGGTTACTCCTTGTGGAGAGTGACATACCAGCTCTGGCATGTCAAGGTAAGGAGGCTTATTCGCCGTGCAATGCTCCTCTGGGAAATTTTAATATGCAAATTGCCTCTTCAAACAAAGAGGACTTGTACTCTATAGCGCCACCTATTGGAAGTAGCGATCCTACAAGTCACAATCAACCCTTTAACGAGTCTTGTAATATGACTTAGGATAAAAAAAATTAACATTTAACTTTTTTCACCAAAAAAATTACTTCAGATCCAAATTTGTTTATTTTCCCAAGGTAACATGAGAACTTGGACCCAAAATTTATTGTGCAATTTGTCCTGAGTATGCTGATACCCCATATGTGGGGGTAAACCACTGTTTGGGCACATGGCAGAGCTCCGAAGGGAAGGAGCGCCGTTTGACTTTTCAATGCAAAATTGGCTGGAATTGAGATCAGATGCCATGTCGCGTTTGAAGAGCCCCTGATGTGCCTAAACAGTGGAAACCCCCCACAAATTACATTTTGAAAACTAAACCCCCCAATGAACTTATCTAGATGTGTAGTAATCACTTTGAACCCCCAAGTGCGTCACAGAAGTTTATAACGTAGAGCCGTAAAAATAAAAAATAATATTTTTTCCGCAAAAATTATCTTTTCACCCCCAATTTTTTATTTTTCCATGGGTATCAGAAGAAATTGGACCCCAAAAGTTATTGTGCAATTTGTCCTGAGTATGCTGATACCCCATATGTGGGAGTAAACCACTGTTTGGGCACATGGCAGAGTTCAGAAGGGAAGGAGCACCAGATTTTACTGTCATGGTTTGCAGGTGCCATGACCCACTGGGAGAGCCCATGAGGTGCCAAAACAGCAGAATGCCCCATAAGTACCCCATTTTAGAACTACACCTCTCAAGTAATTCCTCTAGGGGTGCAGTGATCATATTGACACCATGGGGGTGTCACAGAATTTTATACCATTGGGCAGTGAGGACAAAATAACTACATTTTTACCACCAAAATTTTGTTTTAGTGAAATATTTTTCATTTTCACACAAGAAGTGAGTAAAAATGACAGCAAAATTTGTCCCGCAATTTCTACTGAACGTGGTAATACCCCATATGTGGCTGTACAGTGCTACTTAGCCATACGGAGAGACTCTGGAAGAACAGAGCGCTATTTGCCTATTCAAGTGAATGGGTCTGTGCACATGTGTGTGTTTCCACGGACCATGTGTCCATGGGCAAAACACGCTGACATGTCCATTTTTAATGTCAGCACGGGCCACAAAACATCCAGCACACATGCATACGCATAACACACATGGATGTCATCCATGTGACATGCATTGGCACCAGGGAAGAAGCGTTACATTAAGCCTGTTCCCTGAACACCGACAGAGCAGGGAAGAATGATGATAGCACCCATCATCCGGGAACAGCACTTACTGTAACGCTTTTTCCCTGGCACCTGTCCTTGTGGTACTGATGGGGCTAACGCTTTTCCCTGGAGCCCGTTCTTGTGGCTTCCTATTGGGCACATGCATGCCACACGTGTGCTGCAAGTATTACACACACGGACACTGACATCTCCGGTACCGGAAATATCAGGACGTGTGAAAGAGGCGTTATGGCGGGTTTTTATGTTTGGCAGCTGTCACACACTAAAAGACGCTTTTCATTGCAAAAAATAGTTTTTGCATCACCTTATTTTGAGATCTATAATTTTTCCATATTTAGGCCCACAGAGTCAAGTGAGGTCTTGTGTTTTGCGGGACGATTTGATGTTTTTATTGGTACCATTTTCGGGTACATGAAATTTTTTAGTCACTTTTTATTCCGATATTTTGGGAGGCAGAATGAACAAAAAACAGTAATTCATGAATTTCTTTTAGGGAGGCGTTTATACCGTTTCGCTTGTGGTAAAATTGATAATGCAGGTTTATTCTTCTGGTTAATATGATTACAGCAATACCTCATTTATATTTGTTTTATGTTTTGACGCTTTTATACAATAAAAAATATTTTATAATAAAAAGAATTATTTTGATTCTGCGAGCTATAACTTTTTTATTTTTCTGGTGATGGAGCTGTATGGGGGCTTGTTTTTTGCGGGACAAAATGACGTTTTCAGTGGTACCATGTTTATTTATATCCATCTTTTTGATCGCATGTTATTCCACTTTTTGTTGGGCAGTATGATGATAAAGCATTGTTTTTTGCCTTGTTTTTTTATGGTGTTCACTAAAGGGGTTAACAGAGGGACAGTTTCAGGTCAGGTCGTTACGGACGTGGCAATACCAAATATGTGTACTTTTATTGTTTTTTGTTTTTTCATTCAAATATTTATTTATGGTAGAATATATATTGATTTTTTTATTTTGTTATTAAATATTTTTACAATTATTTAAAACATATATTTTTTACTTCATTCTATGTGTTACACCTTGTCCCACTATGGGACAATCATTTTTTGCAGGCTGATCTCTTCTATAGCATGCAGATGAAGCAGCATCTGCATGCTACAGAAGCTGCCAGCGCTGCATGTAGTGCTCACTGACCTGAGAGACTTCCTGAACATGCACTGCTCATGACAGGAAGTTTCTCAGCTCTGGAGACCCGGATTTCATCATGATGACATCGGGTCTCCATGGCAGCGATCGGGACCCCACGTCATGTCGTGGGGTCTCCGATCCAAAGGCAGAGGGGCTGCCAGCCCTCTGCCTGCTCCCGGAATGCTGCAATCGAGTTCGATTGCAGCATTTCGGGGGTTAAAGTGCCGGGAGCGGTCTGTGACTGCTCCTGGCACTTAGTGCCGGGTGTCAGCTGTGAGAATCAGCTTAGACCTGGCCGCAATCCGCCACACTCCACCCGTGTGCGCGGCAAATCACGATGACGTAGTATCCTGTCCATGGTCAGACGGGCCCAGGGCACGTGGACGGGATAGTACGTCTAATGTCAGAGAGCGGTTAATAGGTTATTATGGTACCCAATGCCTGCACGTATCCTAACACTGCAGAGAGAAAATTAACTTTATTCTCCCTAGCAGCGCACCTATTTCAGTCACGTGGGTAGCACTGATGCAGGTTCAGTCATCT
>JARQOD010000006.1:52565474-52676164 GCA_033576555.1 Oophaga sylvatica
TGACACATACTATAGACAAAACAGACCTGTTTCTGGAGGCAAATTCTTGGAAGTTCGCAGATGCTGCAGGAATAGCAAATCTGTCATTTTTATAGTGGCCGCAGCTGAGTACTACAGATCCACACTCTACTCAAGTGAATAGTGGCTGCGGCCCCTATAGTTCTGATGGTGCTGCTGCGTTCTGGCAACATCCGAGAATGTTGGGCCACCACTGGAGTCAGTAACAGCTGATCGGCAGAGGTGCCACGTGTCACGCCCCACTGATCAGATATTGATGGCTTATCCTAAGGATAGACCATCAATAAAAATTTGTAATGGCCAACCTCTTTAAGACTGGCCTGCACAATGCCAGTCTTAATAAATCAGGCCCATTGTTGGCCTTCCATTAGTATAGGCTGAGCCCAGGAGTGTTCCCCTTTTTTCTGCACTAGCAGGTGCCCATGTGTGCTATAGGTACCCTGAAGAATCGCATCTGATGAAACGTGTGGACGCACAGGTACAGTGCAGGGCCTCCATTTAAGGACCAAATGTAGCCTGCCCTTGTCACGGCGGGAATTTTGGGGATTAGGTTAAGCCAGGGCTTTGATAGGGCCAATTACCTTCCCCGCTTCTCCTGGAGGAATCCTTACTAACCATGATGACCTCCTGCACCTGACTACTTCTCATGGGTGAGACCATTCCACTTATACATTTTTTGTTGGGTGGATATTCATACCCATTACATGTTTTCTTTACCTCTGCACTCATATACATAGCATATTGCTATTTTATGGCTTCACTCAGGCTTTTTCCTTGCATGAGTTTTTTTTTACAAAGTCAGCTCATGACTACTTTATGTACCCTGTGACATTGCCATATTTTGTCTTTCTTGTATGTTTTCATATGATCTGAATCCACAGAGTTTGTTCTAGTCATTTAATTGCATAGCTGGTAAGAGTTGTTAGTAGATGATCTATATACGTTGATGGCTGCAGCTATATGTTCACCCGAATTTGACATTCGTATATTCAGAACCTAACATTGTTGACAGAAGTAAGGTTTTCAACCTTTTAATATTTATTCACCTTTATTCCCTCTATAGGTGGCTTCTTTTTATTAAGACATAATTAAAAGTTATATTTTATGCATTCTCTATTGCTGTTGTACTATCTGGTGAGAGTTCATACAGTGGGCTAGACCCATTTTCTTGCTGTCCTTATGCTGCTGTGTTCTAGCAACATCTGACAATTTTGGGTCACCATTGAAGTCAATAACTGCTGATTGGCAGGGGTGCCACGTGTCACGCCTCACTGATCAGATATTGATGGCCTATCCTAAGGATAAAAAATTAGTAGTGGCCGACCTCTTTAAGACGCGTGCACAATGCCATCCTTAATTAAACAGGCCCATTGTTTTTCTTGAACTGTAATCATTGAATGAGTTGTATTGTATTACAGATTGAGCTCCTGCCTCATCTTTTGCAAAGTGCCACCTACTTGATAGTGCCGCCTCCTTTTGGTATAATGACCTGCCTTAATATATATATAAATGCAAACCCTCATCATCAGAGTCCCACTACAGCCCTCTTAATGCTGGAGATCTCAATATGTAAATTAACAGCTGGTACAAAGCAGAGAACTTCTTTATACAAATTAATTTCTATAAATTTTCAGTCCACAATGGAATAAGTGAAGTGAAGTGAATCACGTGAAGTCATTATTGCCCTCTACTCCTCTTTGGTCAGACCTCATCTGGAATACTGTGTCCAGTTTTGGGCACCACATTTTAAAAAAGATATCAACAAACTGGAGCAAGTTCAGAGAAGAGCGACCAGAATGGTGTCCGGTCTGCAAACCATGTCCTATGAGGAACGGTTTCAGGATTTGAGAATGTTTAGCTTGCAAAAAAAGAAGACTGAGAGGAGACTTAATAGCTGTCTACAAATATCTCAAGGGCTGTCACATTGTAGAAGGATCATCTTTATTCTCATTTGCACAAGGAAAGACTAGAACCAATGGGATGAAACTGAATAAGAATAGACACAGATTAGATATTAGAAAAACTTTTTGACAGTTAGAGTGATCAATGAGTGGAACAGGCTGCCACGAGAGGTGGTGAGTTCTCCTTCAATGGAAGTCTTCAAACAGATGCTGTACAGACATCTGTCTGGGATGATTTAGTGAATCCTGTTTTGAGCAGGGGGTTGGACCAGATGACCCAGGAGGTCCCTTCCAACTCTACCATTCTATGATTCTATGAAGTCATCGATATGCTCACCAATATGAACGCAATCCTTGTCGGAGAGGTGTTAAAGGCTCCATTTCAGCCAAGTTAGTATTGGCAGAGACGCTCCATTAGGGACTAACTGTCTGCACTTGTTGCTTGACATTTCAAGGACCTCCTCTTTTCTCAAGCACGTTCTGAAGGAGCATGTGACCATCAGGCTTGTCCAGTTGAAAACAAGATTCCCATGAGGGGAAGGCGTCAATAACAAAAAGACAGCAATTTAGAAAGGAGAACCTGTAATACTTATGTTAGCAGGTGTCATAAAATCATGCCCCAACACATTTGTTAAAACAAAAATAAAGTGAATAACCCCTTTAAATTTTGCACACTGAATTCCAGTTTTGTTTATTATCAAGGATATGAAGCCGTTGGTTAATGCTTGTTCGGTATGTAATATGGAATATGATTGCAATAATATCTTTATCACAATTTTAGCTGACGGTGCAACTGACAAGTAAAGAGCTGTCAGCTTATGCAAAAGCTGGATCTGTAGCTGATGAGGTCCTTTCTTCAATACGAACTGTGGCCGCATTTGGAGGACAGGAGAAAGAATTACAAAGGTACAGATGTCATGTAGGATCAAGTATATAAAACATTTCACGTACAAAAGTAATACATTATTTAAATACTTTATTCTCATATTTTAGATACACAAATAATTTGGGAGAAGCCAAAAAAATTGGAATAAAAAAGACCATTGCCTCTCAGTTGGCTGTTGGTTTTATGTACTTTATTATTTATGCCACTTATGGACTTGGATTTTGGTATGGCTCAGTCTTAATATTAGGAGGATATGGATATACCATTGGAGATGTTCTTGTGGTGAGTTTTCCAAAATGAATGCTATGATCATTCTATAAAAATCTCAGCATTCTGTGATAATCTACAAAGTGTATTTTCATTTTAATTTTTTTCCCCTCAGGTCTTATTCTGTGTTGTCCTTAGCAGTTACTGTATTGGTCAGGCAGCTTCCCACATTGAAGCTTTCTCAGTGGCCAGAGGAGCTGCTTATAACATATTCCATACTATTGACCAGGTAAAACATTGGGTATACATTTTGATTTGTCTGATCTAGGCTTTGTTACCAAAAGAGACTCTATTAAAGGGGTTGTCTCTAGTCACTCAATGTGAATGCAGACTTCAAAATCCTTACGGCAAACCGCACTATGTCGGGATTCTCCTGTGTTGCTGCCAAAAGCAGTTGATCACGTGTCCCCAAGTATGCGACTTGCACACTTCAAGCCACATTCCGACTAGACATGTTCAGCCTCGCTAAATTCACTTGTATTGAGTGAGGCCACGCACGTTTAGTCTGCACATGTCTTCATGCATATAACTCGCACACTTGTGGTCATGTGACCACCTGCACTCACCAGCAACACCGGAGACTCCTGATAGCATGTGGATACTGTAAGGAATCAGAAGTCTGCAGTCATGTAGGGTGACTGCAGAGTACTAGTAAAAGCCAGGACAAACCCTTTAATAATAATAAACCTAAGAGAGAAAAACCCCGATTTCCCCAGCCTTAAAGGGAATTTGTCACCTATTTTTTCGACTATAAGCTGCAGCCACCGCCATCAGGGGCTTATCTACAGCATTCTGTAATGCTGTAGATAAGCCCCCGATATAACCTAAAAGAGAAGAAAAACAAGTTAGATTATACTCACCCAGGGGCGGTTCGGGGTCCAGTCCGGTCTGATGGGTGTCGCGGTCCGGCGCCTCCCATCTTCTAGCGAAGACGTCCTCTTCTTTGCTTCCCGTCGCGGCTCCGGCGCAGGTGCATTGCTCTGCCCTGGTGAGGGCAGAGCAGAGTACTGCAGTGCGCAGGCACCAGGAAAGGTCAGAGAGGTCCGGTGCCTGCACACTGCAGTACTTTACTCTACCCTCAACAGGGCAGATCAGTGCACCTGCGACGGGAAGCAAAGAAGAGGATGTCTTCACTAGAAGATGGGAGGCGCTGGCCGGACCACAACACCCATCGGTCCGGACCGGACACCGGACCGCCCCTGGGTGAGTATAATCTAACTCGTTTTTCTTCTCTTTTAGGTTACATCGTAGGCTTCTCTACAGCATTACAGAATGCTGTAGATAAGCCTCTTATGGCGGTGGCCACAGCTTATAGTCGAAAAAATAGCAGACAGATTCCCTTTAAATGACTCTAATAAAAGTCTGTGGTACTAACATCTAACAGAGGAAGCCTATTTTTTAGTTTTTGGTTTATGAGATTTATTCATTGCATATATGAAAATTTTCCACCTTTCTGATATAATTTGAATTCCTCACCATTTTTAAACACAAACATTATTTACCTGTAGCTGCAGATACAGTGGTAACCTGCAGATAAGTAGCAGTTTTACCACATTTGGTTGGCTTCCTGGACAGCGGCTTCAGGGAAAAATTAAATTAAATTCTCCCTGCAGCTGCCTGTTTCCAGTCATTTAGTGCAATGGCCACCACTCGCTACACAATGAGCACGCTGTCATAACTCCCCTGCACCTTGACTGACAGCATTGTGTGTACATCTGTTAGTTAAGGTGCAGGGGAGTAAATTGTTACAGCCCGGCTTAGTGCATATTAAATGGTGACAGTACAGCTCACAGGAACATTACCTGCTGAAAAGCACTGTGTCTGCAAGTAAATAATGTACTTTTAGCTGACAGGTTAACTTTAAGATATTTGTTAGCTGTCAGTGAAAGAGAACACTTACATCATTTCCTTACATTCTCGATATTACATGAATTCGAAAACACTTTGAGATTTGATTTGGGTTTCACAAAAAAAAAGAGGTGTCTTCTTTCGTGACCGTGTGGACTTCTCTATAATACCGTGCAGCTCTGACATATAGCAGATTATAACACCTTGTGCCGTGGTGGTCAGTATCTCAACCATCACAGATCAGTGGAGCACAGCTTTTACGGCAGAGTCATTTTCCATCTCCAGAGTCACTGGGTAGGTCTCTCTCTTCGGTAAGCTCTTATAGTCAGCAGGGCCTCTCTTCCTCTCTCCTATAGAGCTCATTCACAAAATCGTATTTTCGGTTTGACTGCTGTCCGTGAAAATAACAGATACTACACGTACCACTGTTATTCAGTGGGGCAGTGCAGATGAGTGATTTTTTTCACTGACCGAATCAGCGTATGAAAAAATTGCAGCATTCACTAGTTTCTTCCATAAAGCGGATGAGACTCGCCCGTTCAAGGTTATCGGTGCATGAAAAAAATCGGATGCCATAAGAAGCCGCAATATAGCTGCTGCAATTTATCATTCTGATGTTCAGACTGTGTCACTTGCCTGTTTTTTAACTAGGAGTAGAACTAGGAACAGCAAACTAATAACTTTAAAATGGTGAAGAATTGAAAAGAAGGGATATTAGAAATATATCTAAATTTTCATTTACGTAGCAGTCAGTTTATTTATAGAACCCTGAAAACTTTGACAGTAGTTTAAGAGATGATTCCTGACTTTTCATACTTCAACAAATACTTTTGCGCGGACAATAACTTTTTTTTACAGTGATAAATTCCTCTAATTTGTGTCTGTATATTTTCTTTCCTATAACCACAGGCATCTGCAATTAACAGTTTTTCAACCGAGGGGTATAAGCCAGATAATATCAAAGGAAATGTTGAATTTAAAAATGTGCGTTTTTGTTATCCTTCAAGACCAAAGGTTCAGGTAAATCCCATTTTATGCTTTTTTTGCTAGATGCCCTTTTACTCCATTGTGTTATGTTCTTGCATGTTTTGCATGACCTTATATTTATGAAATTAGACAATTGACTAATTTCTGTTCAAATTAAGGTTTTAAAAGGATTTAATCTAAAAGTTAAACCTGGACAGACGGTGGCATTGGTCGGGCAAAGTGGATGCGGTAAAAGCACCACAGTGCAGCTCCTGCAGAGAATGTATGATCCACAAGAAGGAATGGTAAATACATTTTGAAACTATTCTTCAGATATTTGATTTTTTTTTTTAGGCTTGAGTTATTTCAGTGTTCTATTTTTTTGCAGATAATGGTTGATGGCCATGATGTAAGATCCTTGAATGTTAGACACTACAGAGAAATGATTGGCGTAGTCAGCCAGGAGCCCGTCCTGTTTGCAACAACCATTAAGAATAATATTAAATATGGCAGATTAGATGTGACAGATGAAGAAATAGAGAGAGCAGCTAAGGAAGCCAATGCCTATGACTTCATTACGGCACTGCCCGATGTAAGTATTTGCAGCTTGTGGGGCACTGCTCATAGATTTCTGTTTTCAATTTTCAAGTATTTAATGACAAAAAGTCAAGATCCCCAACTTCCAACCTTTGCACTTTACTTTTTAGAAGATGGATTTTCTATTTTTCATTTGAAATGGTTTTCTCTTATTTAAAATAAGCCATAGTTCAAATTATTACAGTAATTTAATAATTCATTAGTTCACAAACTAACATTAAATCAGCCCCCTGGAACAAAAAAATGGCAAGAAATAATATGTAAAACTCGACTGGCTCCTCTGTTGGAGACATCTGTTATTAACGAGGATGACCCTACTCAGAAATTATCATTCATCTACAGGATAGATGATAACTTGCTGATTGCAAGCAGCCTGAGCGCTGGGTACTCCATCAATCCTTGTGCAAGCTGCACCGCCAATTTGGTGTTAATAGGACTGTCGGAAATAAGAAAGCAATATACTGTCCATAGTCCATACCTTGCAAATTTGGGACAACCCCAAGTTCAAGCAGAGATTGACTTATTGAAGTGTCACTCTCTCTGTAGGACCTGACATGTCTATGCATTAAAGGGAAATTTTCTTTATATAATGGGCATCATGTAATGCTTTATTTCTATTGTGGAGGCACTGCAAGGAAATTGAACACTCTCTGACGCAATTCCCTACAGAGCAGATTTCTGGTGCTCCCAGCAGTAGGGTAATCCGGGATCAGCTTATTTCGTGATAAGCCTTGTAACAAATAAAAAATTGCAGTTTGTAAAGAGACAAGTGCATCCATGTGCATCTCCAAATGTAAATCAAAACTATGGGAATTTTCCAGGACACCAAAAAATGTAATATGAGATTTCTGAGACATAGCAGCATAGATTGTCCAATGGTGTTGCTGCTTGTTAAAAGTAAAGTTTAGAGGTTCAGCACAAGACCGTGATACCCGCCAGCTGATACATTGAATATGGACTTTGTAATAAAAGTCTAGTGCCAAATCTAAGATTCTTGGCAGAAGGATAAGCTTTTCTGTGTCTGATTCAAAGATATTGGTCAGTCCATGTTACTTTGAATCTCTATAATGCAGCAGATGTGAACAGTGAAGAGTACTACGATATATAAGCTCCAGGTTAGACTGATTTTAAAGCACCAACCCGGCGTTTTTTTGTTTTTTTTTCTATTTTAGAGCTGGAGTGGTGCCACTAATGTAAGTTCCCTGCCCCTAGTATTATACACACAAGCCTGCCGTCTTCAGCTGTTCCCGGCACCTCTCCGGTCCCGATCTGCATCTTGTGACCGCAACTTGTCACTGACAGGAAGTCAGAGCTAATGATCACAAGCTCCCAATGGAAGTCTATAAGAGCCTCATTCTGGCCTCGTTTTGGCTCTCATAGACTTACATTGAGTTGTGACATCCGGATTACCCAATAAGTACTGGAGGGATCCGTCAGGTCATAACCTGCAGAAGGCGACCAGACCAGCACCAATAACAGATGAAGATGTCAGCAGGTGAGTATAATACTAGGGCAGGGAGTCTAAATTGTTGACACCACTCCAGCGATATAATAAAAAAACACACTTGAGTAGTTCTTTAAATACTTGATTAGTAAGGTAAGGTTGAGTTAAAAGGTCAACTTATACTTTCCATGATTTTCTGTTCTTTTAGAAATTTGAAACTCTTGTTGGGGAAAGAGGAGCTCAGTTGAGTGGTGGCCAAAAACAAAGAATAGCAATTGCTAGAGCTTTGGTTCGAAATCCTAAGATACTTCTGCTGGATGAGGCCACCTCTGCTCTGGATACTGCTAGTGAGTCTGTCGTACAAGCTGCTCTAGATAAGGTAAATAAGTTAATCTATTATCAGATAAAATAATCAAAGTTCACATGATCTTGAACTTTATTTTACATTTATATTACAGCAGTTTAATGTTTATCATCTGATAAAGATATTATACCTGTTTTCAGGCCATTGAAGGGCGTACTACAATTGTTATTGCTCACCGTCTCAGCACTGTTTGGACAGCAGATTTGATTGTGGTGGTGGAGAATGGCACTATGGCTGAGCAAGGAACACATTCAGAACTAATGGAAAGAAAGGGAATATATTATTCTCTTGCAACAGCCCAGGTATGACAATATGACAATAAAAATAGTTAATATATTTTTCGTCTATCATACCATTTACATACAATTTTATAGCAGCAATACTTGAAGCATTTTCTTCTTAGATTTTATCTACCTATACAAAGGTTTGGGCTCAATGGAAGAAGAAAATCTTTCCAGAACATATAAGAAGATCTGTTTTTTAGCAAAGAGAACATGAAGGGAGCATGGACCACAGGCACATAAAAAGCCAGTACATAAAATCATACATACTTACTAGAGATGACCAAATTGTTCTGAAATTTGCAGATCCTAGCAAATTCAAACAATTTGCAATTCGATTCACATGGAACACAAAAAAAATGCCCAGCGTTATTTCAGATATTGTTGAAGAGAGTGCGGGACCATATGGTTTGAGGTGTGGCATCACAATACCAATCAGTTTATCACATCATATGGTCTAGAGCTGCCTATCTGACTCTGACAGGCACTAAAGAGATGAGGTAGAAAAAAGTACTTTTTTCACTTCTACTTGAAATAACCTGTTCCTGTTCCAAAAATAAATGGATAATTTTTGGACGGCTTGTGAAAAAGCTATTGCTTCTTCGCTTAGAAAAGAACAGTGCTGTTGATACTTATCAAACAAGGATAATTTTTAAACCAATCCATGTGAAACCACAGCTTTATCTATTTGCATTGTCTGGTAAGAAACACCAGGGAGGCAGGCATATACATGCAAAAAAATCATTTTTGGATAGATTTAACACTATAAGAATTAGTTAAAACAGTTTATTAATGCATTATATTGTTAAATAAATTGCTGATTAATACGGGTTACCATCTTTTTTTCTTAACCTGATATGTTGAGCTCACTTTGATATTTCTAAGGCTGTGTTTTCATTAAAGTGCTAGAAAGGTGTTCAATACATACAGTCCTAGCTGACCTGAGTGTTTCATGTTTGTTCTGGGAAATAATATAGGTTTATGAGCACATGGAGATTTTCAGTCAATCAATTTGCCATGAATCATATTTTCGCATTCAGGAGCACTTATGCCTAATCACTTTCCTAAAGATGGCAGCTGAACCATTAGAAATTTTCCTTTGCTTGGGAGCAAGATAATAATCATCACTTATCGATGGGTCTAATGAAAGACATAAACCCACAGTTTATTATCTTATTATCTCATTATTATTATTATTATACATTTTTTATAGCACCATTTATTCCATGGTGCTTTACATGTGAGAAGGGGCAAATATAGACATGTACAATAAACATGAGCAATACAAGACACACATAAGTACAGAGGGAGAGAGGACCCTGCCCGCAAGGGCTCACAGTCTACAGGGGATGGGTGAGGATACACTAGGAGAGGGTAGAGCTGGTCGTGCGGCGGTTCACTAGACTGAGGATCACTGCAGGTTATAGGCTTGTTGGAAGAGGTGGGTCTTTAGGTTCTTTTTGAAGGTTTCCATGGTAGGCAAGAGTCTGATGTGTTGGGGTAGAGAATTCCAGAGTATGGAGGAAGCACGGGAGAAGTCTTGCATTCAGTTGTGGGAAGAAGAGATAAGAGGAGAGTAGAGAAGAAGATCTTGAGAGGATCGAAGGTTGCGTGTGGGTAAGTACCGGGAGACCATGTCACAGATGTATGGAGGGGACAGGTTGTGGATGGCTTTGTATGTCATAGTTAGGGTTTTAAATTGGAGCCTCTGGACGATGGGGAGCCATTGAAGGGCTTGGCATAAGGGAGAGGCTGGGGAATAATGGGGAGATAGGTGGATTAGTCGGGCAGCAGAATGTAGGATCGATTAGAGTGGTGCCAGAGTGCTAGAGAGGAGGCCAAATAGTAGGAGGTTGCAGTAGTCAAGGCGGGAGATGATAAGGGCATGTGCTAGTGTTTTCGTGGTGTCATGGTCAAGAAATGCACGGATCCGGGAAATATTTTTGAGTTTGAGACGCAGGAGGAGGCTAGGGTTTGGATATGTGGCTAGAAAGAGAGGGCAGAGTCGAGGATCACCCCGAGGCACCGAGCATGTGGGACAGCCATTGACATTGACATTGATGGATAGGTCTGGTGGAGGGGTAGAGTGAGATTGAGGAAAGACTATGAATTCTGTTTTGCCCATGTTCAGTTTTAGAAAGCGAGCAGAAAAGAAAGCTGAAATAGCAGACATTGTGGGATTTTTGTGAGTGAGGAGGTGAGGTCAGGTCCAAATAGGTAGATCTGTGTGTCATCAGCATAGAGATGATACTGCAAACCGTGGGATTCTATGAGCTGTCCTAGGCCGAAGGTGTAGATGGAGAAGAGTAGGGGTCTTAGTACTGAGCATTGAGGAACACCGACAGAGAGGGGGCGAGGTGAGGAGGTGGTGTGGGAGAGGGAGACACTGAATGTTCGTTCTGTTAGATATGATGAGATCCAGGATAGGGCCAAGCCTGTGATGCCCAGAGATGAGAGAATCTGGAGCAGGATGGAATGGTCCACAGTGTCGAAGGCAGAAGACAGGTCAAGGAGAAGGAGGACAGAGTAGTGTCACTTACTCTTGGCGGTTAGTAGGTCATTGGTGACTTTAGATAGGGCAGTTTCAGTTGAGTGATGCAGTCGGAAGCCTGATTTCAAGCGGTCAAAGAGGGAGCAGGAGGAGATATGGGAGGACAGTTCAAGATGGACATGCTGTTCCAGTAGTTTTGAGGTATAAGTGAGAAGAGATATAGGGCGATAGCTAGACACAGAGGATTTGTCAAGGGAGGTCTTTTTGAGGATGGGTGTGATCGAGGCATGTTTGAAGGATGAGGGAAACACACCATTTGTAAGAGAGAGGTTGAAGAGGTGTGTTAGAGTAGGGATGAAGACTGTGGCGAGGTTAGGGATGAGGTGGGACGGGAGCGGGTCAAGCGTGCAAGTGGTGAGGTGTGATCTTGATAGAAGGGTGGAGAGCTGATCTTCTGTCATGGTGGAGAAGTTGGTTTTTGAGGAACAGGGCATTGGGGACTGTGGGCCAAAGCTTTCTCTGATTGTATCAATCTTCTACTTAAAGAAGGAGGCAAAGTCTTCAGCGGTAATGAGAAAGAGGAGGTGTTGGGGACGGAGTAGAGAATTGAAAGTGTTGAAGAGCTGTTTAGGGTTGTGAAACAGGGAGGATATGACAGATGAGAAGTATGTTTGCTTTGCGGCAGTGAGTGTGGACTTGAAGCTGGTGTGGGACTGCTTGTATGCGGTTAAGTGCTCGGCAGAGCGGGATTTCTTACATCTCCGCTCAGCAGCCCTGGAAGCCCATCTCAGTTCTTTGGTCAGGCTGGTCATACAGGGCTGCCTGTTGATTGTACGAGTTTTTCTATGTGTGAGGGGGCGGCCGAATCAAGTGCTGCTGTTATTGTGGTGTTATAAAAGGTGGCAGCAGCATCTGTGTCATGAAGTGAAGCTATGTCGGTAAGAGGGAGGAGGGACTCAGAGAGCGATTGTAAATTGAGGTGTTTGAGATTTCTGGGAGGGTGAGTGAGTTTGTGGAGCGGGGGTTGCGTACTAGGAGAGGAGAGAGGGAAGAGAATGTAAGTAGGTTGTGGTCAGACAGGGGAAGGGGTGAGTTAGTGAGATTAGTAAGGGAGCAGAGTCGGATGAAGATAAGTTTATTATCTCATATTACATAATATAATCAATGCCCACCCTGTGGTCTTTAGTCAATTGTGCATGCTCTTAACTAAAGCCTGGGTCTCACATAGCGATACACCAGCGATCCCGACAACGATATGCACTTGTCAGGATCGCTGGTGTATCGCTACATGATCGCTGCTGAGCTGCCAAACAGGCAGCTCAGGCAGCGATCAGCACAGCGACACTACGGGTAACATCGCTTAGTTACCCACAGTGTACCTTGGATACCAGCGCCCTGATGCAGGGAGCTGGTAACCAAGGAACACATCGGGTTTCCAGGCGCTGCGCAGTGCCTGGAAACCCGCTGTGTACCTTGGTCACCAGCTCCCTGCATCAGGGCGCTGGTATCCAAGGTACACAGCGGGTTTCTAGGCACAGCCCAGCACCTGGAAACCCGCTGTGTACCTTGGTTACCAGCGGATCACTGGTCTCCCGCCTGTCACACGCAGCGATGCGTGCCTGTCAGCGGGAGACCAGCGATCAAAAAAATGTCCGGGACATTCAGCGATGATCAGCGATACCGAGCAGGGGGGCTGATCGTCGCTGAATGTCACACACAGCGATATCGCTGGGGAGCTCGCTGCTGCGTCACAAAACTAGTGACTCAGCAGCGATCTCGCTAGCGAGATCGCTGTGTGAGACGAGGGCTTAACATATTAGCCATAAATCAGTACATGGTGACAATGATTTCCTAATGTTTTACTATGATAAATTATCTTTTTTTCCAAAGTAATCAGATTTGCTGTATGAAAAAGCCCATTGTAAAATAATAAGAAGCATTTGCATTTCATTCTTTAACCTAATTTAAAGGGAATGTGTCAATAATAAATGGCATATCAGGTTTTTGTGTTAAATGTATTTTTCCACACTTGTTTAAAACTTTTGCACGGTAGCTTTCCATTATATTCATTGGTCAATACATGATATAGACAGGACTTTGCCACAAAACAATCTCATCCCCACAATGTACTTTATTTTCAGACTATAAAAGCGGCAGAAGAGGCCGAAACTGGACAAAATGAGGAAGAAAAACCGGACAAACCACCTCTAGTGCAGAGAGTATACTCTAACATGTCCAATGGAAAATTTTCTATATCTAATAATGGAGAGGAAGAAGATAATGAGGAGGAAACCGAAGAGGTGAAGAGATAGCAAGTAGAGATAAGTGAATATATTCATTGGCAATTGAATGCTACTTGAGTATTACAAAAACCTACATTTGCCCAAATAGGGATTTTTTGTAATTCACTTCTGCGTGGATTCAACTGAACTGTAAAGTACCAACAAAAGGTTAAAGCATAACCGTCATTTTAATTTTAATTTTTATGTCATAAATCAATAGTACACGCGAAAATAAGCAACTATGTAATATATCTTATCAGAGAAATCTGCTTTTTTTTCTAGTCCAAAATTGATCAGTCATTATCAAAATTCGAAATTCTGAGATAAAATCTGTCTTCAACAAAGACAGATTGTTACATTACTGAGATAGGAGATAGCGGCTGTTACTGATAAGATTCTACGTAGACGAGGGAGGAGGGAGGAGCTAGAGGCAGAGCTCCACCCTCCTCCTCCTTCTATTTATACAGGATCTTATCAGTAGCAGCCGCCATCTCCTATCTCAGTAATGGGAAACTCTTCACTGAATACAGATTTTATCTCAGAATTGAGAATTTTGATAATGACTGATCGTGATCAATAATTCTTTCAGAGAAAGAAGTGAATTTTGCTGATAAGACATATTACAAAGTGGCTTATTTTCACATGTACTTTTGATGTTCGGTCCTTGGCTCATATTCTTATCACTGCCACAAGTGCTGAATCCATCTCACGTTAGGTCAGGACTTCTGGCTCTGATGAGGCCCATGACATCATCACCTTACATGTGCTTGTGCAAAGCCATTGGGGGCCTAATCCCAAGGATTCAGCACTCACGGTGGTGATTAGAAGATGAGACAAGGACCGGACAGGTGATGGTGAGGATCAGAGTGTCCTTTTATTTTTACTTCTTATGTTTGTTATGGTCTGGGGTTTGGAGAGACCTCAGAGCATAATAAGGGACATTCAATTCATGGGGAATAACTTCTCTGGGCATAGCTATTGGCTGGTTTATAAGAAGCAGTCACACCTGACAATGGTGTCTAAAGAAGTCACAATATCCATTAGGCAGGGGTCAGACATGCGAGAAACTCGCACAAATCTCGCACGTCAATACCCGGCACTGCCGCCGGTACTCGGACAGGAGCATGCGGCTGCATGTATTTCTGTGCAGCCACATGCTCCGGTCTGAGTGCCGGCGGCAGTGCCGGGTATTGACATGCGAGACTCGTGCGAGTTTCTCGTATGTTTGACCACGGCCTTAGTCACATAAACATCAGTAATATAAATGTCCATGCTGGATTTATTAAAGTGGTTCATGACAGATAATAAATTGTATGCATCATTATACACTTTTGTTTAAGATTGCTCTACCTAATTGTTGGCTTCATATACAGTAGTAATTGACAACATTTTGGTTCATGAAGTCACATGACATATCAGGCCACATCTCCATTCCCGCCAAGCCATATCCCATTTCTGCTTACTCACTCCTCTTTGGCAAGTTGGAAATAGTGTCTAAAACACATAATTGTGGTGAAAGACATGTACCCCAAATTCTCATCCATTCTTTGCTTTTGAGAGGCAAAAAAATGCGTTACAGACAGTACAAGTAGGGGACAGAGAGGAGGGAGGTAAAAGTAACTATAGGATTGGACTGCAAAGGGTTTGCTTGTAGTTTGTAACTGTGCAGATACAAAGGTTTTCACAGGAACTGTATATGCCAAATAATATTTTATCATGTCTTCAAAATATTTTTCCCATTTTTGCATCCTTTCCGAATCAGTAACATGTCCATCCATCCTGTGATTTCCATAATTCCATGATTTTTCCCTTTTGATGTTGCAATTTCAATTTAGAGGAGCGTAAATGTATCCTATAGCTCTGAGATAACAATATAAGCATTGGCAGCTTAAGCAGCAACTGTGATCAAGTGGCAGGCATTAACACAATTAGTTTTTTACTCCATTTCCACAGAAAAAACTTCCAAACATTTCATTTTTCCGGATATTAAGACTGAATAAATCAGAGTGGCCATATATTATGATTGGAACACTTGCGGCAGCGATCAATGGAATAGCTCACCCAGCTTTCAGTATATTATTCGCTAAAGTTATAGCTGTAAGTATTTTATAGGCGTGTATCTTCCATATTTCTAATAAGAATGTAATACTCAGTTCAAACTGGGCTTTTTTTAATCATTTTTGATAAATCACTGCAAAAAAGCACAAAATTCCTGCAATGTGTCAACACAATATTGAAATATTTTTCTAAATATATAGTATAAATAATAATAATCAAATGGCATGATTTTACTTATTTGTATAGCCGAGCTATGAAAGCAGGATTAAAAATATGAAAAAAATCCACAATTAATAAAGCTAGTAGAGTGGTAATATTAGTTACTATACATTCAGAATCATCATATATCTTTTAATCTTTTCTTTTTTTAACAGATATTTGAAACTAATGATTCAGAGAAAATACAATCCGAAATAAATCTTTACTCTATAATTGTTACGGTTATTGGTTTGATTTCCTTCTTCACATATTTTCTGCAGGTTAGTTAACTCTTCATTTCTTCTATAAATTGTATTCTGCTGTAGTATTCTGATGTAGACACATAGGCACTTATTTCATCAAAGCAGTTTTGCCAGAATTTTGGTATAAATTGCTTAGAAAAGTTGCAAAATTTTTGATGCAACGCACCAGTTTCTTCCAGCTTATGCGGGATGGGTGCGCGGCTGGACCTTGATGAGCTGTACTGTTCACTACACAAGAAATCTCATTCCGGTCCGTGAAGTAAGACCTCTGGTGTGGCGCATTGAGGTGCACACCACTCGTCAGATGCGCCCTCTTCATAAATTGGGGGCATCTGACTCCACCATGCCTGTTCACAAAGACTGGCTTGTGTATCATCTACTGCTCCCTTTAGTTTAAATGTCAGAGATTGACAATGACATCCATATTGTTAACAAGTAGCGGTTGATTTAACTTTTTTTTCATAAATCAATAGTACACATGAAATTAAGAAACTTTGTGATATATCTCTTCAGAGAAATCTGCTTCTTACTCTGCCAGGACTGATTTTAATTCTCAATTCATGGGTAAAATGTTGACTTTGTAACCTAGGTAGCATCTCATCTCCTTAGCCCTCTCCACACACCGTGATCCACATCATGATGAATTTATCTGTCATGAGGCTTGACCGAGGCTAAGTTTTTTGAAGGTGCTCTGTCATCTTCCCCCCTAAGAGACCGCTCGGACAGCTGCCAGAGGCAAAATTCTCATCTTACCTCATGGTAGAGCAGCCATGACTACTATGATATTGACGGTCTGACACCCAACACCCCCCACAGGTCAGCTGTTCTTCGCTTTGGAAGCAGTTGGATGTAAACAGTTGTGGAGCTGAACAGCACAGCTCCATCAGCTATGTAGAGGCCATTACTGGGTTCTGCAGATCAGGTCCTATTCAAGAGGGGATGCTGATCTGCAGTACCTGGCAGCGGCCACTAAATAGCTAATGTAGCTGAATTGTTTAGTTTCTCAATTGTTTCCATTCAACTGTCGCAAAAGTTGGTAAGAGCTGACTCTTGGGGGTTGCTGGGATTTAATTTCTCATCGATCTGATATTAATGACTATCCTAAGGATAGTTCATCAATATCATAGTTGTAGATAACCCTTTTAATGTCTTGGATTAAACTTAAGAACATAAGCAACTACATCAAAATTAATATATGTACCTTAGTATCAAATCAATAAGTGCAAGTTTTTGGATAAACTCAGGCAAAAAATTCACAATTTTGATACTTTTTAATCTGCAATTGTCCATTTTGCAAAAGTGGCTAAAAAGTAATGTTTAACTTGTGTGTGGTTGACAACTTTTACAAATCTATGCCTTTCTTGTTGCAAAAAATATACTGAATTTTCTGACTTTAGCAGAGTCCAAAATTTGGTACTGTAATGTTTTCTGATAGTTCCGATTTGAAGACATTGTACTGTTTTATTCATTTTTTTCCTGTGTATAGTATATTTTACAGCTCATGCTCTGTGTTTTTGGTTAGGGCTTCATGTTTGGAAGATCAGGGGAGGTCCTCACCATGCGGCTGAGACAAATGGCATTTAAATCTATGCTGCGCCAGGTTAGTTTGGCAATGAATATTACCCAATGAGGTGAATCTAATGTGTTGATCTGTGGTTATATTGGATATTCATACTATTTCTTTGTCTTAAGGAAATGTCATGGTTTGATGACAAGAAAAACAATACTGGAGCTTTAACAACTCGACTTGCCACGGATGCTTCTCAGATACAGGCTGTAAGTACACATACTATTTCATCAATTTGATTCAGAACATTGATTTTTCTAAAATTTTGTTATGGGTTTGTTATGGGTTAATTGGTATGAAATGACCCCACAACCCAATATTAATATTATTATTAGCAAATACCTCCAATTAATATTTAGAATAGTTTTTCTGCTTCGCTATGTCTCTTTCCTCATGTGCAGGGCATTGCAGCACCTTAGGTATCCATGGTTACAACCACTGATATAGTGAAGGTTAGTTAGCTAGTTGCTAGTGGTCGTACGTTATCATGAATACCTAAGGTCCTGCAATGCGTGCACATGAGGAAAGGGACATAGCATATCACAAAAACTATACTACATTTCTAATTGGAGGTCTTTGCTAATATCATTATTATCATACCTACTACATATTGGGGTAGGATCTTGTAGATGTGAATATCCCTTTAAATAAAACATGAAGTGTTACAACTGCTAAACTTATAGGGTGCTTCTTTTGGTCCTATCAAGCACTGTGACCTGTAATGGATAGGTGTCTTATAGACTCCTCTCCATTACTAATCCATGAGCTTGATGTCACCTAACAATGCAAAGGTGACATCAACCCCACAAATATGAACCCCACTTGCCATCGCCACATGACAATTAGGAATCTAATAGATGCACCATTTCTAGGCGGCTGCGGGCTGCTATTTTTAGGCTGAGGGGCCAATATCCATGGCCCCTTACGAGTCTGAGAATACCAGCCCCCAGCTGTCTGCTTTAGCTTGGCTGGTAGTCAAAAATTGAGGGGACCACATGCCGTTTTTTTAATTAAATAATTAAAAAATACGGCGTGGGTACCACTTTATTCTTAATAACCAGCCTTGCTGAAGCTTACAGCTGAGGGTTGCAGCCTCCAGCTGTGAGTTTTGTCTGGCTGGTTATCAAAAATACAGGGGAACTCACGCTGGTTTTTTTTATTATTTATTTATTGACTGATGAATACTCCCAGCCACTCCTGTTCTCACTGTTATTAGTGGCAGCAGGCGCTAGCCAATAGGAGCAGTAGTCCCTTCAGCCGACACCAATGACTGGAGGTAAACTTTATACCTCCAATCACAGGTGCGAGCTCACACTGTCATTTGACAGCATGGGAAACGCGGCTGTCTGACCTGCAGTGATGATTTTACCACCGATCAGAAGCGGTGTTTGCCGCCCTGAACAACAAACACCCTGTGTTCAGGGGGCCGAACCCGAACAATAACACGGACTTCCTGGTGAAGTCCATGTTCGGTGTTTGCGCCTGAACAGTAGGTGTTCGGTATGAACGCCAAACTTTAGTGTTCGGGTTCGCCCATCTCTACAGTTCAGTAGTTGCTCTTCATTGAATGAAACACTTTGAATAGTGACTCCAGACTCAGCTATCACATGAAGAATAACATTATTGTTGGACACCCTATTTAGGCCTACATAGATCCTATATAGGAATACAGTTTAATGCAGTATATTTATTTGTCAACTTAATCAGGCAACTGGCTCCAGACTTGGACTGATTGCTGAAAACTTTTCAACAATGGGAGTGGGCATCATAGTTTCTTTCGTGTATGGATGGGAAATGACATTGCTTATCCTACTCCTGATTCCAATTCTCGTGACCACTGGCTTTCTTGAGACCAGAGCACTTGTTGGCTTTGCAAATCGAGATAAAAAGCAGCTTCAATATGCTGGAAAGGTAAGTGCTCATCATTTTATTAAATGCTGAATGTACAAAATAGAAATGCTCATTTATATATGCAAAAATCTGATATCTAAAAAATGATTTATGGCTATTTCTTTAGCACCACTTGGAAATGGTGGTTTAGTGTCATAGACTCTTCATATATTTCTCCTGCACAACAATACTCCCAAGGCACGCACAGTGCACAAGTAATGAATTAGTGGATTATACTGTGGTTCATTGTGCAGTCAAATGCTCGAGGAACTGCTTGAAGGGGTCGCTGCACTAATTCAATACTGCAATCCCTTTATTCTTGAATCTTAGATGTTTCAGCAGTTCGGACCACCACTCATCAAAAAGTGGTGGCATATAATTATTAGCCTGAAATACTAAATCATGGATGCAGTAAAGATGTATATCTTTGTACCGTGATAGCCAGTAGATAGAAAAATATTTAGAGTTGAGAGTCCTCAGTGGTTGATACCTTTTAATGGCTAACTGAAAAGATGGTAACAAATTGCAAGCTTTCGAGACTACTCAGGTCTCTTCATCAGGCTAAACTAATACAAAATCTGAAGAATCACATATTTATACACAAAACAGCACAGGAAAAAATGCAATAGGTAAGACAAGTGACGTGAAGCAGAATAGTCATTATGGCAGAGGGATCTGCCATAATGACTATTCTGCTTCACGTCACTTGTCTTACCTATTGCATTTTTTCCTGTGCTGTTTTGTGTATAAATATGTGATTCTTCAGATTTTGTATTAGTTTAGCCTGATGAAGAGACCTGAGTAGTCTCGAAAGCTTGCAATTTGTTACCATCTTTTCAGTTAGCCATTAAAAGGTATCAACCACTGAGGACTCTCAACTCTAAATATTTTTTTAAATCATGGATGAACATTTTACATAGCATACTTATAAATTTGGTAAATTTAAGGCAGATTTCATAAATGTGAATATAAGGAAATAAATAAATAAATATTCTTCTGTTCTTATTAAACTTACTAGATTGCAACTGAAGCAGTGGATAATATCCGAACGGTGGTGTCACTGACCAGAGAAACAACATTTGAAGAAATGTATAGCGAAAGCTTACAGAAACCATACAGGTCAGAAGTCATTCACATTTATCTATATTATTACACTCACAGTTGTTTTGTCCTCCTGAACTTAAAAATTGATAGCTTCTTCAAAGGGTTGTCTAGTTCATACAACCTCTTTTTGTTAGAGAGGTGCCCTAATAAAAGGCTGATCACAATGCGGTCCTGTAATCAATAGTGCTGCTGAAAATGAAAAATTACACAACCACCATTCTGAGATTCTGATTTGGCTTTTATCCTAAGTCATATTACAAGACTCGTTAAAGGGTTGATTGTGACTTGTAGGATCGCTACTTCAAATAGGTGACGCTATAGAGTACAAGTCCTCTTTGTTTGAAGAGGCAATTTGCACAACCACCATTGAAATTTTTGGCTTGTTACTGTGATATATATTGCAGATCCTCCATTGTGAGAGATGATCTGTACAGTAGATCTCTGGTACTGGGATAGGGTAGGTTCACATCGCGTTATTGCAGTCCGTTTAACGGATGCGTTACAAAGCAGCAGTAACACGATGTAACGCATCCGTTAGCGCACCCATAGACTGCCATAGGCATGGCGCATCCTAACGCATGTCAAAATCGGCATGCGTTAGCGATGTTCCACTATGCTGTGACGCACCCTCGAACGCGGTTCTACAGCGTTTTGGTGTGCGTTAGGTCTAATGCACAGCGAATGGACACGTTCGCTGTGCATAGACCTGTATGGCTAACGCATGGTAATGCTTACATTAGCCCTAGAGGTTAAAAAGATGTCAAAAATGGCATCAGCGTCAGCGCTTCCATTTAACGGATCCGTTAAACGGATGCCCCTAATGCAATGTGAACCTAGTCATAGACTTTTGGAGCAGTGACTTGACACCAGCTTTAAAATAGAGTTTTACACCCCTTTTTGAAAACTGCCCAGAAAACTCTCAGTAGCAAAGTTTCCATGTGTAATTTATTTATTTTACTCACTTTTATAACGCCATTAATTACACAGCGTTTTACAGATATTATCGGCATCTCCAATAGTTTTCCGTTCCGGAGTCTCCACCAGGACCTGCATATTCATACTCCTGACTCTGCAGCCAGTCAGTGGCTTCAGTCAGATGACTATGATGATGGGACATCATCACTTCTGGGTCTGGCAAAGACCATCAAAACGACAGCATTAAAGTGGTGGGAGTTGGGATGGGCAAGGAATACTTACCGATATTTCTTTCTTTTATTAATATTGCTTCCTTCTGCCCAATTTTCAAAAAGGTTAGAAAGTCATTTACCTTGAATGTCTTTTACGTGTTTCAGGACTTGAGCAAGTTATATGTGCAAAAGCCCTTTTAGTGGTATTGGCCAACAATCTTTTGTGTATGGGGCATCCTTACTTAAGGGACCAGACAACAATCCGCTAAATGTTTGTAAGAACCTTCATTCCCAATCACTGCTGTGTGTTAGCTTCTCACAGTTTTGCTGCCATATAAGTAAATGCTCGTTCTTTGTTGGCTAATAACATAATCATTGCTGGCAGCATATCTCCCTGTGTAAGCAGTGAATTTGCTGACAACAATATGTAAATCATACATAATAGTCTAACCTTTTTACCACACAGTCACACTCTGTATCAAAATGTATAGCACATAATCCAGATCAACAAAAATCCGGAATAAAGGAGTGATTAACTTGTAGTAGATAATAGACAATATCAGGATAAAAGATATACAGCATAAACTCATACAATGGAAGCAGACAAGCAGACCTTTAATGTAGGGCAAAAGAAAAAGCTATTAGCATATATATGGACCTATTTGGCTCAGTGCCTTTTGACTAAAGTATATGGGTCCACATGATCATTTGCAAAATCATTAAGGTGCTTAAGTGCATAAGTACATACAGGTCTCTTGATTATACTAAGTTCATTTATGCAGATACATGCCTGTATAATACATGGAGTGCTCCTACCATATGAATACAAGGTTGCAGAGTTTATTTTTGTCTGGAATCAGAGCAAGTGAAGCACCATAGCTATCTCTCACCTCCCCAACACGCGTTTCGCCTATTCTTCTTCCAGGGTAAATCATGTGGGGAAAATAATTGTATTAATGATAATTTATTTCCATACAGTTTGCATCAGTCTATGATAAAAAGTCTTTAATCCAGCAATAACTGACATGTATACCATTGATCAATGCTTATTATAGGCAAAAGTCTAAATAACACCTTTACTCCTGATAGCAGATATTCAAGGAAAAATGGATAATGTCATCTTGGGTAGACAAGAAAGACAGGCAACCAATATAACATTCAGCTATAGGATGTGATGTACATGACCAGCTTCTCCACACTAACCAAGCTACACAGACTATATTTTTTTGTTTTTAATATCGTGACCTGTGATTCTGCCTGTTGGATCTTAATATTGCCTTGCCTATAAACTGATTTTTTTTAGGAACTCTCAGCGGAAGGCCCAGATATACGGCATCTGTTTTGCATTTAGCCAGTCGTTCATTAACTTTGCCTATGCAGCAAGCTACCGTTTTGGAGCTTATATGATTGAAATTGGAAGGATGAACTCAGAGGAAGTATTTCTGTAAGTATTGGTATTATTATATTTGTTATTAGTATTGTTATTATTATGCCGGGGTCAGACGTGCGAGAAACTCGGACGAGTCTCGCACGTCAACACCCAGCACTACCGCCGACACTCGGATCGGAGCGTTCAGCTCCATGTATTTCTTTGTCGCCGCACACTCCGATCCGAGTGCCGGCGGCAGTGCCGGGTATTGACGTGCGAGACTCGTCCGAGTTTCTCGCACGTCTGACCCCGGCCTTATTATGATTATCAGGATTATATTGAATGATAATTAGGACAAATGGCCACCTGAATCTATGTCCTGTCTTGCACTGCTATATGATTGAGAATATACAAGATGCTCATAAATTCTAAGTGACTTATCTCTATAGATGGCAGATAAGATGTATATCTTTGTATCTTGTTAGCCAGTAGAAAGAAAAATATTCAGAACTTGATGTTTTTAGCCAGGGGGGACCAGTATCTATGGCCCCTTCCTAGGCTATTAATATCAGCCTGCAGCTGTCTGCATAGCCTTTGCTGGTTATTAATTATAGGGGACCCCATGTCATTTTTTTTGGGGGTCCCCCATTTTAATAGCCAGTAAAGGCTAAGTATACAGTTGTGAGCTGATATTAATAGCCTGGGAAGCTCCATGGATATTACCCCTTTCCCAGGCTATAAACATCTGCCCCCAGTCACCGGCATTCCCTCTGCTGGTTATGAAAATTGCATGGGAGCCCATGCCATTTTTTCCCGAAAAGTAATCTTTTATTAATTAAATACATGTACAGTAAGCTGCACACACACTGTACTGATTGTATTCATCACTGACATCTATATATCTACCTATTGTATTTGTTTTACTGTGTGTAATCCATCTCTTCTATCCTGTCGGCTCCTGCTGTGATTTGACACTACGGCGGCTGCTGAATTACTGGCTTTTCGTCTATCTATCTACCTATCTATCTAATATAAATACATATATATATATTTGTGTGTCACTGACATGTATATACTGTATATATGTATTCTATGTGTATATATCTATTCTATCTATTCTATTCTAACCTGTCAGTGTGATTTTACTGTAGCCGCATATGAATTGCCGGCTTTTCAAATGCGATCAGTCTGTAAAAATCGGACAGCACTAGCATGGTCTGAGTGCTGTGTGATTTTTTTTTTTCTCGCACCCATTGACTTCTATTGCGGGATGCGATCCGATTTTCGATTACAATCGCAGCATGCGAAAAAAACGCAGATGAACACACAATCATAGAATATCATTGGTCCGAAGTCAATCTGATTTTTTATCGGATTGCATTCGTTCGATTTCATCGCAAGTGGGAATGAGCCCTTAGAGCCGAGCGTTAGTTTACTCTTGCACTGGAGGAAACCCACTCAAAAACAGGGAGAACATACAAACGCCTTGCACATATTATCCTTGATGGGATTTGAACCCAGGACTCCATCACTGCAAAGCAACAGTGCTAATTACTGAGCCACCATGCTGCACAACTGTGACTTCCTGGATCACTCCAGTGTTTGCTAGGTGATTTAGAAGTCACTTCTCAATGGAAGAGTATGAGAACCAGAATGAGGCCAGAATAAGGCTCTAATAGATTTACATTCAGAGCTTGTGACTGTTACCTCTGACTTTCGATCAGTCAGCAGTTGCAGTCACAAGATGGGACCGGAGTGGCACCAGGAGCAGAAGACAGCTGCTGATAAGTATAATACTAAGGTCAGGGAGCTTACAGTAGCTGCACCACTCCAAAGGGCGGCAGATCAGTATAATACTAGGGTCAGTGAACTTACATTAGCTGTACCACTCCAACAGGTGTCTGATCAGTATAATACTAGGGTCCGGGAGCTTGCATTAGCTGGACAACTCCAACTGGTGGCTGATAAGTATAATACTAGGGTCAGGGAACTTACATTAGCTGCACCACTCCAACGGTGGTGGATCAGTATACCACTGTGGTCAGGGAGCTTACGTTAGCTGGACCACTCCAACAGGCAGCTGATAAGTATAATACTAGGGTCAAGGAGCTTACATTAGCTGTACCACTCCAATGGGTGGCTGATAAGTATAATACTAGGGTCAGGGAACTTACATTTCGTGCACCACTCCAACGGGTGGTGGATCAGTATACCACTGTGGTCAGGGAGCTTACGTTAGCTGGACCACTCCAACAGGCAGCTGATAAGTATAATACTAGGGTCAAGGAGCTTACATTAGCTGTACCACTCCAATGGGTGGCTGATAAGTATAATACTAGGGTCAGGGAGCTTACATTAGCTGCACCACTCCAATGGATGGCTGATAAGTATAATACTAGGGTCAGGGAGCTTACATTAGCTGCACCACTCCAATGGGTGGCTGATAAGTATAATACTAGGGTCAGGGAGCTAACATTAGCTGCACCACTCCAACTGACGGTTGATCAGTATATTACTGGGGTCAGGGAGCTTGAATTAGCCACACCACTCCAACAGGCGGCTGATCAGTATAATACTGGGGTCAGAGAGCTTACATTAGCCTCACCACTCCAACTGGCGGTTGATCAGTATATTACTGGGGTCAGGGAACTTACATTAGCTGCACTACTCCAACGGGCGGCTCATAAGTATAATACTAGGGTCAGGGAGCTTACATTAGGTGCACCACTCCAACGGGCGGCTGATCAGTATAATACTGGGGTCAGAGAGCTTACATTAGGTGCACCACTCCAACGGGTAGCTGATTAGTATAATACTGGGGTCAGGGAGCTTACATTAGGTGCACCACTCCAACGGGCGGTTGATCAGTATAATACTGGGGTCAGAGAGCTTACATTAGGTGCACCACTCCAACGGTAGCTGATTAGTATAATACTGGGGTCAGGGAGCTTACATTAGGTGCACCATTCGAATTGGCGACTGATCAGTATTAGGCTGAAGTCACACTGGCGACAAAATCGGACGACTGCAATGCGATGAAATATCGCATTGCAGTCGGACCTATGTTAATCTATGGAGCAGCTCCCAGTATCAGATTTTTTGTGGTCCGTTTTAAACGTCCGTGTGCAATCGCAGCATGCTGTGATTGTCACCGATTGTCGGTCGACAATCGCCAATGCAAGTCTATGGGAGCGATGAAAAATCTGATTACAAACGGACCGCATGTGTGACTTGCGATGAAATCGCATCGGTGTCCTTTAGAAAAGCCGGCAATTCATCCCCGGCTATACTGTAAAATCACACTGACAGCTTTAATAAAGACTAGAAAGAATAGATATATACACATAGAACACATATATATATATATATATATACATGTCATTGTGACATGTACATATACATATATTTATAGTTCCTAGACTTCTACATACTGTAATAGGCGCTAATTCAATTGCCGGGTTTTGTGAAATCACAGAAGCCGACATGAAATGATACATTGTTTCCACACAGTTAACCATGTCATTTCCTGTATTTTGATATTTGTTTAGAACTTACAATTACATGAGTGTATTTGTGCAAAATTTCAGACATGTAGGGGTTAATTAAAGGTGTAATTTCGTTGAAAAAAAATGCGTGGGCTCCCGCTGTATTTTCTCCACCAGACAGACAAAGCAAAGCGATGTGGGGCAGATAATAATAGCCTAGGGAGGGTACATTTTTTTTGTGCCCCCCCTGGCTACTAACATCTGCCCCCAGACACCCCAGAAAGGGCAAATCTATAATTAGATTCAAGCTTTCTGGCACTTTGCCCGTCTATTCCCATTGCCCTGTAGCGGTGGCGAATGGGTTAATCTCACCTTACTGTCACCTTAGTATTGAAAGGTGACCTTAAGGCAGGTTAATAATTGAGAGCTGTCAATTAGACAACTATCAATTATTAATCCTATTGAAGTAAATAAAAAAACACACACACACTTTAAGAATAAATAATTTTAATGAAATAAAAACACATTTTTTTGACCATATTTTATTTTACACTTAATCCGTGCGAAGCCATTGATCTCCTAAAATAAAGAAAAAAAAATAAAACAACATTATTCTTACCTATTCCGCCGATCTGTCACGTCCCACGCTGTAATCCTTCACAAAGGGTTAACTAGCTTTGAGCCAAGCAGTGCAAGTAATCCTGCATGCTCAGCTCAAAGCTCCTGAATGAATAAGTTCCTCTCCTGGCGACAGGAGAGGATGTGTTTCATGAATGAAGCTTAATTGATTGTGTCCACTTTCCCTTTAGGTCAGGTCACTACAGTTAAATTGGCAATAAATCAATTAAGCTCCATTCATGAATCTATTCCTCTACTTTCGCTGGGAGAGGAACTTATTCATTCAGGGAATACAGGTCTGAGACAGCATTATTAGCTCTCTGCGACCTGTAACCTGTTAACCCTTTCTGATGGATTACACCGTGGGACCTGACTGTACATCGGATTGGTAAGTATAATTTTGCTTTTTTATTTTATTTTTATTACAGGAAATGGTTTTAGCAGGAAAATAAAATATGGTCAAAAACTGTGTGATTATTTCATTAAACTTATTTTTTATTAAACTGTGTGTGTTTGATTTTTCTTTCATACAATAGGATTAATAATTGATAGTTGTCTAATTGACAGCTCTCAATTATTAACCTGCCTTAAGGTCACCTTTCAATACTAAGGTGACAGTAAGGTGAGATTAACCCATTCGCCACCGCTACAGGGCAATGGGAATAGACGGGCAAAGTGCCAGAAAGGGCGAATCTAATTATAGATTTGCCTTTTCTGGGGTGTCTGGGGGCAGATGTTAGTAGCCAGGGGGGGCACAAAAAAAATGTACCCTCCCTAGGCTATTATTATCTGCCCCCACTCGCTTTGCTTTGTCTGTCTGGTGGAGAAAATACAGCGGGAGCCCACGCATTTTTTTTCAACGAAATTACACCTTTAATTAACCCCTACATGTCTGAAATTTTGCACAAATACACTCATGTAATTGTAAGTTCTAAACAAATATCAAAATACAGGAAATGACATGGTTAACTGTGTGGAAACAATGTATCATTTCATGTCGGCTTCTGTGATTTCACAAAACCCGGCAATTGAATTAGCGGCTATAACAGTATGTAGAAGTCTAGGAACTATAAATATATGTATATATACATGTCACAATGACATGTATATATTATATATATATATATATGTGTTCTATGTGTATATATCTATTCTTTTTTTTGTGATTGAAATACTATTCTTTTAGATCCATTATATGTCAGTTTTGCAAGCCTGCGAGAAAATCTCGCAAGTCGGATGAAAATCGGATGTTACAAGGTACACACACATGCGATTAAATCGCATCTTTGAAGGAAAATCGGATGCCAGAAGGATGTGTGATGTTTGCATTTTGATCCGACAATCGACCGTCTAAAACGGACCGAATTTTTGTGGTTGTGTGTGACTCCAGCCTTATACTGGGGTCAGGGAGCTTACATTAGGTGCACCACTCCAATGGGCGGCTGATCAGTACAATACTAGGGTCATGGAGCTTACATTAGCTGCACCACTCCAACGCTGAATTAAAATATATGCTCGAGTGGTGCTTTAAAGATAGCACTCAAGGTGAGTGCCCACGATTTGACTAGTACTATTCCCATTTTTCTTTTCAAATGGTTCTTCCTGTGTCAGCGCTTTTACTTATGTTTTTTTTTAATTTTCCAATGTGAATAAAGAATAATGGGGCTGATTTACTAATAATTTCTAAACTGTAGATCCATATTCATTGGCGCTTAGTAATGCAGGAATAAGATGAGCTGAATTAATTAAGAAGTGCATTCTGCTTAATTAATTTGGCGTGTCTAGTCAGTGGTATGCATCTCACCAGAAGGGCACAGTCAGACGGCTGTATAACATGGACGATGATCACATCGCAATGCTTGACTAGCCGGCGGCTCTCCTGACCCGAGCGTGACAGCTTTATGTATTTCTACCTACCTGTCACGCTCAGGTCAGGAGAGCCACCTGCCATTCCAAGCATTGCGATGCAATCGTTGGCTGTGTTGTACGGCTGTCTGACTGCTCCCAAAACGTTACTCCAGTCAAGGAAAGTTATATCTTTATTAGGCCCTGGTCCCTATTTATTCACTTTAAAAAAAATTCAAGATGTTTAGAGCCGTGCAAGTGCAACACATGGAGGTACAACAGTATTCAGGCTCCATTTGGGACCTATTTATCAAACGTTTCTCAATGTGCCTGTCACCATGTGCTTTTATATAGTATTTATGACTTCTAATATTTTTATTATTTACAGTAGTGGGCCCTTTGTGATGTATATCTGTATCCATACAGCTATATAGTCAGCAATGAATTTGGCGTGAATATCAGTTCTTATAAGGTTGTGTCCACACTGTGCCTCTGCAGCCTGCGTGGAGGTTCCACCTGAAAAGCCCTAAGGCCACGTTCACATGTTGAGTATTTGGTCAGTATTTTACATCAGTATCTGTAAGCTAAAACCAGGAGTGGAACAATCAGAGGAAGCGTATAATAGAGTTTGTGTGCCCCCAAACTCATTGCAGAAAATACAGTGTGAAGCCAAGCCTTTTTATTGGAAAATAATGTAAACCAAAATATCTTATACAAGTAAAAAAAAATATGAAATATTCTGTTTAATTCCTTTGGACTACGTGGATACACTGTTGTTTTGAGATAGAAAATAAATAAAATGTCTGATGAAAATAATATATGATCTATTTCACAGTGTGTTTTCCTGCCTGGCGTACGGAGCTATTACTGTAGGACAAACATTATCATTTGCTCCTGATTATGCAAAAGCCAAATCTGCCGCTTCCCATTTGTTTCATCTGTTCAACACTGAGCCATCCATTGACAGCTACAGCATGGAAGGACAGAAGCCAGTAAGTGAATGACACAGAGTGTAGCACAACCATTATGTCTAAAAAGATGGTTCTGGTTTACAAAACCTTATACTATTATTATTATTATTATTATTATTATTATTATTATATTATTTTTATACTATTTTTCTTCTAATTTTTATTTATTTTCTGTGCAAATAGGAAAAATATGAAGGCAATTTGGAAATATCCAAGGTTTACTTCAACTATCCATCTCGTCCGGATGTGCCTGTGCTGAAAGCGCTCTCTGTGGCAATATCCAGAGGACAAACAGTGGCATTTGTAGGCAGCAGTGGATGCGGAAAAAGTACCTCTATTCAGTTGCTCCAGAGGTTTTATGACCCAATCCAAGGAGCGGTGGTAAGATCTTACATGTTCTTTAAAATTGTTAAACAGCCTTTGTGAATACATTTAGGGAAATTGAGTCAAAAATCCAAAGTTTCATCATAAATGTACAGAATAGTAGAATAAGACAAATGTGTGTTTTCTGCTGCGTATCCAGTCCACTTTGGCCCTGCCCTGGGATTGCAGTTGCTGCTCATCTCGTATAGACTAGTATTGGCACTTTTTATCCGTGATACCAGGAAAAAAACAGACAAGCCTTCACGACTTTTGGACAGACATATGGTTCAAGAAAAAACATGGTAGTTTGAATAGCACCATAGATTATAATGGGTGTGTGTTCTATCTGTGAAATAAGTGGGTAGAAACATATGTGCTACACAGACGTATGAATGAGGCCTTTATCTTTAGCGCTTTGCCTCACAATCCTACTTTATGGGCCATGTTTTTTTATCAAGACCTTGCCATGAAGGGCACTGTCCACTTACATTTTTTCTCTTTGGATCTGTCCTGTAAGCAATCATACTTGGGGACAATCAGTCGCACTGTACATTTCAAATTGTCTCTTCAGAGAGGAAGAGGACTTGAACTCTAGTGCCACCTATAGGAAGTAGCAATCCTAAAAGTCATTATTGAACCTTTAACGAGTCTTGCCACATGACTTAGGATAAAAGCCAAAAGCAAAATCTCAATTTGCAGACATGGTGTTTTTAGGTACTGCCCCTCGTCAGTGCAAAGTGCGAGGTCTACTTTGGTTTCACACCCAGCCAAACCAGATCTCACACTTTGCACCGTGTCTGCAAATTGAGATTTTAGTTTTGGCTTTTATCCTAAGGCATGTGACAAGTCCTTGGGTTGACTTTTATGATTGCTACTTCCAATAGGTGGCACTAGAGTTCGGGTCCTCATCCTATCTGAAGAGACAATTTGAATATGTCCGAGAGGATCATTGTGGCTTAAAAGTCTCCTCACCTCAGCCTTGATATGTCACTGTCCGCAAGGAGAAACGTTACTCTTTGGATTATTGTACAGTCACTGACACTGACAGTAGGGCAGCAATTCTACTTTGGCCCTGAATCTCAACAGGTTACTTACAGTATATTCCCTTCCCACTGTCTACCCCACATAGTCCACTCTATCCCAAACCTTTTGATTATATGGGCTCTCTCTGACATCACCTAGTAATGAAGTTTATCAATGTGTCACTATGCAATATGTCCCTCAGACCGCACCAGGCTCTTTCCCAGTATATCCATTCCTCTGCTCATTTATTGTAGCTGTCACCCAAAGATTATCATTCCTTAGTTCAGTGACAGCATCACACATATATGGCACCATAGGGCACCGCGGCCAGCCTTCCAACTGACCTGCAAAAATAAAACATTTATACAGTGCAACAAAACATATGACAGCCTGCTCAGTCTGGCAAATTAGAATAATCCTGACAGTGTGCACAGTGCACACTGTCAGGATTTACCAATCTGCTGTTGCACTGTTGCACAGAGTGACTGCAGAAATTTACTTGGAGCTTGGAAACCCCATTTCAACTTTAATAAAAAAAAAAGATGGCACGCGTACATTAGTATTAATTTTATTAATTATGTTAAATTTTACAATATGGATTTTCTGTTTTCAGTTGTTTGACAAAAGTGCAGCAAAGGGCTTGAATCTACAATGGCTAAGAAATCAGATTGGAATCGTGTCTCAGGAGCCAGTGTTGTTTGACCGCAGTATTGCTGAAAATATCGCTTATGGGGACAACTCTCGCGAAGTTCCCATGGAGGAGATAAAACAAGCTGCAAAAGCTGCCAATATCCACTCCTTCATAGAAGAGCTGCCGGAGGTAAATATTATGTGATTAGGATTATACTATGAAATATATACATTTTCTGTATCCTTAGTCAATTAGATTTATTTTGTATCCTGAGACCATGTAGAGTTTCTCCCATGGGAATGAGTAAAAGGACAAACTCTCTAGCTACATAAAAAATAGTGGGGCCATAAAAAATAATAAATGGGCTCCAGTCTTGCCTTCTTCAGACTATAAGTCCTGCTATAATCATTGGTGAAGGTACATTTTAATTCAATGTGCCTTTTTACGATCTTATATACAAATATAATGACCTCCATGGCTCGTATAATAGTGCTATATAACATAACGCGTAGTCCGGATACAGCGCATAGGTTGTAGGTTGAATTCACATATTCACATAGTCTAGATTACTAAACCTAAGATGAAAACAAAATCAGCATATACCCTGTAATAAATAAACAAATAATAATAGTACATGAGAATAACATAGGGGACTTAGTTAGCACTATTTTTATCAAATTTATTGTAAAGCCATCCCACTGTGACAAGGCACAGTACAGTTCTAAGATCTTGTCCCTGACATCCTTAGAAAGCTCTTTGGTCTTGGCCATGTTGTAGAGGTTAGAGTCTGACTGATTAATTGAGTCTGTGGTCAGGAGTCTTTTATAAAGGTGACTATGTAAGACTAGTAAGACAGCTGTCTTCAATGCGGGTAACGAGTTGATTAGGAGCGTCTAGCTCAGGGTTCCCCAACTCCAGTCCTCAAGGCCCGCCAACAGGTCATGTTTTCAGGATTTCCTTTGCATTTCACAGGTGATGCAATTATCACCTGGGCAATACTAAGGAAATCCTGAAAACATGACCTGTTGGTGGGTCTTGAGGACTGGAATTGGGGACCCCTGGTCTAGCTGGTCTGTAGGAGCCAGAACTTAATGGTTGGTAGGGGATCAAATACTTATTTCTCACTGCAAAATGCATATACATTTATATAATTTATACAATGTGATTTTCTGGATTTTATATTTGATATTCTGTCTCTCAATGTTAAAATTAACCTACCCTTAAAATTATAGACTGTTCATGCCTTTGTCAGTGGGCAAATTTACAAAATCAGCAAGGGATCAAATACTTATTTCCTTCACTGTATATCCCTATTATAGATGATATATTGAGGAACTGTACAGATCTGTAATACATTTATGAGTATGAGCCTTTGTTGAGATGTTAAAATGTTGTTTCCTTTATGTACAATTAATTCTTCAGAAATATAACACATCGGTTGGTGGAAAAGGCACCCAGCTGTCAGGAGGTCAAAAGCAGAGAATCGCCATTGCCCGAGCACTTATCCGTTCTCCTAAAGTCCTACTGCTTGATGAAGCCACCTCAGCCCTGGATAATGAGAGTGAAAAGGTAAGGGTAAAAACATTTTTTATTACAACTTTTTGCAAACCCATAAGCCGTTTTGAATAGTAATATGGATAGATGAGAGGGAGGAGGGTCTTTATTCATTATTGGTTACTTCTTTTGGTAAAACTTTGACTTTATCTTTTTTTTTGTTATGGTTAGGTTGTACAACAAGCGCTAGATCAAGCACGGAGAGGAAGAACTTGTATCATCATTGCTCATAGACTGTCCACCGTCCATAATGCAGATCTAATCATTGTTATGAAGAACGGGAATGTGATAGAAAAGGGAACTCACCAGCAGCTTCTCGCTAACCGAGGGGAGTATTATGAACTTGTGAATGCACAAACTATAACTTGATAAAGTCTGGAAATAGAATCGGATGCACACTATGGTGGTGCAGAACGTCAACTCCTGCAGTCGTGAATGGGTGACTGGTCAACAAAATGGCATAAAGAAGAGCAAACATCGGTATAAAGAGGGCGAGCTGCTGAGTCTTACACACTCCAGCTTGGGTTTAAGGTCTCTATGATGAGAGTTGTGAGCCTGATGAGACTCAACTGTTTAGTATCTTTATTTATTGGAAATGATCAAGAAGTGCGGATAAGTAACTGCATGAGATTCAGGATAAATAAAGCAGGCTGCTCTGTCTTTATAAAGATGTCTGTCTTAAGATAGGTAGATAGATAGATAGATAGATAGATAGATAGATAGATAGATAGATAGATAGATAGATAGATACAGTAGATAGATAGATTGTTCTAGCTTTAGTATAACACAAATAGAAATGATTTGCTTTGATTTCTTTGATATGTGATGCTCAGGAATACATGTAGTCGATAATTCTGATGTATTCGGATAACAGTTCTGTGACATTTTAAGTAAATAACTTTAACATTATTTAAAAAACATTCAATAGTGATTGATTTCTTAATCTTTATAGGGATGGGAACTTATGCCTTAACTTATTATATGCATTTATTAAGTCACTTTCCTTTTATGTCATGCGGTATTAGTTGCTGTTTTTGGTGCCACATGCATCAAAATGGTGCTAGCGATTCATGAATTTGGTGCAAAGTAAAAAAAAATGTAAAAAATTAAAAAATGTTTCTGTCTTGAACTGCTTTTGCCATTTTTGACACCAAAAATCGCACTAAAAACTGATGTACACAAAAAATACACTTGAGGGGACTGGAGTGGAATTGTTCAAAATGTTGTAACTTTTTAAAAGTCACAATTGATGAGTATGGCGAAAACATCTGAAATCTCTAAACTCCACCCGCAAAGCAGAAAACCATAAAAAAAGCAAAACAGATGAGCACATATAAAATAGACATCAAGAAAGGTTCAAAAAGAATACTGAATTGGATGGAAAAAAAAAGGCGCAAGACACACAAAATTAGAACTATCTTGATAACGAGTCCTTCTCCATGGGTCCCATCATGGAAAGGTCAGCACAAGGGCATTGTCATCTCCATTCACTTATTTGGGAGTGACTGAATAAAGCTGTGTACTTATGCTTGGCAATTTATAGAACTCCTTTTGTAATGGAGAGATGAAGAGTTCCTCGCAGGAGTGGCCAAACGTCAACTGGCGGCATTATATTCCAAAGGTAGATGAAGGTTTCCAAGGTGGGAATAGTTCTATCTGACATTTAGATGGGTCAATATGGGAAAAGTGATTAGATTCAATCTGCCTTCAGCTGCCTTTGGGGGGCGCTTGGGAGCGCACTGCTTACTGTTCTATTAGTTAGCTGGTAATCGTATAATCAGTATGCGGTAAGCTTAGTGATGGCTGCATGCAGCCAGAATTTTATCATCTGTGTGCCTTCACAAGGGATTTGGAGTTCTGTGTTAGTAAAATGGAGTACTAGACATTATAAAAATATACTTGGAAAATAATAAGCACAAATTGTTCACTTATTGAGATTGAAAAAAAGGCTGGACATTCTCTGCAAGGGCAACTCCATTAAAACTCAAATGCTCTATACTAGGTTTTCCTGTTGACTGTAAGTTTTACGGAAACATGACATAAGTGAGTACATTTCTACAGTATATAAAAGGTGCCACATTACTTCAGGTTTGACTGTTGCCAGAATTGTTTTTTGTCCTGTAGCCATCATATTTTTTTTCAAGACTCCTTTATTTTTCTTTCTAGTATTTATAGGTAAACAATCTAATATGTAGGAAAATCTATGTCAAATTTTGCATTAAATTTAATTAGAACTTAGTAAAATCTTCTAAATATATTGTGAAAGCGAAAACTCCACTAACGACATTCAACAGTAAAAGAGGATTTCCTGGTTTAGAACCATTAGTCCACTTTTTTTCTAGAAGCAGCGCCTCTCTTGTGCATGGGCCATACCTGGTATTAAGGCCACACCTAAATGAAGTGAATAGAGCTGCAATAAAAACACAGCTGAGGACAAAGGAGGGTCTGATTCTAGAAAAAATGGCAGACTCTCCTTTCTATCCTGGACAACCCCATTAACATCTTTCTAGAAAGTTGTGTTTTTGTCATGTGCTAAAATAAGTAATATGTTGCATTTTTTATATTACATCCACAATGAAAATGAAACCTTTTAGTTCCCTTTTGGAATTTTTGAGTGGTTTATTTGCTCGCCACTGACTTTCATGTGACTGACAATTGACCTACAAGTTACCATATGGTAAGAGAAGTCACGCAGTATTTTTATAGTATTCTGTCTGTCAGATGGTCTGAATGGAGATTAAAACATCATATAAATCAATAGTAGCAGAATGAATGGAAAGCAAAGTATTATATTTACATAGATATTCAACATGTTGTGTAAACATAAACTTGTGGATTTGTAAACGTGCTGCATGAGAGGAGTTTTTCTTTGAATATTTTGAAGATTTGCAGTTTTATTGTTTATAGGATTGCTCAATATGTGTATAAGAAGCAAGGCTGACTAATGACTAATAAAAAACCACAAAGAAAACACTGGATGTCTATTATTTTTTACGCTTAAATTCATTTAAAGGGAACATACCTCTTATTTTTTTAATTTCTTAAAACCAACTATAAAGAAAACATTTTTTTTTCTAATTTGTTAATCTGTTTTACATTTTCTGATTATAGATTCATGGTGTCAGTCCTTTTGCCCGAGTTTCTTGTTAGCAGCACTCAAGAGCTGCCACATGGACTATAGATAGCAACAGTCAGGATCTGACTCATTGAGGGTTTTCCAGTCTTGCTCTGTGACCGGTGCAGAGGTAATTGTGCAGGGAGGGTGTAAGGCGGCCAGGGTGGTTGTTGTGGCAATTGACTGTTCTGTTGCCACATCCTGGCGCCCCACAGATAAAATACAATGTCCCTTCTGCTGCATGTGCAGCGTGCGCAGCAGTGCACTCACGTTTACTGACAGAGTCCCCTTGGCTTCTGTCACTCCGGCTCCACATTCCCAAGCTTCACAAACCATCTCAGAGACATTACTCTTTTCCAATAGTTTAACGTCAATGAGTAGAAGGGTATTCATCACACATGCAGCACAGTGTACGCAGAGGAGCATCTCTCTAGCTTTCCCTGTCTTCCGAGAAGCCTCTATTCTTCCTGATAATGCTATCTCTCTTCTGGCAATTCCTGCCTCACTTCTGGACATTCCCTGTCCCATCCCTGTCTTCAGTCCCACCCCTGTCTTCAGTCCCACCAGCTTCCTACCATCCCCTCATCTGGCTTCAATAGGAAAAGGTGCCAGGTTCGCCATCTTAGCTTTGTTATGGAAATTTAATTAGGATAAATCTATCCTGAAGTGTTTGCTGCTTGCCGTTCCCAATTCTCTATTTAATGTCTTTTTGAGCGCTCAGAACGAAATGAAACTGTCAACACGGAAGTGTCAGTATAGCAGTTCGTCAAGACCCCTCATTTATTATTCATTCAAGGTTTTATACGTTTACAAAAAGGGGCTGGTTAGTCAATTAACATACAATTAAAAGCTGCTAGATTATTGGCTGTTCTAGTATAAGTATGATAATTATGATAAAAGAGCTGAAGTTGCAGATTTATTGTTTTATGTTCTTTTGCCCTACTTTTCTTGCATGACTAGAAAAGTAAACAATAGATATCTACTAAAGGTACTGCCACACTAAGCTATCCCGCTAGCGATCTCGTTAGCGTTGCATACTAATGAGATCGCTAGCGGGATTGTTTCTATATCGCTAAATGCTGCCGCATTTAGCGATATAGTTAACGACGCTATCGCCGTTAGCGATCTTCTTAACGACTTTAGCGGTACAAAAGTACCGCTAAATCGCTAAGAAAAGGTGCCACACAGCGATAAGATACTTACCCAGCGGGAGCGCCAGCGATGAAATAGGGTCCGGAACGATTCCAGCGACGAGCGAGATCACAGCAGGAAGCTCGTCGCTGGAAGCTGCCGCACTGAACAATATCGCTAACGGGATCGCTAAATAGTGACGTTTTTTAGCGATCCCGTTAGCGATATTGTTTAGTGTGGCATACACTTAAGACTCTATGTACTTGTTCCTTATGAAGGCCACAGTCGTTTAAAACGACTGATTATAGCTGAAATCAGCTTTTGCATAGATATGTGTGAGCACAGGATTTTTTAGCAAGTGAGATCTATCTAACTGTGAATGCATATATATGAATATACTTTGAATATATGGAATACATATATATTTCCATGACAGTCCCCCCTTAGATACCACTTGCCCTAAAAACCTGCTCCTGTCCCAAAGCGCTGCAACCTTTTGTGCTGCCGGCGGGTTGAGAATAGGCCTAGCGCATGTCTCCCCCACTGAATACAGACTTTTCGCAAATGGGCGGTCAGGAGGACTGTCTGTTATGTTACGGTAGCTGAGGAGTGCAGGTAAAAAAGGAAATACACCAGAGCAGTTGGAATCTATGAGATTGCAGTACCCTGACTAACCACCACAACTAGAGGCAGCCGTGGAGCGTTCCTACGTTGGTCCTAGACGCCTCGTCACAGCCTGAGAAACTAACTACACCTAAAGATAGAAATAGGAAAGCTATCTGCCCCGGAGCAGAACCCCAACGATAATAGAAAGCCCCCAAACATGTAATGGCGGTTAGACAAGAGGAAATACTGACACAGAAAGAAAATAGTATGAGCAAACGCTGGGGCCCAAACTATCTAAATAGAAAAGGACAGGAAGGGTACTTACTGCAATCCCAGAAAACCCTGAAAAGCACCAACTTTACTAATTTCAAAAAATACCTGAGATCACACGACCTCTACCACCTAAATTAGTTCTCTGGTGTAACAAAAACAGCAGCCACTGAAAAAACTGCAAAAAGCAAAAGTACAAAACACAGTGGCTGGACTAAACTGAGAGGGCAAAAGCCCCCGGAGGGGACCCAGAAGGCCCCCACAGAAGTGCAGGACAAAATGCAAAAATATAGCAAAAACACAAAATAAGAAATTGTCTTATCTGATAGCAG
This sequence comes from Oophaga sylvatica, assembly GCA_033576555.1. Classification (NCBI taxonomy): domain Eukaryota; kingdom Metazoa; phylum Chordata; class Amphibia; order Anura; family Dendrobatidae; genus Oophaga; species Oophaga sylvatica. Next base: position 52,604,340 of record JARQOD010000006.1, read on the forward strand.
GAGATGCAGACACGACACAGCAGGCTACAAGGGAAACTGGAAAGAAGGATTCAGACCAGAACAATTGATCACCGGCAACCCTGATGGGAAAATGATTCCCTTAAATAAGACCAATCAGTAACACCTGATTCCCAATCCTCACTAGTACCGCTTGTAACCACCAGAGGGAGCCTCTGCTCAGAACTCATCTCAAACCCATTCACAACAACTGTCCCTGTCGGGGGTTTATGTGTTTGCAATCATAGTCTCTTTATTTAACTGCATGTTCAGAAAAAAAATGTGTGTATTCTTCATCAGGTAGGACATCTGTCTGGTCAGTCAGAGCATCCACGACATCCTTCATGGCTTAGGTGTCTCTCCTGGTACGGGAGCTTCCTTGCAATGCGATACGTGGATCCAAACAGGCTTTCCCTCTAGTTACACAGAGGTTGATGTCATCTGGGGCTCTTGGACAGGACCATCAAATCTGGCAGTGAAGAGAAAAACTCGAGAATGGACATTAGTTTTTGACCAATTCAATTACATAAGCAAACAAGATATCATTTTGCATATTCTGCTGCTGAGGGAAGAATGTACCTAACTTGGGACTAGACCCAAACAAAATTTCGTATGGTGACAGCTTTTCTGGGTCTCTGGGAGTGTGCCTTACGCTAAACAGTGCAATTGGGAGTGTGTCATGCCATGGTTTGCGTGTCTCTTGGGCAATTTTCAGCATTCTATTCTTAAGTGTTCCGTTCAGTCTTTCTACCTTCCCACTGCTCTGGGGGTGGTAAGGAGTGTGTAGGCCTAAATCTGACCCTACTGCTAACCAGATCTCTTGTGTCAGATTTGCTGTGAATGCGGGTCCCTGATCACTCTCTATCACTTCTGGAGCCCCGTATCTGCACACTATTTTCTGAAAGTAGCTTCTTTGCAGCAGTCTTTGTTGACTTGGAAGGCTTCTGTCCATCTTGAAAATACTTCTTTGACCACAATGGCGTATTTGAATCCTTCACTTGGCGATATCTGGATGTGGTCTATCTGGATCCTCTGAAGCTGGTAGAGTGGTCTTTCCAGATGAGGTGAGGGGGACTTTCTTCCATACGTCCAGGCTTGAATTTGCCGCAGGTCAGACAGCTGCTGGTGAATTTGGCTGTTAGGGTGGAGATCCCTGAAGCGAACCAGTAAGCACCAATCAGATCATTCATCTGTGTCTTTGATATGTGGGTGTGGGTCCATGTGCCCATTGGACCACCATAGGGTGCATACTTTGTGGTAGGCAGAGTTTGAAGTCCATTATTGATAGCCTTCCTTCTTCACGTGTTGCTTTTTTCGCATTCAGCTCTTCTTCTCCTTTTGGAGCTTGGTCTTGCAACTTCTTGAGCAGATCCCAGGACGTCTTTTTGTCAGGTTTCTTGTCTTCAGTCGTCATGTAGTAGCCGTCCGGCTCTACGACCTCTCCCACTTCTCCATGCTGTCTTCCTTTGGCCGCTTCTTTGGCTGCCATGTCTGCCATGTTATTGCCTCACGCCTCTTCTGTTCTCAGTTTTCCATGCACTTTGATTTTTCAAATTGCCACCATTTTGGAAGTTGGAGTACACCCAGCAGGTCCCTGAAAGCTCCATGATGCTTCACGGTTGTCCCGTTTGCTGTGATGAAGTCCCTTGTAGCCCAGATGGGCCCAAAGTCGTGTGCTATGCCATGCGAGTACCTGTAGTCGGTGTAGATGTTTGCAGTCTTGCCTTCTGCCATCTGGCAGGCCTTCGTCAGCGCTATCAGTTCTGCTTCCTGGGCTGACAGGCTAGGTGACCGACTTCTGGACCACAGGATTTCTTGATTGCTGGTCACTGCACTTCCTGTGTGGAAACTTCTTCATCATCTGCAAATCTGGAGCCATCCAAGTAGAGGATAAATTCTGTAAATTTTGTTCTGGAAAGTCCATATTGTATCCCCCCTTGGGAGTGGGAGTAGAGTAGCCGGGATGAGGACTGTAGGTCTGGAGACGGTGACATTATGAGACAAAGGCGATAGAGGCGCCACAAAGATGCCTGGCGGTGGGGAGATTATTGTTGGTTGAGCTTGATTGAAGATTGCCAAGATGTCGTGTGGAGTGAGAGTTTCCAGTGGCTGTCCAAGAGTGATGTCAGCAACCTTGTCCAGGAAGGTATGTTCTGCAGATACTGCCATCAGGCAGGAGGGTGCTCCTCTTGCAACTGGATCCAAGCGGGCTGAGAGGCAGCCTAAAAGTCTCTGTTTTCCCCCGTGAATCCATATCAGGGCTCCAGTAGCATGACCTTCTTTCTTCCATCAGGTAGACGGAAAGACTTCTCGTAGTCAGGTAGGCCTGGTATTGGCGCTGAGACTGTGGAGTTCTTCCAATCTCCTGAATGGGTTGAAGGCTGCGTCTGATAGAAGGAGCGGGGTTGCATTGATGCAAGTGCACAGAGGCTGCATTAGGACTGAGGCATCAGGGATCCAGGTTCTGCAATACGACACTAGACCAGGGAAAGCCTGCAGCATTCTTGGAGTTGTTGGGGGAGCCATCTTCTCCACAGTGGTCTTCCAGTCTTTTGACATGTGTTTCGTCTGGTGGGCAATACAGTGTCCCAGGGATGTAACTTGCTTCTGACATCACTGGACTTTGTTCTTCCAGACCTTGCGTTGCTGTTCTTCCAGGTAGAGTAGGAGAGACAAGGAATAGACTGTGCAGGTGTCGATGTCAACCACACAAAAGAGAAGGTCATCCACGTGTTGTAGAAGAGTGACTCTTGCATATTCTGCAATCCAGTTGACGAGGATGGAGGACATTGTCTTGGTGAAACTTGAAGGGCTTGTTTTGAGCACCTTGAGGCAACACTGTCCATATGCACTGCACTGGTGCGTGAAGGCAGGCCTCCAGGTGGAGGGGAAACACTGAAGAAGGTACTGGCCAGGCTGATCACCGTGAATACCGTTACGGTGACTGGGACTCTTGAGAGCAGAGTGTGACGGTTCAGCACTGTTGGGGTTTCAACTACCGTAGCCTCTTTCACGGCCTCCAGGCCTTGCACCATTCTGAACTCAGTGGGGTTTACAGTCTTTTTCTTCACTGTGGAAAGCTGGTATTGATTCCGATGGGCGAGGCAGCCCAGTTTGGCCTTGTCCTTCAGTATGCGGCAGGGGACTCCCATCTGCCGGCGCAGAGCTGGCGGGAAAACAAGCTGTCTACTAGGATCCACATCATGAGAGATGACGACCAGCTGGCTTTCTTGTTCTCCACCAAGACAGTCACTGTGTTAGCACCTGCTCTGGTCACAGGGGGTCTTCTTGTAGGGACGTCTCCTTAACCGATCCAACAAAAACAAAAGGTAGGAGGGCACCACCATACAATTACCTAGAAAAAACACGGTATCTACCTGGAGTATGTGAAAATGGCATAAATGAACCAAAGAAAGAAGAAGGCACATACTAAACACCAGGGAACACCAAGATAACAATAATAATTAATTTTTATTGAAAAACTGCAAAATCAACCAAAAAATTAAAAACACTTAAAATAAGAACAAAAAATGCCTGACCAGAAAAGGGTAAATGGCCCCCCTGAATCAACTCAAACAATACAAACCAATATATATATGTGATAACAAAATACACAATAAAATATACAAGCAGATATATATAATAATGTGTCTCCCCCAAAGGCCAAAGGACTACAGAGAAGTATGTAGTACTTGAGGTGCAAATATAAATATACACAGAAACTTATAGCAAAAACATGTATAAATACAAGATGTAGGTAAAATGACCAAACAGATAAGTTTAAACAATTAATGTAGAGATGAACATAAACCCACACCAAAACATGATAAGGTATAAGCGAAATTAGCCAAAAGGTCGGCTAGAGCAGATGGTACCAATGTAGACCACCAAAACCATGAAAAAACAGCGGCAGGTGTACAAAATGATAAGAGCACCCACGTAGTCAAAAAGCACCGATATTACCAGGTCAGAAGGGGGGAGAAATAGAAACCAGGAGAGGCAGGGGGGCCAGAGCCCAACGCGTGTCGCCACCTAGTGTGGCTTCGTCAGGGGCAAGTGTGGTGAGAACGCAGCTTAACAGTATTTATATATACATATGAATATCGAGTACTCACAACAGCTGAGCGTGTTTGGAAGCGCCGTGTCAGAGAACGCTAGCTTCCGGAAGTACAGAGGACAGGAAGTGTGTACGGGGTGTACCAATATGGATGATCTTAGTCAAACTGCGCATGCGCCAATGAGGTCACATCCTGTCATATAACCACATACACAAGGGCACCTAGGCTGTTACTGAGCATGCTCAATGGTGTATCTATGAAGCCAGAAAAGGCAGCACTAATGCGCATGCGTCAGAGCGCTCAAGTGATTTTGCGAACCCTTACATGATGTAAGCAAGCATGGTAATAAACGGCGCCCCACTATACTTTATAAAATAAATGGGTATATATATTAATGCAGTCATAACATGCCATATAAACAAATGGGCAGATATAAAAACACACACACCAATTAAATAAGAAGTCCCGAGAGATCTGTATGAATGAACTCAAAAAAGCTGTGGGTCTTCACATGGTATGACGGAAACAAGTTATATATGGGTTATGCATGATAGAGGCAGAGTGGTAAAATACCGATCATCTCCTGCCATATTATGATGAAGCAAAAACAGTGTCCCATTCTGGATAATCATACAGATAAGTATGCGCTAATGAGGTCACAGATTATCGTGTTGTCACAACAGTGGGTAACAAAGGGAATACTGAGCATGCTAGGCCAGGAAAGGCTACACAAATGCGCGTGCGCCAAGCGCTCAAGCGATTTTGCGAACTTTTACATGATGTAAGCAAACATGGTAATAGACAGCGCCCCACTATACCTTACAAAATGAATAGATATATATATTGATGCGGTTATAAAATGCCATAATAACAAATGGGCAGATATAAAAACACACACACCAATTAAATATAAAGTCCCAGGAGGTCTATATGAACAAAATCAACAAAACTGTGGACCTTCACATGTTATGACAGAAACAAGGTATATAAGGGTCATGCATGATAGAAACAGGATGGTAAGATACCGATCATATCATGCCATATTGCCACATACTGAACATAATGACCATACAAATAAGCATGCACTAATGTGGTCACAGATTGTCATGTTGTCACATCAGCAGATAACAAAAGAAATATATATAACGTGCGTTAATGGTATATCAATGTGATCAAAAATGCAACACAACCACGCATGCGTACATTGCATGCAGCTTAAACCCTCTGCCCAGGATGTCTATGAGAGGAACTAAAAACTGCAAACATTCGTATGTAATGAACAAGTATGGACCTAGCAAGAGCATGCATAAGTAGTATAACAATATGACCAAAAATACAACGCAATTGCGCATGCATTCATTAGATAACAACACGGCTACCTATAAGTGTGTTTTTAAACATCTACCTAAATATCTGCATCAATGGATACAGTAGGCCAAAAAACCCCGTATAGTACGAATAAGCACAGACCCGACAGAATGAGGGTCCACGAATGTCCCACAGTCGGGGTACTATATGCGTGAACCAAAGTATTGTAAAAAGGGATATGATTAAGTATGCATGATAAGTCCTAAATAGTAAAATAACAAAATCCATGTATCAATGGGACAGATGTCCCTCAAAAGAGATAGAAAAATGGAGACAAGGATCAAGAAGAGAGCCTAGAACACTATATTAGGGTGGACTCAAATAGGTGATGAACCAGAAAACGATTGCAGAAAAAAATCACATATAAATATATGCCAACATGTACCAAATTACCACTTAGATCAATGATCAAGATTATATGAAAAATGAGTTCAAGAGGGAAGGGACCAGACAAATACCAAAGTAGGGGTAGATCCCCCCCATATATAAAAGGTATAAGCGCAAAGGTATAAGCACCCAGATAAGCCTACAACTGTTTATAGAACCCAGTAAATAACATTTCCTCATTAAGGCCTTTAGGGGAGAGACTTTAAGATTATATATCCATTTACTTTCACAACGAAGCAATTGATTTACAACATCCCCCCCTCTGATGTTTACATGAACTCTTTCAAGTCCCATAATTTTGAAGCTGGTAGTCTTGCCACGATGGTGTTCAAGAAAATGTCTTGCTATAGAAGATAAAGGTTTATTCTTATCCCGGTCCCTTTGAGCTGTTGCGATATTTGAAAGATGTTGTTGTGTCCTTCTCTTTAATTCCTGTGTAGTCTGACCGACATAAATCTTGGGGCAATCACAGAAGATAGCATAGACTACATTGCGAGACCTGCAATTGAAGAACTCTTTGGGCTTTATCTGAAATGGAAGAGTAGACACTGTGTAACCATTTTGTCCAATCATAAATTGGCAAACATTACAGTTGCCACAAGGAAAGGAACCAAATATCCTACTTCCACGGTTTAATTTAACAGTGGGACGTTGGTAATGGCTGTGGCATAAATTATCTTTGATGTTCCTAGCCCGTCTGGCTACCACACAAGGAGAGTCAGACACATAAGTGGCAATTCTCTTGTCGCTCATCAAGATGTCCCAGTTATCAGACAACAAAGCATGAATATCAGACCATTGATTATTATAGGTGGTAATCAAAGCCAAAGGACGAGACGTATCACGTACCTTTTTAGTTAAAAGATCTTTCCTATTCTGAAGAGATGCATGTTGGAAAGCTCCTGCAATTGTTTTCTTAGGATAACCTCTATTTTTGAAGCGCAAGGACAAGTCTCTTGCCTGGGTATCAAAATCCAACCCTGAACTGCAATTCCTTCTCAGCTGAAGAAATTGACCTTTAGGAATGCCCGTCTTTAAATGGTGTGGGTGAAAGCTGGAAAAATGGAGGAGGCTGTTGGTGGCTGTAGCTTTCCGATAAAGAGAACAGGAGATTCCAGACTCAACAATAGACAGCTTAAGATCCAGAAATTCAATCGAGGAATCTGAGAGATTAAAGGTAAGTTTAATATTCCAGCTGTTACAATTCAGATCATTGATGAATGTATGACAATCCTCAACTGAACCCGTCCAAACAAACAGGACATCGTCAATATAACGTTGCCAAGTTGCTATGTTTGTTGCAAAGGCATGATGTTTATAAACCACCAATTCCTCCCACCAACCCAAGAAAAGATTTGCATACGACGGTGCACAGCGTGCCCCCATCGCGGTTCCAGACAATTGTCTAAAAAACTTCCTATCGAAGACAAAATAATTTTTGTCCAGAATAAAATATAGGAGTTTTAAGATGAAATTTTTATGTTCGACAGAACGTTCCACGTCCTTTGTCAAAAAATAAGAGACAACTTGTATTCCCAACTGGTGAGATATGCACGTGTACAAGGATTCCACATCCATACTCACCAGAAGGGCGCCATCTGGAACATGTAGATCTTCCACTATTTGCATCAGGTGTGTGGAATCCCTGGTGAAAGATGCAAGAGACATAACCAAAGGTTGAAGAAAAAAATCCACATAAATGCAAGGCCGCTCAAAAAGGCTGCCAATACCAGAGACAATCGGTCTCCCCGGCGGTTCAAAAAGAGATTTATGCACCTTTGGAAGAGCATAAAAAGTTGGAACAACTGGAAACGGTGTAACTAAAAATTCTACCTCTCTCTTAGTAACAACATTAGTTGCAAAAGCACTTTGTATAAGAGAGTCAATTTGATCTTTAAAGACTTTTGTCGGATCCGACGGTAGAACCATATAGCAATTATTGTCAAATAGTTGTCGTGTGATCTCTTTAAGGTAGAGGTCATGTGGCCATAAGACCACATTACCTCCCTTATCAGCCTCACGTATAACAAAATCAGTATTATGCTTAAGATGGAATAAAGCTTGTCTTTCTCTCTTACCTAAATTGTTCTGCTTATATGGATCAAGATGTAATTTGTCGATGTCCTTGCACATTTTTTCAAAAAAGATTTGAACAGCAGGAAATAAGGAAAAGGAAGGAGTAGCTTGAGAAGGAAGACGTCTGGTGAATCTCCTATTAGTATCCAAAGGCTCATTTTCTTGTAATAAATCAAGGAGGTCATTAAAGACTTGTCTTTCATTTTCAGGTAGACCGTCTAAAAGGGAAGGTTGATGGTAAAGTAATTTAAACGCGATTTGTCGACAAAACAAGTATAGGTCCTTTACCAAAGTAAATTTGTTAAGTGGGTTCATAGGAGAGAACGAAAGTCCTTTAGAAAGGACTTCTTTTTCAATATCTGACAGAACATACGAGGAAAGATTAATGATCTGTAGATTACCTTCCTCATTGAAGTCCTCTGAAATGGCCATCAATGCCTCCTGTTGAACCGTGCCTCTCTCCTGTAGGTGGGCGACCACTTCTTGTTGTTTTTGCCTTTCCTCCTGTTGAGGTCTACTCTTTCTCCTCCGACCCCTCCGACGGCGCCCTCTGCGTCGCTGGGGTCCGAGGACAAAAAATCGCTGGAAGAAACCTCCTGCCGGGAAGGTGCCTCTCCCATTTTTTTGGGGATACTTGAGAATAGACGTTTGTTACCACGATGTAGCCATCTGTATGCCTTACCGCTATTGAAGTCCAATTTGTCTCTGTTAAATTTGTTTCTCTTACGAGAGACAATCTCTTTTTCAAAATTATCAATCAATTCCTTCAGCTTCAGTTGGAAAGGATTAACCAAGGAGGTTTTATCAAAGTCCAAAAGTTTAGTCTCACATGCTTTAATATCATCCTTAATTTTGATGAGCAACAACTGGTCATGTTCAATGAGCATATCAATTAAAATGGTGGAACATTTAGCCAGCCCGGTTTCCCAAGTAGTCTGGAATTCTGTGATACCTCCCAAGCTGGGAAAATTTGGATCCGAAGACCACGTGGAATAAGACATTTTTTTATATTCTCCCAGCTTCTAATGTTCCACCTATTTTAGTCAAAGATTTGTGAGAATTAATGATTTTAGAAGTGAGTGTTTGGAAATCTGAATCCTGGATTCCCCAGCTCAGTAGTAGCAGTATTATCAAACAGACCCAAGGCCTATTACTCCAGGCTGTCTCTCTGGACGACAAATCCATACTCAGCTATTGAAAAAAGATCTGAATACAATCAAATATAAAATATAGTAATAACATGGTGTGCACACTCCAAGAAAGAGGAAAGCAGGCTTCCCAAAAAATCCAATCCAACAAAACAAAAGGTAGGAGGGCACCACCATACAATTACCTAAAAAAACACGGGTATCTACTGAGTATGTGAAAATGGCATAAATGAACCAAGAAAGAAGAAGGCACATACTAAACACCAGGAACACCAAGATAAAAAATAATTAATTTTATTGAAAAACTGCAAAATCAACCAAAAAATAAAAACACTTAAAATAAGAACAAAAAATGCCTGACCAGAAAGGGTAAATGCCCCCCTGAATCAACTCAAACAATACAAACCAATATATATATGTGATAACAAAATACACAATAAAATATACAAGCAGATATATATAATAATGTGTCTCCCCAAAGGCCAAAGGACTACAGAGAAGTATGTAGTACTTGAGGTGCAAATATAAACATACACAGAAACTTATACCAAAAACATGTTACAGTACAGACCAAAAGTTTGGACACACCTTCTCATTCAAAGATTTTTCTGTATTTTCAGACTATGAAAATTGTAGAATCACACTGAAGGCATCAAAACTATGAATTAACACATGTGGAATTATACATTACACTTTACAAAAAAGCGTGAAACAACTGAAATATGTCTATATTCTAGGTTCTTCAAAGTAGCCACCTTTGCTTTGATTACTGCTTTGCACGCAAAAAGGTGAACGGATGGACTCTACATGCCTAGTTCCCACCGTGAAGCATGGAGGAGGTGGTGTGATGTTTGGGGGTGCTTTGCGTGACACCGTTGGGGATTATTCAAAATTGAAGCGGTGAGTGGTTCAGCTCGCCTCAAACATTCAATTGGTTCAGGTATGGTGACTGTGGAGGCCAGGTCATCTGGCGTAGCACCCCAACACTCTCCTTCTTGGTCAAATAGCCCTTACACAGCCTGGAGGTGTGTTTGGGTCATTGCCCTGTTGAAAAATAAATGATGGTCCAACAAACACAAACCCGGATGGAATAGCATGCTTCTGCAAGATGATGTGGTAGCCATGCTGGTTCAGTATGCCTTCAATTTTAAATAAATCCCCAACAGTGTCACCAGCAAAGCACCCGCACACATCACACCTCCTCCTCCATGCTTCACGGTGGGAACTAGGCATGTAGAGTCCATCCGTTCACCTTTTCTGCGTGCAAAGCAGTAATCAAAGCAAAAGGTGGCTACTTTGAAGAAACTAGAATATAAGACATATTTTCAGTTGTTTCACACTTTTTTGTAAAGTGTAATGTATAATTCTACATGTGTTAATTCATAGTTTTGATGCCTTCAGCGTGATTCTACAATTTTCACAGTCATGAAAATACAGAAAAATCGTTGAATGAGAAGGTGTGTCCAAACTTTTGGTCTGTACTGTATAAATACAAGATGTAGGTAAAATGACCAAACAGATAAGTTTAAACAATTAAATGTAGAGATGAACATAAACCCACACCAAAACATGATAAGGTATAAGCGAAATTAGCCAAAAGGTCGGCTAGAGCAGATGGTACCAATGTAGACCACCAAAACCATGAAAAAACAGCGGCAGGTGTACAAAATGATAAGAGCACCCACGAGGTCAAAAAGCACGATATTACCAGGTCAGAAGGGGGGAGAAATAGAAACCAGGAGAGGCAGGGGGGCCAGAGCCCAACGCGTGTCGCCACCTAGTGTGGCTTCGTCAGGGGCAAGTGTGGTGAGAACGCAGCTTAACAGTATTTATATATACATATGAATATCGAGTACTCACAACAGCTGAGCGTGTTTGGAAGCGCCGTGTCAGAGAACGCTAGCTTCCGGAAGTACAGAGGACAGGAAGTGTGTACGGGGTGTACCAATATGGATGATCTTAGTCAAACTGCGCATGCGCCAATGAGGTCACATCCTGTCATATAACCACATACACAAGGGCACCTAGGTTGATACTGAGCATGCTCAATGGTGTATCTATGAAGCCAGAAAAGGCAGCACTAATGCGCATGCGTCAGAGCGCTCAAGTGATTTTGCGAACCCTTACATGATGTAAGCAAGCATGGTAATAAACGGCGCCCCACTATACTTTATAAAATAAATGGGTATATATATTAATGCAGTCATAACATGCCATATAAACAAATGGGCAGATATAAAAACACACACACCAATTAAATAAGAAGTCCCGAGAGATCTGTATGAATGAACTCAAAAAAGCTGTGGGTCTTCACATGGTATGACGGAAACAAGTTATATATGGGTTATGCATGATAGAGACAGAGTGGTAAAATACCGATCATCTCCTGCCATATTATGATGAAGCAAAAACAGTGTCCCATTCTGGATAATCATACAGATAAGTATGCGCTAATGAGGTCACAGATTATCGTGTTGTCACAACAGTGGGTAACAAAGGGAATACTGAGCATGCTAGGCCAGGAAAAGCTACACAAATGCGTGTGCGCCAAAGCGCTCAAGCGATTTTGCGAACTTTTACATGATGTAAGCAAACATGGTAATAGACAGCGCCCCACTATACCTTACAAAATGAATAGATATATATATTGATGCGGTTATAAAATGCCATAATAACAAATGGGTAGATATAAAAACACACACACCAATTAAATATAAAGTCCCAGGAGGTCTATATGAACAAAATCAACAAAACTGTGGACCTTCACATGTTATGACAGAAACAAGGTATATAAGGGTCATGCATGATAGAAACAGGATGGTAAGATACCGATCATGTCATGCCATATTGCCACATACTGAACATAATGACCATACAAATAAGCATGCACTAATGTGGTCACAGATTGTCATGTTGTCACATCAGCAGATAACAAAAGAAATATATATAACGTGCGTTAATGGTATATCAATGTGATCAAAAATGCAACACAACCACGCATGCGTACATTGCATGCAGCTTAAACCCTCTGCCCAGGATGTGTATGAGAGGAACTAAAAACTGCAAACTTTCGTATGTAATGAACAAGTATGGACCTAGCAAGAGCATGCATAAGTAGTATAACAATATGACCAAAAATACAACGCAATTGCGCATGCATTCATTAGATAACAACACGGCTACCTATAAGTGTGTTTTTAAACATCTACCTAAATATCTGCATCAATGGACACAGTAGGCCAAAAACCCCCGTATAGTACGAATAAGCACAGACCCGACAGAATGAGGGTCCACAAATGTCCCACAGTCGGGGTACTATATGCGTGAACCAAAGTATTGTAAAAAGGGATATGATTAAGTATGCATGATAAGTCCCAAATAGTAAAATAACAAAATCCATGTGTCAATGGGACAGATGGTCCCTCAAAAGAGATAGAAAAATGGAGACAAGGATCAAGAAGAGAGCCTAGAACACTATATTAGGGTGGACTCAAATAGGTGATGAACCAGAAAACGATTGCAGAAAAAATCACATATAAATATATGCCAACATGTACCAAATTACCACTTAGATCAATGATCAAGATTATATGAAAAATGAGTTCAAGAGGGAAGGGACCAGACAAATACCAAAGTAGGGGTAGATCCCCCCCATATATAAAAGGTATAAGCGCAAAGGTGTAAGCACCCAGATAAGCCTACAACTGTTTATAGAACCCAGTAAATAACATTTCCTCATTAAGGCCTTTAGGGGAGAGACTTTGAAGATTATATATCCATTTACTTTCACAACGAAGCAATTGATTTACAACATCCCCCCTCTGATGTTTACATGAACTCTTTCAAGTCCCATAATTTTGAAGCTGGTAGTCTTGCCACGATGGTGTTCAAGAAAATGTCTTGCTATAGAAGATAAAGGTTTATTCTTATCCCGGTCCCTTTGAGCTGTTGCGAATATTTGAAAGATGTTGTTGTGTCCTTCTCTTTAATTCCTGTGTAGTCTGACCGACATAAATCTTGGGGCAATCACAGAAGATAGCATAGACTACATTGCGAGACCTGCAATTGAAGAACTCTTTGGGCTTATCTGAAATGGAAGAGTAGACACTGTGTAACCATTTTGTCCAATCATAAATTGGCAAACATTACAGTTGCCACAAGGAATGGAACCAAATATCCTACTTCCACGGTTTAATTTAACAGTGGGACGTTGGTAATGGCTGTGGCATAAATTATCTTTGATGTTCCTAGCCCGTCTGGCTACCACACAAGGAGAGTCAGACACATAAGTGGCAATTCTCTTGTCGCTCACAAGATGTCCCAGTTATCAGACAACAAAGCATGAATATCAGACCATTGATTATTATAGGTGGTAATCAAGGCCAAAGGACGAGACGTATCACGTACCTTTTTAGTTAAAAGATCTTTCCTATTCTGAAGAGATGCATGTTGGAAAGCTCCTGCAATTGTTTTCTTAGATAACCTCTATTTTTGAAGCGCAAGGACAAGTCTCTTGCCTGGGTATCAAAATCCAACCCTGAACTGCAATTCCTTCTCAGCTGAAGAAATTGACCTTTAGGAATGCCCGTCTTTAAATGGTGTGGGTGAAAGCTGGAAAAATGGAGGAGGCTGTTGGTGGCTGTAGCTTTCCGATAAAGAGAACAGGAGATTCCAGACTCAACAATAGACAGCTTAAGATCCAGAAATTCAATTGAGGAATCTGAGAGATTAAAGGTAAGTTTAATATTCCAGCTGTTACAATTCAGATCATTGATGAATGTATGACAATCCTCAACTGAACCCGTCCAAACAAACAGGACATCGTCAATATAACGTTGCCAAGTTGCTATGTTTGTTGCAAAGGCATGATGTTTATAAACCACCAATTCCTCCCACCAACCCAAGAAAAGATTTGCATACGACGGTGCACAGCGTGCCCCCATCGCGGTTCCAGACAATTGTCTAAAAAAACTTCCTATCGAAGACAAAATAATATTTGTCCAGAATAAAATATAGGAGTTTTAAGATGAAATTTTTATGTTCGACAGAACGTTCCACGTCCTTTGTCAAAAAATAAGAGACAGCTTGTATTCCCAACTGGTGAGATATGCACGTGTACAAGGATTCCACATCCATACTCACCAGAAGGGCGCCATCTGGAACGTGTAGATCTTCCACTATTTGCATCAGGTGTGTGGAATCCCTGGTGAAAGATGCAAGAGACATAACCAAAGGTTGAAGAAAAAAATCCACATAAATGCAAGGCCGCTCAAAAAGGCTGCAATACCAGAGACAATCGGTCTCCCCGGCGGTTCAAAAAGAGATTTATGCACCTTTGGAAGAGCATAAAAAGTTGGAACAACTGGAAACGGTGTAACTAAAAATTCTACCTCTCTCTTAGTAACAACATTAGTTGCAAAAGCACTTTGTATAAGAGAGTCAATTTGATCTTTAAAGACTTTTGTCGGATCCGACGGTAGAACCATATAGCAATTATTGTCAAATAGTTGTCGTGTGATCTCTTTAAGGTAGAGGTCATGTGGCCATAAGACCACATTACCTCCCTTATCAGCCTCACGTATAACAAAATCAGTATTATGCTTAAGATGGAATAAAGCTTGTCTTTCTCTCTTACCTAAATTGTTCTGCTTATATGGATCAAGATGTAATTTGTCGATGTCCTTGCACATTTTTTCAAAAAAGATTTGAACAGCAGGAAATAAGGAAAAGGAAGGAGTAGCTTGAGAAGGAAGACGTCTGGTGAATCTCCTATTAGTATCCAAAGGCTCATTTTCTTGTAATAAATCAAGGAGGTCATTAAAGACTTGTCTTTCATTTTCAGGTAGACCGTCTAAAAGGGAAGGTTGATGGTAAAGTAATTTAAACGTGATTTGTCGACAAAACAAGTATAGGTCCTTTACCAAAGTAAATTTGTTAAGTGGGTTCATAGGAGAGAACGAAAGTCCTTTAGAAAGGACTTCTTTTTCAATATCTGACAGAACATACGAGGAAAGATTAATGATCTGTAGATTACCTTCCTCATTGAAGTCCTCTGAAATGGCCATCAATGCCTCCTGTTGAACCGTGTCTCTCTCCTGTAGGTGGGCGACCACTTCTTGTTGTTTTTGCCTTTCCTCCTGTTGAGGTCTACTCTTTCTCCTCCGACCCCTCCGACGGCGCCCTCTGCGTCGCTGGGGTCCGAGGACAAAAAATCGCTGGAAGAAACCTCCTGCCGGGAAGGTGCCTCTCCCATTTTTTTGGGGATACTTGAGAATAGACGTTTGTTACCACGATGTACCCATCTGTATGCCTTACCGCTATTGAAGTCCAATTTGTCTCTGTTAAATTTGTTTCTCTTACGAGAGACAATCTCTTTTTCAAAATTATCAATCAATTCCAATCCTCCAATTCCAATTCCAATTATCTATCAAACAATCCTCAACTGAACCCGTCCAAACAAACAGGACATCGTCAATATAACGTTGCCAAGTTGCTATGTTTGTTGCAAAGGCATGATGTTTATAAACCACCAATTCCTCCCACCAACCCAAGAAAAGATTTGCATACGACGTTGCACAGCGTGCCCCCATCGCGGTTCCAGACAATTGTCTAAAAAACTTCTTATCGATTCCAAAATAATTTTTGTCCAGAATAAAATATAGGAGTTTTAAGATGAAATTTTTATGTTCGACAGAACGTTCCACGTCCTTAACCGGCTGCTTTTATCTCAGCAGGGGCCATCAGTAGTTTCTTTTTCTCCAGCTCGGTCTCAGGTCAGTATTTGTGCACAAGTTTGAAGAGCTGAGTGGCCTTTTGCCGGTCTAGGGCCTGGGTGAACTGGTTGATTGCAGGGGGCACCTCCTGGTACTTGCAAAAGATGAACCTCTGGCGTTGGAGCTAGATGAGGTGTTGCCATTCCATGAAGCGAGTAGGGTCCTTCTTGAGTTGAATATCCTGGCCAATGTCAAAGTTCTCAGGCCGTCTTCTTAGGCGAGTTGACTTAGACCTTCAGTTGGTCAGAGACATCTTGACTCTGGGTGATGGAGTGGCTTTTCTGGTACTATGTCCAGCACCTCCTGTGATAGGTCTGCAGTGTGGTTGTTCCTGTTTCTTCTTGGGTCAAGGGTGAAGAAAGTGTCATGGTCCCATCTTCCTGGAACACTCTGGTCGCTTTCAGCTTCTGCAGTAGGTCCACTCCCAATAGGTTGAGGGTGCAGGTCTTTGACACAACAAACTGGGACATGATGGAGTGTTCTGGCTGAGTCCACACGCTCAGGGGCTTCATAATCTGGAATGTCTGACTTGACCATCAATTCCCATGCAGGACGCAGAAGATTCTGATAGATAGGTGAGGTTGCGGAGTTCCACAAGAAAAGATCTGACTACGCCATTCACTCTCAGGATATTGGTCCCACTGGTGGGGTTCCCTGTGGACTTGGTGTGCTCCTGTCCTATGGACGGGTTCTTCACTGTTTTCTGTGTTTCTTCTTCTTCTGGGCGAAGTCAGTGTTCTGCACCGGTTCCGGAAATGACCAAACTCGCCACAGTTGTAACACTGGACATCCCTTCTGCCCCGGCGGGACTCAATCCTTTTTGCTACTGCGAGCAGGGTATCCATTGCTATTGACGTGTACTCAGGCTTGGCTACTACCAGTGGTTTCCTGATTGGTTCTCTCAGTCCATGCACAAAAGCCTGTGCCAACATCCGTCTGTGTGTCTGATCATGGGTATTGAGGCCCAAATCTTGAAACACTTGCATCACTCTGTCATGGAACTTCTCCACAGACTCTGTCTTGTCTTGACTCAAGTCATGTAGGCTGAAAGTTTGTCCTGTCACTCTGCTTTTGGCCCATTCTCTGAGTTGTTCAATTAGCTTTGGTCCTGTCTCCCAGGCATACGCATCTAACTCTGCTGGAAGCTTGAAGTGTTCTCTCATAATTGGCCAGAATGCATCACCTGCTTTTATTTCCATTACGGTCCAGAGATCAATCCAGGCTGCTGCATACGTTCCCTGGATCTGCTGCATTTTTTGGCAGAATGGCATGGGGTGTATCCCTGGGTCTGGCAGCATACTGATCACCTGGCTTGGGATGAAGGGCTCATAGGATGGTGCCTCTACCTGTCCCTGCTCTCTTGGTGTTTGTGGCTTTTCTTCCCTAGTATTGAGCAGCATGTGTGACGTTGCATCCTCATCTTCATCAGATAAGAAGTGACATGGTGTACTTGGTGCATACACTGGGTGAGATTTGGGCTTAAAAGTTGTCTTGCTGCATGGGGATTTCCCACTTCCTTGCTGAGGCTGCGGTGGATCAGTGTCATGGTTCCATGCTGGCAGCCCTGCTCGGCACTGAGGTTCCTCATTTGTGTCTGTAGCTACACTACCCCCCTGTGAAGCCCTAGCTGTGGGCTCTGCTAGTTGTTGTGTCTGGGGGCTACCTGCAACGTTTTGTGTAGGGAGATTTGCACTTTCTTCTCCTGATATAATGACTGGCAATGTTTGTACTGTGCTTGGTATAGACAGGGTGCCCTGTGCTGGAGGCACTGAATACAGGGACACCACATTGCTTTGATTGGGCGTTGACCCAGTTGATAACGAAGTAAAAAAAAAAGGAAGAGAAGGGAGGTGTGAGGGAGGAGCGAGAGAAAGAGGAGGGGAGAGAGATGGAGGGGAGGGTGAAGAAGAGGTGGGATGTGCCTGAGAGGAGGAAAGAGGAGGAGAGCAAGCATGAGCAGGTGGGTGTGGTGTGGGAGGAGAAAGGGAGGAAAAGGAAAGAGGGGAGGGAGAGTAGAGTGAAAGGGGGAAAAGAGAGAAAGATGGAGGAGAGAGAGAGAGAAAGATGGAGGGGGAGAAGTAGAAGAAGATGAAGAAGAAGATTTGAGAGTTGGAGAGGAAGAGATAGAAGAAGAGGAAGAAAATGGATGTGTCAGAGATGTGAGGGAGGGGAAAGAAGGAATGAGAGGGATGGCAGCGAGGAAAGAGGAGAAAAGTCTGAAGAAGAGAAAGGGACTGAGAGAGAAAAAGGAGAGGTTGTCCCCCCTGTGACTCTTGAGAGGGGATGGTTGAAACAAAAATGCATTCTCCCTGTGGAGAGAGGCGGGGAGCGTTTTTCCCTGTACAAGGCTCCTTACTCAATGAGAGCAGTCTACACCTGTCCCGTGTCTCCACATGATGGACATGTGATGTGTGTGACTCTGAATTCTGCTCTTGTGACATGTCAGTGATCTTTTTCTCACAGACGATTTAACACCTTTTCAATCTTATTCACATAAAAAATCACTTCCTGGTCCATTCAAATTAACTTGCTGTACCTTCTACACGATGCACCACTGCTCTTTTATAGCAGATGGTAATCTATTAACAAACTTTCCTCTGCCTTTCAAACAACGAAAACATGAAAAAACATTTCATTATGCAGCGTAAAGTCTGCCTTTCCATTTGCTTCTCACGTACTCTGACCTTCTATTCACATGCCTAGCCCTTCGATTCTCACATACTGTGTCTATTCCAAAAACCTATTCAACAAAGGTTTTTAAAAATCTGAAAACTGCTGCACTCTGGCTCTGCGTGTCTTCGCTGAATGCCTGATGGGAGGGGTAAAGTCAAACCGCTGCGCAGTTTGTGTGTGTGCTCTCCCTCAGCCTGCAGTTTCCTTATCTGTACTTCTGACCTTGGTCTAAAGCAAGCTAGTAGAGAAAAAAAAAAAAATGGTTGGAGAATAAAACTCTAAAATAAGTTGATTAGAAAAAAAAATCTCTCCAAAATCATTTAAAAATGTACTTAAAAGAAAAACTTTAAAAACAGTTAGATTTAGTAAACAACTCTAGAAAAAGAAAAAATAAATTCACCAAAAAGGGGAGAAAAGAAAAACTGTATTAATCATAAAACTCTGAAAAACAACCCTTGTTACTAAAACAGCTAATTAAAAAAACAGAAAAGAGGTGGAAAAACTGATTGTAAAATGATAGAAACAAAAAGAAAAGTACTTTAAAACTTTTGTCTGGTAGCGTAGGCTTTTTCCTATCGCCTTCTGGAATGTCATCTCGCTGCTGCCAGCACTTCCCCTCCTTATATCTCTGCTTGCTGTCTCTACAGGCAATGAAATCACGTATCAAAAAAAAAAAATATCCTCAGAATAGCAAAAAAAAAAAAAAAAAATGAATCAGTTCAGTCTGAATGCCTAAGAATTTTCACGCTTCAGCCTGTAGCCAAAAAACTAGCTTAAAAGATCAAAACCAGGAAACAGATGTGACAACGTGATTACAGAGGAGGGAGAGTCAAAGGGGTTTCTCGCTGTTACAGCAGCAGTGAATGAGATACTACAGAGCGCACGCTGCTCTGAATGAGATTTAAAGCGACAGTACTGCAAGACAGACAGTGACATGTACAATGAGACAGACACCCGGGAGAATACGAATCCCTCTTTTGATGATCTGTGACACATACAAGCTGTTCTGGTAACTGATAACTCACCAATTGCACTGAGCACGGCGATGCTACAGGTACAGGTCTATCACTTTCTGAAAACCGTACACCCTGGCCGGTGCGCCGGTCACAGTAATCTGTCATAGCCTTAATCAAAATTCTCACCATCCACGTCTGATTTGACTGGGATGACCTCCCCCCTTGCGTGGACGATTATTGTGAGAACTTATCCAAACAAAGCTCCTGCCCCTCACACCTGGATTGATCTGGGATGACCTCCCTCCTGTGTGTGAAAGATAACTGCAGAAACTTAACCGATTCAAAGCCCTCGCTCCTCACACCTGGATTGATCTGGGATAACCTCCCTCCAATGTGTGAAGAATAACTGCGTGGACTTATCCAAAACAAAGCTCCCGCCCCTCACACCTGGATTTTTTCTGGGATGACCTCCCTCCTGTGTGTGAAAGATAACTGCGGGAACTTATCCAGCAATTTGTCTTTTGCTATACAGCCCCCAGAAATCAGCAAGCGAAAACACAGTCACCGTTCCAACTTTCTCCCGGTTCACATAAAACATGAAACACATACACAGCAAGTAGCAAACAACTCGGCTTATATCCCAGGGCTTTTGGATAAGGGTATGGACTTTTTACACTACCTGGGAATGCGATGATGACCACGTCCGACCGGCTAGAAGTGTAGGCTAGGACTAGGCACAGGGAACATTCAGGTAAGATGACAGAGTTTTCTTACCTTACTGATGGAGCTGCAGTCTCTGTCCCGTGTGCCAAGGCCAGGGCCAACACCCCCGTCTCTCCGGTCGGCCGGGTCCTCGTGCGCTTCGTCCAATGCCCCGCGTACAGGCGCCAACTGTTATGGAAATTTAATTAGGATAAATCTATCCTGAAGTGTTTGCTGCTTGCCGTTCCCAATTCTCTATTTAATGTCTTTTTGAGCGCTCAGAACGAAATGAAACTGTCCACACGGAAGTGTCAGTATAGCAGTTCGTCAAGACCCCTCATTTATTATTCATTCAAGGTTTTATACGTTTACAAAAAGGGGCTGGTTAGTCAATTAACATACAATTAAAAGCTGCTAGATTATTGGCTGTTCTAGTTTAAGTATGATAATTATGATAAAAGAGCTGAAGTTGCAGATTTATTGTTTTATGTTCTTTTGCCCTACTTTTCTTGCATGACTAGAAAAGTAAACAATAGATATCTACTAAGACTTATGTACTTGTTCCTTATGAAGGCCACAGTCGTTTAAAACGACTGATTATAGCTGAAATCAGCTTTTGCATAGATATGTGTGAGCACAGGATTTTTTAGCAAGTGAGATCTATCTACCTGTGAATGCATATATATGAATATACTTTGAATATATGGAATACATATATATTTCCATGACAGCTTCACCTACTTCGGTCGTAGACCTCCGAACTCTCAGCCTGGGGCCCCTTCCTGCTATAGCAGCTTTATCCCCACGCTGGCAGAATGTCTTTTTCGCTGTTACTCCTTGCCCTGGGCAAGGCTGCCCGGGCTCTGCTACTTAACCAGGAAGTGTCTGTCCTATATTCCCAATGCTCTGCACCACACTACTCTAACTCCTCCCCTCTGGAAAACCCTTATGTTTCCTATATCTAAACTAACACTCCTATTCCCTATCTTCATTATGCCCTCCCTCTATTGTTCTATACTCTCTTATATCCTATCCTAGCATTAATCCTATGCACAACACATAGTACATTTACATTTAAGTATATGACACACATCAAATACATTCACATTAATGAACATTAGGGAACCGCACACAATTAGTAGACCAAACAGAAGGCGAAGCATAGGAGGGTCCCAGTAACCTCTTTACACTCCTCCCTCCTAAAATATGGTTATTCCCGACCATGGCGGCACCTGTAAACTGTAAAACAGCATGTGTAAAACATCAATAAAGTTAATACAATCTCAATCCAAGCTTCTTGTGGGACAACCAGTTGGAGCCTTGGAACAAAGAGTTCAAGTTCCTTTAACAGGGGTCTGACTGACCCCGATCCCGTGCCTCCTGAGACCCGTACACATAAGGTGCTAAATAACAACAGTTCAGTGTTGTGAATGGACTTGAAATGAGTTCTGAGCAGAGGCTCCCTCTGGTGGTTACAAGCGGTACTGGACTGTCCAGTGAAGATTGTGAGGATTGGGAATCAGGTGTTACTGACTGGTCTTATTTAAGGGAGTCGCCTTCCCATCAGGGTTGCCGGTGATCAATTGTACTGGTCTCAATCCTTTATTCCTGTTTCCTTTGTAGCCTGCTGTGTCGTGTCTGCATCTCCTGCTAACAGATAAGACATTTTCTTCTGTTTGTTTTTGTGCTTGATTTTTGCATTTTGTCCTGCACTTCTGTGGGGGCCTTCTGGGTCCCCTCCGGGGCTTTTGCCCTCTCAGTTTAGTTCAGCCACTGATGTTTTTACTTTTGCTTTTTCCAGTTTTTTCAGTGGCTGCTGTTTTGATTTTGTTACACCAGAGAACTAATTTAGGTGGTAGAGGTCGTGTGATCTCAGGTGTTTTTGAAATTAGTAGAGTTGGTGCTTTTCAGGGTTTTTTGGGATTGCAGTAAGTGCCCTTCCTATCCTTTTCTATTTAGATAGTTTGGGCCCCAACGTTTGCTCATACTATTTTCTGTCTGTGTCAGTATTTCTTCTTCTCTAACCGCCATTACATGTTTGGGGGCTTTCTGTGTTCTTTGGGGATCTGCTCCGGGGCAGATAGCTTTCCTCTTTCTATCTTTAGGTATAGTTAGTTTCTCAGGCTGTGACGAGGCGTCTAGGACCAACGTAGGAACGCTCCACGGCTGCCTCTATTGTGGTGGTTAGTCAGGGTACTGCAATCTCATAGATTCCAACTGCTCTGGTGTATTGCCTTTTTTACCTGCACTCCTCAGCTACCAAATCATAACAGTATCACCGGCCAAAACTGAAAATTATATGGTACTCACAGAGGGAAAAATATTGTGAAAGAAAAAAAAAAAAGGTTGTCAGAGTTGTCAGAGATATTTTTCTGTTTGTTGCATATTTTTTTCCCTCTGTATCTCTGGGTGCTGGGGAGGATTTTTTCTCTTAATGGGAGTTTGCACAGTTGTCTGGCCGTGTGGATCAGCTTGCCACTGAGGTTCGGAGTATTGCTACCTATCTTGCTAGGTTGCCTGTTGTGGAACCTGGGATTCCCATGCCAGATTTGTTTTTGGGAGATCGAGCCAAGTTTCTGAATTTCAAAAATAATTGTAAATTGTTTTTTGCCTTAAAATCTAAGTCCTCAGGGGACGCAGCACAGCAGGTTCAAATTGTCATCTCTCTCCTGCGCGGCGATCCTCAGGATTGGGCTTTTTCCCTGACACCTGGGGATCCTGTTTTGAGTGATGTTGATGCATTTTTTCAGGCCTTGGGGTTATTGTACGATGAGCCTAATGTCACTGATCAAGCTGAAAAAGCCTTGTTGGCATTAAATCAGGGCTTGATGACGCTGAGTTATACTGTCAGAGATTCCGCAGGTGGGCAGTCCTGACCAAATGGAATGACGACGCTTTGGCAGCCCTTTTTCGGAAGGGTCTGTCAGATAATGTAAAGGATGTTATGGTGGGATTCCCTGTCCCTCTGGTCTCAATGATTCTATGTCATTAGCGATTCAATTTGACAGACGTTTGCGTGAGCGGAGAAGTATGCGTGGAATAGTGTTGCCTTGTGAACCTGCTTCTGAACCCATGCAGTGTGATAGAGTGGTTCTGGGGCACAGCGTCATGAGTTTCGAAAGCGCAATGGGTTATGTTTCTACTGTGGTGATGCCTCTCATGCTATTTCGGTCTGCCCTAAGCGGGGAAGGCGTTTTGCACGCTCAGTTGTCTTGGGTAGTGTTCAGACTAAGTTTTTATTAACTGTTACTCTGATATGCTCTCTGTCCTCATTTTCTGCTCAGGCTTTCGTTGATTCGGGAGCAGCTATTAACCTGATGGATTTTGATTTTGCTAAACATTGCGGGTTTCCCTTGATACCCCTACAGAAGTCTATTCCCCTACTGGGGATCGATTCTACCCCTTTGGCTGAGAATAAACCTCAGTTCTCTACTCAGGTGATAATGAGGGTTAATCTGATCATCAGGAGAGCTGCAAATTTTTGGTTCTGTATAATCTGCATGACATTATCGTGCTGGGTTTCCCTTGGTTACAGTCTCATAATCCTGTTTTGGATTGGAAATCCGTGTCTGTAACCAGTTGGGGCTGCTAATGTGTTAATACCAACACTCCTGTTTTTTCTGCCTCCCCCAGGCTCAGGATGTTCCTGACTTTTTGATTGATTTTTCTGATGTGTTTAGCGAAAGTAAATCTGCATCCTTGCCTCCCCATAGGAGCTATGACTGCGCTATTGAATTAGTGCCTGGTAGTAAATTCCCTAAAGGTCGCCTTTTTAACTTGTCTCTACCTGAACATGACGCTATGCGGTCTTATATCAAGGAGTCATTGGAGAAGGGTCATATCAGACCATCCTCTTCACCCTTAGGTGCCGGTTTTTTCTTTGTGGCCAAAAAGGATGGTTCATTAAGGCCGTGTATTGATTATCGTCTTTGAACAATATACTGTGAAATATCAATATCCGTTACCCTTGATTTCTGACCTGTTTTCCAGGGTGAAAAACTCTACTTGGTTTACCAAGCTTGACCTCAGGGGGGCATATAACCTTATTCGCATTAAGCACGGGGATGAATGGAAGACGCATTTAACACCCTGAGGGGCATTTTGAGTACCTTGTGATGCCCTTTGGGCTCACTAATGCTCCTTCTGTCTTCCAGTCCTTCATGAATGACATTTTCAGGGATTTTGTGGATAAATTTCTGATTGT
Source organism: Oophaga sylvatica (assembly GCA_033576555.1). Classification (NCBI taxonomy): domain Eukaryota; kingdom Metazoa; phylum Chordata; class Amphibia; order Anura; family Dendrobatidae; genus Oophaga; species Oophaga sylvatica. Next base: position 52,628,682 of record JARQOD010000006.1, read on the forward strand.
TTATTTGGATGATATCTTGATTTTTTCTAATGACTGGGACTCTCATGTGAAACATGTTCGAACTGTATTCCAGATTTTGAGAGAGAATGCTCTGTATGTGAAGGGATCAAAGTGTCTCTTTGGCGTACAGAGGATCTCATTTTTGGGATTCATTTTGTCCCCATCTGTTATTGAAATGGACCGGTCAAGGTTCAGGCCATCTGTATTGGGTCCAACCTACTTCATTAAAGGCTCTTCAAAGATTTTTGGGTTTTGCCAATTTTTATCGTAAATTTATTGGTAATTTCTCGGTTATTGTTAAACCATTAACTGATTTGAACAAAAAGGGTTCTGATGTGGTGAATTGGCCTCCTGAGGCAGTCTCTGCATTTCAGGAACTTAAGCAGAGATTCACTTCTGCTCCTGTTCTACGGCAGCCTGATGTTTCTCTGCCATTTCAGGTGGAGGTTGATGCCTCTGAATTGGGGCAGGTGCCGTTTTATCCCAAAGAGATCCAGAGACCTCTAAAAGTAACCCTTGTGCCTTTTTCTCTCGAAATTTTCTCCTACTGAACGTAATTATGACGTGGGTAATCGGGAGTTATTGGCCATGAAGTGGGCTTTTGAAGAGTGGAGACATTGGCTGGAGGGAGCCAAACATCAGGTGGTGGTCCTTACGGACCATAAGAATCTGGTTTATCTGGAATCTGCCAAGCGACTTAATCCTAGACAGGCCAGGTGGGCCTTGTTTTTCACACGTTTTAATTTTGTGGTTTCCTTTCTTCCTGGCACTAAGAATGTTAAGGCGGATGCCCTCTCGAGGAGTTTCCTTGCGGACTCTCCTGAGGTATCTGATCCTTCTGTTATTTTGAAAGAAGGTGTAGTTCTTTCCGCCATCTCGCCCAATTTGAGACTGGCTCTGGAGGGGTGTCAGGAGGATAGGCCCGAGCGCTGCCCTGTTGGGAAATTGTTTGTCCCGGACCAGTGGAAAAAGAGTGTGATGTCTGAGATTCATTGTTCCGCGTTGCCGGTCATCCCGGAATTTTTGGTACCAGAGACTTGGTTAGTCGGTCCTTTTGGTGGCCTACCTTGTCTCGTGATGTCAGGGAATTTGTGCAGTCCTGCGGGACTTGCTCTCGCTCCAAGCCTTGCTCTCGTCTAGTGGTTTGTTGATGCCATTGCCTGTGCCCAAGAGACCATGGACCCATATCTCTATGGATTTCATTTCCGACCTCCCTGTTTCTCAGAGAATGACCGTCATCTGGGTGATTTGTGATAGGTTTTCCAAGATGATACATCTTGTGCCATTACCTAAGTTGCCTTCCTCCTCTGAATTGGTGCCTTTGTTCCTTCAGCACGTGGTTCGTTTACACGGCATTCCTGAGAACATTGTGTCTGACAGAGGAGTCCAGTTTGTTTCCAGATTTTGGAGGACCTTTTTGTTCTAAGCTTGGTGTTCAGTTGTCTTTCTCCTCGGCGTTTCATCCTCAGACCAATGGTCAAACTGAGAGAACAAACCAGACATTGGAGACTTATCTAAGATGCTTTGTGTCTGCTGATCAGGATGACTGGGTCTCTTTTTTGCCTTTGGCTGAGTTTGCTCTTAATAATAGGGCTAGCTCTGCCACTTTGATGTCTCCATTTTTCTGTAATTCTGGGTTTCACCCTCGATTTTCTTCAGGACAGACGGAGGCTTCTGCCTGTCCAGGTGTTGACTCTGTTGTGGAGCGTATGCAACAGATTTGGGACCAGGTAGTGGAGAGGTTGTCCCTCTCTCAGGAGAGGGCCCAGCGGTTTGCTAACCGGCATAGGACTGATGGTCCTCGGTTTAAAGTGGGGGACTTGGTCTGGTTGTCCTCAAAAAATATTCCTATGAGAGTGCCATCTCCTAAATTTAAGCCTAGGTTCATTGGACCTTATAAGATCATGGAGATTCTTAATCCTGTTTCTTTTCGTTTGCTTCTTCCAGGGACATTTAAGATCCATAACGTGTTCCACAAGTCCTTGTTGAAGAGGTTTGTTGAGCCAGTGGTTCCTACTGCTTTGCCTCCTGACCCTGTTCTGGTTGAGGGCAATATGGAGTTTGTGGTTGAGAAAATATTGAATTCTCGTTTTTCTAGACAGAAACTCCAGTATTTGGTTAAGTGGAGAGGTTATGGTCAGGAAGACAATTCTTGGGTGTTTGCTTCGGACATCCATGCTAGGAGACTCATCCGTGCGTATCATAGAACTCATCCTGACCGACCTGGTTGCTCAAGTGAGGGTTCGGTGACCCCTCCTCAAGGGGGGGGTACTGTTGTGAATGGACTTGAAATGAGTTCTGAGCAGAGGCTCCCTCTGGTGGTTACAAGCGGTACTGGACTGTCCAGTGAAGATTGTGAGGATTGGGAATCAGGTGTTACTGACTGGTCTTATTTAAGGGAGTCGCCTTCCCATCAGGGTTGCCGGTGATCAATTGTTCTGGTCTCAATCCTTTATTCCTGTTTCCTTTGTAGCCTGCTGTGTCGTGTCTGCATCTCCTGCTAACAGATAAGACATTTTCTTCTTTTTATTTTTGTGCTTGATTTTTGCATTTTGTCCTGCACTTCTGTGGGGGCTGTTATGATTTGGTAGCTGAGGAGTGCAGGTAAAAAGGGCAATACATCAGAGCAGTTGGAATCTATGAGATTGCAGTACCCTGACTAACCACCACAACTAGAGGCAGCCGTGGAGCGTTCCTACGTTGGTCCTAGACGCCTCGTCACAGCCTGAGAAACTAACTATACCTAAAGATAGAAAGAGGAAAGCTATCTGCCCCGGAGCAGATCCCCAAAGAACATAGAAAGCCCCCAAACATGTAATGGCGGTTAGACAAGAGGAAATACTGACACAGACAGAAAATAGTATGAGCAAACGTTGGGGCCCAAACTAACTAAATAGAAAAGGATAGGAAGGGCACTTACTGCAATCCCAAAAAACCCTGAAAAGCACCAACTTTACTAATTTCAAAAACACCTGAGATCACACGACCTCTACCACCTAAATTAGTTCTCTGGTGTAACAAAATCAAAACAGCAGCCACTGAAAAAACTGGAAAAAGCAAATGTACAAACATCAGTGGCTGAACAAAACTGAGAGGGCAAAAGCCCCCGGAGGGGACCCTGAAGGCCCCACAGAAGTGCAGGACAAAATGCAAAAATCAAGCACAAAAGCAAAAAGAAGAAAATGTCTTATCTGTTAGCAGGAGATGAAGACACGACACAGCAGGCTACAAAGGAAACAGGAATCAAGGATTGAGACCAGAACAATTGATCACCGGCAACCCTGATGGGAAGGTGACTCCCTTATATAAGACCAGTCAGTAACACCTGAATCCCAATCTTCACAATCTTCACTGGACAGTACAGTACCGTTTGTAACCACCAGAGGGAGCCTCTGCTCAGAACTCATTTCAAGTCCATTTACAACAGTACCCCCCCCTTGAGGAGGGGTCACCGAACCCTCACTTGAGCAACCAGGTCGGTCAGGATGAGTTCTATGATACGCACGGATGAGTCTCCTAGCATGAATGTCCTAAGCAAACATACAAGAATTGTCTTCCTGACCATAACCTCTCCACTTAACCAAATACTGGAGTTTCCGTCTAGAAAAACGAGAATTCAAAATTTTCTCAACCACAAACTCCATATTGCCCTCAACCAGAACAGGGTCAGGAGGCAAAGCAGTAGGAACCACTGGCTCAACAAACCTCTTCAACAAGGACTTGTGGAACACATTATGGATCTTAAATGTTCCTGGAAGAAGCAAACGAAAAGAAACAGGATTAAGAATCTCCATGATCTTATAAGGTCCAATGAACCTAGGCTTAAATTTAGGAGATGGCACTCTCATAGGAATATTTTTTGAGGACAACCAGACCAAGTCCCCCACTTTAAACCGGGGACCATCAGTCCTATGCCGGTTAGCAAACCGCTGGGCCTTCTCTTGAGAGAGGGACAACCTCTGCACTACCTGGTCCCAAATCTGTTGCATACGCTCCACAACAGAGTCAACACCTGGACAGACAGAAGCCTCCGTCTGTCCTGAAGAAAATCGAGGGTGAAACCCAGAATTACAGAAAAATGGAGACATCAAAGTGGCAGAGCTAGCCCTATTATTAAGAGCAAATTCAGCCAAAGGCAAAAAAGAGACCCAGTCATCCTGATCAGCAGACACAAAGCATCTTAGATAAGTCTCCAATGTCTGATTTGTTCTCTCAGTTTGACCATTGGTCTGAGGATGAAACGCCGAGGAGAAAGACAATTGAACACCAAGTTTAGAACAAAAGGTCCTCCAAAATCTGGAAACAAACTGGACTCCTCTGTCAGACACAATGTTCTCAGGAATGCCTGTAAACGAACCACGTGCTGAAGGAACAAAGGTACCAATTCAGAGGAGGAAGGCAACTTAGGTAATGGCACAAGATGTATCATCTTGGAAAACCTATCACAAATCACCCAGATGACGGTCATTCTCTGAGAAACAGGGAGGTCGGAAATGAAATCCATAGAGATATGGGTCCATGGTCTCTTGGGCACAGGCAATGGCATCAACAAACCACTAGAGCGAGAGCAAGGCTTGGAGCGATAGCAAGTCCCGCAGGACTGCACAAATTCCCTGACATCACGAGACAAGGTAGGCCACCAAAAGGACCGACTAACCAAGTCTCTGGTACCAAAAATTCCGGATGACCAGCCAACGTGGAACAATGAATCTCAGACATCACACTCTTTTTCCAGTGGTCCGGGACAAACAATTTCCCAACCGGGCAGCGCTCGGGCCTATCCTCCTGACACCCCTCCAGAGCCAGTCTCAAATTGGGCGAGATGGCGGAAAGAACTACACCTTCTTTCAAAATAACAGAAGGATCAGATAACTCAGGAGAGTCCGCAAGGAAACTCCTTGAAAGGGCATCCGCCTTAACATTCTTAGTGCCAGGAAGAAAGGAAACCACAAAATTAAAACGTGTGAAAAACAAGGCCCACCTGGCCTGTCTAGGATTAAGTCGCTTGGCAGATTCCAGATAAACCAGATTCTTATGGTCAGTAAGGACCACCACCTGATGTTTGACTCCCTCCAGCCAATGTCTCCACTCTTCAAAAGCCCACTTCATGGCCAATAACTCCCCATTACCCACGTCATAATTACGTTCAGTAGGAGAAAATTTTCGAGAGAAAAAGGCACAAGGGTTACTTTTAGAGGTCTCTGGATCTCTTTGGGACAAAACGGCACCTGCCCCAATTTCAGAGGCATCAACCTCCACCTGAAATGGCAGAGAAACATCAGGCTGCCGTAGAACAGGAGCAGAAGTGAATCTCTGCTTAAGTTCCTGAAATGCAGAGACTGCCTCAGGAGGCCAATTCACCACATCAGAACCCTTTTTGGTCAAATCAGTTAATGGTTTAACAATAACCGAGAAATTACCAATAAATTTACGATAAAAATTGGCAAAACCCAAAAATCTTTGAAGAGCCTTTAATGAAGTAGGTTGGACCCAATCACAGATGGCCTGAACCTTGACCGGGTCCATTTCAATAACAGATGGGGACAAAATAAATCCCAAAAATGAGATCCTCTGTACGCCAAAAAGACACTTTGATCCCTTCACATACAGAGCATTCTCTCTCAAAATCTGGAATACAGTTCGAACATATTTCACATGAGAGTCCCAGTCATTGGAAAAAATCAAGATATCATCCAAGTAAACAATCAGAAATTTATCCACAAAATCCCTGAAAATGTCATTCATGAAGGACTGGAAGACAGAAGGAGCATTAGTGAGCCCAAAGGGCATCACAAGGTACTCAAAATGCCCCTCAGGGGTGTTAAATGCCGTCTTCCATTCATCCCCGTGCTTAATGCGAATAAGGTTATATGCCCCCCTGAGGTCAAGCTTGGTAAATCAAGTAGCGTTTTTCACCCTGGAAAACAGGTCAGAAATCAAGGGTAACGGGTATTGATATTTCACAGTAATATTGTTCAAAAGACGATAATCAATACACGGCCTTAATGAACCATCCTTTTTGGCCACAAAGAAAAAACCGGCACCTAAGGATGAAGAGGATGGTCTGATATGACCTTTCTCCAAAGACTCCTTGATATAAGACCGCATAGCGTCATATTCAGGTAGAGACAAGTTAAAAAGGCGACCTTTAGGGAATTTACTACCAGGCACTAATTCAATAGCGCAGTCATAGCTCCTATGTGGAGGCAAGGATGCAGATTTACTTTCGCTAAACACATCAGAAAAATCAATCAAAAAGTCAGGAACATCCTGAGCCTGGGGGGAGGCAGAAAAAACAGGAGTGTTGGTATTAACACATTGGCAGCCCCAACTGGTTACAGACACAGATTTCCAATACAAAACAGGATTATGAGACTGTAACCAAGGGAAACCCAGCACTATAATGTCATGCAGATTATACAGAACCAAAAATTTGCAGCTCTCCTGATGATCAGGTTCAACCCTCATTATCACCTGAGTAGAGAACTGAGGATTATGCTCAGCCAAAGGGGTAGAATCGATCCCCAGTAGGGGAATAGACTTCTGTAGGGGTATCAAGGGAAACCCACAACGTTTAGCAAAATCAAAATCCATCAGGTTAATAGCTGCTCCCGAATCAACGAAAGCCTGAGCAGAAAATGAGGACAGAGAGCATATCAGAGTAACAGTTAATAAAAACTTAGTCTGAACACTACCCAAGACAACTGAGCGTGCAAAACGTCTTCCCCGCTTAGGGCAGACTGAAATAGCATGAGAGGCGTCACCACAGTAGAAACATAACCCATTGCACTTTCGAAACTCATGACGCTGTGCCCCAGAAACCACTCTATCACACTGCATGGATTCAGAAGCAGGTTCACAAGGCAACACTATTCCACGCATACTTCTCCGCTCACGCAAACGTCTGTCAATTTGAATCGCTAATGACATAGAATCATTGAGACCAGAGGGGACAGGGAATCCCACCATAACATCCTGTACATTATCTGACAGACCCTTCCGAAAAAGGGCTGCCAAAGCGTCGTCATTCCATTTGGTCAGGACTGCCCACCTACGGAATCTCTGACAGTATAACTCAGAGTCATCAAGCCCCTGATTTAATGCCAACAAGGCTTTTTCAGCTTGATCAGTGACATTTGGCTCATCGTACAATAACCCCAAGGCCTGAAAAAATGCATCAACATCACTCAAAACAGGATCCCCAGGTGTCAGGGAAAAAGCCCAATCCTGAGGATCACCGCGCAGGAGAGAGATGACAATTTAACCTGCTGCGCTGCGTTCCCTGAGGACTTAGATTTTAAGGCAAAAAACATTTACAATTATTTTTGAAATTCAGAAACTTGGCTCGATCCCCCAAAAACAAATCTGGCATGGGAATCCTAGGTTCCACAACAGGCAACCTAGCAAGATAGGTAGCAATACTCTGAACCTCAGTGGCAAGCTGATCCACACGGCCAGACAACTGTGCAAACTCCATTGAGAGAAAAAAAAATCCTCCCCAGCACCCAGAGATACAGAGGGAAAAAAAAAAAAAAATATGCAACAAACAGAAAAAATATCTCTGACAACTCTGACAACCTTTTTTTTTTTTTTTCTTTCACAATATTTTTCCCTTCTGTGAGTACCATATAATTTTCAGTTTTGGCCGGTGATACTGTTATGATTTGGTAGCTGAGGAGTGCAGGTAAAAAGGGCAATACACCAGAGCAGTTGGAATCTATGAGATTTCAGTACCCTGACTAACCACCACAACTAGAGGCAGCCGTGGAGCGTTCCTACGTTGGTCCTAGACGCCTCGTCACAGCCTGAGAAACTAACTATACCTAAAGATAGAAAGAGGAAAGCTATCTGCCCCGGAGCAGATCCCCAAAGAACATAGAAAGCCCCCAAACATGTAATGGCGGTTAGACAAGAGGAAATACTGACACAGACAGAAAATAGTATGAGCAAACGTTGGGGCCCAAACTAACTAATAGAAAAGGATAGGAAGGGCACTTACAAAAAACCTTGAAAAGCACCAACTTTACTAATTTCAAAAACACCTGAGATCACACGACCTCTACCACCTAAATTAGTTCTCTGGTGTAACAAAATCAAAACAGCAGCCACTGAAAAAACTGGAAAAAGCAAATGTACAAACATTAGTGGCTGAACAAAACTGAGAGGGCAAAAGCCCCCGGAGGGGACCCTGAAGGCCCCCACAGAAGTGCAGGACAAAATGCAAAAATCAAGCACAAAAGCAAAAAGAAGAAAATGTCTTATCTGTTAGCAGGAGATGAAGACACGACACAGCAGGCTACAAAGGAAACAGGAATCAAGGATTGAGACCAGAACAATTGATCACCGGCAACCCTGATGGGAAGGTGACTCCCTTATATAAGACCAGTCAGTAACACCTGATTCCCAATCTTCACAATCTTCACTGGACAGTCAGTACCGTTTGTAACCACCAGAGGGAGCCTCTGCTCAGAACTCATTTCAAGTCCATTCACAACAGGGGGCCTTCTGGGTCCCCTCCGGGGGCTTTTGCCCTCTCAGTTTAGTTCAGCCACTGATGTTTTGTACTTTTGCTTTTTCCAGTTTTTTCAGTGGCTGCTGTTTTGATTTTGTTACACCAGAGAACTAATTTAGGTGGTAGAGGTCGTGTGATCTCAGGTGTTTTTGAAATTAGTAGAGTTGGTGCTTTTCAGGGTTTTTTGGGATTGCAGTAAGTGCCCTTCCTATCCTTTTCTATTTAGATAGTTTGGGCCCCAACGTTTGCTATACTATTTTCTGTCTGTGTCAGTATTTCTTCTTGTCTAACCACCATTACATGTTTGGGGGCTTTCTGTGTTCTTTGGGGATCTGCTCCGGGGCAGATAGCTTTCCTCTTTCTATCTTTAGGTATAGTTAGTTTCTCAGGCTGTGACGAGGCGTCTAGGACCAACGTAGGAACGCTCCACGGCTGCCTCTAGTTGTGGTGGTTAGTCAGGGTACTGCAATCTCATAGATTCCAACTGCTCTGGTGTATTGCCTTTTTTACCTGCACTCCTCAGCTACCAAATCATAACAGTTCAGGCCCACGTGCCAGTCCTTTCCTGCTCCTGGTATCCAAACACAGTAAACTGGTGAAAACAAACACACTTTCCCGGTGGCCAACACAGCAACAGTCCATATAGTCCTGACCTGGCTCGCTCCTCTGGTCCTCCTGCTCAGATTTACCCCCTCCCTCCTTTAGTACAGTATGGTCCCCTTAAAAACAAGTGCGCTGCTTTTATACTCTCAGGAGAAAGTTCAGGGTTAAAATGGTAAAAGTTCAGGGTTAAAACAGTTCAGTACTTAAAGCAGCCACACACAGTCTATTCTTCTTCCTTGGGTGATTAACCCCTTCCAGGTTTTAGTCCCGTAATCCAGCAGGGGATGCGCAACCATTCACAAAGAAAACTTGGAGGAGGGGGATCCAAACATAAAGTCCTTAAACTGCGACCATACCGATCACCACTGACACCTAGTCCTGGTGCCGTCCAGGGCTCCTTGCCCTTCAGGAGACACGGAACAGTCTCTCATACATTTTCCACTCTATGCAACTGGCACACTCAACTTAAAGGGGAACTCTTTAATCAATGCAGGGCCGCTAACCAACATAGTGGACTGCACTTTGCCCCTGAATGATGATAAATGTGTGGCCCGAAGACCCGCTGGAGGATGACTCATCAATGTTCCTCCGGCTTCTTTCATTCTCCAGCGGCCGGCTCAGCAAACTTGAAGCCTCCCGCTGCTGTGACCCAACTGTGGCCATCGATTTTTCTAAGGGCGCCTCTGCCCTCTGGTGTTCTGTTGGGGCTGCGGCAGTTACAGGTGGCCGCCGATCATGCTGCACCTCCCATCTTTCCTCAATGCCAGTAACCACTGTGACTGCCACGGCATATGGTCCCCGGGTCCTTCTTCCCATACAAAAGTCACCTGGTCCCACTCCTGTAAGGGACCCTTGTGTGTAATGGACCCGACATTTACATACATTTTGTCCCCAGTCACGTACTCCTGGATGAATCCATACCCTCGGGTATGGTTAAAGTACCTCAGCAGGCCGCGGGTCATCCAGCCGGACATGGTTCCTCCCCCAGGGCATCGCAGCTCCTTTACAATTCGGCTCTCCCGCTGCTTTTTTTCCTCTATGACTCCCTTCACCCACTAAGCCTCTCTCACTGTAGGGGCCCGAGTCTCGTCTAGGTAACTGCTACGGGAGATGTGGAGACCAGAGAAGGTGTCTGGGCAGGAGGGACTGGAGTGAAGGTCGGTGTCACACTCACCGAGGTGGCAGCCGGCTGCAATGGTCCTGCACTGCGGCCGCGCAAACTCGGAATCATGGCCGTGATAGTCCCTCTCTCCATAACTTTCGGTTTCTCTATCACCTCTTCCGGCTCCAGCTTCTCCCCGTCCGCTGTGTTCCAGCTCCCGACGATCTTCTCTTCCAGCCGACCAAAGGGGAACCAAGTCTCCAGTTCTCCTGTCCACCAGCCTCCAGGGCGCAAATCAGTCTTCGCCTGTGCTTCTGACCACTCCCGGTCCTGTTGGTCGAATCCTCTGTGGAGCAACATTCTTCTTCGCTGCATCTGCACAGGTATCTCACTTGGCAATGGCGTCTCTTTTCTGGGCATGCCGTCTCGCTCTTCTGGACTCCACCTGTTTGTGGGTGGAGCTACTTCTGGCTGTCCACCCGTTCCTCAAGAATCTGTTGCAGGGGTCGGGGCTTCTTCTTCTTCTGCTGCACCCATCTCTGGCAGGCACTAGTCACTATAGGACGTGGCCTCAGCTCAGGCCACTGCTTCTTCCATTTTTGCGCCCTGTTCCATTTAGAATGCCCACGGTAGGCGACACTGCTCCTAATTTTCACGCCACTGACCGCCATCTTCTTGTCAGTGTTCGGCGCCATCCTTAAGTCACTAACGGCCGCTATCGTTGCCGTTTTCAAGGCTCCTTCACTCTATGCATTTAAGGCATCGCAATCCTGCCGACCAAACCAATTCTGTAAAGTGGCCAGGGTAGTAGTCGTGGCAACTGGCTGTTCTGTTCCCACACCCTGGCGCTACACAGATAAAATAAAATGTCCCTTCTGCTGCATGTGCAGCGCGCACAGCAGTGTATTCACAGTTACTGTCAGAGTCCCCTTGGCTTCTGTCACTCCAGCTCCACATTCCTGAGCTTCACAAACCATCTCAGAGACATTACTTTTTTCCAACAGTTTACTCAACTTTACTGAGCAGAAGGGTATTCATCACTCATGCAGCACAGTGCCTCTATTCTTCCTGATAATGCTATCTCTCTTCCGGCAATTCCTGCCTCGCTTCTGGACAATCCCTATCCCTTCCATGTCTTCAGTCCCACCAACTTCCTACCATCCCCTGTTCCAACTTTTAAAGGAAAAGGTGCCAGGTTCGCCATCTCAGCTTCACCTGCCCGGTCGTATACCCCAGATCCTTCTTGGAACAGTTCTGTCTTTGCTGGTGACCGACTACAAGACTCTCAGCCTGGGGCCCTGTTCTCCCATAGCAGCTTTATCCCCATGGCTGGCAGAATGTCTCTCTCACTGTTGCTCCTTACTCTTTGCCCTGGGCAAGGCTGCCCTAGCTCTGCTACCTAACCAGGAAGTGTCTGTCCTATATCCCCAATGTTCTGCACCACACTACTCTTACTCCTCCCCTCTGGAAAACCTTTATGCTGCCAGTATCTAAACTAACACTCCTATTCCCTATCTCTATTATGCTCCCCTATATTGTTCTATACTATCTTATATCCTATTCTAGCCCTAATCCTATGCACTACACATAGTACATTTACATTACAATACATGACACAGATCAAATACATTCACATTAATGAAAATTGGGGAACCAGACACAATTAGTAGACCAACCAGAAGGGGAAGCATAGGAGGATCCCAGTCACCTCCTTACAAGGGGAAGGAGGTCAGCTGTGACCATGACTTATTGTGAATAGTGGATCCAGTGTTATGTATATACAGTCATGGCCAAAAGTTTTGAGAATGACACAAATATTATATTTTCACATGATCTGCTGCCCTCTGGTTTTTATGTGTGTTTGACAGATGTTTTTATCACAGACAGAAATATAATAATTGCAAACATATGAGTAACAAAAGCTTATATTGACAGTTAGAATGAGATAATGCAGCAAGTCAATATTTGCAGTGTTGACCCTTCTTCTTCAGGACTTCTGCAATTCTCCCTGGCATGCTGCTCAATCAACTTCTGGACCAAATCCTGACTGATAGCAGTCCATTCTTGCACAATCAATGCTTTCATTTTGTCAGAATTTTTAGGTTTTTGTTTGTCCACCCGTCTCTTGATGATTGACCACAAGTTCTCAATGGGATTAAGATCTGGGGAGTTTCCAGGCCATGGACCCAAAATCTCTATGTTTTGTTCCGTGAGCCATTTAGTTATCACCTTTGCTTTATGGCAAGGTGCTCCATCATGCTGGAAAAGGCATTGTTGATCGCCAAACTGCTCTTGGAGGGTTGGGAGAAGTTGCTCTTGGAGGACATTCTGGTACCATTCTTTATTCATGGTTGTGTTTTTAGGCAAGACTGTGAGAGAGCCGATTCCCTTGGCTGAGAAGCAACCCCACACATGAATGGTTTAGGATGCTTAACAGTTTCGATGAGACAAGACTAGTGGTAGCGCTCACCTTGTCTTCTCCGAATGAGGCGTTTTCCTGATGTCCCAAACAATCGAAAAGGGGATTCATCAGAGAAAATAACTTTACCCCAGTCCTCAGCAGTCCACTGCCTGTACCTTTTGCAGAATATCAGTCTGTCCATGATGTTTTTTCTGGAGAGAAGTGGCTTCTTTGCTGCCCTCCTTGAGACCAGGTCTTGCTCCAAGAGTCTACGCCTCACAGTGCGTGCAGATGCACTCACACCTGCCTGCTGCCATTCCTGAGCAAGCTCTGCACTGCTGGTAGCCCGATCCCGCAGCTGAAACACTTTTAAGAGACGGTCCTGGCGCTTGCTGGTCTTTCTTGGGCGCCCTGAAGCCTTTTTGGCAACAATGGAACCTCTCTCCTTGAAGTTCTTGATGATGCGATAGATTGTTGACTGAGGTGCAATCTTTCTAGCTGCGATACTCTTCCCTGTTAGGCCATTTTTGTGCATTGCAATGATGACTGCACGTGTTTCTTTAGAGATAACCATGGTTAACAGAAGAGAAACAATGATGCCAAGCACCAGCCTCCTTTTAAAGTGTCCAGTGGTGTCATTCTTACTTTAATCATGACAGATTGATCTCCAGCCATGTCCTCATCAACACCCACACTTGTGTTAATGGAGCAATCACTGAAAAGAGGTTAGCTGGTTCTTTTAAGGCAGGGCTGCAATGATGTTGAAATGTGTTTTGGGGGATAAAGTTCATTTTCTAGCCAAATATTGACTTTGCAAGTAATTGCTGTTAAGCTGATCACTCTTTATAACATTCTGGAGTATATGCAAATTGTCATTAGAAAAAGTGAAGCAGTAGACTTTGTAAAAATTAATATTTGTGTCAGTCTCAAAACTTTTGGCTATGATTGTATACTGTAGCTGTTATTGTAAGGCCTTGTTCACACATTGTAGGAGTGGTACAGTATATTTAAAATCATGGTGATGCTACACAGCAAAATAAAATGAAAAAAAACACAGCCTAATTGTGTCTGTTAAAGTAATGAGATGACTAGTAAAATGCAATTTCTACTGAAAGAAAGAAAACTTCAAGTTATCAGGATTTCTTTCTAATATAGGAAAATACATGGAGAATTTAAAAAAAATGTCCAATTATATTTTTTTAAAACAAAAATATGGATAACAAAAAAATTGCTGCGCTGGCTTAATTATTAGGCTATGACAATAACAACAATAATATAATATCTGAGTGTCTACTGTTTTACATGGGTAATCATAAAGTGCATTGAATCAAGTTATCTGACTGGTCAAAGTATGAGCTAATTATGTGTATACTTATACTGCCATCTAGTGGGACAGTGTTGAAACTACTAGAGAATTTGTGATCTAATACTTTAATAACAAGAGTGTGTTACAGTCAGAAATATCTGCATGATGTTACATATATTTGTGTCAAAATTAGACAGAAGTATTATAGCAATATATCATCTGGCTAGACCCTTCATCGGGCAGGTTAACAAAATCTTGCAAATATAATTTTCCAGGTTATAACAATACTTTTGGATTTTATGACATTGTAGTATATAATCGCTTAGTTAGTTCTCGACTCGACTAGAATCTACGTCTCAGTCAGGTATCAGTTCCTAGTCTGTGACGTATGTTTTCCTCAGTCTAATCTTGTGATTGCAGCATACCTCCCAACATTCAAAGAAGATAAAGAGGGACTAAGACATTGACAATGTAGCAGGACAAAATTCTAACACCTCTTCATTACTAACCCTAGAGTTATTCAAGGGTTAAATAAACACACACACACAATAAGAATAAAGTATTTTAATGAAAGAATACGCTACACAGTTTTAAATTCTTTATTATACTCCCATTCCATTATCGAAGCCCTCGATATCCTGAAAAAAATATAAAATAAAAAACCAACAATATACCTATACCTGTCCAGCGTACAGTCAAGTCCCACAGCGCAAATCATTATCAGTTTACCGCCGAAGCGGTGCTAGACTGTAAACTACTGGGGAATGAATGGAAGCAGCGCGCACAGGCTCAGTGACAAGTGGTGACGTCACTGAGCCTGCGATTGCTGACAACTGAACTCCTGCGACCTCAGCACCATCATTTTCCCATGGTGCTGAGGTTACAGGAGTTCAGCTGTCAGCGAGCAGAGACTCAGTGACGTCACCCCCAGTCACTGAGCCTGTGCACGCTGGTTCCATTCATTCCTCAGTAGTTTACAGTCGGAGCGTTTGCATTAGCTCCGACTGTAAACTGATTAACCCCTGAGATGGATTGCGCCATGGGACTTGACTGTACGTCGGACAGGTATAGGTGTATTGTTGGTTTTTTATTTTATATTTTTTCCAGAGATCGAGGGCTTCGATACTGGAATGGAAGTGTAATAAAGATTTTAAAACTGTGTAGTGTATTCTTTCATTAAAAGACTTTATTCTTATTGTGTGTGTGTGTTTATTTAACCCTTTTCTTACTATAGGATTAGTAATGAAGAGGTGTCTTATTGACAACGCTTCATTACTAAGCCTGGCTGAATGTCACCTTTCGATAGAAAGGTGACATTAACCCCTTATTAACCCCACTTGCCACCTCTACAGGGCAAGTGGGAAGAATCCCACAAAGCTCCAGAATAGGTGTATCTAATAGATGCGCCTTTTCTGGGCAGCTGCGGGCTGCTGTTTTTAGGCTGGGGGGGCATATTCCTGGCCCCTTTCCAGCCTGAGAATAGCAGCCCACACCTGTATAGTTTTGCCGGGTTGATTCAAAAACTAAGGGGGACCCCACATCGGGTTTTCTTTCATTCATTCTACCTGCTCACTGTTGCCGGCAGAGCAGGGAGAATAATGACAGGTAGCTTCAGCACCACAGGCAGGGGACAGCACTTACTGTAGCGCTACTTCCCCTGCAGCCGTCCGTGTGGTCCCGATGCGGCACACATGTGCCACACAGATATACCACGTATTTACAGGGACACACGGACACGGATATCTCCGGTACCGGAAATATCTGGACGTGAGACTAGTCTCCTGGACATCTTAAAAGGAATTGTCTTAATAGTTAACTCCAGTGGTGTAACTAGACTGTGATGGCCACGGTGCTAAATTTGCACCTGGGCTCCCACTCCACTGCATGTTAGTCAGATGTATGACATGTATGGATCCTTGTGGCTTTCTAAATCCTATAAGAACATACAGTGGGTACGGAAGTATTCAGACCCCTTTAAATTTTTCACTCTGTTTCATTGCAGCCATTTGGTAAATTCAAAAAGTTCATTTTTTTCTCATTAATGTACACTCTGCACCCATCTGGACCGAAATAAGGCAGAAATGTAGACATTGTTGCACATAAATTAAAAAAGAAAACTGAAATATCACATGGTCATAAGTATTCAGACCCTTTGCTCAGTATTGAGTAGAAGCACCCTTTTGAGCTAGTACAGCTTGGGAATGATGCAATAAGTTTTTCACACCTGGATTTGGGGATCCTCTGCCAATCTTCCTTGCAGATCCTCTCCAGTTCCATCAGGTTGGATGGTGAACGTTGGTGTGCAGCCATTTTCAGGTCTCTCCAGAGATGCTCAATTGAGTTTAGGTCAAAGCTCTGGCTGAGCCAGTCAAGAATGGTCACAGAGTTGTTCTGAAGCCACTCCTTTGTTATTTTAGCTGTGTGCTTAGGGTCATTGTCTTGTTGGAAGGTGAACCTTCGGCCAAGTCTGAGGTCCAGTGCACTCTGAAAGAGGTTTTCATCCAGGATATCTCTGTGCGTGGCCACATTCATGTTTCCTTCAATTGCAACCAATGGTCCTGCCCCTGCAGCTGAAAAACACCCCCATAGCATGATGCTGCCACCACCATGTTTCACTGTTGGGATTGTATTGGGCAGGTGATGAGCAGTGCCTGGTTTTCTCCACATATACCGCTTAGAATTATCCCCAAAAAGTTCTATCTTTGTCTCATCAGACCAGAGAATCTTATTTCTCATAGTCTGGGAGTCCTTCATATGTTTTTTAGCAAACTCTTGTTGAGGGAGGATCTGCATAGCATAGAGAGGAACACCATAGTATTTTCATTCTTCAGATTACACCTCAAGGTCTCATATCTTGTTCAAACTGGAACAGTCTGGTTTTATTATAGTCCATGACCTTTACTCTAATTAAAATACAGAAAAACAATTTTGCTTTATAACAGGATGGCCAGGAACTATAGCCTAGTAACAGAATTTATCTCATAAATGACAAAATGGAATTACAAGCACAAAATGGTTCTGATCTTAGTTTAACCCTTCACAATCCCCCCTAGATGAATTTTGTTAACATGTGCAGCATTAGAGGTACTATCCCAAGCTATAAGCTTGAGGGGTACTGGTCTTCACATGTCTGATACCATATTACCAGACATGGCTGTTGCGGCGTACCCATCCCCCCTGTATGCTACAATTTTTGATAACGGTGATGGAGAACTTTTGAAGCTAGCCATACGTTTGGCTTCAACATCTTCATCAGATAACTTCTTAAAATCGGTGTAGAGAAGAGCAGGGGTGACAACGCCTTTGGTATCATCATTAGCTGTTCTAGTGCAGAATTTCCTAATACATACAGAAATACACCAAATAACAAGTTTTAGTATTACATACATAGCAAAGATAAAGGCAGCAATATGTAACAAACTTTGCAATATTCCAGCTTTCCAGCCCCCAATTCCTTTGAACCAATTGGCTGGATTAAAAAGAAAATATCTGCCAGAGACTGGGAATTGTCTAACCAATCTCTCAGTAATTTTTCATAATATTATATAAACTTATTATTCAAGGATGTTGGGGAATTTAGGCTATCTCATGCGGTTACCAATAATAACATGGAAAATACAAAAAACCAAAACATTATGTCCCCTTTATTTGCTATTGGCCTGTTTAACCAGCTTGCAGTACGATACGT
Source organism: Oophaga sylvatica (assembly GCA_033576555.1). NCBI lineage: Eukaryota > Metazoa > Chordata > Amphibia > Anura > Dendrobatidae > Oophaga > Oophaga sylvatica. The sequence continues at coordinate 52,646,294 of JARQOD010000006.1, forward strand.
GGATCCAAGTTTGTCTTCCTTACAGTTTCACTGACATAGGGATAATGAGGAGGACTTAATAGGGACCGTCATACAAGGGTTCTAGTCCGTGTTTTCTGACATGCCTTTTCACAACCACAAAATCACCAGACTTCAAATTATAACAAATATCGGTTTCTGCTGAATCTGAAAAAGAAGAAGAAACTAGAGCATAGGTGTTAGCAAGATTTTTACTAAGCTGAATAACATATTAAACAGCACGGTCAGTTTCTTCTGATAACTACTGAGACTGGAAATTTGCAACTGGGGGCCTGGCACCAAACAATATCTCATATGGGGACAGGCCATGTTTTGCAATAGGGGTAGTGCAAATATGGTATAGTACAATGGGTAGGAGCTCTGGCCATGGAGCCGTGTCTCCTGCATCACTTTGGTCAATTGTCCCTTCAGTGTGCCGTTCAACCTCTCAACTTTCCCACTGGATTATGGATAGTCAGGCTTAGCAAGATACTTCGGAGGTACACGTTGAAGTTGACCGGGATTGCAGGTCTGACAGATATTACATGCACGGTTGAGTGCTGTCAGGACTGTAGAAATACCTGGAGCCCAGTAGAATTTTTGTACCAGGGCTAGGGCCTGTTTTTTCCTCGATGTATGGGTCCATGTGCCCACGTGGCAATAGCAGGGTACATCCGCTTAGGGAGACACACAAGTTGGTCCTTTTTTCAGAGACCATTGTCCATACGTGCTCCATCAGTCTTCCACTGCTTCACCTCTTCCTTTGGAGACATTCTCTGCATCGTCATTAGGCGGTCTCGCGGGGTCTGACAGAAAACCTCAGTCTGTCGTAGATCAACAGGTTCTTGTAGAGTCAGGATCTCTTGCAACTGTTTACGCTGAGAGCGTGTGGTCACCATAGTTGGTATGGTTAGTTCAATGGGCAGAAGAGCAGCGGCCTTTGCTTGCATATCCGCAAATACGTTGCCAATAGTCTGTGGACTGTTCCTAGGACCGTGCGCCTTGACTTTGATAATGGCCACCTGAGTAGGCAACTTGATCGAATCCATGAGGGTTTTAACAGCTTCAGCATTTTTCACTGGGGTTCTGGCAGTAGTAATAAATCCTCGATTGGCTTATAGAGCTCCAAAATCATGAGCAATACCAAATGCATATCATGAGTCCGTGTATATATTAGCCCGTCTGTCTTTGGCCAAAGTACATGCAGTAGACAGAGCCTGAAGTTCTGCTTCTTGTGCTGACTGCGATGGCGGGAGCGCAGCTGCGTGCACTACAGTGTCCTCTGTGGTAACAGCATATCCCGTGTGGAATCTACCAAACTCATCAGCATATCTTGAACCATCCGTGTATAACACCAGATCGGGATTTGGAAGTGGATTCTCACTGACATTTGGCGGAGTAGCTGTTTCTTCAGTCAGAAGTTGGGAACAATCATGTTGGAGATAATCCTCATCACTGCCATCTTTCTTGGGGACCGGCAGTAAAGTAGCGGGGTTGATTGTAGTACAGCAATGCAACTTGACATAATCAGGCAAAAGGAGTGAACACTGCACCGTAAATGTCGTTGTACAGTCAAATGTCTTGGCTGTTGGAGTGTTCATATTGCTGAAATGTCATGCGGGGCAAAAATATGCGTTTCATGTCCAAGAATTATGTCTGCAGTCTTGTCAAGCAACGAGTGAGTGGCGTGAACTGCTCTCATGCAACTTGGTGATACTCGGAACACCTAAACATATCCCTTCAAAAGAGCCATGAAGCAAAAACGCAGATAAACCCAAACAAAAAAATTCACAAATGGCTAAATATAAAATGTATAATTTTATTGAAACAAAAAACATGACAAAATATTAAAGGCAGGTACCACAGGAAACAAGAAGAAAAATGGTGGGTAACCCTGCAAAAATACAGCCATCACATGTATAATAGGTAAGATGTACAATAAACACCACAAAAATGTAAAGAATATTAACTAAAAATATCCAAAAAATACATGTAATGTTTCTATGTCACCATGCACAATAGGCACCAATACAGATGTATATATCGTTGGGTCAAAAAATAGTGATAAGATCAACTGATATGCAAAAACTGTTTAGGGACAAATAATAATATCAGTAAGAAAATATATAAAGCAAGTGCAAGTCACCTCAAACAGAAAGCATAAACTCTAAAATTAAAATAGCCTATAAAGAAAAAATGCCATATACATAAGCAATAATGTGCATGGGATATAGTTACCTATAAGCTGCTGCAAGGAACCCACCACACCCGACGCGTGTTTCGCATGGAAATGCTTCGTCTTATTTCTCATAGTCTGGGAGTCCTTCATGTGTTTTTTAGCAAACTTGTTGAGGGAGGATCTGCGTAGAATAGAGAGGAACACCATAGTATTTTCAATCTTCCGATTACACCTCAAGGTCTCATATCTTGCTCAAACTGGAACAGTCTGGTTTTATTATAGTCCATGACCTTTACTCTAATTAAAATACAGAAAAACAATTTTGCTTTATAACAGGATGGCCAGGAACTATAGCCTAGTAACAGAATTTATCTCATAAACGACAAAATGGAATTACAAGCACAAAATGGTTCTGATCTTAGTTTAACCCTTCACACTGTATGCGGGCTTTCATATGTCTTGCACTGAGGAGAGGCTTCCATCGGGCCACTCTGCCATAAAGGCCCAACTGATGGAGGGTTGCAGTGATAGATGACTTTGTGGAACTTTGTCCTTTCTCACCCACAGTGATCTTGGGGCTCTTCGTTACCTCTTTCACCAAGGCTCTTCTCCCTCGATTTCTCAGTTTGGCTGAATAGCCAGGTCTAGGAAGACTTCTGGTGGTCCCAAACTCCTTCCATTTATGGATTATGGAGGCCGCTGTGCTCTTAGGAACCTTGAGAACTGCAGAAATTCTTTTGTAACCTTGACCAGATGTGTGCCTTGCCACAATTCTGTCTCTGATTTCCTTGGCCAGTTCCTTTGACCTCATGATTATCTTTTGGTGTGACATGCACTGTGAGCTGTGGTCTTATATAGAAAGATGTGTGCCTTTACAAATCAAGTCCTATTAGTTTAATTAAACACAGCTTGACTCCAATGAAGGAGTAGAACCATCTCAAGGAGGATCACATGGAAATGGACAGCATGTGACTTAAATCCGAGTGTCTGAGCAAAGGGTCTCAATACTTATGACCATGTGATATTTCAGTTTTTATTTTTTAATAAATTAGCAAAAATTTCTACATTTCTGTTTTTTTCAGTCAAGATGAGGTGCAGAGTGTACATTAATGAGAAAAAATGAGGACTTCCGGGAGGCGGAGGCAAGGAATGGCCGCTTTTTAGCAGAGCTCCCCGCTGGCCTACTCTCATCCGTGGCCATCCCTCAGTTTGTGAGCGAAGAAACAGCATTAATCAGCGGGGGTTATTGTTATGTTTCGGTAGCTGAGGAGTGCAGGTAAAAAAAGGCAATACACCAGAGCAGTTGGAATCTATGAGATTGCAGTACCCTGACTAACCACCACAACTAGAGGCAGCCGTGGAGCGTTCCTACGTTGGTCCTAGACGCCTCGTCACAGCCTGAGAAACTAACTACACCTGAAGATAGATATAGGAAAGTATCTGCCCCGGAGCAGAACCCCAAAGATAATAGAAAGCCCCCAAACATGTAATGGCGGTTAGACAAGATGAAATACTGACACAGAAAGAAAATAGTATGAGCAAACGCTGGGGCCCAAACTAACTAAATAGAAAAGGATAGGAAGGGTACTTACTGCAATCCAAGAAAACCCTGAAAAGCGCCAACTCTACTAATTTCAAAAAAATACCTGAGATCACACGACCTCTTCCACCTAAATTAGTTCTCTGGTGTAACAAAATCAAAACAGCAGCCACTGAAAAAACTGGAAAAAGCAAAAGTACAAACATCAGTGGCTGAACAAAACTGAGAGGGCAGAAGCCCCCGGAGGGGACCTGAAGGCCCCCACAGAAGTGCAGGACAAAATGCAAAAATATAGCACAAACACAAAAGAAGAAAATGTCTTATCTGTTAGCAGGAGATGCAGACACGACACAGCAGGCTACAAGGGAAACTGGAATAAAGGATTCAGACCAGAACAATTGATCACCGGCAACCCTGATGGGAAGGTGACTCCCTTATATAAGACCAGTCAGTAACACCTGATTCCCATTCCTCACAATCTTCACTGAACAGACCCGTACCGCTTTTAACCACCAGAGGGAGTCTCTGCTCAGAACTCATCTCAAACCCATTCACAACAGTACCCCCCCTTGAGGAGGGGTCACCGAACCCTCATTTGAGCAACCAGGTCGGTCAGGATGAGTTCTATGATACGCACGGATGAGTCTCCTAGCATGGATGTCCGAAGCAAACACCCAAGAATTGTCTTCCTGACCATAACCTCTCCACTTAACCAAATACTGGAGTTTCCGTCTAGAAAAACGAGAATCTAATATTTTCTCAACCACATACTCCAGATTGCCCTCAACCAAAACAGGGTCAGGAGGCACAGCAGCAGGAACCACTGGCTCAACAAACCTCTTCAACAAGGACTTGTGGAACACGTTATGGATCTTAAATGTCCCTGGAAGAAGCAAACGAAAAGAAACAGGATTAAGAATCTCAATGATCTTATAAGGTCCAATGAACCTAGGCTTAAATTTAGAGATGCTACTCTCATAGGAATATTCTTTGAGGACAACCAGACCAAGTCCCCCACTTTAAACCGAGGACCATCAGTCCTATGCCGGTTAGCAAACCGCTGGGCCTTCTCCTGAGAGAGGGACAACCTCTCCACTACCTGGTCCCAAATCTGTTGCATACGCTCCACAACAGAGTCAACACCTGGACAGACAGAAGCCTCCGTCTGTCCCGAAGAAAATCGAGGGTGAAACCCAGAATTACAGAAAAATGAGACATCAAAGTGGCAGAGCTAGCCCTATTATTAAGAGCAAACTCAGCCAAAGGTAAAAAAGAGACCCAGTCATCCTGATCAGCAGACACAAAGCATCTAAGATAAGTCTCCAATGTCTGGTTTGTTCTCTCAGTTTGACCATTGGTCTGAGGATGAAATGCCGAGGAGAAAGACAATTGAACACCCAGTTTAGAACAAAAAGTCCTCCAAAATCTGGAAACAAACTGGACTCCTCTGTCAGACACAATGTTCTCAGGAATGCCGTGTAAACGAACCACGTGCTGAAGGAACAACGGCACCAATTCAGAGAGGAAGGCAACTTAGGTAATGGCACAAGATGTATCATTTTGGAAAACCTATCACAAATTACCCAGATGGTGGTCATTCTCTGAGAAACAGGAAGGTCGGAAATGAAATCCATAGAGATATGGGTCCATGGTCTCTTGGGCACAGGCAATGGCATCAACAAACCACTAGAGCGAGAGCAAGGCTTGAAGCGAGAGCAAGTCCCGCAGGACTGCACAAATTCCCTGACATCAGAGACAAGGTAGGCCACCAAAAGGACCGACTAACCAAGTCTCTGGTACCAAAAATTCCGGGATGCCCAGCCAATGCGGAACAATGAATCTCAGACATCACACTCTTTTTCCACTGGTCTGGGACAAACAATTTTCCAACAGGGCAGCACTCGGGCCTATCCTCCTGACACCCCTCCAGAGCAAGTCTCAAATTGGGCGAGATGGTGGAAAGAACTACACCCTCTTTCAAAATAACAGAAGGATCAGATAACTCAGGAGAGTCCGCAAGGAAACTCCTCGAGAGGGCATCCGCCTTAACATTCTTAGTGCCAGGAAGAAAGGAAACCACAAAATTAAAACGTGTGAAAAACAAGGCCCACCTGGCCTATCTAGGATTGAGTCGCTTGGCAGATTCCAGATAGACCAGATTCTTATGGTCCGTAAGGACCACCACCTGATGTTTGGCTCCCTCCAGCCAATGTCTCCACTCTTCAAAAGCCCACTTCATGGCCAATAACTCCCCATTACCCACGTCATAATTACGTTCAGTAGGAGAAAATTTTCGAGAGAAAAAGGCACAAGGGTTACTTTTAGAGGTCTCTGGATCTCTTTGGGACAAAATGGCACCTGCCCCAATTTCAGAGGCATCAACCTCCACCTGAAATGGCAGAGAAACATCAGGCTGCCGTAGAACAGGAGCAGAAGTGAATCTCTGCTTAAGTTCCTGAAATGCAGAGACTGCCTCAGGAGGCCAATTCACCACATCAGAACCCTTTTTGGTCAAATCAGTTAATGGTTTAACAATAACCGAGAAATTACCAATAAATTTACGATAAAAATTGGCAAAACCCAAAAATCTTTGAAGAGCCTTTAATGAAGTAGGTTGGACCCAATCACAGATGGCCTGAACCTTGACCGGGTCCATTTCAATAACAGATGGGGACAAAATAAATCCCAAAAATGAGATCCTCTGTACGCCAAAAAGACACTTTGATCCCTTCACATACAGAGCATTCTCTCTCAAAATCTGGAATACAGTTCGAACATATTTCACATGAGAGTCCCAGTCATTGGAAAAAATCAAGATATCATCCAAATAAACAATCAGAAATTTATCCACAAAATCCCTGAAAATGTCATTCATAAAGGGAGTTGGAAGACAGAAGGAGCATTAGTGAGCCCAAAGGGCATCACAAGGTACTCAAAATGCCCCTCAGGGGTGTTAAATGCCGTCTTCCATTCATCCCGTGCTTAATGCGAATAAGGTTATATGCCCCCCTGAGGTCAAGCTTGGTAAATCAAGTAGCGTTTTTCACCCTGGAAAACAGGTCAGAAATCAAGGGTAACGGGTATTGATATTTCACAGTAATATTGTTCAAAGACGATAATCAATACACGGCCTTAATGAACCATCCTTTTTGGCCACAAAGAAAAAACCGGCACCTAAGGGTGAAGAGGATGGTCTGATATGACCTTTCTCCAAAGACTCCTTGATATAAGACCGCATAGCGTCATGTTCAGGTAAGACAAGTTAAAAAGGCGACCTTTAGGGAATTTACTACCAGGCACTAATTCAATAGCGCAGTCATAGCTCCTATGGGGAGGCAAGGATGCAGATTTACTTTCGCTAAACACATCAGAAAAATCAATCAAAAAGTCAGGAACATCCTGAGCCTGGGGGGAGGCAGAAAAAACAGGAGTGTTGGTATTAACACATTGGCAGCCCCAACTGGTTACAGACACAGATTTCCAATACAAAACAGGATTATGAGACTGTAACCAAGGGAAACCCAGCACGATAATGTCATGCAGATTATACAGAACCAAAAATTTGCAGCTCTCCTGATGATCAGGTTCAACCCTCATTATCACCTGAGTAGAGAACTGAGGTTTATTCTCAGCCAAAGGGGTAGAATCGATCCCCAGTAGGGGAATAGACTTCTGTAGGGGTATCAAGGGAAACCCACAACGTTTAGCAAAATCATAATCCATCAGGTTAATAGCTGCTCCCGAATCAACGAAAGCCTGAGCAGAAAATGAGGACAGAGAGCATATCAGAGTAACACTTCATGGCCAATAACTCCCGATTACCCACGTCATAATTACGTTCAGTAGGAGAAAATTTTCGAGAGAAAAAGGCACAAGGGTTACTTTTAGAGGTCTCTAGATCTTTTTGGGACAAAACGGCACCTGCCCCAATTTCAGAGGCATCAACCTCCACCTGAAATGGCAGAGAAACATCAGGCTGCCGTAGAACAGGAGCAGAAGTGAATCTCTGCTTAAGTTCCTGAAACGCAGAGACTGCCTCCGGAGGTCAATTCACCACATCAGAACCTTTTCTGGTCAAATCAGTTAAGGGTTTAACAATAACCGAGAAATTACCAATAAATTTACGATAAAAATTGGCAAAACCCAAAAATCTCTGAAGAGCCTTTAATGAAGTAGGTTGGACCCAATCACAGATGGCCTGAACCTTGACCGGGTCCATTTCGATAACAGATGGGGACAAAATGAATCCCAGAAATGAGATCCTCTGTACGCCAAAAAGACACTTTGATCCCTTCACATACAGAGCATTCTCTCTCAAAATCTGGAACACAGTTCGAACATGTTTCACATGAGAGTCCCAGTCATTAGAAAAAATCAAGATATCATCCAAATAAACAATCAGAAATTTGTCCACAAAATCCCTGAAAATGTCATTCATGAAGGACTGGAAGACGGAAGGAGCATTAGTGAGCCCAAAGGGCATCACTAGGTACTCAAAATGCCCTTCAGGGGTATTGAATGCCGTCTTCCATTCATCCCCGTGCTTAATGCGAATAAGGTTATACGCCCCCCTGAGGTCAAGCTTGGTAAACCAAGTAGCGTTTTTCACCCTGGAAAACAGGTCAGAAATCAAGGGTAACGGGTATTGATATTTCACAGTAATATTGTTCAAGAGACGATAATCAATACACGGCCTTAATGAACCATCTTTTTTGGCCACAAAGAAAAAACCGGCACCTAAGGGTGAAGAGGATGGTCTGATATGACCCTTCTCCAATGATTCCTTGATATAAGACCGCATAGCGTCATGTTCAGGTACAGACAAGTTAAAAAGGCGACCTTTAGGGAATTTACTACCCGGCACTAATTCAATAGCGCAGTCATAGCTCCTATGGGGAGGCAAGGATGCAGATTTACTTTCGCTAAACACATCAGAAAAATCAATCAAAAAGTCAGGAACATCCTGAGCCTGGGGGGAGGCAGAAAAAACAGGAGTGTTGGTATTAACACATTGGCAGCCCCAACTGGTTACAGACACAGATTTCCAATCCAAAACAGGATTATGAGACTGTAACCAAGGGAAACCCAGCACGATAATGTCATGCAGATTATATAGAACCAAAAATTTGCAGCACTCCTGGTGATCAGGTTCAACCCTCATTATCACCTGAGTAGAAAACTGGGGTTTATTCTCAGCCAAAGGGGTAGAATCGATCCCCAGTAGGGGAATAGACTTCTGTAGGGGTATCAAGGGAAACCCACAACGTTTAGCAAAATCATAATCCATCAGGTTAATAGCTGCTCCAGAATCAACGAAAGCCTGAGCAGAAAATGAGGACAGAGAGCATATCAGAGTGACAGTTAAAAAAAACTTAGTCTGAACACTACCCAAGACAACTGAGCGTGCAAAACGTCTTCCCCGCTTAGGGCAGACTGAAATAGCATGAGAGGCATCACCACAGTAGAAACATAACCATTGCGCTTTCGAAACTCATGACGCTGTGCCCCAGACACCACTCCATCACACTGCATGGGCTCAGAAGCTGGCTCACAAGGCAACACCACTCCACGCATACTTCTCCGCTCACGCAAACGTCTGTCAATTTGAATCGCTAATGACATAGAATCATTGAGACCAGAGGGGACAGGGAATCCCACCATAACATCCTTTACATTATCTGACAGACCCTTCCGGAAAAGGGCTGCCAAAGCGTCGTCATTCCATTTGGTCAGGACTGCCCACCTACGGAATCTCTGACAGTATAACTCAGCGTCATAAGGCCCCTGATTTAATGCCAACAAGGATTTTTCAGCTTGATCAGTGACATTAGGCTCATCGTACAATAACCCCAAAGCCTGAAAAAATGCATCAACATCACTCAAAACAGGATCCCCAGGTGTCAGGGAAAAAGCCCAATCCTGAGGATCGCCGCGCAGGAGAGAGATGATAATTTGAACCTGCTGCGCTGCGTTCCCTGAGGACTTAGATTTTAAGGCAAAAAACAATTTACAATTATTTTTGAAATTCTGAAACTTAACTCGATCCCCTAAAAACAAATCTGGCATGGGGATCCTAGGTTCCACAACAGGCAACCTAGCAAGATATGCAGCAATACTCTGAACCTCAGTGTCAAGCTGATCCACACGGCCAGACAACTGTGCAAACTCCATTGAGAGAAAAGATCCTCCCCAGCACCCAGAGATAAAGAGGGAAAAAAAAAAAATGCAACAAATAGAAAAATATCTCTGACAACTCTGACAACCTTTTTTCTTTCACAATATTTTTTCCCTTCTGTGAGTACCATACAATTTTCAATTTTTAGGCGGTGATACTGTTATGTTTCGGTAGCTGAGGAGTGCAGGTAAAAAAAGGCAATACACCAGAGCAGTTGGAATCTATGAGATTGCAGTACCCTGACTAACCACCACAACTAGAGGCAGCCGTGAGCGTTCCTACGTTGGTCCTAGACGCCTCGTCACAGCCTGAGAAACTAACTACACCTGAAGATAGATATAGGAAAGTTATCTGCCCCGGAGCAGAACCCCAAAGATAATAGAAAGCCCCCAAACATGTAATGGCGGTTAGACAAGATGAAATACTGACACAGAAAGAAAATAGTATGAGCAAACGCTGGGGCCCAAACTAACTAAATAGAAAAGGATAGGAAGGGTACTTACTGCAATCCCAGAAAACCCTGAAAAGCGCCAACTCTACTAATTTCAAAAAAATACCTGAGATCACACGACCTCTTCCACCTAAATTAGTTCTCTGGTGTAACAAAATCAAAACAGCAGCCACTGAAAAAACTGGAAAAAGCAAAAGTACAAACATCAGTGGCTGAACAAAACTGAGAGGGCAGAAGCCCCCGGAGGGGACCCTGAAGGCCCCCACAGAAGTGCAGGACAAAATGCAAAAATAAGCACAAACACAAAAGAAGAAAATGTCTTATCTGTTAGCAGGAGATGCAGACACGACACAGCAGGCTACAAGGGAAACTGGAATAAAGGATTCAGACCAGAACAATTGATCACCGGCAACCCTGATGGGAAGGTGACTCCCTTATATAAGACCAGTCAGTAACACCTGATTCCCATTCCTCACAATCTTTACTGAACAGACCCGTACCGCTTGTAACCACCAGAGGGAGTCTCTGCTCAGAACTCATCTCAAACCCATTCACAACAGGTTATACCTGGACAAGGGGCTCGTCTGTCGGGTCTGCCTCTCCAGGCTCCTCGGGAGGCTACAGGCGCAGGAGACGCCGTGCAGCATGGTACAGGCCGCCGCCTGCGAGCTGTGACTATAGAGGGACTTGCACAGATAAGAGGTCCCGAGATAACAAGTGACCACCTGCCGGGAGAGATAAAAACAAACAAACAAACAGTGAAGCCCTGAAGATCTGGCCGCTATCGCATCTAGGGCCGGAGGAGGTGAGTGCAGTGGCAATAGGGGGAGGGTTAACTACAACAGACGCCATCTTCCTGCCACTCACAGCCCTCAGCAGCGTCCCTGCACTACAGGCTTGTTGTGAGCGGCATTGTTTTAAGTTGCTGACCATCTCCTCAAAGGTGACAGAAGCAATAAAGCACTCAAGCTCTTTACAGAGCTCAAATAAATCAGCCTAAGAAGTCACAAGTACTGCCACACTAAAATCCCGCTAGCGATCACAATAACGACCATACTATGCATCGCTAGCGGATGTTTCTATATCGCAAATGCGGCCACATTTAGCGATATAGTAACGACGCTATCGCCGTAGCGATCTTCTAACGACTTTAGCGTACAAAAGTACCGCTAAATCGCTAAGAAGTCCACACAGCGATAGATACTTACCAGCGGAGCGCCGACGAAAATAGGTCCGAACGATCCACGACGAGCGAGATCACAGCAGAAGCTCGTCCTGGAACTGCCGCACTGAACAACATCGCTAACAGGATCGCAATATACGTTTTAGCGATCCCGTACGATATTGTTTAGTGTGGCATACCCTACAAGGATTACCTCAGAGACTACACACAAACAGACTAGAGGACAGTTAATATGACTTATAACCGTCACTGTCTACCCTGGTGAATCCTCACTCAGTGTCAGACACATTAATTGCTTACAACTTAGAGGATTGTATAGTCCTCTCTGACTTCAAGGTATTAACTCTAAATAAAGGTAAACAACAAGAGTCTAATATTCTATACGCTCCATATAGGAGTTACATGCTACATAGCAGATTCTAATGTAACGTTTCTTAACTGAGACATCACCGCCTTCTATCTACTCACCAATGTCGCTGAGTATGGATAAATTTGTGGGCAAACAAACTAAAGGAGGCCGTGCCTCTTCTCGAAACCAACAAGGCTCATCTTCGCCTAAATCTACCTCTGATACAGTAGCGAGACTTCTCATTCAATAGCGGATGCCATCATGGAATGCCTTATGCCCGAAATAGACTCTAGATTTGCCACTCTTCAAACCTTAACAGACTCTAAAATATCACAAGTTAATAGTCAGGGCACTCGCCTGGATGAGGCTGAACAACGTATCTCTGATCTGGAGGATGTTACCAGGGAAATGGCAGAACGTCTAGAGGGAAAAGAGAAAGTCATCACAGAGCTTCAATCCAAAGTGGACGACTTAGAAAACCGATCTAGACGCAATAACTTGAAACTGATAGGACTACCTGAGTCCATACATCGCCCTGAATTGCTAAAACTAACATCTGAGTGGCTGCCAGGAGCCTTGGACATTCAACTAACATCCGGTTCAATGACGGTTGAGAGAGCACACAGAATAGGCCCGCAGAGGGGAAAAGACAATGACAGACCCAGACCGGTGATATTCAAGGTCCTTGACTTTCAAGACAAAATTCATCTACTCACTGCTTACAGGAAGAAAGCGCACATATCCTACGAAGGGCACAAAGTTCTGTTGTTTCAGGACTATTCGGCCATGGTGACGACCAGACGCAGGGCCTTCAACCCGGTGTGTAAGTTGCTGGCTGACAAAAACATCAGGTTCAGCCTGCAATATCCTGCGACACTGCGCTTTAAACCTTTCTGGGAAAAACTGGGCTTTCGATGACCCGGTGAAGGTTCTGGAGGTTGTCCTGGATACTCCCCAGCCACCATGAGCAAGATCCAGAGTGGCTTACTCAGTGACAATAGCATGAATCACATAAGGTGATGTCAACTGACATCTGTTTGTGGGTTAATGGTAGAAATCAATAGGCAAAAAATGTCCGCTGTGACATCTCTCCTTTGGTGTTCCTGGAATGTCAATGGCCTAAATTCCCCGGTCAAGAGGAAAAAAAATTTAAATTATCTGCATCGAGAAAATTTTCATATTGTACTTTTGCAGGAGACACACTGGGTGAAGGGCAACCATCCGGTGTTTTCTAGCAAAAAATGTATGTTATGTGCAGAAGCTTCTTTTACTAAAAAACAGAGGGGTGTCGCTATTATGATAAACAGGAATATTGACCATGAGATAGTGGATGTGTTTAGAAGATCCTTCAGGGAGGTTTGCCTGCGTTAAGCTGGTTATAGAGGTGACGACCTACAGTGTAATTAATATTTATGCGCCAAATTCGTCGGATTCATTCTTTCGGGTTAATGGGCTAAAACAAATCGCTGGTTGGGACACCTCCTATATGATTGTGGGTGGCGATTTTAATGAGGTGCATGACATCGAGATGGATAGATCTAATTCTCAATCTCCTCATATACCTACACAGGGGAGACTAATACAGTCTTTTTTAGATCACCTGGGATTGTTGGATGTTTGGAGAGTGCAACACCCTGTTGAGAGAGATTACTCTCACTATTCACATGTTCATAATTCCCATGCTAGAATTGACTACTGGTTGTTGGGCCCCTCACTCATGCCAAGAATCACACATACCAAAATTCTGGACGTGCACATCTCAGATCATGCACTGATAACGTTCAGCCTAAAACTAACTAACCCAATCTATTTTCATAGGAAATGGAGATTCCCATCATATTTATATCACTCAGATGATTTAAAAAAATTCATACAATTCTCATGGGACACGTACAAATCTGATAACCAAATGCCTTGTGAAGCACTAATTCTCTTCTGGGATACCTCTAAAGCAGTGTTGAGAGGGCAAATAATCGCATATATATGTCATAAAAAAAAACAGTTGCAGGAGCAGACCCTGGTGGCGCAGAGGGCTTTAACTTTAGCATATAAGGCTGTGGTTCCACGGTCCGGAACCACAGCGCTTCGGACAGAGCGGAAATTCCGCTCCGTCTAAGCCCCGCCCCCTTTATGACGCGCGATTTTCCGGAGGTGTTCAGGACACCTCCGGAACACCTCCGGAAAGAGCGCAGGGCTACATAGCCCTGTGTTAATTCTGTTGCGGCGACGCACCGTCGCCGCAATACGCGAGGACATGCTGCGGTCTAAAAAGACGCGCCGCATGTCCGTTTACGCAGGTTTGCCACCTGCGTATTGTTACGCATAGTGGAGACGGGATTTCTTGAAATCCCCTCCACTATGCTGTAACATCTGGACGCTGCGTGTTTGGCGCTGCGCCAGCGCACAGCGCCAAACACGCAGCGTATCCTGACCGTGGAAACTCACCCTAAAAATTTTAAACTTAATAATTCACCCCTCATGAAAAAACAATATATCGAGGCAAAAGAATCAGTGGATGCACTAGCTCATGAATGGGCCACTTATAGTATTACCTTCAAAAGCACAAATTTTTTAAATGGGGCAACAAACCTGGCAAATTACTTGCATCTCTTACTAGACGATATAGAAAGGTCACAAGGATTCACAAAATTCGGACCAAAGGGGGCAGAGTGTTGACAGAGAATGAGGAGATTGTAGAGGAATTTAATCATTTTTTGGCTCCCTGTACAAAGCGGAGAAGAGAGAGAGGGACGATATTCTAAACTTTATGCAAACGGAGGTGGCACCTTTATTAACAGAGGAACACAGGGAAATGCTTAATGCTCCTATATCCCCTTCAGAAGTCATCCAAACTATCAGCTCCTTGAAGCTCTCTAAATCTCCTGGCCCTGATGGGTATAGCAATGAATTTTACAAAATATTAGGAGGAAGTATAGGGACACATCTTTGTGAAGTCTTTAATCATTTGGTTCAATCGGGGCAGCTCCCGACCGTTTCAATGAAGCAGACATAATAGTGCTCCCCAAACCGGGCAAAGATCCTTTTCAAGTGGAAGGATATAGACAAATCTCGCTTTTAAACTCCTACTTTAAAATTTTCACTAAAATACTAGCAAATAGAGTGCAAAAAATAATCCCCAACCTGATATTGCCTCAACAAATTGGGTTTGTCCACGGTAAATCCATAACATACAACATACGGACGGCTTTGGGAGCTATCTCTTATGGAAAAGCCTGAATGCTGACAAAGTGTTTGACAGGGTTGCACGGGATTATCTCCTCGACATCCTGGAGTTTAGAAACTTTGGTCCATGGTTCTGTGAGGCGATAAAGTTGTTATATAAAAACTCGGTGTCCAGGCTGGCCATAAATGGTATACTCTCTTCCACATTTGAAATCCAGAGAGGAACGCGTCAGGGCTGCCCCTTATCGCCCTTACTTTTTAACCTTGCTTTAGATCCATTACTTAGAACTCTCCAAAACTCTTCAACATACAGGGGCATAGAGGTAGGCTCACCCTCACTTAAAATTGCGGCATTTGCCGACGATATACTCCTATTCATCTCCAATCCCAATGCGGCAATACCAGTTATCATGGAGGCCCTAAATCATTTTGGCAAATGCTCAGGCTTTAAAATAAATTATAATAAATCAGAGGCCCTGGCTCTGTTTGAGCAAGGGAAATTAAATAACTCGACACTTACTTTCCAAGGAGCACATCATCTATCAAATATTTGGGTGTCCATCTCCCGGCAGATTTGACGTCCTTATACCACATTAATATTAGACCCCTAATTACGTCCATATTTAATCTTCTAAACTCCTGGAAACATTTTACTTTGTCTTTTTCCGGACGATGTCATTTAATTAAGATGATAATATTTCCAAAACTATTGTATATTTTCCAAACACTACCTATTTGTCACGCTGTCTAATGATATGTATACAATGTCAGTAAACTATTAATACAGGAACCACACTCTATACAACAACTAGTATAGCAACATCAGCATGTAAGTATAGAATAGATTTACCTGACACGATATCTGCTGAACTCAGGGTTAATCTTGAGGACTTGATGAGCTGAAACAGGAAAGAGGTGGACCGGGATCTAACCTGACCCTAAACTGGGGTCCTAACTAATCCCTCACCTTGGAGGTACTGATAATGGTTCAGAGGTCCAAGTCTCCAACCTAACCCTGTCTCCTATCAGACCCTGAACCCTGTAATCAGTCCTAAGAAGGATCCTGACTACCACCAAAGGGATATGGGCTGATCTCAACTAAATACACAGATTAGACATATAAGACAGACAGGATAACACTCGCTTGCATACACACTCAAACACCAAAGGAACATAAATGGTCTGGGAAATAAACTCTAACAAGTTGAGCTTAGAACAACTAAGGAGCTCACAACTAAAGTCTATACAGATTCATTCCTATCTGTGGTCTGCATGAAGGTTTCACTGGCAACTCCCCAAACAGACAACCAGGAATTTAAAGGAAACCAATCAACAAATAATCAATTGCAGCCGGGAGAAACTGCACCCAGTCCCAGCACCGAGCACAGACAGAATTAACTCCCTAGCTGCCAAACACAAAGAAACAGCAGATCAGCTGTGAGAAGTCAAAATGTGCAACCGCGACGATCTTCGTGGCAATGCACACATGACAGTACCCCCCTTCTACGAGGGGCCTCCGGACCCTCAGGGCCAGGCCTGCCCGGGTGAGTTCTGTGGAAGGTCCGAACCAAACGATCTGCGTTAACATCAGACGCAGGGACCCACGTCCTCTCCTCTGGACCATACCCCTTCCAATGCACCAAGTACTGAAGGGACCGGCGATTCAGACGTGAGTCAATGATCTTTGATACTTGAAATTCCAAGTTACCATTGACCAACACAGGAGGAGGAGGTAGAGGTGACGGTATGACTGGTGCCACATACCTTTTAAGTAATGACTTGTGGAACACATTATGAATTTTAAACGTAGGAGGGAGGTCCAGACGAAATGCCACAGGATTAATTATGGAACTGATCCTGTACGGCCCGATGAATCTGGGACCCAGTTTCCAGGAGGGCACCTTAAGTTTTATATTCCTGGTAGACAACCATACCACTATTCAGATCTGGACCAGAAACTCTCCTCCTATCAGCCATATGTTTGTAACGGTTCCCCATCGCACTCAGATTATTCAATACACCTCTCCACACAGAAGCAAGTGACGACGAGAAACGCTCCTCCTCAGGAACCCCAGAAGGGCCCCCCCCCATTGAAAGTACAAAACTGGGGATGGAAACCATATGCCCCAAAAAACGGGGACTTACCAGTGGACTCGCTCCGCCTGTTGTTAAGAGCGAACTCTGCCAGAGGCAAGAAAGAAGACCAGTCCTCTTGGTTCTCTGAAACAAAACACCGGAGATATGTCTCTAAACTCTGATTCAGACGCTCTGTCTGACCATTGGTCTGCGGATGAAAAGCCGAGGAAAATGACAATTGCATCCCCCGACGTAAACAAAATGCCCTCCAAAATTTGGACACAAACTGAGACCCCCTATCTGACACCACATCAGAAGGCAACCCATGAAGTCTAACGATCTACCTAATGAACACCTGCGCCAGAGTTTTAGCATTAGGGAGTGCAGGAAGAGCAACGAAATGTGCCATCTTACTGAACCTGTCAACAACCACCAGTATGACAGTATTCCCTGACGACGGAGGAAGGTCCGTAATGAAGTCCATAGATAAATGAGTCCATGGACGCTCCGGAAGTTTCAAGGGTAAAAGGGTCCCAGACGGACGGGTATGAGGGGTTTTAGAGCGAGCACACACCCCACATGACGCGACAAAAGTTATAACATCTTTATTAGCATTAGGCCACCAAAACCGGCGAGAAAGGAGATCTAAAGTAGCCTTACTCCCTGGATGTCCTGCTAGAGCAGAATTATGATGTGCCTCAATAACCTTTTGTCTCAACAGATTTGGGACAAACAGTCTCCCTGGAGGTCCTGCAGGGGCGTCCCCCTGAGCCTCTAACACCTCCTCCTCAAGCTCAGAAAATACAGCCGACACTACCACCCCCTCCTGAAGGATAGGACTCGGGTCATCCGTTTTCCCGGCCCCTGGGAAACTGTGAGACAAGGCATCAGCCTTTACATTCTTAGACCCCGGGCGATAAGTGACGACAAAATTAAACCTGGTAAAAAACAACGACCATCGAGCTTGTCTGGAATTCAGACGCTTAGCGGATTCCAAATACAACAGGTTCTTGTGATCAGTAATAACGGTAACCGGGTGGACTGCCCCCTCCAAAAGTGACGCCATTCTTCAAAAGCTAACTTAATGGCCAAAAGTTCCCTATTGCCGATATCATAATTCCTTTCGGCGGACGACAATTTCTTAGAAAAGAAAGCGCACGGATGCCTATTTACCAGGGGACGGACCCTGGGACAATATAGCACCCACCCCTACGTCAGACGCATCCACCTCCACAATGAACGGCTGAGATGCATCTGGTTGGATGAGAACGGGTGCCGAAGCAAAACATTTCTTCAAAGAGGAAAAGGCTTGGCAAGCTTTGTCCGACCATTTAGAAAAATCCGTCCCTTTTCTTGTCATGTCAGTGAGAGGTTTGACACAGATGAGAAATTACAAATAAATTTCCGGTAGTAGTTAGCAAACCCCAAAAAACGCTGCAGAGCCTTAAGATCCCCTGGCTGATCCCATTCAAGCACTGCTCTCACCTTTTCAGGGTCCATACGGAAACCGGAGGCTGACACCAAAAAAACCAAAAACTGAAGTTCCTGTACGGCAAATACACACTTCTCCAGTTTGGCGTATAGTTTATTGTCTCGCAAGATCTGCAACACCTGTCTCACATGCTCCTGATGAGACACAAGATCTGGCGAGTAAATTAAAATGTCGTCCAAATATACAACCACAAACAGCCCCACAAGGTGACGAAAAATGTCATTAACAAAATGTTGGAATACTGCTGGTGCAGTAGTCAGACCAAAAGGCATGACTAGGTTCTCATAATGTCCCTCCGGCGTGTTAAACGCCGTTTTCCACTCATCCCCCTCTTTTATCCTAATCAGATTATACGCCCCCCTGAGATCCAATTTAGAGAACCATTTGGCGCCAACAATTTGATTGAAGAGATCAGGAATCAGAGGGAGTGGATACGGATCTCGAACAGTAATCCGATTAAGTTCGCGGAAATCCAAGCAAGGGCGTAGGCCTCCATCTTTCTTCTTCACAAAGAAGAACCCGGGCTACTGGGGAAGATGAAGGTCTAATATGCCCTTTGGCCAGACTTTCAGAAATATAATCTTTCATAGCCTGCCTCTCAGGACCAGAAAGATTATACAACCTAGCTTTAGGCAACTTAGCATCAGGAAGGAGATTAATAGAGCAGTCATACACCGATGAGGAGGCAACTCCTGACACCCCTCCTCAGAGAAAACATCCCCAAAATCCTCCAAAAAAGGAGGCAATGTACTAGGCACGACCGCACTGATGACTGTGTTCATGCAGTTGCTTTTGCAAAACTCACCCCATTGGCTTATTTCTCTGGACTGCCAATTAATCACAGGGTTATGTTTAACCAACCAAGGAAGTCCCAACACAATGGGAGTAGGTAGACCCTCCAACACATAACAAGATAATTGTTCCCTATGTATTGCCCCTACCCGAAGGTCAATGTTATGAACCTCATGAACAAAGCTACCTTGGCCGAGAGGCCTGGCGTCAATGGAGAATATAGGGATCGGTTTGACCAATACACTCAGATGCATACCTTGAGCCTGAGCAAACTGAGCGTCAACCAGATTAGCCCCGGAACCACTATCAAGAAGAACAGACAATCTCTCCACTCTCGTACCAACTACCACCTCCACTGGTACAAGGAACTGAGAAGAACTGGCGGATGAAATACATACTCCCAGGTTGTCGTCCACCACACAACCTGGGATTAACAGTTTTCTGGCGACTTTTGGCTCAACAAGGCACGGGATGGACATTCTCCAACAAAATGTCCCTCTTTCCCGCAGAAAAAACATCTTCTAGTCCTGCGGCGTACCGCCAATCCCCTCCTACGAAATGATGTCCCTCACAACTGCATAGGCTCATCCGAACAGACAAGGGGAACCTCAACATAAGGGACTTTAGTGGTAGGTGGAGAAACAACAGGGAGTGGGGTTACCTCACCCCTCTCCCGAAGCCGTCTATCAGTACGGATAGCTAAGGCCATAGCAGCCTCCAGTGAATGAGGAGACTCATACTGAGCCAAAACGTCTTTTAATTTATCAGAAAGCCCATGACAAAACTGGCTCCTAAGAGCTGGGTCATTCCATTGAGTATCTGTGGCCCATCTACGAAACTCAGAAGCAAATTCCTCTGCAGGACGATCTCCCTGCTGTATCTTACGTAATTTTGTCTCAGCAAGAGAGACCCGATCTGGGTCATCATATACCAATCCCAGGGCAGTAAAAAAATGATCTACAGACAGTAGAGCCGGGGATCCCGGAGGAAGGGAAAATGCCCAGGATTGAGGGTCCCCTTGCAGAAGTGAGATAACAATTCCCACTCTCTGCTCATCACTCCCTGATGATCGAGGCCGAAGCCGAAAATACAATTTACATGCCTCCCGGAAGGTGAAAAATTTGTCTCGCCCACCAGTGAACCTGTCCGGGAGAGCTACTTTAGGTTCAACTCTGGTTTGCTCCAGGGGAGACAAAACTTTGGACTTAATGTCCGTCAGCTCCATGGATAATCCCTGCAACTGCAGAGCCAGCTGGGCTACTGGATCCATGGTAACTGGAGATAATTTTTATGGCCAGTGAAAATGTCACGCTGTCTAATGATATGTATACAATGTCAGTAAACTATTAATACAGGAACCACACTCTATACAACAACTAGTATAGCAACATCAGCATGTAAGTATAGAATAGATTTACCTGACACGATATCTGCTGAACTCAGGGTTAATCTTGAGGACTTGATGAGCTGAAACAGGAAAGAGGTGGACCGGGATCTAACCTGACCCTAAACTGGGGTCCTAACTAATCCCTCACCTTGGAGGTACTGATAATGGTTCAGAGGTCCAAGTCTCCAACCTAACCCTGTCTCCTATCAGACCCTGAACCCTGTAATCAGTCCTAAGAAGGATCCTGACTACCACCAAAGGGATATGGGCTGATCTCAACTAAATACACAGATTAGACATATAAGACAGACAGGATAACACTCGCTTGCATACACACTCAAACACCAAAGGAACATAAATGGTCTGGGAAATAAACTCTAACCAAGTTGAGCTTAGAACAACTAAGGAGCTCACAACTAAAGTCTATACAGATTCATTCCTATCTGTGGTCTGCATGAAGGTTTCACTGGCAACTCCCCAAACAGACAACCAGGAATTTAAAGGAAACCAATCAACAAATAATCAATTGCAGCCGGGAGAAACTGCACCCAGTCCCAGCACCGAGCACAGACAGAATTAACTCCCTAGCTGCCAAACACAAAGAAACAGCAGATCAGCTGTGAGAAGTCAAAATGTGCAACCGCGACGATCTTCGTGGCAATGCACACATGACACTATTTTGTTGACACGAGCTGATGTTAAAACTCTAAACACTGCTTTTAGGAATTTTATTTGGGGAGACAAAAAGCGTACACGCATAGGTCTAATCAAACTACAAGCCCCAAAGGAGGAGGGTGGCATCAATTTCCCAGACATTGCAAAGTACAATCTAGCAGCAAATCTCAGATACACCATTGATTGGTTAAGAGGTAGATCACATTTCACAAATGTACTTTTAGACCAACAATTAAGTCCCCAAGTCTCCTTACCAGCATTACTACATATGGCCAATGATGACCTTATTGCAGACTTAAGAAACCACCCCACCATATGGCAAACTATAGAGACGTGGAGGAAATGCCAGAGACTATGTCATTTGAGAAGTGATGTCTCTCCTTTTGTGCCCTTTCTGGGTAACCAGGGCTTTATGGGAGGTAAACCACCATTATCTTACATTGAGCTGGCTGGGCAGGGTTGCATCTTGGCAGCTGACCTATTAGATGATAGATTCTCCATGCTTGCATTTGACATAGCAGCACAACGTTTCCCAACATTTGTAAATAAGCCCTTCCTTTTTCTTCAAGCAAGGAGCTTAACTTTGAAAAGTATAGCAACTAGGGGTGGAGATAGAGGTAGGAACGCTTTGGATGGCTTCCTTAGGACTGCCAGGGTGCAGATAGCCTCGACAAGCAGTATTTACACACTGTTGCGTAAGCAATGGTCATGGGAGGACAAAAAGATAGGTCCAGCACGATGGGTTAAATATATAGAGAACATCACAGTCGGGGAAATCTTAGATGCCACTTTGATGCAACGGAAGGTGATCCCCTCCAGTAGTTATGCAGACATGTCTTTATTACTCCTTCATAGAGCTTATATTACCCCACACATTAAGTCTAGGATGTCTCCAGGGGGCACATTCACATGTTCCAAATGTGGGACAGGAAACACAGACATATTTCATCACATGTGGGGATGCCCCAAAGTGCAAAAATTATGGCAGTCTATCCATGCCGAACTACAGAATCTTGGTGGGATAGTTGTTTCCTTTGACGCCGCAATGGACAATATTTAATATTCTAGAAGCTCTCAACACAAATTCCCAAACATGTTAAGGCCATGTTGATAATATGGGCCTCAGCTGCCAGGAAAATTATCTTGCAGCACTGGCTAAATCCATTACCACCACCCAAATCTCTCATATACTCCAAAATAATGTATATTTTTCTAATGGACTGGCTAGATACCCTGACAAATAAAGAGAAATTGACTGGGAAGTTTTTAAGCACATGGTCATTGTTCATCCCATCTCTGTCTCAAGACACCAGGGACAAACTAAGGACACATTTTGAAAACTCCCAGTGGTATCTTCTTCAGAAAATTAGCAGACATAATCCTATTCCTTGAGCTTGTTGATTGTTAATCAAATGCAGGGTCGCTTTAAGGGGTTTATATGTTGGGGGGGATGGGAGGGTTAAGGGAGGAGGGAGTACATTTATGAGTAATATGCCTGTCAAATAAGCGTCGAATAAGCTTGATACCTTCAAACCTGTATGACTTACTTTTTGGTAATGCTCTTTAAATCAATATTGTGAGTTTTACGCCTGTCAAATAAGCTTGTTACTTCAAGACTTGTATGATTTTCTTTTATTGTAATACTCTTTAAATCAATAAAACATGTTGGAAAAAAAAATGAACTTTTTTGAATTTAGCAAATGGCTGCAATGAAACAATAGTGAAACATTTAAAGGAGTCTGAATACTTTCTGTACCCACTGTATTTGTTGCCCCCATTATGTTTTAATACTGTTATATATGTCCCTCTTCCTGCGCCCATACTGGTATATAGTCAGTCAGTGATTCCATCATGGAAGGAAAGTAAGTTAGTCTGACATGACTTGTTAGTTACAAACCCATGCTCGCTCTGGTTAATCACTTAATTCTCATCCAGGTACTTGCATATATGTTGTTTAAAAATTTGTTCAAAGATCTTTCCTGGTATAAAAATCAGGCTGTACTGTGTATAGAGGAGCTATGGGCCCACCATACTGCGTATAGGGGAAATGTGGGCCCCCATACTGTGTATAGGTGAGCTGTGGCCCTGTGGGCCCATTAAACTGTATATAGGGGAACTTGTGAGGACATTATACTGTATATAGTGGAGCTGCGGGGAAATCATATCCTGTGTAAGGGAGCTGTGGGCCCACCATACTGTGTATAGGGGAGCTGTGGGCCCATCATTCTGTCTAAAGTGGAGCTGTGGGACATCATACACTGTATACGGGAGCTCTAGTCCCATCATACTGTGTATAGGAGAGCTGTGGGCCCATCATAGTGTGTACAAGGGAGCTGTTCATTGGGGGACTCAGTGGCCATTGTTAAATGTTAAGTGGGCACTTAAGAAGCATTATTGTTTTAGTGCCACTCAGAGTATTGTGGATGTCAAAGGGGCAAAATGTGGACATTGTTTTCTAAGGCAGTTGCACAGGGCATTAAAATTTTCTAGGGGCAATACATCTGTAGGTGTAATGTATAAGAATAAAAATACTTTTGTCTATAAAGTGTATTTCCATATTGCTTTTAAGCTAAAATAAAATATGCCAAAATTGGGTGAAAATATGCTGCAAAAATGCATCATTTATTTAAAATAACGCTGTGTGTGAAACCAAAATAATAAATATATTACACCATCATTGACACTAGACCTGACATTGGTAATTTAGAAAATATGACAACCCAATGAACTCTATACAAATTACAAGGGATAAGGATCAGGTTCCTGACCAAAGCATTTCAGGCTAATTATTGTAAAATCTGCAAGGTACTCACCTCCTTGTATGACAGATGTACTCCAGAAGTACAAAGCGCTCTCAAGGTCATAGGTAAACTGTGCCACCTTTCAAAGCTTTGTGTCTGCAATATGACATGTACAACTCTTTTAGCATTAAAGCTTTGTCAGTGTAGACCTCGATGGTTGAACTTCAGAAATTCATTAAGTTGCTGACTTCCTTTCATACATTCAGTATAAAAGACTCCAGAAAATATTCTGTGAGTATTAAATTGTCTGAATTTCAAGAACAGATTAATTCTTCGTTTTTCACCCGAGGAAAGAAAGTACTGTTTTACATCAACATTTCTTTCAATTAACACAATTATGAAGCTCTATACAGTTGATCTGGAAGGTGAGGCAGCAAATGGTTTCAGTTTTGTTAAGGTTGAAAAAAGACACATACATCAAATCCAAACTTCAAACCTATTATCTTGATTCAGTGGAAGTCAAAATCCTATGAGGCAGATGCAAATTGCACCATATTAGGGGAAATAAATCACTTCTCACTACAAATATGAATCAAGCTACAGTGGCATGTAAAAGTTTGGGCACCCCTGGTCAAAATTAATGTTATTGTGAACAGTTAAGCAAGTTGAAGGTGAAATTATCATTAAAAAGCCTAAAGTTAAAGATAACACAATTCCTTTCTATTTTAGGCAAATACATAACTATCTATCTATCTAATCTATACATATACATTTTTGTGAAAAAGTGTTTGCCCCTTTCCTGATTTCCTATTATTTTGCATGTTTGTCACCTGAAATGTTTCAGATTACCAAAATAAATTTAACCGCTTCCCGACCGCCAACTGTAGATAAATGTCGGCGCTAGCAGGGCTTTGTGCAGCGCCAATGTTTGTCTACGGTCTGTGGTTTTGTGCTGCTCAGGACCACCACTTACCTTATAACAAGGAGATTCCTGCACGCATCGCTTCCTGTGACCCCCGACCTCATCAAGACCTGATTGGTTCAGGTACTGATGACATCAGCGTCACAGCAGCCAATGAGAATGATCACTGGGAAAGTTTGTTGTTGCAAAGATCTTTCCTGGCAATCTGCCTCATAGTAATGCTGTTTCTCCCCTGATCCTGATCTCCTGCCAGTGAGAGATCAGAGGAGTAACAGTGAGACAAGTGCTGCTGGCAACAGCTGTGCCAGTCAGAGATTGTGTTATAAAGTAAAAAAAACAGATAAGGCAGGTTAGGGTTAGTGCTATAGTTAGGGTTACTGTTAGGGTTAGGGTTACTGTTAGGCTAAAGTTAGGGGTACTGTTAGGGTTAGGGTTACTGTTAGGCTAAAGTTAGGGTTAGTGTTACGGTTAGGGTTGCTGTTAGGCTAAAGTTAGGGTTACTGTTAGGCTAAAGTTAGGGTTACTGTTAGGCTAAAGTTAGGGTTACTGTTAGGCTAAAGTTAGGGTTACTGTTAGGTAAAGTTAGGGTAGTGTTAGGCTAAAGTTAGGGTAGTGATAGGCTAAAGTTAGGGTTAGGGTTGGGGCTAAAGTTAACGTTAGTGTTAGGCTAAAGTTTAGGGTTAGGTTGGCAAAGTTAACGTTAGTGTTAGGCTAAAGTTAGGGTTAAGTTAGGCTAAAGTTAGGGTTAGGTTGGCTAAAGTTAGGGTTAAGTTGGGGGCTAAAGTTAGGGTTAGGATTGGGGCTAGGGTTAATGTTGGGGCTAGGGTTAGGGTTGGTATTAAGGTTAGGAGTGTGTTAGGGTTAGGTTTGTGGTTAGGGTTATGGTTAGGGTTGGGATTAGGGTTAGGGGTTTGTTGTGATTTGGGTTATGGTTGGTATTAGGGTTAGGGGTGTGATGGTGTTAGGGTTGTGGTTAGGGTTATGGTTAGGGTTGGGATTAGGGTTAGAGGTGTGTTGGGGTTAGGGTTAAGTTAGAATTGGGGAGTTTCCACTGTTTAGGCACATCAGGGGCTCTCCAAACGCGACATGGTGTCCGATCTCAATTCCAGCCAATTCTGCATTGCAAAAGTCAAACGGCGCTCCTTCCCTTATGAGCTCTGCCGTGCTCCCAAACAGTGGTTTATCGACACATATGGGGTATCTACGTTTAAAGGAGAAATTGAGCAACAAATTTTGTGGTTATTTTCTCTTTTACACTTGTGAAAATAAAAAAAATGGTTCTGAAGTAAAATATTTGTGAAAAAAAGTTAAATGTTTATTTTTTCCTTCCACATTCCATTAATTCACATGAAGCACCTGAAGGGTTGATTAACTTCCTGAATGTAGTTCTGAGCACCTTGAGGGGTGCAGTAATTAGAATGGTGTCACTTTTGAGTATTTTCTGTCATGTTCCACCCTCAAAGTGACTTCAATTGTGAGGTGGTCCCTAAAAAAATGGTTTTGAAAATGTTGCTGTAAAAATGAGAAATCGCTGGTCAACTTTGAACCCTTATAACTTCCGAACAACAAAAAAATTTTGGCTCCAAAATTGTGCTGATGTAAAGTAGACATGTGGGAAATGTTATTTATTAACTATTTTGTGCGACTCGACTCTCTGATTTAAGGGCATAAAAAGTTTGAAAATTTTCACCAAATTTCTTTTTTTTCACAAATAAACAGTTATTTTACAGCTATTATAAAGTACAATATGTAACAAGAAAACAATCTAAAAATCACCGAGATCTGTTGAAGCATTCCAGAGTTATGGCCTCATAAAGTGACAGTGGTCAAAATTGTAAAAATTGGTCTGGTCACGAAGGCAAAACCAGGCTCTGGTACGAAAGGGCTAAAAAACTTCTTGAATGTGGTTCTGAGCACCTTGTGCAGTTTTTAGAATGGTGTCACTTTTGGGTATCTTTTTTATATAGGCCCCTCAAACTCACTTCAAATGTGATGTGGTCCGTAAAAAAATGGTTTTGTAAATTTTATTGAAAAATGAGAAATTGCTGGTCAACATTTAACCCTTCTAAGTTGGTAGCAAAAAAATGTATGCTTCAAAAATGTGCTGATGTAAAGTAGATATGTGGTAAATGTTATTTAAGAACTATTTTGTGTGACATATCTCTGTGATTTAAGGTCATAAAATTAAGTTTAAAAATTGCAAAATTTTTGCCAAATGTCCAATATTTTCAGAAATAAATGCAAGATATATGGGACAAATTTTACCACTATCATGAAATACAATATGTCCCGAAAAATTCTCAGAATCACTGGGATATTTTGAAGTGTTTCAGAGTTATTACCTCAGAAATTTACACTGGGCAGAATCGAAAAAATTGGCCTGGTCAGGAAGATGAAAACAAGCTCTGGCGTGAAAGGGTTAAATCTTAAAGTTCTAAACACTCAGACTTTTATTACATGAATCAGAAAAACTTGAATCAGTAAAAATATTAGACTTCCACAAAGATACAGTGGGTTCAGAAAGTGTTCAGACCTCTTTAATCCCTTTCTACCATATCATGTACTATCCCGTCCATGTGACCTGGGCCTTAAGTCCCAGTGACGGGATAGTACTCATATAGTATCAGACGCGATCGGACGCGCTCACGGGGTGAGCGGTCTGACTGTCACAGCTGACACCCAGCACTAAGTGCCAGAAGCGACACTTTAACCCCTGGCACACTGCGATCAAAGATGATCACTGCGTTCCAGCGGCTGCATCCGGGTCTCCAGGTCAAAGAGACTTCCTGACATGCGCAGTCAGGCTCGGACTGCCTAGGGCCCCCACTGCTCCAAGGGCCCCCACTGCACCAAGGGCCACCACTGCTCCAAGGGCCCCCAGCCAGTGGCTATGGGGCTCATGAGTTAAGGGGGCCCACCCTGAGCCAGCATAGCAGCAGCTGGAGACAGGATCCTGTCTCCTCTGCTAAAGCAAAATTAATATTCACGCTTTCTCATGCCCCTATGGGCGTGGAGAGGCGTGAATACTATTTTGCTTTAATAGCAGGCAGCGTTAGCAGCAGGCTGCAGCTAACACTGCCCTCAAGTAAAGCCCCGCCACCGCACCACTCACATACACACACAAAGTACCGCACCACATACACATAGGTCAGCGCAGCACATCCCGACGTCCTACTTCCTGCCGGGCTCTTCCTGTCTGAGACAGCCCAGCTGGATGATGTCATCATCCAGCATGGTGTCTCAGACAGAAAGCTGCCGGCGAGGAAGAGGCTGCCGGAATGTGCTGCTGCAGGGAGGTGAGCTGTGTGTGTATGTGGTGCGGTGCTTTGTATGTGAGTGTGAGAGAGTGATGCAGTGCTTTGTGTGTGTATGTGGTGTGTGTATGTGGTGCGGCGCTTTGTGTGTGAGTGTGTGTGTGTGAGTGAGAGGGGTGGTGGGGAAGGACAATGACATTGGTGGGGGAGGCAATGATGGAGGTGATGGACAATGATATTGGTGTGGGAGGCTATAATGGAGGTGATGGACAATGATATTAGAGGGGGAGGCAATGATGGAGGTGTGTTGTGAATGTTTTGGAAATGAATTCTTAGCAGAGGCTCCCTCTGGTGGTTACAAACAGTACTGAACCATTCAATGAGGATTGGCAATCAGGATTCACAGACTGGCTTGATATAAGGGAAGTTCCCTCCCATCATGGTTGCCAGTGATCAGTTGTTCTTGTCTCAACTGTGGTTCCTGGTTCACTTGAAAGCTTGCTGAGTCTTGCCTCTTCTTCTGCTTTCAGATAAGATTTTTTCTGTTTTTGTTTTTGTGCTTACCATTTGCATATTTCTCTGCATTTCTGTGAGGTTAGCCAGGTTCCCCCCCCCTGGGGGGCTTGGGCTCCTCTCGGTTCCGCTGGAGCCACTGTTGTTTGTTCATTTGCCTTTTCCGTTTTTTTCAGTGGCTGCGGCTTAGTTTTGTTACACCAGAGAACTGATTTAGGTGGTAGAGGTCGTGTGATCTCAGGTGTTTTTGCAATTAGTAGCGTTGGCATTTTTTAGGGGTTTTTTTTGGATTGCAGTGAGTATCCTTTCTATCCTTTTCTGTCTAGGCAGATTGGGCCCCAGCGTTTGCTCATACTATTTTCTGTCTGTGTCTGTATTTCCTCTTGTCTAACCGCCATTACATGTTTGGGGGCTTCCTATGTTCTTTGGGGATCTGCTCCGGGGCAGATAGCTTTCCTCTTTCTATCTTTAGGTGTAGTTAATCTCTCAGGCTGTGACAAGGCGTCTAGGACCAACGTAGGAACGCTCCACGGCTGCCTTTAGTTGTGGTGGTTAGTCAGGGTACTGCAATCCAATAGATTCCAACCTCTCTGGTGTATTGCCGTTTTTGCCTGCTCTCCTCAGCTACCAAAACATAACAGTATCACCGGCCAAACTGAAAATTGTATGGTACTCACTGAAGGGAAAAATAGTGTGGAAAGAAAAAAAAAGTTGTCAGAGTTGTCAGAGATTTTTATTTTTTTTCTGTTTCTTGCATTTTTTCCCTCTTTTTCTCTGGGTGCTGAGGAGGAATTTTTTTTTCTCTCAATGGAGCTTGCACAGCTGTCTGGCCGTGTGGATCAGCTTGCCACTGAGGTTCGGAGTATTGCTACCTATCTTGCTGGGTTGCCGGTTGTGGAACCTAGGATTCCCATGCCAGATTTGTTTTTGGGAGGTCGGGCCAAATTTCTGAATTTCAAAAA
>JARQOD010000006.1:52676264-52719526 GCA_033576555.1 Oophaga sylvatica
CCAATATACTTGGATACCAGCTCCTGACTTTGGGTCTCCCCTGTCACACCAGCGATGCCGCTGCCAGCGGGAACCCAACGATTAAAAAAAGGCCAGGACATTCAACGACGACAGCGTACCCACAGGGGGGGGTCGTCACTTGCTGCCCAACAACGGATCACGGCTATTTCTGTCCCATTGACTTGCTTTGTGTTTCCGGGATGGGATGGGCGATCCCCAACCCTTTTTTGAGATCGGCCGACCCAATCCGATCCGATATTTGGGATATGGGGCATATCGCTAAAACACTACTCCTGAATTAACCCCTGATTACAAAAATACCTTTGATTATCTTTCCGCGTCTTAATATCATTTCCCCCTTTTCATCCAAAACTAACCTTTTAAAAACGAGCTATTTGGTTTTTCCCCCCTCTCAAACCTACCTTCCCTAATTTTGCCATTTCAGGTGTGGCCCATCATTCTCCCCATATGTTGAGCGATACTTTCCGATACCAAAAATATCGGATCGGAAGGGTATCGCCGATATCACTAAAATATCGGCGATACCCGATACCGATACCGGAAGTCCCATGTAAGTCTATGGGAACAAAATATCGCAACTAAAAAAACCTTTCTTTCGTTGTAAACACAAATATTACACACATAGAATACATATAATATATAATATATAATATATATATATATATATATACAGTCATTGTGACATATATTATATACATATATGTATAGTTTTATAACACTTCTACATAGTAAAATAGCCTCTGATTCAATTGCCGGTAAAGCCGCTTCTGTGAAAAGACAGAAGCACCCGACAGAAATGACACTGGTGTACATAGGGTTAACCATGTCTTTTCATGCGTTTGCTATCTGATTTGCACAAACAATTACATCAGTCTATGTGTGCAAAATTTCACACCTGTAGGGGTTAATTAAAGTTGTAAATTCGTTGTAAAAAAACCAGACTTTTTTGCTATGAATTTACACCTTTAATTAACCCCTACAGGTGTGAAATTTTGCACACATAGACTGATGTAATTGTTTGTGCAAATCAGATAGCAAAGACATGGTTAACCCTATGTACACAAAGTGTCATTTCATGTCGGGTTCTGCATTTTCACAAAAGGCGGCAATTGAATTAGCGGCTATTATACTATGTAGAAGTGTATGAACTATAAATATAAATATATATATATATATGTGTCACAAATTCAATGACATGTATATATATATATAAATATATATATATATATATATATATGAGGTGTAAATTGTTTAAAAAAAATGCGTGGGCTCCCGCCCTATTTCGCAACCAGACAGACAAAGCCAGCGAATGGGGGCAGATAATAATAGCCAGAGAGGGACCATTATTTTTGGCCCCCCCCTGGCTACTAACATCTGCCCCCAGACACCCCAGAAAAGACAAATCTATAATTAGATTCGCCCTTTCTGGCACTTTGCCTGTCTATTCCCATTGCCCTGTAGCGGTGGCGAATGGGTTAATATGGGGTTAAAGCCACCTTGCAATTGAAAGGTGACCTTAAGCCAGGTTAATAATTGAGAGCTGTCAATTAGACAACTATCAATTATTAATCCTATTGCATGAAATAAAAATAAAACACACACACTTTAATTAAAAATCATTTTAATGAAATAAAGACACATGTTTTTGACCATCTTTTATTTGACTGCAAAAACCATTTCCTGTAATAAAAATAAATAAAAAAGCAAAATTATTCTTCCTATCCCATGCACAGTCAGGTCCCACGGTGTAATCCTTCAGAAAGGGTTAATGTTTACTGCAGGGACCGCAGCTAATGCTGCAGCCTCACAGTAAACCCCCAAATGAATGAGTTCCTCTCCTGGCTGACAGGAGAGGAAGTGGAAAGCTTAATTGATTGCTTTCCACTTTCACTTCAGGTCAGCCAGGGACACAATCAGTGACGTCAGAGGGAACTGATTAACAAAAATAGGGGTTCCCTTCGAAAAAAAAATGGCGTCGGGTCCCCCCTATTTTTGTTAACCAGCCTGATGAAGCAGACTGCTGAGCAGTGGCGTACCGTGAATGAAGCAGACCAAGCAGCTGCTATGGGGCCCGGACAGGTGAGGGGGCCCTCGACGGTCGGGTAGCTGTGCTGACACAGTACTACCAGGGGGTCGGCGGGGGAGGGGGAGCGCAGCTCTTCTATATACTCACCCCTCCTGGTGCGGTCTCTGCAGCCCCTGCTCTTCTCCCACGGTCTCCGACGCCTGTGTTCAGCGGTCAGGTGGTACCGCTCATTACAGTCATGAATACGCACATATTCATGACTTTAATGAGCTGTCCCGCGTGACCGCTGAACACTGGCGGCGGAGACCGTGGGAGAAGAGCAGGGGCTGCACAGACCGCGCCGGCGGAAGGGTGAGTATAAGGGATATTTACCTGTCCCGTTCCACCGTTGCTCGCGTCCTCTTGCTGCAATGTTCAGGTCAGAGGGCGCGATGACGTCGTTAGTGCGCGCCGCGCCCTCTGCCTGATCATTCACTGCTGGAGGACCCCGAAGACAGCGGCACTCAGCAGTGGAGAGAGGACAGGTAAATATCTCAGGTGCCGGGGCCCTGAGCGAGCGGTGACATCGGCACCTGGTGTCACCCCCTGCTCAGGACACCGGCACCTGGCCCCCAGCGACGAAAGGTGAGTATGTCTTTTTTTTTTTTTTGGTTGCAGCAGCTGCGGCAGCATAAGGGCCTATACTATGGAGCATCTATGGGGGCACAATCTATGGGGGCATAATACATTTTTTTGTTTAATGTGTCCCCTCACTGTGCTGGCACTTTACATTTACAATGGCTCTGGGTTTTTTTTTTTGGGGGGGGGCCCATTCAGACTTTTGCTATGGGGCCCCATGATTTCTATGTACGCCCCTGCTGCTGAGGCATGGTATTTAAGGCTGTTAAGGAGCCAATATCCATGGACCTTGCCAGCAGCGTCGGACTGGAGTACCTTGGGCCCACCAGAGAAAAAATATTCTTGGGGCCCACCATCATACTTCCCAACCTTTGAAGAAGGGAAAGAGGGACAAAGGCTGTGGCACGCTGTGCCTGCTGCAGCAAATTTTAGGCCATGCCACGTTGCACCACAGACTGTCCAGGAGTTGGTGGATGCTTTAGTCCAGGTGTGGGAGGAGATCCCTCAGGAGACCATCCGTCGCGCTCATCAGGAGCATGGCCAGAAGTTGTAGTGAGGTCATACAGCATACCTCCCAAATTTTGAAGACAGGAAAGAGGGTTAAAGGCTGCGGCGCGCGTAGGGCGTCGCTGCAAATTTTAGGCCACGCCCCGACCACACCCATTTAACAGCTAATCACACCCATATCCTGGCCCCAAGCGTACCCATTTAGCACTGCTGATCACACTGACTGGTAATGAGGGCACAGTGGCTGGTACTGAGGAAAAGAAAGAAAGAGCAGCGAGAGAGAAAGAACAAACAGAGAAAGAAGAGAGGAAAGAAAGAAAAGAGAGAGAGAAAGAAAGAACAGAGAGAAAAAGAACAGAGAGCGAGAAAGAAAGAACAGAGAGCGAGAAAGACTAGAGAGAGAAAGAAAGACTAGAGAGAGAGCCAGAGGCGTAGCTAGGGTTTTGGTTTAGTGGGGGCGAAACTTCTGAGTGGGCCCCTAATCAGAGAACCTCAGCAAATGACCGCGCTGTTGCCAAAAATAATCTATATATAAAAAGACCAATATTGATATTACCGCCATATGGTCTGTGGTAAATAATACCAGTCCTACAGAACATATAATAGATTACAGCACAGGTACAGATAATGACTTACCGCTGATGTTCTTTCTAATGGAATTGTTCACTTTTCATTTCTTTTCCATCTGGCCCAGACCGACATGACGACTTCTCCAGCCAGGACTCGACTGCAGAGATTACAACAAAGACACATTTCACTTCTCATATTTTTAGCACTGTCTTGGTCACCAATTGGACTATTCTCAACCTGCACAAACTCCTCATCCTGCTGATACCCCAATACTGAGCCGCTGCTGCCAATGTGTCCCTATTTCTGCACCTGATACCCCAATACTGAGCCGCTGCTGCCATATGTGTCCCTATTACTGCACCTGATACCCCAATACTGAGCCGCTGCTGCCGTATGTGTCCCTATTACTGCACCTGATACCCCAATACTGAGCCGCTGCTGCCGTATGTGTCCCTATTACTGCACGTGATACCCAATACTGAGCTGCTGCTGCTGCTGCCGTATGTGTCCCTATTACTGCACCTGCTGTGTGGTTCTGTGTGACCTCTAAATTTTAAAGCACCCCTCTAGAATATAGTAATGCCGGGTGCAAGTGCCCTAGAAAACAGTGACCACATTTTGTCCCCTAGACTGTAATAATGCCCTGTGTGCCCCTTTGACAGTCACAGTAACCCGAGTTCCCCTATAACAATAAGTGTCCACTTTACATTTAATAATGTCCCAAGTCTCCCCCTGTACATTCCCCTATACACAGAATAATGCCCCTCACTGGATATATACTGACCCCTTAATGTCCCCAAACTATTTAATGGGTCCAACACTGTATGATGGCCCCTAGATAGCATCCATACAGCATAATACACCAGATAGTCCTCAATATAGTATAATGCACCCCCATAGGCAGCCTCTATATTATAATAAACCCCATAGGCAGAGTCTATAATATAATGCACCACCATAGGCAGCCGCTATATTATAATGCACCCCCATAGGCAGCCTCTGTAGTATAATGCATCCCCATAGGGAGTCTCTGTAGTATAATGCACCCCAATATGGAGCCTCTGTAGTATAATGCAGCCCCCATATACAGCCTCTGTAGTATAATGCACCCCCCATATACAGCCTCTGTAGTATAATGCACCCCCATTAAAAAAAAAAAAACAATACTCACCTCCCGGCTCCTGTGCTGCTCACTGTTCTCCCTCTCAGCGTCTGACAGCGGGCGCCGGCAGGTGATGTCATCGCGCCCGCTGTCAGACGCTGAGAGGGGGATTATGGGAGAGAAGGAGCGCTCGCTCCTTCTCTCTCTATGCGGTCAGCTGTATCGGCTGATGCCGATACAGCTGACCCTCCGATGACGGGTGGGGGGCCCACTGCTGGCACCGGGCCCCCCCAACGCCTGTTCAGGCCCCATAGCTTCTGGGCGGCAGAGCAGGAAGATCGATTCTCCCTGCTCTGCCGCAGAATGTAACTGTATCGGCGTGCTGTGCACGCCGATACAGTTACTGTAGCGTAGCTCCGGGTGGGCCCCCTCAGAGCGCGGGGCCCGGGGCCACCGCCCCCTCTGCCCCGCGACCTATCCTTTCAAATCAGGGCCCACCACGCAGGAGCTGGGGCCCACCGGAGGTTTCTCCGGTGGCTCAGTCCGACCCTGCTTGCCAGCCTGATAATACCAGGCCACAGCAGTCTGCTTATCTTTGCTGGTTAACAAAAATAGGGGATCCCGTCGAAAAAATTTGGCGTGGGGTCCCCCCTATTTTTGTTAACCAGCCAGATGAAGCAGACTGCTGAGGCCTGGTTTTTCAGGCTGGTAAGGAGCCAAGATCCATGGACCTTGCCAGCCTGATAATACCAGGCCACAGCAGTCTGCATATCTTGGCTGGTTAACAAAAATAGGGGATCCCCTCGAAAAAAAATTGGCGTGGGGTCCCCCCTATTTTTGTTAACCAGCCAGATGAAGCAGACTGCTGAGGCCTGGTTTTTCAGGCTGGTAAGGAGCCAAGATCCATGGACCTTGCCAGCCTGATAATACCAGGCCACAGCAGTCTGCATATCTTGGCTGGTTAACAAAATAGGGGATCCCCTCGAAAAAAAATTGGCGTGGGGTCCCCCCTATTTTTGTTAACCAGCCAGATGAAGCAGACTGCTGAGGCCTGGTTTTTCAGGCTGGTAAGGAGCCAAGATCCATGGACCTTGCCAGCCTGATAATACCAGGCCACAGCAGTCTGCATATCTTGGCTGGTTAACAAAATAGGGGATCCCTCGAAAAAAAAATTGGCGTGGGGTCCCCCTATTTTTGTTAACCAGCCAGATGAAGCAGACTGCTGAGGCCTGGTTTTTCAGGCTGGTAAGGATCCAATATCCATGGACCTTGCCAGCCTGATAATACCAGGCCACAGCAGTCTGCTTAGCTTGGCTGGTTAACAAAAATAGGGGATCCCTCGAAAAAAAAACGGCGTAGGGGTCCCCCTATTTTTGTTAACCAGCCAAGTAAAATGCAGACTGCTGCGGCCTGGTATTAAAAGACTGTCAAGGCCCATGGATTTTGGCCCTCAACAGCCTGATAATACCAGGCTACAGCAGCCCCACATTTGGCGCATCAAAAGATGTGCCAATTGTGGCACTTTACCCGGCTCTTCCCACTGCCCTGTAGCGGTGGCAAGTGGGGTAATAAGGGGTTAATGTCACCGTTGATTGCACGGTGACAATAAGCCCGGTTAATAATGGATAGGCGTCAATAAGACACCGATCCATTATTAATCCCAAAGTTTTTAAATGTATAAAAAAAAGACAAAGCAAGAAAAAAGTCTTTTAATGAAATAAAAGAGACAACACAGTTTTCATTTCTTTTATTATACTCTCATTCCTGCGACGCCATCGATCTCCTGTAAAAAAAGGAAAAAAACAAACCAACAGTATACCACCTGTCCGACGCAGTCCATAGTAACGACTGTCCCACGACGATCCAGCTCTGCTACATCGCAATGACAGGTAGAGCCTGTCATCGCGACGCAGCACAGCTGATTACCTGCTTTCCCGGCGGTGACGTCATCCGACTGACTGCTTTACGGCCGGGATTACCCAGCAGTCACTGCAGTTATCGCGAGAAACTGCATGTGACCGCCGGGGAAAGATGATGGCGGCCATCAAGCAGTCCAGGCCGTGACCGCGGAGATCTTCTGCCAGGTAAGTGCCGCTGACTCCTGACAGACCCGACCGACGGACACTGACAGTGACAGTGACAATTCCGATTCCGGTATCCGATAAGACGACAATATCGGAACTCGGAATCGAAAGTCCGATACAGCAAATATCGGCCGATACCCGATATTTGCAGTATCGTATCGCTCAACACTACTCCCCAGCAACATGCGTGCTGTCTTGGTGTCATCTTTGATTCAGATCTTTCCTTCTCTCCCCACATCTGATTACTTGGCCGCTCATGTCACCTACACCTCAAAAACATCTCTAGAGTGAGACCTTTTCTTACTTTTGACTCAGCAAAAATCCTTACTGTAGCTCTTATTCATGCTCGTCTGGACAATTGCAAATCTTTACTAATCGGTCTTCCTCTTACTAAACTCTCCCCTAAATGCAGCAGCCAGGATCATATGCCTCACCAACCACTACACCAATGCCTCTTCCCTGTGCCACTTGTTGCACTGGCTACCCATCCGATACAGAGTTCAATATAAACTTATCACTCTCACCCACAAAGCGCTTCATGGTTTACACCCCCCTATATTTTCTCCCTCATCTCAGTCTACCACCCTACTAATGCCCTCTGTTCTGCTAATGACTTAAAACTAAAATCCTCAATAATTCAAACCTCCCATTCCTGTTTCTAAGACTCCTTGTGTGCTGCGTCAGTTCTTTTGAATGCACTACCCAGGACAATTTGATTAATTCCCAATAACCACAGTTTTAAGCGTGGCCTAAAATGCATTTCTTTAGACTGGCATTTTGCACCACCTCACTTATCTAACTATCCCTGTTTAGCCCATGCAAAATTTTCTTCAAAATTATGGCCCCCATAGCATGCGTTCACACCCTTCATGCACTTAATAGCCCTCTGTGTCTGTACTTTACACATGCTTGCTGGTGAGCAGTTCATGCATAGTTATGTACATACCGTGCTTAGTATATTATGGCTGTATTGTACAATGTAAGCACATTTTACCATTTAACTTTCGTGTTTCCCCTATTTCCTCAAAGATTGCAAGCTTGTGGACACAGTAGTGTGAATGGACCCCACGTCCATGTATGCACTCTCAGCAATGACAATGTTTGGGAATGTTTCTAATAAGATGTCAGATAATGTCCCGAGGAATCTTCTCCAAGACTTCAATTAGGTCATCATTGAGCTACTGGACAGACTGTGGTGCTATTTGGCAGCTTTGGATGCTCGGGTTCATAATGTCCAAAAGATTCTAAATTGGATTCAAGTTTGGAAAATGTGAGGGTTAGTCAGTGGCATCAACACCTTTGTTATCCAGGAACTGATTGCACATTTTGGTCAGAGGAGAAAAGGCATTGTTCTGCACTATTAGGAACCCAATGTCCACTACACCAGAGTAAAGTCTATCATTGGCTCTGAAGATTTAATTCTGGAACAGCTTTCAGAAGAACAGTTGTTTGATCATCCAAGGATACATAACCCTGGATCATCACAGACTCACTGCCAAGTTGGTCATGCTGGATGATGTTGTAGCAACATAACGTTTACCAAGGAGTCTACAGAATATTTCATGTCTGCCACATGTGCTCAGCTGCACATAAATCCTCAATATCTGATACGGGCACAATAAGGAGATGATACTTAGGGAATATGGATTATGGATCCCAACAAGAAATGAGCTAAATAGCTTCTCGTTATTGTGCCCTTATCAATTATTGAGGATTAATGTGCAGCTTCCTGTGTGCCATGTGTGGGGTATGGACCTATATTGTTGTTTTTTCCCACCATTATGAATTTCTTGTTATCACACTATGTTAATGTGTTAACAAGAGTGTTAATGATGATATTGTGGGTTACCAATTTGTTGCATATTTCATGTATACCTTGAATGAATATACATATTTTGACTATGATTGAATATACAAAGTTTCACTTTTAGCCTTGTGCATATATTTTTTTTCTGCACTACCTGGGTTTTGGTTATGATCATTGACTATAAAGGGTTGTACTAGGGTGTCTTAGAAATACTCTGGTGCACCATATCGTCTATCTTAGGGTGCCAATATCATGGGCAAGGTAGGGTAAGTTTTTTTTTTTTTTTGTTTTTTTTTAGGGTGTACTAATGAAATTTATATCGCCCCTTACTACTCTCCCATGCCATACATTAGAGGACATATTCCTTTTTTTTCTG
This sequence comes from Oophaga sylvatica, assembly GCA_033576555.1. NCBI lineage: Eukaryota > Metazoa > Chordata > Amphibia > Anura > Dendrobatidae > Oophaga > Oophaga sylvatica. Next base: position 52,685,376 of record JARQOD010000006.1, read on the forward strand.
CTTTTCTAGTCTATGTTTACATTTATGTTTTTGTTGGTGCCAAGTTTTTAATGCATATTTAATTAAGATATTATTTAAGGGGATTTGTTTTCGATAGGTAATTTGCAATACAGTCCTTTAAGGTTATTTTGCTTGCAGGTTCAAGTTCCTTAAATGAATTAAAAAATAAAATAAAGCAAAAAAAAAACCTTAAAAGATTAAACCAATTTTTTCTATTGAAACTTAAAATAAATAAAAATTTAAAAAATACAAGATTATTTCACTCACACTTTAATTACCCCCAAAACAATTGAAACATCAGAATTGCCATTTTTCAGTCGCAATCTTTCCCACAAAACATGCAATACATAGCAATCAAAATGTCATATATACCCCCAAATGGTATCCGTACAAACAGCGAGCAAAAAATTGAGCCCTCACACCGTACATCAACATAAAAATAAAAAAGTTACGTATCTTATAATCTAGAAACACAAAAAATGTTTTTTATTAGGTTATAATTTTTTTTAACCCTTATTATAGTTAAAAACCTTATAGGTTTAATATCACTGTAGTCATACTTATCTACTGTATCATATTGCTATGTCATTTTTTCCAAAACAAAATCCCAAAAATAATGGCAGAATATCATTTATTTTTTTCTTTTTTCAGTACATCATATGTTAAGATGAATGGTTTCATTCAAAACTCATCATGCATAAAACAAGCCCTCATATAGCTGTGTCAAGAAAAAAATACAAAAAAATAGGGCTCTTGAAAGGAAGGTACTAACAGAAGAGCAAAACTGAAAAATTGCCTGCTCTTGAAAGGGTTAAAAATAGTCTGTGTGAATAAAGTCTTGTAGACAATTTTTTTTCTACTCCTAATATATGTTTATTCTACTTGTAGTTTGAGTTGCGAGTTGTGGATTTATTGCGTGTGGTCCTAGAGCACAGCAGTGTATACCTTTCTCTTGGATGCTGACACTAGATGTTTACACCTGCTGGATGCTGAATGTGGAATTTTAATGGGGAGTTGTTTGCTCACCTAAACACACACTTCTTTTCATTTCTATTTATCTGTTTGTTTCAGTTGTTGACATCTTTTCACCAAGTTTTTCATGCTTATTGCCCAAATTTGATGTGAACGTTGAAGGTACAATTGGATAAAAAAATAAATGTGTGTGTGTGTGTTTATATATATATATATATATATATATATATATATAGGTGCAAAAAAAATACAGCAACATACAACAAATACAGCAGTAGGTAGACAAAGCAATAATGTTAAGGTGAAAATATTGTAAACGGACCATTTATTCCATAAAGATGAAATGGACAAGTCTTTCTTTATAAACAAAAAATACCCTTCCAACAGAGGGGTCTGTAGCAATGAAATGCAAATGCCAGGTCATATAAGCACATGTATGCAGCGGCTCGTGTAGAACTGGTGTTTTAGCACTACTTGGATGCAGTATGGTGTGGCAATATTATTCAGTCACTCCTAGTCTGCTGACGTAGACTGAGGTTTTAGATTTTGACCAATTTCACGGTAAAAAGGTATGAACTTGTATGAGAATCAAATTATAAGTTTTAAAGGGGTTGCCCCAGATTTTAACATTGATGGCCTATCCTTAGGATCTATGTTTGATCGGTGGGGGTGTGACACCTGCTACTCCACCAGTCTGCTGTTTCTAGTGTCTGCGGAGTCCTGAACTCCTCCGATAGCTGTGTAGTGTGGGTGGATGTGCAGTACCCGCCTGCTGCCACTATTCCATCGAAGGAGCTTTGCAGTTCTGTAACTGAGCAGTTCCGGCTGCTACTGACACCAGGAACAGCTGATGGGCAGGGGTGCTTGGTGTCATACCGCCACCGATCAGTCATTGATGACCTATCCTAAGGATATGAAATCAATGTTAAAGTTCTGGACAACCCCATTAAGATCTCTATTGGCAACATTAAGAGTCAGCTGTGAATTTTACCATTAAGTGCTGCAAGCAGAGATCTTTAAGCGGTAATTCTGTCAGTAATAATATTTTGAAAACATCTTAGACTGTGATAAAATAAAGCAATATCTTGCTAGTCCCATTTGTCTCCATTTCCTGCCGAAGAGATGACGTACTGACTCAAAGACATATAACTGCTGCTACTCACTGACAGGTCACCACTGCAGTCTGTTATTGACTGCTGTATACATACTGTATATACTTACATGTAACTATTGCTAATCATTGACTGCAGAAGGTGTAGAAGGTCACCCCAGCACTCAGTGATTGACTGCTATATAAATGTATACTTACATATAATCATACATACTAATAAAATGCTACAGTCAATGTCATGAGAAGCCAATCAATGTATCATTATGCTTTAGGTTTGTGGCAGAAAAGCCATGCAAACTTGAGAAAATACAAGCTCAATGCAGATGTTGTCCTTCAAGATTTTAGTGCTTCAATGCAACGGTCCTAACCATCGTGTGATTTGGTACCTTTATATTATAGTCTACCTTCCTGTACCAGAAAGTGCCTCTCTACTAGTGAACTTAGTTTACCTTTGCTAATATTCCTCTTGGTGACTGGCTATTGCTCTGACAGCTTTTTCTAAGAATGTCTTATTTAACTGCTGAAAACTCAGAACATATATCAAGGCTTAGCCATTGCTACAAACACCTATCACCCATAATACTGTTTTGGCCAAAAGGTTTCTTCTCCAGGCAATCTTTCTTCCAAATGTCCCAAACAAACAGAAGGGAGCGTTATCAGAGAAATTAGCTTTACCCCAGTCCTCTACAATCCAATTCCTGTACTTCCTATAAAGCAACTTTATTCCTCTGATGAAGCAATGTTTTCTGAAGACTTTTTGGAACATCTAGACGAATTTTTGTCCAGAGAAGAAAAGTTGAACTCTACCATGAGTCATGTATCATGCCAGAAGTAAAGCAGCCTGAGACTATTCATGTGTAGGGTTACTTTTCGTCCAACAGAATGGGCTTACTCTCAACTCAAAGAGGTTTCGTGAACAACACATTGAACTTTTTGGTCAATGGGCAGAAAACTCACCATATCTGATTCCCATTGAGACCCTATGGTCAATCCTCAAATAGAGTGTGAACGAACAAAAGCACAAAAATTGTGATAATAATAAATGATGATAATCTTTATTTATACAATAATAATAATCTTTATATAGCGTCAACAGCGCTTTACAATTAAGGGTCTGATAAACTCCAAGAATTGATTTGGCCAGAATGGGTTGTCATCAAAAAGGATTTGGCCCAGAAGCTGATATCCAGCATGTCAGGGCAAATTGCAGAAGTCTTTGAAAATAAGGGTCAGCACTGTAATTCTTGAGTTTTTATATAAACTTGATGTATTTGTCAACAAAAGATTATGAAATGCTTTTAATTCACAACTTTTTGGCCACCATTGAAGATTTGAGCTTTAGCCTGGTCTTCTGCCATTGTATACGCAAGAAATAGACTTGGGATATTGCAATTCGTTCCTAAATCTTTAGACTGTTCTAAACACCTGTACATCCAATAGCAAAAGGAGGTTTAGAAATCAATGTGCTACTTTCCCAATAGATTTCCTATTTAGACCAGTCAATCCAATTTGTATCTGGTTTACTAATATTCTTTGGGGTACAGAGACTCAATGAATGTGAACAAAGAATGTTTAGAGTTCTGTGACAAAATGACTAATAACTACTATACAGTGAAGTAGTCAACAAAAAGCCACAGTCAAAAAAGGAATTGTCAACACAATGGAATCATTTTCGAGCAATTTGGACAGATGCCGGATGTGTGGATAATACTCAACCATTTCACGTATTTGTCAAACAAAAATAAGTGCATTGAAAGGAATGTGAGCAAGCATGTTCTCAACTGCACTAAATAGTGTTCCTTAGTGTCTAGATGACTCACATATGACTACATTGCAATTAGTTTTAAACAAAAAGTTATCATTTCTCTGAATCAGTTTGTGGAGAACCTCATTGATTTAATTTTAGACACAGATTTACTGGAATAACCCAACACTTTTTTAGAACCAAAGAAGAAAAAAGGAGTTTCAGGCACCTCTATCCATAAATGTAATTTTTATTAGGAATTCATTTAAAAATAGGAGGATCCCAACTGAGGATAAAACCTTACTCATTTCTGGTGTGCACTTCGCATTTAGTTATAAGTACCCTGTGTTATTTTATGCATTATTGCTATTTATTTATTTAATGCAGGGTACATGTTAGAAGCTCATTGTCATGGCTCGGTTTGGGGATTCAATCTGCTAACTTGTTGCTCCTTGGTCGGTTCCTCTGTCTGCTGAGCTATTGCGTTTTCTTCCCTGTGGGAATGCTTATAGTTTCAATTGTCTTTGTTCCCTCTTCTTGGTTTGCTCCTTCTAGGTATTTTCCATTTTCCCATTTTTATCTGCTCTATGACATTCTGGGAGGGGTTTTATATATTCACTCTTCACTGCACTTCCTGCTGGTTATACCTGTAGATGGACTTGGGTTTAGGAGTTCCATCTCTTCAGCTAAGGAATTTACCTTGCACCATTTAAACTCCTGCAGTGAGTCTGTTTGTTTTCCTTTCCAGTGCCTCTTCCTTTCACATCTTTAGGTTTCTGGGAGGTTATTCTTGTTCCTTTTATCTTTGGCTCTCTTTAACTTTCCCTCTCTTCCTTATATGAACGTATTTTAATTTTCTCACCATGGTTTTTCGTATCTTCCTGCACATTTTCCTCTACTCTTGTGGGCAGTGTGTTGCGGCCTTCCTTTTTGGTTCCTCAGGAGGTACAAGAAACCCCTCCATGGCCTTTTAGGGAGCCAGGTTTGAGGTGGTGTTTTTGAGTTGTGCCATCAGGGTTTTCTATCTGAACAGCTAGTTAAAACTGGTGTGGGTGCGGTGTCTCATAGTTGGTATTCCCTTTTTCTGTTACCCATGAGTGAGTTTGTGTTACGTTCATATCACTCATGTCTTACATCTCTGGTTCAGAATAGTCTTTTTTGACTAAAGTATTTGTGCATATCCACAAGAATTCAGTTTGAAAATAAACCTTCTTCTGGAATCTTATATGTGGTTCCTGCAATCCAGTCAAGCTATCGAGTGTTGTCTTCGAGTGAGTATGGTACATAGAGACATCCATATAAATGGTTTGTCAAGTGCTCTACCTTCACATTCTAGTTATGGAGTCAGAAAAAAGTTAAATGAAACATTTCAGAACCACTTAGATTGCATGTGACATCACCTGCTAAACATTGGTGCTATACTCAACTCACAGGGTGTCATGGCGATAACTCACATGCCTCCTCACCACTGCCCTACTCACCGTGGTCACTGCGCAGCTTTTTCTCGTGTCAGGTCATCCCACTATGTTTGCCTCTTGCAGCATTCCTTAGCACTGCTGCTTCTGTAGGAATTAAACCCTGCTGTGTCCTGTAGAGATTAGGTTCCCTGGACTTTCCTGTGCCAGCAGGGTCTATATTAGGCAGGTCCACCCATCATTCCTTGCTCGAATGTTGGTTCCTAGCCTGCTAGCACCCATTTATGCATATCTCCATATTCTCTCTCCCGTTATCGACCCGGCCTGCTTACCTGCTTAGTTTGACTTCTCCATCCCTGACTTCAGTTTTGTATTTTGAACCCATGCTGCCCGCCCGAACTCAGACCGTCTGACTACGTTTCTGTTTCACCCTCCTGTACCTCGTACCCACACCTCTGACACTCCGATCAGCTGCTGCAGTGCTGGAGACAGCTCTGGAGTGATACCTGGTGTTTATCTGTAGCCCAGCCTATCCTTATCATCAAGTCCCTAGCGAAGAGCTAGTAGACACATAGTCACACCCCTCCAGCGTAAGCCTAGCCCGTGTCACAGTGAGTCCACATCCAGCAGCAGTTGTAAACTGTGAGCATTGTACGTGAATTCATTATCCATAAGCCTGCTACAGGTGAAGCAACCTACTGTCTAATCACAAAGTTAGAGATTGGAGCTCAGTTGCTATGAAAGCACGTTTATATTCTTATAGAAATCATTGAAAATGCATAAAATGTGGAAGGTGTAGCAGTAGTACATTACAATTTTTATTCTTCCCTAATTGGATGTATGTAATGATCACACTTTGGTAACATTCTAGTTCTTATATTTTCATAGATAAATTATTCTGAAAACATAAAATGTCATTTAGATATATTGTTTAATTGAAGGATTTTTTTTAAACTTGTAAGGCCAGAGTTCAGATTCTTAGCCTGACTATAGTATGACACACACCAAAAAGCAACACATAGAAAGTGGTTTGGGAGACAGGCTGATAGTCTCTTCTTTATACTATATATGGCATTAGGATAGAAGCAGTGGGGAAATGTGATTTCCACAAATAGGCAATACTCTAAGGGGCTCGCTAAACAGGCTGCATAAGTTTATTACTTTGAAAAAAATGCAAAGATTTGTTTAGATAGGAGGACCAAATGCTGTCAGTATATATACAGTGTATATATATATATATGTGTGTATATATATATATATATATATATATACGGTATATATCATTCAATATGTATATATATTATTCCAAAAAAATACTGTCCAGCACATAGGAGAGTAGTACATTTACATTTTAGAAGGATATTAACATTAAATACTGTATATATGTGTGTGTGTCTTAATGAATCTATACACACTATATATATATATATATATATATATATATATATATATATATATATATATACAGTATATAGGTTCCATTTAACACTACATCAAGGTGACCCTATTCGGGAATGTCCTAACCCTTAGTATTAAAACCTTACCATATGTCAAATGATGTAAATAAGAGCCAAGCAGTAATACAGTCACCTTGATGCAGTGGGATGGCTTTTTTTTTTAATCAAAATTATGTTAACTACCAGAAGCGCCCTAGGTTATTTTCGCTCCCTATTGCTATTTATTTATTTACTGAAGAGTGTTCATAAGCCAAAGTGTTCAAAACCAAATTTTTTAAAAGGTAATATATTGGCGTCAAGAATTTTTTTTTCAGTTTGGGTATTCATAAGAGAAAGGGCTATCAGGAGAACTATACTACATTTCTAATTGGAGGTAATATTATTATTATTACACCTACTCCATATTGATATAGGATCTTGGAGATGGTAATAGCCCCCTTTAATTCTACTTTCATCCTTAAAAACCATAAAATTATTAGATTCAAAAGCTGTCTGGGGCTATGGGGAGAGAATTGAGTGGACTTATACAGTCATCAAATAAGTAGAAAAAACGTCAGCACTTTAATAGCTGCAAGTGAAGAAAGTAACTGAAAATATATAATAGGTACAGAAGGGCTTCAAAACCAAAATCATAGAATCATGCCCTATAGGCAATCCTTTATTGATAAAATACCTCAATGGGTAGCACCCAAAAACAACCGTGATATAAAAAAAAAAAACAAAGTGTATTCCTAACTTAAAAGCTATGGGGATAGCCTAGAGTCCCTGATGTAGGTCTGGGCTGTCACCTGCCTAACAGCGGAGGTTGGCACCCTAGGGGGAAGCGTTGTGGCGCCCCCGCTCCACGATGGCTGACCCTAGGGTCCCTGTTAGGCCCTTACACCTTAGGGGATACCTCTACCCAGATAGTAGGGAGACCCCTAACATTAATACAGAGACCAGCTAACATTAAGGCTAAGTGCACACGATCAGGAATAATTGTGTTTTTTTCGCGGTTTTTCCGCGGTTTTCCGCGGTAAAAACGCGATAAAAACGCAAGCATTAAGCATCCTATACATGTTAATTGATTCCGCATGTTTTGGCCACATGTTGCGTTTTTTTTCCGCGAAAAAAACGCTTCGCGGAAAAAATAGCAACATGTTCATTAATTTTGCGGAATGTAAGCGGTTCATGTGCGGTGGTACCCAGGGTCTGGAGGAGAGGAGACTCTCCTCCAGGCCCTGGGTACCATATCCCTGGTAAAACAATAATTAAAATAAAAAATAATGATATTCTCACCTTCCGGCGGCCCCCGCAGCCTTCCCGCGGCCCCCGCAGCCTTCCCGCCTTCAGCGACGCTCCCGGCAACTTCCGGTCCCAAGAGTCCTTTGCGAGAATCACCCAGATGGCATAGCGGTCTCGCGAGATGCTACGTCATCGGTGTGATTTGTCGCAAAGCACTCCTGGGACCGGAGTTGCCGGGAGCGTCGCTGAAGGCGGGAAGGCTGTGGGGGCCGCCGGAAGGTGAGAATATCATTATTTATTATTTTTTTTATTATTTTTACATTAGATCTTTTTACTATTGATGCGACATAGGCGGCATCAATAGTAAAAATTGGTCACACTTGTCAAACACTATGTTTGACTCGTGTGACCAACCTGTCAATCAGTTTTCCAAGCGATGCTACAGATCGCTAGGAAAACGCTAGCATTCTGCAAGCTAATTACGCTTGCAAAACGCTATTATTCTGGCGGGAATCAGCATACAAAAAACGTGCGTATTTCCTGCGGGAGAAGTGCGGGATTGCCGCGGAAATTTCCGCGGCAATTCCGCAACGTGTGAACTTAGCCTAAAGGTGACCCTAAGTCCCCAAAGTATTAAAAACAGTTCACAACACACGGGGTGGTAGGAAGTATAATGGAGATTGGCACAGATCTGCTGTACAACACTGCTAGTATACAGCAGCCTCCTTTTATGAACAGGAGTTATGATAAAACTGCCTTCTTGTGCCACAGCTTAATGAAAGTGAATGTGAACAGTCTCATACTTGTTCACTCACTAGTCCAAGCTCCTCCAGTGTATGGGAAATCTAAATGTGTGTGCATACCAGACAGTCAAATATAAGCTAAGATGCAATCTATAATTGTCAGCTATTGGACCAAAAGTCTAGTCTGAACTTATAAACACACTGAAAGAATGACTAGAGCATATAATGACTGAAATAAATAAGACGCATCGGCGTCATGAGAAGGTCATTGACACTTGATTTTAGTGTCGTGTTAGGGGATAGCAATATTTAAAGATAAATGTATAAGGCAGCAAGATATAATTGATGTATACAGATATAACATTCCTACAGGTATGGTGCTAAATGGGGAATAGGTATATATATTGCCTTCCTGTACGTATAATACTAATCACCCCTCATCATGATGTGGATACACTGAGAAACTCAATTATAAAATGTTATTAATAAGAAATGCGTAACGATACTCATCATTTGCACTACTAGTCTCTGCACCATGTCATTTTGACACCGGACATCTGTACATCTGGCCTCCTGATGAGCCCATGGGGCGAAACGCGTTGAGGCGCTACTATTGATGGTGGTGGGGTGACCATGAGAAATGATGAGTATCGTTACGCATTTCTTATTAATAACATTTTATAATGGAGTTTCTCAGTGTATCCACATCATGATGAGGGGTGATTAATATTATACGTACAGGAAGGCAATATATATACCTATTCCCCATTTAGCACCATACCTGTAGGAATGTTATATCTGTACCTTTCTCCTATTCGGTACATCGGGCATTGCTAGGGAAGGTATACATCAATTATATCTTGCTGCCTTATACATTTATCTTTAAATATTGCTATCCCCTAACATGACACTAAAATCAAGTGTCAATGACCTTCTCATGACGCCGATGCGTCTTATTCATTCCAGTCATTATATGCTCTAGTCATTCTTTCAGTGTGTTTATAAGTTCAGACTAGACTTTTGGTCCAATAGCTGACAATTATAGATTGCATCTTAGCTTATATTTGACTGTCTGGTATGCACACACATTTAGATTTCCCATACACTGGAGGAGCTTTGACTAGTGAGTGAACAAGTATGAGACTGTTCACATTCACTTTCATTAAGCTGTGGCACAAGAAGGCAGTTTTATCATAACTCCTGTTCATAAAAGGAGGCTGCTGTATACTAGCAGTGTTGTACAGCAGATCTGTGCCAATCTCCATTATACTTCCTACCACCCCGTGTGTTGTGAACTGTTTTTAATACTTTGGGGACTTAGGGTCACCTTTAATGTTAGCTGGTCTCTGTATTAATGTTAGGGGTCTCCCTACTATCTGGGTAGAGGTATCCCCTAAGGTGTAAGGGCCTAACAGGGACCCTAGGGTCAGCCATCGTGGAGCGGGGGCGCCACAACGCTTCCCCCTAGGGTGCCAACCTCCGCTGTTAGGCAGGTGACAGCCCAGACCTACATCAGGGACTCTAGGCTATCCCCATAGCTTTTAAGTTAGGAATACACTTTGTTTTTTGTTTTTTATCACGGTTGTTTTTGGGTGCTACCCATTGAGGTATTTTATCAATAAAGGATTGCCTATAGGGCATGATTCTATGATTTTGCAAGTGAAGAAAGTAGCTTTATTCAACTGAACCGAACCATGGGCAAACAGATTAAGCCAACATTTTGGCCAAATAGGCCCATTCTCAAGGTATATCTGTTTAGGAAAGGGTCGGAGGGTTTACTTGTGCCATATGACTTAATCCGCACTCCCATAGACCTTAAAGGGGTGGTCCGAAGGCAAAGTAATTTTCAATGTAAATCCCTATCTGTATACATGTAGTGCCATAAAGTAAACTATTTTCTAGTAAATGTGCATTAAAATTTCCCTACCATTCCCTAATTACACTATCTAACTGCCTTTCTATTTTTTCCCCCTACTTACATTTTGATGTCGCTCTGTTTGAGAATCCGAATGCATGTTGGAATATAATACTCGAACGTAGTGTTATGCTCCTCCAAGAAACGAACAGTGATCAGTGACGCTTGTTTCACGGGCTGGGCTAGTCCCTGTGCACTGTGTGATGTGCACTGTGATGGTGTGCTCTGTAGCCGGCTCAGATCAGCACTAATGAGCTGGAAACAGAGCACATTGTCAGAATAAGGACACAACAGGGACTAGTTGCCCCTGAAACAAGTGTCACTGATGAGGTTTTGTTTCAGGGAAGAGGCAGAGGCTGCGACAGTGACCGCAGCCGCTGCTCCCTCATGACGCTACATTTGTATAGCTCAGCGTGCGCTGGGATTCTCAAATGCGGCATAATCAAAAAGGAAGTAGGGAAAAAAAAGAACAGAAAAACATTTATCCAGTGTAGTTAGGGAAGGATAGGGAATTTTTAATGTAATTATATTAGAAAACAGTTTAGATTATGGCATTAAATAGATAGGGATTTGGAATGAAAATGACTTTACCTTCTCACCATCACTTTAAAAGCTTATTTACATATAAGAAAATGGCTTCTCTGGAATAAGACGTCAGAATACAGATATCAAGGTGTAATTGTATTCAGCTTCCTATGACTTACATTCTCATATCGATGGCTTAGGGGTGTTGATCATAATGACACATTGCTTTTAAGTCAGTGCTGTACCATTGGTAAGGCATACAGAATTCTTATTTGAGGAACAAAAACTCTCAATATGCCCTTACTATTATGCAGAAAGGATTTGTTAACAATTTGAGTCTCACCCTTTTATTTACGGGTTAGGCATATAGAACATTTGCTATTCCTCTTATGTATATACTGTATATATTAAAGAAGAGTGGACAGGGCGCTACCTGACGCGATTTTGTAATTTGCTTAAAAGACGCTTAAAAGTCGGTTTTATAACTTGTACTTAAAGTGCTGTCAGTCTTTCCACTTGCCCAGTGATCATTCCTCAAAAGGTCATTTGCCAATGCCCAAACGATGAACTATGTAGAGTACTGTGTTATAGAAGAGGTGAATGATGTTACCAAACCAAAGTGACCAGAGAGGTCAGCGGCAGCACACAATCTGCAGAAGACAAAACGTTAGAAATGTCCTCAGGGAGAGATGGAGAAGGGCAGTGAGTTCACAGCATCCGTTCCTGTAACTTCTATTACTCACGATAAATATTACATAATATACCTTTTCTGTTTAACTGATTTCTCAGTGCTTTTTTTTTCTTCTTACAGAAACTACATTCATAGTTTTAGGCCATAACACAGCTGGGTATTTTTGGTTTAGGACAGACAGATGTGTGAGAATATAGCAATGTGCTCTCCATTCTCTGAAAAACTCTGGACTACAAATGTTCTATCAATGTTCTTAGAACTTCAGCTTTGATTTAACCTACAAACTCTCTTTTTTTTCCTAAAAGCAAATGACTTGGCTAGCATAATTTAAGAAATCTGGGGCCTTTTCATGGAAGTGAGTAGATACATTTCACTTCTGATTTAGCCAAATCGAAGCAGATTTGTCATCTTAGGCTGCTTTCACACATCAGTTTTTTGACGTCAGGCGCGATCCGGCGTGTTTTTAAAAAAATGCATCCGGTACTGGATGCGTTTTTTTTGGCATTGACTTTCATTAGCGCCGGATCGCGCCTGACGTCATTGCGTTGCATCTGTTTTTGTCCGGAACCGGCGGAAATGTACATTCCGGCGGCCGGACAAGACGCTGACTGCAATGTTTTTTTTTTTTTTCCGGAGCCGCCTGATAGTGCCTGAAGCGGCGCATCAGGTGGCCGGAAATAATACAAGTCTATGGAACCGGACCAGTCTTTTGTGAAATCCGTCAAAAGACTGATCCGGATTCTGGAAATCAAGGTCTCTCTCTCTCTCCTCGGTCCGGACATGCGTACCTGCATTTTCCACATAGAAGATTTCTTTATCCGGGTTGAAAAGGTCAGGTCGGATCCGGCAAGAAAACTGATCAGTTGCATCAGTTTTCTTAAAATCAGCGCCGGATCCGTCCTATCAGGCATACAACGGATTATGCCTGACACAAAAAGACTGATGTATGAAAGTAGCCTTAAAAGGAACCTGTCAGCATTTTTTTTTTTACATATGGAAGCAATCCAATATGCTAGTCAAGAGATATTTAGCATAGATGCCATATGCAAATCATACTGGAAATGCACTGGGGGCGTGTCAGTGCACTTAGAAGAAGCCATCCGAATGCACGGACACGCCCACAGTTTACTTCCATCCTTATTTGCATATAGCTTCTACACTTAATTTCTTGAATGAAGCAAGCAAAGTAAAAAATAGTAAACTTTAGCCCATGTTTGACCTTCTTTCCGGTGGTGTCCACACTGCACTATTGTGTCTGGAGAAAAGATGGACACTGTTGGAATGGAGGTCAATTTGGATCTAAAGCTTCATACTTTAGACTCCATTTGTCTCATTCACGTGTATACATACGTCGGAATATGAGGTTTGGCTGTTCAGAAAGAAGATTATGAAAAAATCCCAAAAAGGAGCAGAGAGTGATGGGAACCTTAGAGAAGAGTGAGTGTGGACTTTATGTGTTTTATGAGGACAATATATTGTGAATCGACACCTCAATGCTAAGAAATAGAAAGAAAATAAAGATTATAAAGAATAAGCATATAAGTAACACTAATAAAAAAAAGTTTTGCGTGTAAAAGTCAGAGCTGCTGAAAGTTAATGCATTACTTTATATGGTGAATACATGGGTTCCTCATGGGTACTTCACAGAGGCATGTATTTTACTTACACAGCAGTTGTGATTGGCTCTATATGCCTCAATTGGCTGCACTGATTGGCTGAAAATATTGCAACCATAGGCCACTTTAACCCAACAGTCAATTGTATAGATGTAGTGTTGAGCGAACGTGCTCGGATAAGGTGTTATTAGAGCATGCTCGAGTGCTAACAGAGTATCTTCAGTGTGCTTGAGTCGCCACGGCTGATTGTCTCGGTGCTGTTCAACAGGCGCAACGCATGCAGGGATTGCCTAACAAATAGGAAATCCCTACATGTGTTTTGGCTGTTGAACAGCACCAAGACATGCATCCGCGGTGACTCGAACATAGTATTCGAGAACATCAAAGATACTCTGTTAGCACCCGAGCACTTCCACTCATCACTAGGTAGGGGCATTAAAGTGCAACAGGGGAATAATGGTGCACACTTACAGTGTAATTGCACTGAAATTATAGAAAATCATTTAGAGATTTGGCAGAGTCCTAGTGCTCTGTGTAACCACGGCCCACCACTGAATATCAGCTTTCTACCTATGTGCAGTGTACACAGAAAGCTGCTAATCAGTGGGTTATACAGAGCTCAGCATTCTGAGAACTGCTCTCTCTTTACCAGAGAAAATAGTTATTGTTTCAAAACGACAGCAAGTAGATATGCAAGTGACACATCACAGGAATCAGGGTCTCTGCCCCTACATGAAGCAGCTGTTAGCTTACATAGTAAATGTTACAGTAAACAAAGACATTTTAAAAATATTATCACTTACCAACCTGAATTTTTCATTTGTTCTGAACAGTCCATTCACAAATCAGTTATTTACATCAAATGGGAAAATATAATAAAATACAATATAGTATAATAAAATATAATATCATATAAATACTCGCGCTCTGTAACTAGTTTGCATTGACTTTCTTAGTCCACTTCATTACAGCAGCGCCTTCTGAGATAGTAATTCACATACTAATTCACCTTAAATACAACTTTGCATATTTGAAGGGGTCAGTAGCACAAATCCACATGGAAGCAATTTTCAAGAACCCCATCAGTCACTTAATTATTCTTTTCTAGCTCCATTAATCTTTTGACCATTATAGGGGCTTGTCTGTCCCACTGCACTATGTCTTGCAGTCTTGTTCTGACTTTCCACCAGCTAGTGTAAAGATAGATACTTTAAAGACTTGATCACATATGTAATGCATTAAGTATCAGCACACAAACACACCCCTGTGTAAGTAAGGTTATAAGTTCCATATGTATTAGTCGTTGCCTTGGTGAAGATTTTTACAACAATCTTTTAATATTCATTACATACTGAGTGTTCTCGCTGCCAAAATCTCACCCAACTACTAAGTGCTATTCAAAAGTAGTAAAAAAAAAAGTTTTGAAATACTTTCCCATTTTCTCTCATGTTTTCAAACTTCTAAAACTTTTTCATTAATTTTGTAATTTTTTTTTCTTGCGTATCAAATAAGATCACTGCGCAGTTTACACTATTAATCCAGACAAACCTTACACCCCCTATAAATCCCTTAGGGATGGTGCAAAGTGTAGTTAAAAGTAGTAGCATTTCCTCGGCAGTAATGTGTGCAATGTATTATCGTAGAGGCCAGCACATGTGTTTTCAATCATGCAAAGGCCTATACTTTCTATTAGATGTCAGCACAATTGAAGTTACCATGTAGCGTGAGGGGTCCCCTTAATCACAGTGATTGTAGCTGTTGAATTTAGCAAATGGAACAGTTTTTAAAAGGTTAAACTATGTGATTTATTGTACAAACCCTGGGTCCTCAGCAAAGAAACTTAAAGCACCCTAGCACATTGGGGCTTTTAGGTATGAAACATCTTAATTCGGGAATATGAAGTGTAATACATTTGCTGTTGACATAAGAAAATTTTTTAATGTTGGTTATCATTTGGCATCCAAATATCATCTTTCCAACATTTTCTACAGCAGAGCTTCAGAAAAAGCCCTGCTTGCTGTCTTTGGGTCATATTTGACACAGAACTTTACTTCATTCCCTATATCCAATCAATCACTCACTTATGTCATCTGCACCTAAAAAACCTGACCTATTCTCGCCTTTGAAACTACAAAAACTCTTACTGTTGCTCTAATTCTTTCTCTTCTGCTACTGCAACTCTGTACAGATCGATCTCCCTAACAAACATTCTCCTCTCCAATCTGTCCTGAATGCTACAGCCACAGTAGTATTTCTGTCCAGCTGCTACACCTGTGCCACCACCTTGTGCCAGTTATTGCACTGGTTATTCATTCACTACAGAATACAATACAAACTTATCTCTCTCACCCACAAAGGTCTCTTTAGTTCTGCACCACGCTACATCTCCTCCCTCATCTCTATCTATCACCCTATCCGTCCTCTCTGTTCTACAACTGATCAAAAACTAACATACTCCATAATCCAAACCAACCTCCCACCTCCAATTCCAAAACTTTTCTCTTGCTGCACCAGTGTTCTGGAATGCACTACCCCAGACGGGCCGACTAATTCCTAGCCACCACATATTTAAGCGTATTTTAAAAACACATATCTGTAGACAGGCTTGTCACTTTACTTCACTAAACTAACTCTTCCGTGTTCACTCTTTCTAAATTCGGTCCTTCCTATTCATTTGTCATTCATTTTAACTGTACTCACACAGATACTGACTTGTGCCCGGATCATGCAGCTTATTTGAAATGCCCTGTTTGTTATATTGAAGGCTGTACCATACGCGACAAGCACTTTTTACCTATTGTGTCCCCCCTATTTCTTTATAGATTATCAGCTTGTGAGCAGGGCGCTCACTCCTCCTGTAACTGATGAACTATGCACTGTCACACTTAGGGCCCCGTCTCGCATAGCGAGATCGCTGCTAAACAGCGATCTCAGCAGCGATCTCGCTATGTCTGACATGTACCAGCGATCAGGCCCCTGCTGTGAATCGCTGGTCGTGTCAGAAATGCCAGGACTTTTTTTTGATCGCTGGTTTTTGTCGCGACCACGCACCACAATTGTGGGTTACCAGGGCAATGGGGTACCCAGAGCCGAGCCCATGGAAGTCTATGGGGTTGTCACGGATAGCGGTGGCTCGGTCTGTGGCCCTGGCGGTCCAGCGTATGTTGGGGGAATATTATTTACAGGGGATTAGTATATAACAGTTCGTGACGCCACCTGTAGTTGTCTGATCACTGAGACCAGCGCTGCTGAATAGAACTCTGAGGGGATGTTATAGCAGCTAGGTGTTGGGTCCCCCACAGGTGGGACTGTCCCTCTGAGTCTATGGTGATTGTAGTAAGGAGATGTGGATAAATGACACAGTCTCAGACAATAAAGCTTCTTTCCATACCTTTTACTTTCAAGTTGTTTAGGCAGGTCCCGGGAAGCTGTTGGGGTGGATGGAGGATGCGTTTCGAGGTAACGGCTGAGCAGGTTAGAGGCCTCCTTAACTTTCCATGTAACGAGTCCAACTTGCATAAAGCTAAGTTCACTCAAAAACTCCAGCTAATTCTGTAGCTGTACTGCCCGGTCAGCATAGTGGTCGGAGCCTTCCAAGTGATGGAACTAGGTTCTTGCTTTTGTCGTGCACAGACTCAAAGTCCCTATTCCACCTGACCCCTGTTACGTACCGACAATAGGCTTGTTCCTGTGACCTGAAGTCCAGCGAACCTCTGGTTTTTCCTATCACTACGCCTGAAGCTGTAGCGACACTTCGGTCCCCAGTGACCGGTGAACAGTGCGGACAATCCAATGTCCAGGGCACTTCTAGAATTCCTTTCCACTGCGCCCTTCGCCCTGCTCGCGCTCTTAACATAAGCACTCCACACTTCCTATGGTAATACCAGTCAATTCTTTCTTGCTTCTTCCTTAGAGCTCGCTAACAGATTCTCAGTATTCTCCTAGTTCAGGAGCACGTCGACTGAACTTCACTGTCCTTGAGACAGGCGACTGAAGTCTCTGCTGCTAAATCTTCTTTCTTCCTTAATTGTCTCTGTCTTCTGGTTAGGCACAGCTCTGACTAGGCTAAGGTGAACTGGTTCACCCCTACTAGCCTCCACTTTCTGAACTGCTGACAGGATCTGGCTGAACTTCTTCCTCCCTCCAAGTCCAGGCTAGACACTGACTCCCAGTCAACAACCACCACCACACTAAAAACTCTCAACAACTGAATAACCCTTCCTTATATATCCTGTGGGTGTGTCTAAAGGTGTGTGATAGAGTGAATGGATATCAAGCATTAAACCATTACCTGTCCACGCATCCTCCTGGTATTGTGTGCCTTACATACCAGGGCTACACATTCCCCTTTGGTAAAATACAGCACTCCCGGGCTGTGAAATAGAAAAAAGAAAGAATTTTTGTTTTGCATTTAAAACATTAACATTAACTCATCCCATCAGGGAGGTACGAATCACTTGAACGTTACATTATGTATAGTAAGAAAATACAAGAGAAGACACATCAATACGTTTGCAATATTCTTGTGAAGGACCCGCACCAAACCTTCAACGTGGGTCCTGGGTGGGCTGCAGGACATCTGACTGCAGACCTCGCTCAGTGCCACACCATACGGGTTTTATGTTCAGAGGTAATAATTGTGCTGTGGTTTTATTGTAAAACCAAGATAGGGCACAAAGTGCAACTATTTACAATTTTTGGGCTAAAAGTGTCCATAGCCACCAGTTCTTTGGCATAGTAAATATTTTCAAGTAACTTCACATTTTCAATAATACAGTAAAACTCTGTAAAGTGCAAAAACTCCCATTATCAATTTTCAAAACTCTTTATCAACTTCTGTATCTGGTACCCAGCCGGGTATTCTACTTATTGCGAAATATGTATACATTACATACTGATATCACAGGTGCAAATTATTTTTAACTTTTATAAACTATTCACATATATCCAAAGTGGTAAACCCTTGATTGGGTCCTACCGATATTTACTTTTTATTAATCTCAATTACACTTTCCATGCCGGGGGCTGGAACGACGCGATGATCCTTAGATCCCATGACACACAAGTCGTGACTTGCTATTAACGTTTGTGTTGCTGCAGTCCTCGTGCGAACCACTGGGGGCGCAACGGATATCTCTTCATTACAAGACGCCAATTGCGTCGCTGCTGGTGCCGCTAAGTCCGGCGGTGCTATTGATGATCTGAACGGGGTCGCAGGTTGCGATCTAATGTGAGGTACCGGTAGAGAATAAGATTCAGGGGGCGATGCAGGGGCACAGTCTGGTGCAGCAGGAGCTCGGGACTGTGACGCGCCGGCAATGGTGACGTTACCAGCTACGGGGACGGGGTCACGGACGATTTCCACATTAAGGGCATACCACCCCTTCAGGCCCCAGTGCCTTGTGTATTTGACTATGTCCCCGTTGTACAGGTCCCTCCTGGGATGGCCTTGCGGTAGGTGGGATTCCACGTCCCTGCGGCTGACAAAGATCCCCGGGTAGAGGCCCGGTTCACGGATGAAGCCCCAGCCCTTGCGGAGCTGGAACTCCGTAACACTCCCCTGTCGCCGTGGTTCCCGTAAGGTACCTTTGTCGCGACGGACAGTCTCCTTGTCGGCAATCAGCTCCTCCTGCTGCTGCTGTCTGTTGCGCTTGCTCTGCCGTTCCTCCTCCTGTCGTTGTTGCCACTCGCTTTCCCACACTCCGGCGTATGCGACGTCATCAAGTCGCTCCATCGCGTCCCAGTTAATTTCAGGTAACGACGGGCAAGATCCCTCCGGTGTCCCTACCGGGGAACAATCATCTGCTGCGGCCTCCTGGCCGGGCGGGCGTTCTGGTACTGGCTGGACCTCCTCAACCTCCTTCGCCTCCACCGCTCCATCGGTGGGATCAGGGTCGGTCCTTTTGGGGGTAGCCTCCGGTTGCTCCTTAGCCTTGGGCAGCAGAAGTTTGGGCAATTCAAATGGCGGAGGGTCGTCGAAGGGAGAGAACACCGCGTCCCACAGCCGCCGCTGTATCTGGTTACGCCGGCGTCTCTCAATCTCCTCCATGCCAGGTTGTTGCAGGATCATTTTCTTTAACCTTGCGTTTTCTTCTCCAATCTCCAGCAAGGTTTGCTGCAGATGCCGGACCACAGATGGCTCCGGTTCCAGTGGCAGCTTGGCTGGGGATCGGGGCCTGCCTTCCACCGCTTCCCTGCTCGGCTGCACACGTCCTGCCTCCATCATGTTCCAGAACATCTCCTGGTTACTTTTAGGAACACACTGGTTCTCTCCGTGGAGGCGGGCTTTGCGTCTCCTCCTCCTTGGATTGGGATGAAGAGGAGGCGTATTTCTTTTGCAGTAGGGCAGGACCGTATATTGTAATAGCACTTTGAGAGGGCAGGCATTTTCTTCGCGCCTTAGGGGGCACACGCCCACGAATCCACGCCCACCTTCTTCTCCGGCGCCTCAGGGCGCGAATATGGCGACAAAGATGGCGATATTTGGCGCCAAAAGTGTAAACAGTCCTTTTTCCACAAAACACTCCACAGGCACACAGGGCTCGCAATTCTGCAAGTTTCGGATCCTGTTCGTGACGCCAAGTTTTTGTCGCGACCACGCACCACAACTGTGGGTTACCAGGGCAATGGGGTACCCAGAGCCGAGCCCATGGAAGTCTATGGGGTTGTCACGGATAGCGGTGGCTCGGTCTGTGGCCCTGGCGGTCCGGCGTATGTTGGGGGAATATTATTTACAGGGGATTAGTATATAACAGTTCGTGACGCCACCTGTAGTTGTCTGATCACTGAGACCAGCGCTGCTGAATAGAACTCTGAGGGGATGTTATAGCAGCTAGGTGTTGGGTCCCCACAGGTGGGACTGTCCCTCTGAGTCTATGGTGATTGTAGTAAGGAGATGTGGATAAATGACACAGTCTCAGACAATAAAGCTTCTTTCCATACCTTTTACTTTCAAGTTGTTTAGGCAGGTCCCGGGAAGCTGTTGGGGTGGATGGAGGATGCGTTTCGAGGTAACGGCTGAGCAAGTTAGAGGCCTCCTTAACTTTCCATGTAACGAGTCCAACTTGCATAAAGCTAAGTTCACTCAAAAACTCCAGCTAATTCTGTAGCTGTACTGCCCGGTCAGCATAGTGGTCGGAGCCTTCCAAGTGATGGAACTAGGTTCTTGCTTTTGTCGTGCACAGACTCAAAGTCCCTATTCCACCTGACCCCTGTTACGTACCGACAATAGGCTTGTTCCTGTGACCTGAAGTCCAGCGAACCTCTGGTTTTTCCTATCACTACGCCTGAAGCTGTAGCGACACTTCGGTCCCCAGTGACCGGTGAACAGTGCGGACAATCCAATGTCCAGGGCACTTCTAGAATTCCTTTCCACTGCGCCCTTCGCCCTGCTCGCGCTCTTAACATAAGCACTCCACACTTCCTATGGTAATACCAGTCAATTCTTTCTTGCTTCTTCCTTAGAGCTCGCTAACAGATTCTCAGTATTCTCCTAGTTCAGGAGCACGTCGACTGAACTTCACTGTCCTTGAGACAGGCGACTGAAGTCTCTGCTGCTAAATCTTCTTTCTTCCTTAATTGTCTCTGTCTTCTGGTTAGGCACAGCTCTGACTAGGCTAAGGTGAACTGGCTCACCCCTACTAGCCTCCACTTTCTGAACTGCTGACAGGATCTGGCTGAACTTCTTCCTCCCTCCAAGTCCAGGCTAGACACTGACTCCCGGTCAACAACCACCACCACACTAAAAACTCTCAACAACTGAATAACCCTTCCTTATATAACCTGTGGGTGTGTCTAAAGGTGTGTGATAGAGTGAATGGATATCAAGCATTAAACCATTACCTGTCCACGCATCCTCCTGGTATTGTGTGCCTTACATACCAGGGCTACACAGTCTCCCGCTGGCCAGCACGCATCGCTGCGTGTGACAGGCAGGAGACCAGCGATCTCCTGGTAACCAAGGTACACATCGGGTATCCAAGCGCGGGGCTGTGCCCGGAAACCTGACGTGTACGTTGGATACCTGCGCGCTGCTGCAGGGGAGATTTTAACCAAGGTACACATCGGGTTTCCATGCACTGCGCAGCGCCTGGAAACCCGACGTGTACCTTGGTTACCAGCTCCCTGCATCAGTGCTCTGGTATCCAACATACACTGCGGGTAACTAGGCGACGTTACCCGCAGTGTCGCTGTCCTGATCGCTGCCTGAGCTGCCAGTTTGGCAGCTCAGCAGCGATCATGTAGCGACACACCAGCGATCCTGATCGTTGTCGGGATCGCTGGTGTGTCGCTATGTGAGACGGGGCCCTTAGCAATCGCACTAGCAATCACGACAACGACACGACCTGGCGAGATCGTTGGTGCGATCGCTATATGGTTGCTAGTTAGCTTCCAAACATAAAGATCTCATCAGAGATCAGCGATCTGTATAACGACCTCTGCGGTCGTTGGGAAAACCTAGTCCCGCCTGCGCCGCTGGTAAAGTCGTTCATAAAGGGTGTCACACTCAGCGATTCAGGCTCACCAGCGGGACACCAACGACCAAAAAACGTCTCAGAACGTTCATGAACGATCAGCGACATCTCAGCAGGGGCCACATCGCCGCTACATGTCACACACAGCTGCGTCGCTAACGAGATCGCTGCTGCATCATAAAATCGCTGACGCTTTAGCGATCTCGTTAGCGATCTCGCTTAGTGTGACAGTACCTTAAGTGTGACAGTGCCTTAATGTTTGCTTCACATTAAGAGTCTGTCTAAGAGACAGTTGAGCAGATAACTCAGAAAACTGTTTATTTCTTGCTCTATGTCCTGTAACTATAATGCACATGTATACATTACACTGTATTTTTATGATGTATTATGGGATAGTTGCATATCTTTGGATCCTGGTTGCGGAACTTGAGGTAGTGGGGTGAAGTGCGAGTGCTGCAACATAATAGAAATGATTAGTTCCTTAATAGTGATGAGCGAGTATGCTCGTTGCTCGGGTGTCCTCCTTGGGCGTGCTCGGAGATTTAGTTTCTGTCGAAAAGCTGCATGATTTGCGACTGCTAGACAGCCTGAATACATGTGGGATTCCCTAACAAACAGGCATTCCCCACATGTGTTCAGGCTGTCTAGCAGCTGCAAATCATGCAGCTTCGGCAACAAAAACTAAATCCCCAAGCACGCCAAAATACTCGGAGGACACAAGAGCAATGAGCAATGAGCATACTCGCTCATCACTTTTACTTAACTGTCAAATAATGGGAGGAGGTGCCAGGTACAGAATGCATTTGTCAGCCTATCAAGAACAAGTTAGTTCTGGTGAGTCTTCAAGGTATACAAGAGTTGTCAGCTCATAATGGAGTCACTTATGGGTGGATGGAGTGAGATTTGGAAGAGACTACTACTAAGTTGAGTAGAGGTAATGTGAGCATGGGAGGCGTCAGTGAGCAGTATATAGAGGTGTATTGGCTGTCATATGGTATGGCCTTGTTGGTTTATTTCACTGTTATGGTGGGATGAAAATAAAAGTGTGATAGGAGATGTGTGGTGACCATGACCTCCTAGAGATGGCTATAATGGGGATGACCCTCTTTCTGTGTACGCACTGAAACAGTTGTTAAAAAGTAATTGAGTAATTGTAAAAAGCTCTTTAGTCTATGTTAGGGTTCACTAACACGAGCGTATAACTCGGATGAGTGCTATCCGATATTTTATGAGATAGCACTCAGACCAGTGTTATGCTAAGGGGCAGTGCTGATCAGAAAAATTTTTTCTCATGCCTATTTGGTATAGAAAAAAAAAATCGCATACTCGGATTGCACTCACATTACAAAAATAGAATACATACAGAATACCATACGGATTTCACTTGTTCCACATCTCTGGATGAGAATGGGACAGATTTTTTAGACGCTGCCCCAGCTTAAGGGCTTGCTGACATGATCGTAGATTCTCTCATGTGAGAGAATTGGGCCAATTATGCTAATGACACTCAGCTCAAACTCTGTCACAGATTGATCCAAGTGTCAGTTTACTGTGATCCGATTCTTTCGCATCAGAAAATCACAGCAGGTGCGGGGAAGAGGGAGAACTTAATTTCTCCATCTTCTCCATTGTCTGAGTAGCAGATGTCAGACTGCACAAAGATGACATCCAAGTGTAGTACAATGTTTCACACGCACCCATAGACTTGAATGGGTGCGCGTTATGAAAATTGAAGATCCACTTGCAGCATCATGCTATTTTTTTTCTCATGCCGAATCATGAGAAAAAAATAGCAGATCAGCACAGCCCCATAATATAACGCTGGACCTAGTGCTAGCCGATAAAACATCAGATCGCACTCGTCCGATGAATCCGCTTGTGTGATTGAACCCTATGCATAACACCGGCTGATGGTGAAGTCGACGGTGTCCTAAGAGAGAGAGAGTGAAATAATTATGCTACCTAACGTTAACTACATCATTAAATCCTAATGTCTCATATGAGCTTGTTGTCCTACAGTGTGAGAAGAAAGAAAAAATAAAATTCTTCTGTTTTAATCAATTTTGTATATTTTATCATATAGCTTTTTATATTAACACTGCGATTTTACAGTCTGTAATGTTATCTTTTAAAGGCCCTTTATTATCTGGTCTTTGGTTGGTTTCCTTGTTGTTATTTTCAGGGTGGATAAGGAATTAATTCCAAGGCCTTTGGCAAAACACCAGCAAGATGCCAGCCCACGCTTAGCCTTGTACTTCGGAAGAATGGTGAGATAAGTAGACTTCTTCTAAAAGTCTAGTTTTCAGGAATAGCCAGTAGGAAGGGAACATATTGTTAAGTTGTCTGTGAAGGAAACAAAGTGATAACATGGTCTTGGAACTGACTATGTCCTTGAGGGGATGACTGATGATTTGCCCAATTCTGCATATTTTATAGGATTGTCTTACTTTGTAGAGTGTTTATTAGCAGGTTTATGTTTACATGCATGTCTTATTAAAGGGGTTTTCTGGGATAAAATGAAAAGTCTGCCAATCAGTAACAGTGTGCAATGTGCCCAATGTCACAATTCCTGTTCTCCCTCTATAAGTCTGTAGTCACGTGACTGTGTCCATGTGATTTGCATAACTTTGGTTACGTGTCAACTAGTCACAGCCACCTTTTCTCAATTCTCTTTTATTGCAATAGGCCAGATGAGACTTAGTTGGCACATGACCACACGTATGCAACTCGCTTGGAAGGGGCATAAAACAGTTCTACCAAATTCTATTCTCAGACTTTTCTGTAATGACCATGTCTAGAAGTCTTTTATCTTCACACCGCGTATGCCCAGTGAGTTAGCGGTGAAGTAAGACTCAATCAGCCGTTACCACCAGCTCTACCAGCTCTAAGATTGTGTCTCGAGTGTCTTACATCACTGCTACGGGCATAGAGACTAAAATTTGCCAGCAAGTCCCTGGCTGCAGCACCCAGTCTTTGTTGACATGGCTCCTGCATTGATGCCACGATTACAGGACAAGTTAGCTGAAGCCAGATAGTAGGCTCAGAGGTCATACATGAAGTTGTCTTGACATACAACTGTAGCCCACAGAAATAAAGACGAGGGGCAGCAGTAGCGAGACAGCACTCATGGTAAGATCTTGTTCAGATAACTGTATAATATGGACGTGTGCTGTCTGAGTAAAAATCAGACGGCACACTAACCAGTGTTATTCAATAGTCCTGTGCAGATAATAGTTTTTTCACACGGACACTTGGTCTGTGTAAAAAAAATTCCAACATGCACTATTCTCTTCTGCATGTTGGATGACACTCGTTCATTCAAGTCTATGGGTGCACAAAAAAAATGGATGTCAAATTAGAGATAAGTGAATACTTTTGAATACAGTTGAATTCTTCTTGAATATTACAAGAATCTACATTTGTCAAAATGTGGATTCTTTGTAGTTCGTTTCCACACGGATTTAACAAAATGACACCTGGCGGCAGTCATTTTTCTGAACTGTAAGGTGCCCTCAAAATATTTTAAAAAAAATCCTTATATTCACCTCGTCACTCACTTCTCTGGCCCCACCGCTCCTGGCCGTCACCCGTCCAGTCCTCATTGCTTCTTAATATCACCGCCATGAGCTCTGAAATCTGAGTCTCTCACGCTAGACTGGGACTTCCTGATCTGATGAGGCCCAGGATGAGGCATGCGCAAGGTCACAGCACGTCATGACATCATGACTTATTGGGCAGTTGTGCAGAACTACCCCGCTCCTCCACTTAAGAACAGAGGCTTTTGCAGTGGTGATAAGCGACCTTGAGTAGTGGAGGGGTCGGAGAGGTGAGCAGTAAGAATTTCATAAATCTTATGATTTTATGATCTTCGTTCTTGAAAGACCCCAGATCATAATAAAGGGACATTGAATTTGCAGAGAATAACTTTTTGAATGCTTGTCCTTGGTTCGTGAGACTCAGAGAATCGCCTATTCTCATTTTGAGGCTCAGACTCGGCCATTAAAATGGATGACACACAGAAAGCATACTTTCTGCATTTTATGCTTTTTTAACTGATCCACTCTTAAGAGTCATTCGATTAAAAAAAAAGTTCGGTCTAAGGCCACGTTCACACGATCAGTATTTGCATACCTCCCAACCGTTCCGGATTGACTGGGACAGTCCAGATTCTGACCCCCCCTCCCGCTGTCCCGGCGGGACACTATGTGTCCCGCAGTGAGATGAGCCGCCACGCCCCCATACACCCTATAGTTGCCCTCCTAGCGCTCCACTTTAGCTTATCACAGCAGAGCAATGACCTGCTGAGCAGTATTCATCTGTGGGAGCAGGACCTGTGATGAGGTCACAGGAGGGAAGGAGTTGGATGTTACATGGTCAGGCTCCTCGTGCAGGTCTCTGTTGTGCTGAGCTGTGCTGTGGTTGTCATGGTGCTGGATGAGGGTAAGTTTATGTGAGGGGTCAGGAGGGATTTACAGTGTGGATGTAGCAGAGCCGTGTGTGAAAAGTGTATGGAGCGTAGCCGTGTGTGTGTATGAGGTGTACAGAGCGGAGCCGTGTGTGTACGAGGTGTACGGAGTGGAGCCGTGTGTGTACGAGGTATACGGAGCGGAGCCGTGTGTGTACGAGGTGTACAGAGCGGAGCCGTGTGTGTATGAGGTGTACGGAGCGGAGCCATGTGTGTACGAGGTGTACGGAGCGGAGCCGTGTGTGTACGAGGTGTACGGAGCGGAGCCGTGTGTGTACGAGGTGTACGGAGCAGAGCCGTGTGTGTACAAGGTGTACGGAGCGGAGCCGTGTGTGTACGAGGTGTACGGAGCGGAGCGTGTGTGTACGAGGTGTACGGATCGGAGCCATGTGTGTACGAGGTGTACAGTGCGGAGCCGTGTGTGTACGAGGTGTAGGGAGCGGAGCTGTGTGTGTACGAGGTGTACGGAGCGGAGCCGTGTGTGTACGAGGTGTATGGAGCGAGCCGTGTGTGTACGAGGTGGCTGTAGCAGTGCTGTGTGTGTACGAGGCGTACAAAATGGAGCCGTGTGTGTACGAAGTGTACGGAGCTGAGCCGCTCATCTCCGTACACACAGGGCTCCGTGCTTGAGCCGTGTGTGTACAGAACGAAGCAGAGCCGTGTGTGTACGGGGTGTAGAGAAGTGGAGCCGCGTGTGTATGGAGCGGAACTGCGTGTGTACGAGGTGTATGGTGCAAAGCCGCATGTGTACAAGGTTTACGGAGCGTGGCTGGTATGTACGAGGTTTACGGAGTGAAGCCGTGTGTGTATGGAGTGGAGCCGTGTGTGCGCGAGGTGTACAGAGTGGAGCCATGTGTGCACGAGGTGTACGGAGTGGAGCCATGTGTGCGCGATGTGTACAGAGGGGAACCGTGTGTGTATGAGGTGTGCAGAGCCGTGCGTGTACAAGGTGTATGGTGGGAAGCATTCATACCTCCCAACTGCCACAGATCCAGCGGGACAGTCCCGATTTTGAGGGATCAGGAGGGATTTACAGTGTGGATGTAGGTGTATGGAGTGGAGCCATGTGTGCGCAAGGTGTATGGAGCCATGTGTGTACAAGGTGTATGGTGGGGAGCATTCATACCTCCCAACTGTCCCAGATCCAGTGGGACAGTCCCAATTTTGAGAGAGATTCTGCCCCGCTGTCCCGGCTGGAAGCTTACTTTTCCTGTGGACACAGGAGTACACGGCGGAGCCCTGAGGAGCACTTTAAAACTCTGCTCTTTCTTTTCCTCAGTACCAGTCAGTGTGCCCACAGTATCAGCCACTGATCCCATAATGCCAGCCACTGTGCCCTCAGTACCAGTCAGTGTGATCACCAGTGCTAAATGAGTGTGGTCGGGGCGTGGACATGGGTGTGATTAGTTGTGAAACGGGTGTGGTCAGGGGCGTGGCCTAAAATTTGCCGCGGCGCTCTACGCGCGACGCAACCTCTGTCCCTCTTTCACATCTTCAAAAGTTGGGAGGTATGTATTTGGTCAGTATTTTACTTCAGTATTTGTAAGCCAAAACCAGGAGTGGGTGATAAATCCTGAAGTGGTGACGTGTTTCTATTATACTTTTCCTCTCATTGTTCCACTCCTGGTTTTGGCTTACAAATACTGAATGTATGAACATGGCCTTACTGCTTCAATGGAAAAAAAAAACGGATGAGAAATAAACTGATGCAACTGGGATGGCATTCGAAAAAAAAATGGTTTGTTTCTTCTTGATGTTAACACTCATATGGATGTGTGAATGTAACCTAAATCAGGCAGATGTTTTTATTTTTACACATGCCTGTAGACTAAAAAACCTGAAAGGTGGCAAACCCTTTTAAGGTACCAGATAAATATACAGTGTAGACGTTTAGTTTAATTAATAACAGTTTGATTTTTAGAATTGTTTGTAAAGATGAAAAAAATTATCTTTGTAATTAAATTTGCCACTTAAAAGACAAAAAGTAACATTTTAGCTATTCCAATGTAAAAAAAAGAATAAAAAATAGATAATTTGTGAACCAAAAATGTACTGTTTTTCAAATATTATAACTAGCCATTATTTGGGGAACATCATTTTTCTATCTACTTTAAAAGTGTTATAAGGCTTGAAGTGTTGTAGTCGGTCTGAGTAGTATGGCGATTTATTTATATTCTTTTCTGCATTACACACTTATGTAGTTCTTTTCACATGAATTAAAATTAGTTGCCTTTTTCCAGCTTGGTTAATTGCAATCACTCCCTTCATCAATTGAGAAAAATACGTTTAAAATCACTATGGAAACAGAACCAGATGTGTGGTAGAAATACAGGCTGTATGTCACGCTCTGAGACTGGATTGTGACAGGTGCAGAGGAATCCCACCACACTAAATCACCAGCCAACATCAAAGGTGATGGACCCAACAACTTGTCTCCCAATGGACGTGGCGGCAGCTAATGCATTATACTCCACATGTCACCCATGATATTCTGGGTACAGCCAAAAGGCAAAAAAAATATTGTTATATATAGCTACCTGATGTAGAGGAATTGCATAATATATGGTGAAGTGGATTGATATTTGTATTCAGAAATGCAATACTGTCTATTAGAGATGAGCGGATCTATTGAAATTTGAATTGGCCGACTTCGATGAATTTTCCCCCAAAATTAAATTTCTATCAAATAAATTTGTTTGAATCTCAATACTGGAAATGTTATAATCAATTCTCATGATGTTTAGATTTGTGTGAGACCGCAAATTTCTGGAAGTTCATCTTAAATGCAGTCTTAAGCAGGGCAGACTACTGATCTCTAAGGTCTTCCTCAAAGAGGCTGTTCGGGACTTTAAAGGGATATTCCCATCTCAAAGATCTTATCCCAATATGTAATAATAATATTATTAGACATGTAGTATAGTTCTTCAGATTTACTATGACTCTTTCCTCATGTGCAGGCATTGCAGGACATTAGATATCCATGGTTACGAATGCTGGTAGAGTGAGAGTTAGATAGCTAGTTGCTAGTGGTTGTAACCATGGATAGCTAAGGTCCTGCAATGCCTGCACATGAGGAAAGAGGCATAGCGAATCAGAAGAACTATACTACATCTCTATTTTGAGGTACTTGCTAATATCATTATTATTACACTTACTACTTATTGGGATAGGGTCTTGTAGATGGGAATACCCCTTTAACTTTGATGGCCTATTCTTAGGGTAGGTCATCAATGTCTGATCGGTGCCGGTGCGACACTCGGCTCCCACTCCGATCAGCTGTTCCCAGTTCCTCTGAAACTGCTCAGTCACTTGCATAGTGGCTGCGGCTGGGTACTGCACATCTGCCCACTATTCAAATCAATAGAGAGCGGATGTGCAGTACCTGGCCGTTGTCACTATTCCGTCGATGGAACTGTGCAGCTCCATAGCTGAGCAGTCCCAGCTGTTCTGGGAATACTTGGTGTCTCACCCCCATCAATCTGACATTGATGATCTATACTAAGGATAGGCTATCAATGTTAAAGTCCCGGACAACCCCTTTCAAGTTTTTGGATTTTTGAATTTAACCTTTCATGCACTTCATGGTGCCCAAACCATGGGCAGCATGAATCAGAGCCTGGAGGAACGATTGCAGCCAGGTATATTATGTTTTTAAATTCACTGAAAAAATATACTTTGACAAGACCTGTTAATCATCTGCTGGCCAGAGACAGTGCCAAGCTAATTTTGTCTCTGGCTATAATCCCTAGCCAGATATTTAAAGTATATTTTCTCTGAAATTCTAGTGAATTACAGAGAATAATACACCTGTCAGCAATGGTGCAGCCAGGCTGTGATTCATACTGTCTGTGGATTGGGCAACAGGAATCGCCTGACAGGTTCTCTTTAAAGGGGAGATAATGAAAAACTCAGCATCTGCCAGGAAACAATATACATATCTGCTTTGTTCTGCTCCTTACGTTACATACACTTGAATTGTACTGGGAAAATTCTGCACCCCTGGGTTATTAAGGTGTTCAGATAATGTCCTATCCCGTAAAATGCAAATATTGAAGTGATCCAGCACTCTTTGTAAGTTGATAAAGATAATATGAATTTGTGTTATCCTAATCACAGTGGAAAAGTGACATTTAGGTCTACATGACCTTCATCAGACATTCACATCAGCCAGGATGATTAGAGTGTGGTTACCTCCTAATTCTGTCCAGCTTCAATTCACTGCTGATAAGCCAGACAGCATGGTGGTTGGTTCCTAGGCAATAAGCTGTAAACAAAAGAGGAAAATGGTTGCAAATTTTTATAAGTAAATTACAAAACTGATTTTTTTACAAGCACTATCAGACAATATTCATTTATGAAGATGAGTCATGTAACACAGCTGGCATCAGATGGTTATGGTGAGGGCTCAGAGTCAGCTCCTTAGCCGACATTGGGAGTTAACGGACGCAGGCCTGTGCAGCATCGGTGCTCTGGGGACCGAGCATTCCTCTCAGCCTGCTGCACCCCACTTGCCCGCGGCAAAACTATCTTTAGGCCACCGGGTCTGTCTGCTGCAGTCAGTCACAGCGTCGGCGGTTGGGTGCGGAGCTCGCTGCCTGTCTTACTGCTTGCCCACTGATGGCGGGGGCCTCTATGCAGCTTTGCGCGCTTTCTTCCTCAGTTTCCGGCCGGGTTCTCTGACTAAACACGCCCCCTCTTCCTGGGTCATGGGGCCTGTCCGGTCCTCTATTTCTTCCCCCGGGAAACAGGAGACACAGCCTCGACAGTTCCGGACCTGGCACGGCACAGGTACCTGCAGCCCGGTGTTATGAATGTGCTAGAGATGGTTTCTGAGCAGAGGCTCCCTCTGGTGGTTACAGACAGTACTGAACCTTTCAGCGAGGAATGGCAATCTGGGATCACTGACTGGTCTGATATAAGGGAGGTTCCCTCCCATCATGGTTGCCGGTGATCAATTGCTCTTGTCTCAATTGTGGTTCCTGGTTCATTTGGAAGTTTGCTGAGTCTTGCCTGCATCTTCTGCTATCAGATAAGATATTTTCTGCTTTTATTTTTGTGCTTGCTTTTTGCATAGTTCCCTGCACTTCTGTGGAGGTCAGCCAGGTCCCCTCCGGGGGCTTGTGCTCCTCTCAGTTTATCTGAAGCCACTGTTATTTGTTCATTTGCTTTTTCCTGTTTTTTCAGTGGCTGCGGCTTAGTTTTGTTACACCAGAGATCTGATTTAGGTGGTAGAGATCGTGTGATCTCAGTTGTTTTTGCAATCAGAAGAGTTGGTATTTTTTAGGGGTTTTTTTGGATTGCAGTGAGTATCCTTTCCTTTACTTTTCTGTCTAGACAGATTGGGCCCCAGCGTTTGCTCATTCTATTTTTACATGTTTGGGGGCTTCCTATTTTCTTTGGTGATCTGCTCCGGGGCAGATAGCTTTCCTCTTTCTGCCTTTAGGTGTAGTTATCTCTCAGGCTGTGACGAGGCGTCTAGGATCAACGTAGGAATGCTCCACGGCTACCTCTAGTTGTGTGGTTAGTTCAGGTTACTGCAATTCAATAGGTTCCAGCCTCTCTGGTGTATTGCTGTATTTGCTTTTTCTCCTCAGCTACCAAAACACAACAGCCCGGTCTTCCTCCTTACACTGCTTTTTTTTCATCGGATGGCACCCGGATCAATGTAGTGCTATAGGGCCATGTGCATGTCTTATTTTTTAGTTGAACAGATCTGGTCTAGGGAAAAAATGAGTTTGATCCAATATTCGAAGTGCACTCTACCAACAAGTCAATGAGTGAGTAGAAACCATCGGACTGCACCTGGATGACATCTGAGTGACACAGTGGAGAAGATGGAGAATTCTTTTTCTTCATCTGACAGAATCGGATCACACTGTGATCACGGTCTGATCAAACTTTGATAAGGGTGTAATTTGCTTAATTGACCCGATTCTTTTGGATGAGAAAACCTACGGGCGTCTGCACTTGACCTTAGTGGCAAAAAGGCATGTGTCTTTCTGTACACTTGAACTGGAGGTACAAAAGAAGCTGAGTGATAGTGCGTAGATATTTTTCTACCACCGCCTTAGGTTTTTGGAGGAGCAACACATACGTTGTTACTCAGCAGATACATTTCCTGTGATCACTGCATGAAATAATCAGTGATCCATGACAGTGACATAGCCTATACATTGGAATATGATAGAAGAAGTATAAATTATAATTTCTACATGTTCCCACCACAGGTAATACTCTGCCCCAGAGTCACAACATTTATACAGCAAAAATAAAAAATAATAATTAAATACAGGACACAAACTGAAATATTTTCTCCTAATTCCAAACATGTTTCTGCAGAGATTCCAAAATTTCCAAACTGTTTATCTTTAAACATTGTCCTTATTAAGTCATTTTTAAGTGTACGTGAAACTGTACTAAATTAACCCAGTTCTTTGCCTATTCCCTATTCTATATTTGGAGAACATGTTTCAGTGGATGTGTAATGAATTCCACTAAGGAAACATATCTACGTTCTTTGACAAGGGTTACAGGTCACAGATTTGTCCTCTTATCTTCCTTCGCCTGTGTTAAGCTATGCGCTCTTTTGTTAGATTTTTGAGTGTTTTGAAGTTTACCAGTATAAATGTATCAGACCCTGTATAACGTATCAGAGTCCTAATAATGGAACATGTTACAGCTGGGGAAATGTTTTTATTTGCAGATGTCTTCATACGATGCTTTAACCATAAAGAGCACATATGGGATATTTATAGGTTATAGGAAAGCATGTCTTTTTTCAACATATTTACAAGGTTTAAGTCTATATAATATATTTACCGTATATACTCATGTATAAGCCGACCCGTGTATAAGCCGACCCCCCTAATTTTGCCACAAAAAACTGGGAAAACTTATTGACTCGCGTATAAGCCTAGGGTGAAAAATGATTATGCCCCCATATGATGCTCCACAGATTATGCCCTCATATGCTCCACAGATCATGGCCAATATGCTCCACAGATTATGCCCCATATGCTCCAGATTATGCCCATATGTTCCACAGATTATGCCCCCATATGCTCCAGATTATGCCCCATATGTTCCACAGATTATGCCCCCATATGCTCCAGATTATGCCCCATATGTTACACAGATTATGCCCCCATATGCTCCATATTATGCCCCCATATGTTACACAGATTATGCCCCCATATGCTCCATATTATGCCCCCATATGCTCCAGATTATGCCCCATATGTTCCACAGCTTATGCCCCCATATGCTCCATATTATGCCCCCATATGCTCCATATTATGCCCCATATGCTCCATATTATGCCCCCATATGCTCCAGATTATGCCCCATATGTTCCACAGCGTATGCCCCATATGCTCCATATTATGACCCCATATGCTCCAGATTATGCCCCATATGTTCCACAGCTTATGCCCCCATATGCTCCATATTATGCCCCCATATGCTCCAGATTATGCCCCATATGTTCCACAGCTTATGCCCCCATATGCTCCTTATTATGCCCCCATATGCTCCAGATTATGCCCACATATGCTGCACAATTATGCCCCATAGTATAGGCCTCATATGCTGCTGCTGCAAAAACATGACATACTCACTTCTCGTCGCTGGGGGCCAGGTGCCGGTGTCCTGAGCAGGCGGTGACACCGGCGCGCTATGGGGGACAGGTGCCGGTGTCACCGCTCGCTCAGGACCCCAGCACCTGAGATATTTACCTGTCCCTCGGTCCACCGCAGCGCACTGCTCCCTCGGTCTGACTCCTCTGTGTGTGAATGGTCTGG
>JARQOD010000006.1:52719626-52748753 GCA_033576555.1 Oophaga sylvatica
TTTGAGAGCGTTTTGGTACAACACAGGTGAGCGCAGAAAATAAACTCCTGTTAAACAGTTCCAAACAGCAGAAAAAAGGCAATGGAACGCCTGGGGGAGATGTCCAGAGCGGGAAAAACAGCCCCCTTCCAAACATCAAGGTGGGGGGACACTATGTCCGGAAGGCAGTAAGATGAGCGTGCAAAAAATGACCCCGGGTGATTTAGGGTTTGATTTTTTTTGAACAAGTTGAGGTGGGAGCCGCTGCCCCCAGAGAATGGGTGGAGGGCGGGCCCCTACTGATGGTAAACCCCCAAAAGGTTTTTAGATTTGGGCCCCTTACAAGATGCCCAGAATAGCCAAGTTAAAACAAAAATATCGGGAGTCGGGGGTCACTAGTCTGTCGAGCCAAAGGGTTCATTAGGGGGTTTTTTTGGGTGAAAACCCCTCCCCGCTATCAGATTTTTAACTTGTTGCTTTTTGGGTCCAAAAAGGGGTTTTTGTAGCCGGGTCCTCCCTCCCCCCAAGGGGTCAAAAGGGTGGTAATGGAAAATTTTTTTCCCCCCCCACAGGCCGGTGCGGACCTGGTTCCCCAGGGAGACCCCAAAAATCCCGATGGGCCCCCCGTAAAAGGTACCAGGTGGGGGGGGTCCCTGGGGAAAGCAAAGGTGGGACTCTCCAACGGGGGGTACTGCGGGACCCCAAAAGTCCCAAAAAGAGGGGTAGTAGAGTACCACTGGTGGATTCCGGGACCCCAAGGAGTGCTGGGGGGTTGCAAAAATCTGCTGGTAAAGACCTCTCTAGGGGTTCCAGGGCCCCGGACCTAGCCCCTTGCCCTTGCCTCGCCCAGATGGCCCCCTGGGAGGTGCTTATTTTCTACACCTGGGAGGGAAATCAAGTCCTGACTTAAAAGGGTACTGGTGTCAGCCCTTTGAGATTTTTGATAAGGGAAATCACAGACGCTTTCCCCAAATGTACTACAATGTTCCAGTTCCAAATACCATTGGGGACAGTTTAAAATTAAATAAACAGTGATCAAAGGATGTTTTTTTAAAACTAACCTTTTTAAAGGGTATATTGTCAAAATTAGCAAAAAATTTATCCTTAGGGTTTGAAGGCAAATATTCAATTTAAACAAGGGGACTAAAATTTTTTAAATGAGAAAAATGTCCATAAAGTGAAACAATTAAAATAGGAACAATTCCCCATTTTTTCGAACTCTGGACCAAATTCTCCATCAGTTGTCCCAGGGAAACTTTGGGGGAAAACCCGCGGTTTGAGGGGGGCGTTTAAGGATTTTCCCATTGCCTAGTAAAATAAAAACAAAGCTAGACAAAGAAGGGTGCAATCATATTCCTGATAAGAGAAAACTCCTGAATCTGAATGCAAAAGAACTTTTTGCGTTTCCATTTACCCTGCTGCAGTTCTTTCCCTTAAAGCCCCCCTTCTATTTTAAAAATGCGTTTTCCGTACCCCCCCTTTTAACTTTTTGTTGCGGGACATGCGTTGTATGCAGTGCGTCCCCAGCGTTTTTTTTACTCCCGCCAAATGCAAATTTTTGCTTTCTGTGCTTTATGTTCATAGGGGAGATCTCGGGGCCAAATTTTTAAATTTGGCCTTGTTGACAGGGGTATACTTTGGGGTTTTTTTTTTATTTTTTAATACGGAGACCGAGGGCTTTTGCAGGTTTGGCGGCAAAAAAAATTTAAAAAAATTTTGGCCAAGTTTCCTTCCCCTTTGTGCCCCAAAAACCCAAAAAAAACCCCGGTTCCCCCCCTTGCTTTACAGTAGGAAGTTGTCTGTATTTGCTGAGAATTTTCAAATGGATTTCCCCCCTTAAGCATAGAATGAAATCTGCGGGAAAATTTTTCGGGTAAAACCCCCATGTAATTATGGGGGAATTGGGCTAAGAAACTCAAGGTACAAATTTTTTAGAAAAAAAAAATACTTTTTTTTCGTTAACGCCTTGGGGGCCCCCAAAAACCTTTCTGCCCCGCGTTTTTCCCCCGTTTGGTGGGGGGGTCGCGGGAAATTTTTTTGTGCCCGGGGGAGCTTTTCACATGGGAAAGACTACCGCGAAAAGGGGACCGGGCAAGAACATGGTATCCTTTTCAAGGGGAACAAAACACCCGGGGGAACCGGTTACACAATAGTCCCCAAAAATGGTCTCAGGCTTTCAGAGAACCCTGGGGGGGAAAACCGGGGTTTACTTGGGGGAATTTTGGTCCCGCCCCGGGGATAAGTTCCCCGTATGACTTTTGGGGCACCACCCCCGCCGGGGGCTTTGGTCCCCCGCTGCACACGCAGGATGCGTGGGGCCAGCGGGGGCCAAAAGATAAAAATTGGTCCCGGGGCTTAAAAAGAGATCACGATCCCCGGTTTTCCCGGTTCCTTTGGGCGAATCGGGCTAGGTCGTTTTTCGTCAAAAAAACGGTGCGCTCGCGTTTCGCTAGTGATTCACTTGTTTGCGGGGCTTTAGGGGAGTCGCTGCCGTATTACTCGTGGAGGTTACTTTACTTTCCTTGGTTGGCCAGGGTCTCTGTGCCTTGTTGGGGCTCTAAAAAGAAACTTTTTGGGGTTTGGGAAAAAAAGTTCACTTTTGGCCTCCTGAATTATTTTTTCCCAGAATTTGGGGCTTGTCTTGCTTTTTGGGGGTTTTATTGGGGAAGTTCCCTTTGGGACTTTTCCATAGGGGGGGTTTTTTTTTTTTTTTTTAACCGCCCCATGCACCCCTTTTTTTTTCAAGGCCCCTTTTTTTCCATTTTGAAAAACCCTTTATGCAGTTTCAGAGCCCCCAGTTTTTCGGATGGCATTTGTGGGTTTTTCTTTCCACCCCAAAAAATTTTTTTGGCAATTGGGCGCTTTTTGGGGGTTTAAACCGACCGTGGTTTTTTTTTTTACAAAAACCAATTTTTTTCCTTTTTTAAATTTTCCGTTTAAAACGCTGTGATTTGGCCCATTTTTAAATTTTTTGGATTTTTTGCCCCCCTTTTCCCCTTTTTTTTTACATTCAAAACCTTTTTCTTTTTTCCCTTTCAATTTTTTTACAAGCAAAAGGGACAGGGGGGGATTTTCCCCTTTTGTAGCCTTTTAAACCCCCCCCAATTTGTGTCAATTTTTTCGCATCAGGGAAAATGCCAGGGAAAGTGTTTTTTGGGGCAGGGAATTTTTTATAAATTTTTTTTAAAAAACCTTTTTGGTTTTGATTACTGAGCCGTTTTCCCCCCAAAAAGGGAGTCTTGAAAACCCTACTTTTTTTTTTCAAAAGGTGATGGATACTTTTAAAAGCTTTAGGAATTTGGGATTTTCTTTTTTCCCCCCCCCAAATCCCCCAAAATCGGGGTTCCATAGAAGGAAAAAAATTTTTTGGGGGAGAGGGGGGTTTTAAAAAAACCCCCCATGCTGGTTTGTTTAAATTTTTCAGTTTTTTATACAAGTATTACTTTTTTTATTCACATTAAAACCCCCTTGTTTTCCTACTCGGCGGTAGCTAGGGTTACAAAACCCCTTTTTAAAAGGGGTTTTTTTAATTAAAAAACCCTTTTAACCTCGCAAAAGTTTTTTTTAAAAAAAATAATGAAATTTTTTTTCCCTGCCTGGGTTTCCGGGTTGAGTCCTGACTCGGTTAAAATGCTGTAGAAAATTAAAAAATTTTACAGCAGGGGGGCCCCAACAGTTGCTCGGGGCTCCCAAAACTCGTGTGAAAAAGGGGCCCGACCCCATGACCCCCGGTTTTGGGGTTCAGTTGTAAATGTGAGTCAGTGCACAAATTTAAAAAACGGGGCGCAGAGGGACCAGGGGGGGCCCAAACAAAGGTAGGTTAAGTTTTTTTTTAAAAAAAAAAGCGGGCCGGAAAAAAGGTGTTTTTAAATCAAAAAAGCCTTTTTAAATTTTAATTGGTCCCCTTTTTAGCCATTACATTTGCATTTCCCCGGGGAAAGGTTTTTTCATTTTTTTGGGGGGTCTGGGGGGAAAAATTTTGCCCATTTTCTGGAAGAGCATTTGTGGGGCAGGCATGAGTTAAAAGAGTGGCCTTTGCCCCCAAACTTTTTGTTAACCCCAAAGGGGTTTTTTGGAGGAAAGAAAGGGGCCCCCCGGGGGCCCAGTTATTTTCCCCCCAAGGAAAATCCCAAACCCAAGTTTTGGATTTTGCTTTTTGCGGGACCCAAAAATGGGGAGCAGAAAAGGACCTTCTCCAAATAAACCCCCAAACGTGAAAACAAAATTGTAAAAAATGTAAAATGATCGGTGTGCTTTGGCCTTAAAAAACTAAAGTGAAATGATTCGTTGTGAGTCCGGTCCCACCCCCAAAACCTTTAAAAAAAAATAAAAAGGTATCGCTTTTTTGGCCCAGTGTTAGTTTGAAATCTTGACTAATCCCCCTTTTAAAAAGGTTTTAAATGAAAAAACTGAAAGAACCCCCAAAAAAAGTTCTTTTTTTAAAAGATTTTTCCCTTTGGGGAAAAGTTAGGGTGTGTTTCCTTGGAAAGGAAAACATCAGTAATTGTTTGGTTTTTTTCGCTGTGCGCTGGGCGGCCCAAACCCGGGCAGCGCCCGGGGTTACAAAGTGGAGGGGTTTAAAAAAACCCTGTCCCACCAAAATAAAAACACATGGGGGCCCAGCCGGGGTTAAGGGCAGGGCCCCGCGCTTTTCAGGGGGGGACAGTCCTTTTCCCCTTGGTCGCCGCAGCGTCCCCCCCAAGGGAAAAAACGGGATGCAGCGTGCGGTGTTTTCCGGAGTGTTAAATGACATACCCGGTTTAAATGGTTTTTAAAAAAGGGGGGGGGGGCTTTGGGCGGAGAGGTTTTTTCCCCGTCTGCCCAAAAAGCGTTTTTTTTTCCAGAGGGTGGAAAAACCCTTAGATTTATGTCAAAAAATTTCCGGGCAAAAGTTGAGTTAAACCTTGAGAAAAAAAAATTTTTTCATACATTTTATAACAATCCTGTTTTCATCATCCCCCCTTTGTGTGGACGCCGTTTTTTTTCCCCTTTCTGAGCTTTTGGGTGTGGCCCCTCTTCCCCTTATGAGCGCTCCGCTCCCCTTTTGTCCTGACTTAAGGGCTGTTTGTTTCCCTTTCCCCCCTTGCCCGGGTCTCCGGGTGGGGGGGGCCCCCCTTTCTCCTATCCTGAGCCCTGGTGTGCTGTCCCCCTCCGATGAGCCCCCGGGTGCGCTGCCCCTTTCCCTGCCTGAGCGCCCCGCCCTTTTTTCCCCCTAAAGTTTCCCTGGGCTGTGTTCCCCTTTTTTGCTCTGAACCCTGGTGTGCGGTTTTCCCCTTCTGTACTGCCCCCCCCCTGGGTTTCTGCAAACCCCCTGACTGAGCCTTGCCCTTTTCCCCCTTTCCCTGACTCCCCGGGGTGGGCTGCCCCCTTTTTCCCGGGGTTTTCTGGGCGCCCCCTTTCCGTCGGCCTTTCCTGTGCTGCGCCCCTTCTTTTGAGCCCTGGTGCGCTCTCCCTTCTCCGACTGAGTTCCTGGGGGCTTTTTCCCCTTTTTAAACCTTTGGTGTGCTCCCCCCCTTCCGGTACGAGCCCCCGGGGGTGCTGTTTTCTGTACTGAGCTTCTGGTGCTGTGCCCCCTTTTTCGGGGCCCTTTTGGTGTGTTCTTTCTTCTCCTTTGGCCCCGGTGTGTGCTCCCCCTCCTCCGGAGTCCCTGGTGCTGTGCCCCCCCCTGCCGGGGCCCCGGTGCTGGCCCCCTCCCTGTCGGCTCTCTGGTGCGCGCCCTTTCCTTCGGAGCCCCTGGTGCTGTGCTCCCCCTCTCCTTCTGAGCCCCTGGGCTGCCCCCTTTCCGTACTGAGTCTCCTGGTGGGGCCCCCCCCTTCCTTTTCCCTTGTGCTGTGCCCCCTTTCCCCCTGTAGACTCTCCTGGGCTGTGCTCCCCCCAAAAATGACCTCCTGGGGGTTCCCCCCTCTCTGTACGAGCTCCTGGGCGCCCCCCGTTCCAAAAGATTCCCCGGTGTGCGCCCCCTCCCTAAAAGAGTTCGGTGCGGCTCCCCCCCCGTACTGG
This sequence comes from Oophaga sylvatica, assembly GCA_033576555.1. Taxonomy (NCBI): domain Eukaryota; kingdom Metazoa; phylum Chordata; class Amphibia; order Anura; family Dendrobatidae; genus Oophaga; species Oophaga sylvatica. Next base: position 52,725,606 of record JARQOD010000006.1, read on the forward strand.
GCTCCGGGTGCTGTTCCCCACCCCTTTTGAGTCCCTTTTGTGGCTGTTTCTTCTCCTGTATGACTCCTGGGTGGGGGCTCCCCCCTCCTGAAGAGCCTCTGGTGCTGCCCCCCCCTTTTTAACTGACTCTCCTGGGCTGCTGCCCCCGTTCCTGTACTGAGCCCCTTGTGGGGCCCTTCTCCTGCGAGCTTCGGGTGCGGGCCCCCCTCCCGTACTGAGTTCCGGTGCTGCGCTCCCCCCTCCGTAGGGCTCTCCGGGCTGCTGCTCCCCTTTCCTTTTATGACTCCCTTGCTGCGTCCCTTCCTCCGTATGGGCTCTCTGGTGTGCGCTCCCCCTCCTGTTTGACCCTTTCGGTTTGCTGCGCTCCCTTCCCTGTACTGAGCCTTGGTGCTGCGCTCCCCCTTCTCCTGTACGAGCTCCCCTGGTGCTGCGCTCCCCTTTCTGACGGCTCTCCTGGTGTGCTGCTCCCTTCCCTGTATGAGCTCCTGGTGCGGGCTCCCCTTCCCTTACTGGTCCCTGGTGCTCTGCCCCCTTTCCTTTCGGCTCCGGTGCGCGCCCCTTCTCCTGATGAGCCTCCTGGTGCTGCTGCCCCCTTCCCTGTACTAAACTCCCTGGTGCTGCGCCCCTTCTCCGTACTGAGCTCTCGGTGCTGCTTCCCCTTCCTGTACTGAGCCTCCTGGGCGGGGGTCCCCCTTCTCCGGGACTGATCTGGGTGGCCCCCTTCCCCTGTACGAGCCTCCTGGTTGTCTCCTTCTGTATGGCTCTCTGGTGTGCGCCCCCTTCTCCGTTTGAGCCTCGGTGTGTGTTTTCCCCTTTCCTGTACTGAGCCTCCTGGTGCGCTGCTCCCCTCCCCCTTTAATGAGCTCTCTGGTGTGCTGCCCCTTCTCCTGTCCTGACTTCCTGGTGCTGCTGTCCCCTTCTCCGTATGACTCCGGTGCTGCGCTCCCCTTCTCCTGTCCGAGCTCCCCGGTGCTGCTGCTCCGTCTCCTGTACTGAGCCTCCGGTGCGCTGCTCCCCTCTCCTTACTGAGCTCTTGGTGCTGCTGCCCCCTTCCCTGTACGACCTCCTTTTTGCGGTTTCCCTTCTCTGTCGAGCTCTCTGGGCGGCTCCCCTTTCCTCCTGAATGACCTCGGTGCGGCTCCCCTTCTCCTGTACGAGCTCTCCGGGCGCTGCTCCCCTCTCCTGAAAAGGCTTCTGGTGCGCTGCTCCCTTCCCGTACGAGCTCTCCTGGGCTGTCTCCCGTTCTGTACTGGCCTCCGGTGCGCTGCTTTCCCTTCCCTGTTGAGCTCTCCTGGTGCGCTGCTCCCCTTCCCCTTTTAAATGAGCTCCCTGGTGTGTGTTTCCCCCTCCTGACTGAGCTCTCCTGGTTGCAGCTCCCTTCCCTGAGCTCCCGGTGCTGCTGCCCCCCCCGCTGAGTTTTTGGTGCTGCTCCCCCCCTTTCCTGTATGAGCTCCGGTGCTGCTGCTCCCTTCTCCTGTCTGACTCTTGGTGTTTTCCCCCCTTCCTGTACTAGCCTCGGTGCGCGTCCCCTTCCCCTTCTGAGCTCCCCGGGGTGGTGCCCCTTTTTCCCCTTACGAGCTCTCTGGTGTGTGCCCCCTTCTCCTGACTGAGCTCCCGGTGCTGCTTCCCCCTCCTGTACTGACTCTTGGTGCTGCTGCCCCTTTTCCCTGTACTAGCTTTGGGGTGTGCTGCCCTTTTTCTCCTTCTGACCTCTGGTGTTCTGCTCCCCTTTTCTCTAACTGAGTTTCCCCTTGGTGCTGCTGCCCCCTTCCCCTGTACGGGCTTTGGTGCTGCGTTTCCTTCTGAGAGCTTCCAGGTGTGCTGCCCTTCTCCTGTATGAGCTCTCCTGGGCTGCTATCCCTTCCCTGTACTGACCCCCCCTGGTGCTGCTGCTTTCCTTTCCTGTACTGAGTTTCCAGGTGCTGCTGCTCCCTTTCCTATACTGAGCTTCCTGGTGCTGCTGCCCCCTTCCCCTGATGGCCTCGGTGCTGCACCCCCCTTCCCCCTGTACGAGTCTCGGTGCTCGCTCCTCTTCTCCTGTACTACCTTGGTGCTCTGCTCCCCTTCCCTGTACTGAGCTTCCTGGTGATGCTGCTTTCCTTCCCTTTTTGGCCCCCCCGGGTGCGCTGCCCCCCCTTCCCTGTGCTGAGCTTCCTGGTGGCTGCTCCCCTTCTCCGTCTGATCCCCCTGGTGGCGCCCTTTTCCCCCTGTAGGGCTCTCTGGTGGCGTCCCCTTTCCTGTACTGAGCCTCCTGGTGCGCTGCCCCTTTTTCCCCTTAATGGCTTTGGGCTGCTGCCCCCTTCTCCTGATGACCTCTGGTGCTGCTGCTCCTCTTCTCCTGTATGAGCTCTCTGGTGTGTGCTCTCCTCCCCTATACGACTTCCTGGCCCGGGGTGCTCCCCTTCTCCGTATGGGCTCCCGGGCTGCTTTTCCTTCGTACTGCCCCTTCCAGGTGCTGCTCCCCCTTCTCCGTATGAGCTCCCGGGGTGTGACCCCTTTCCCTGTACTGAGCTTTGGGGGTTGTGCTCCCCCCCCCTGTAAGCCCCCCGGGTGCTGCTGCCCCCTTCCCTTTTTACGAGCTTCCGGGTTTGCTGCTCTCCCCTTCCCTGTACTGAGCCCCGGGGTGGCTCCCCCTTCCCTGTCAGAGCCTCCTGGTGGCTGCCCCTTCTCCGTAGAGCTCTCTTTTTTTTTAAATCAGATGTTTTTTTTTTAAAAAAGTCAGCTAAAACTTTGACAGTAATTTAACTTTAGAAAAAAATTTTAAAAAACCGATTCACGACAGGAATTTTTACTATTCTACCCCTAATCCCCTACCCTCCCCCCCCCCCCTAACCCCCCCTTTAAATTTTCCTATACCACCAGTACATTTTGAATCCTTTTTTTGGACAACCCTTTACCCCCCTTTTTAATTTCCAATCAGGGGTCAAGGGCGCGTGGGAGACGCATTCTTTCTTCATAAGAGCCCCCCAAGCCAGGCCGGGTGCTCTATCCACCCCCCCACAATTCTAAAAAATATGGTTGACCCTTTTCGCATAATGTTCTGTTCCTCAAAACAATAAAGTTAACCCCTTATTAAACGTTCTTTTCAAAAAGGCCTTTGTCATCTAAAAGTGGGCCGAAATGCTTTCGGGGGCAATAGGATTCTGGCAGGGGCAGTTTCCCCACCCAAAACCCGCGATTTCTCCATGCACCCAAAAACCCCCGGGGGGCCTTTTAAGATCCATCCCATTATTTCCGTGTAAATTTTTGGGTTTTCCCCAAAAAATTTGTGGGGCGGGGGGGCCCCATCATATTAGGAGATTGCCCTCCTCAAGAGCGCGGCAGCAGGAATCCCCCTCAGGCCCGCCCCTTCATCCGACCGGGGCCTGTAACCCATGTTTGGTGAGTTGGAGATTCCCCCCTTCCTTTTTAAAACCCTTTGGGGGGAATTGTAATCCTTCCCACTGGTTCCCAATTGGGCCCCCCTACTCTTCCATTTTTCTTGGACTTGCCGGTGCCTAAAGGAATGAATCCAAAAAACCCCCCTATGAGGGAGATGAAACCCCTTTGTCCCCCCTTTGCCCATAAATTCACCCGATCTGATTGGGCCCACATTCTTTTTTTTTAAGCTGTCGATTGATTGCATGCCCCCGCTGCAAAATTGAAAAAAAAAGGGGTTGACTAAAAAGGGAATTCTTCCTGATTCCTCAAAAATCTTAAGCTGCGCCAACCAACAGCTGTGACACAAACAATCCGACCCTTCTCCATTGGGAAAACCCCCCAGACCTTAACTCCCCCATCTGGGTCAAACCAAACCAGAGAAGCGGGTAAATCCGAAAGTCCTTGTTAATCTTTCCAAATCTTGTCCACCTAGGATCGGGGGAGCCTTTTGGGTTCACCCGGAACTCCCGCCTAAAAAATAGCAAGCAAGGACCTTGCCCACTATAAACTCTGGTTCCAGCCGACGTAATTGGGAGGCCCCCACCCCACCAATGCTCATTGGGGGGCACATAATAAACCCCGGGTTTTGGGGTTGCCGGCCCCCCCTCTTTTGACCCCCGTAGATGTTCAGTTTAATTTCGTTTTCCCACTACCCTTCCAAAAACAAGTCCCGGAAAAGAGAAAAAACCGGTAGAATTTATTTTTCGCCAACCAGACAGGCGTATTTGGATATATATAGGAGTTGGGGCTGGGATCATTTTTTAAAAATTTGCTCTCCCCCCAAGACAGGAAAATTTTTTTTCCCGCGCAATTTTTTGTTGAAACTTATTGTAAGGGGGTAAGATGGGTTTTATATTCCCCCAAATTTTGCAAGATACAATCCCCCCAAAAATTTAAAAAACACTAACCCCCCAAAAAAGGGGTCCCGGGGTCTGCATTTGGGGGGGCAGCAACCCGGGAAAAACAACACGGACTTATCCCAGTTGATGCGCCAGAAAAGAGCCGAATTTTTAAAAACCTGGAATTTTGGGAGTGCTCGGGTCAGCCAAAACTAGACATCATCCGAAAAAGGCCCTTTCTCTACGTGGGAGCCTTTTTGGAATCCCCGAATATTGTGGTACCAGTACTTTGCGTAACGGTTCTCAGCGATCGAAACAGCAGGGGGACGGGCACCCCGCCTTTTCCCCATGGGGAGAAACTCTCGACAGCAGCCATTAACCCGTTTTTAGACGGGGGGATGTATATAAAAAGTCCCCAACCCAAAACAGTCCCAAATCCCTGGTTTTATTACCCCCAAAATACCCCATCCACACTGTCAACGCCTTAGCCATCCGGGAAAAAAACTATTACTCTCTGCCCCCTTTTATCCGCCCCGCCTGCATGTTTAAGTATAATCCCGGAGATTTATAGGTAATTTTATTGGGCTAAACCCGATTTTGGGGGGGGAATTGGGATTCGAGACCTTTTTAATTTTGGTTCGCCAGCTTTTTGGCCAAAAATTAAGTCAGTGGCCCAAAAAGAGATTCGAAAGAATGGGTCCGTCAAATCTTTCTGCTTTGGTAGGAAAAAATTATCGCCTCTCGCAGGCCCCGGGGATCCCCCCCCCCCAAACTCGCAGTGTAAACCCCCCAATTGGGAACAAAAACCCTTTTTTTTTTTTTTGCTTCCCCCGGGATACTGCCCCCCCCCGGGGCCTTGTCACTAGGTACAGAGGCCGGGGGCCTCAGTTCCTCCAATCAAAGGGTCCTAAAAAAAAACCTCTGCTCCGCCAGTGAGAGTGTGGAAGCCGCACCCCCCCTAAAAAGTTATCTTTTTCCCCTCCGGGGCTGCACAGGACTGGTACAGATTTGGTAAAATCCATCATTCCCAGTATGGCCCTACCCCCCGTAGCTAAATCCTCTTTCCCCCCTTTAATTTAGTGATATACCCGTTCCCTTTGGGCCCCCCCTACCCTGGACAGAGGTGACCGCTCTCTTCCTCCTCGAAAAACTTTATTGTGCAGAACACCCCCTTTTCCCCTTCGCAGTTTTCTGTATTACAAACCTCTCTTGCGCTGACCAAATTCCCCGGGGCCCCAGGGGTTTGCCCTAAATTTTTGCCGCCTCGCTCCTTAATGACCTATAATCCGGTTTTCCCGCCCGTTCGGTTTTTAAATTGCGCTGTTTTTAATGCACAACTCTCTGAAGAAGCCTTCAGGCTTCCCTTCCCTCAAACCAAAAACCGAGCCCATATTAATTTTAAAGAATCGTCAGGTCATCCCCCACTGGCCCCAGATCAATCATGGAGCCGAACGGATTTAGCCTCCCAACGGTCTCCTGGAAAACTCGAGATTGCCCCTGAAGCACCCAACTTTGGGAGTATCCAAGAGTTTGCAATAAAATTTCCCACCCACTGACTTTAAAACGGCCCTCCCCAGGCCAGATCAATCCTGGACAGCGAGGCAGAGGCGGGAGAGAACAGGAGATTAAAAATTTCCGGGGGGGGGGGCTCCATAGTTATTAGTGCAGTCTTTCAAAAACCCCCCAAAGGGGGGGAATTCCACCCAGTCTCAGTGCCCCGCCACCTCTGTCCCAATGGGCATCAGGAAAAATTTTGAAGTCACCCCTTTTCAAAAGGGAACCCCCGGGGGAAACGCCCCTACCTCCTGACCTTGTGCGCCTTTCCCACAAAAAGGCGGAGGGGGAAATATCGAATCGTAGCCGTATACCGACAAAATTTCATAGCAAGGGGGAAAACCGTCCCGCGGTATCCTGTGCGAACAAGAACACTGACCCCGGAGTATGTGGAATATGTTGATATACCCCCCTGCAAAACCCTCTTTTTTAAGGAGATGCGTTTACTCTTATCAAGGGTTTTTGCGAAGATGCGGTTGGGATAAAAAAGAAAGTAAACATTGCCTTCTTTTTTCCGGACCCCCCTTAACGTTCCCTTTTATTTTTATTTTATCCGCCTTACCCGCAACCCCAAAATACCGTGTCACCTTTCCCATTTGTGAATTTTTAAGGGCGGTCTCCCCTCGAACCTGTGTGACATAGCAATTGTTTAAATTCCCCCCCTCCCCCCCACCCTCCACCCCCCCTACAATACCCCAACCACCCAACTCAAGCTTTCCATTCCTCCAGGTGTCCGGAGGAAGGGGACTTTATCCGATTCAGGTATCCACTTCACCGAAGCAACCCTTTAAAACCCCCCAAACCGGGGATAGCTTGGGTGATTGCACCCAACAATACTCAACAGTTAAAACCATAAAACATTCACATTTAGCTTTCTTTTAAATTTACTTTAACAGCCAGAACCATGAATAGAAAAAGGAGGAAAATTTCTCCCCCTTCCCCCTCCAAGCACAGCAAGATTATTTCCCAAAAGGAGGGGAGGGTCTTCCCCGGAAAAAGGTATTCAGGGGAAAGCGATATATGTAAGACCCGGGCCCGATTAAAGGACAAGCCCCCGCCCATTAAAGGACAAGTCAGCTCATCCCCAGCGGGCCTTAGAATTTGCTTTGAGACGCGCTCGTTGCGTCCTCTTTAAAGGGCCCCTTTGCCCCCGGGAAGAAATGGACAGTGCCCCGTTTTCCACTCTCTTTAGCGGATTATTCATTGAGTACGGCACACCCAGGGCTCTCAACCTCTTCTTAATGTCAACGAATTTGGCCCTCTGCTTTTGAACCCCATAGAGAAGTCCGGGTAAATGGAAATCCTGGAGCTGTTTTCAGGTCCGGATGATTCTTGGAAAGCGAAGAATAGCATCACTGTCCGTAATGCAGAACCTTGAACAAGCACTTGTTTGGAGGACGGCCAGGGGGGGGGGGAATGCGGGGACACGGTGAGCTCTTTCCACGCATTATAACGGGACAGGTTGTTTCTGGCAATAGTGTTCAACGCCACTGTTCAAAGAACTCAGTGGGTGCAGAGCCTTCCTGTTTTTTCCGGCACCCAATAATCCGCACATTATTACGTTTGACTATCTCTAGGTCATCAAGTCTTTGCCTGCACAGCTGACATTTGCAGTGGCCATACGCTGATGCAGCTTGTCAGATTTTTGCAATAGTATCTTCCCACAGTGCTAATACGTTTCTCAGCTTCCCCCATCCTTCCTTAGTGACATGCATGGAGTGCTGTAACTTAGACATGCTGGCCTGCAGGACCCCAAGCTGTGCGCCACCTCAGTAATAGTAGTGTGGAGTGCATTGCCAGCTTGAACAAGTCTTTTAATGTGGGCTTCTCTGGGATCACCATCCCCCCATTTGCCGCTTACATTCCTCCATCACCACCTCTCTCCCCATTTCATAGTTCCTTGGTCTCTCCCGGCTTTCACAGTCACTCTCCCCACCATCCTCCACACCAGATTCCTCTGGCTCTCTGCACTCCCCGCAAGCCCCCTCTGACCTCTACCTGCACTTGCCGGACACCGCTTATCTTCCTCCAGCCTGGCGAACCTCCGCAGTTTAGACACTGCATCGACCTGCTGGGATTCCCCCATCTTCCTCCGGGCCCGCCATCAATACATCTTCTCCACCGGCGCCATCTTGTGCCTTCTTCTCCAATTCGCCTGCTGGCCTTCTGCTTCCTTCTTCCCAGCCATTTGCTTGTGCCTCCTGATTTACAGAGCTGTGGTCAGGGTCAACACCCTCTCCAAGGAATGTGAATTTAACAGCTAAATAGTGGCTGCAATCTATCAAACTGTCATATAGCCAGCGGGGAGCTCCTGCTGCACGCGTCTGATCACATCTCCCTCAGGCCACGCCCCCCTGTACTGAGCTCTCTGGTGCTGCAGCTCCCCTTCTCCTGTACTGAGCTCTCCTGGTGCTGCTGATCCTCTTCTCCTGTACTGAGCTCTCTGGTGCTGCTGCTCCCCTTTTCCTGTACTGAGCTCTCCTGTGATGCTGCTCCCCTCTTCTGTACTGAGCCTCTGGTGCTGCTGCTCCTCTTCTCTTGTACTGAGCTCTCTGGTGCTGCTGCTCCCCTTCTCCTATACTGAGCTCTCCTGGTGCTGCTGCTCCCCTTCTCCTGTACTGAGCTCTCCTGGTGCTGCTGCTTTCCTTCTCCTGTACTGAGCTCTCCAGGTGCTGCTGCTCCCTTCTCCTGTACTGAGCTCTCCTGGTGCTGTTGCCTTCCTTCTCCTGTAATGAGCTCTCCTGGTGTGCTGCTCCCCTTCTCCTGTACAGAGCTCTCCTGGTGCTGCTGCTCCCTTCTCCTGTACTGAGCTCTCCTGGTGCTGCTGCTCCCCTTCTCCTGTACTGAGCTCTCCTGGTGTTGCTGCTCCCCTTCTCCTGTACTGAGCTCTCCTGGTGCTGCTGCTCCCCTTCTCCTGTACTGAGCTCTCCTGGTGCTGCTGCTCCCTTCTCCTGTACTGAGCTCTCTGGTGCTGCTGCTCCCCTTCTCCTGTACTGAGCTCTCCTGGTGCTGCTGCTCCCCTTCTCCTGTACTGAGCTCTCTGGTGCTGCTGCTCCCCTTCTCCTGTACTGAGCTCTCCTGGTGCTGCTGCTCCCCTTCTCTTGTACTGAGCTTTCCTTGTGCTGCAGCTCCCCCTCTCCTGTACTGAGCTCTCCTGGTGCTGCTGATCCCCTTCTCCTGTACTGAACTCTCCTGGTGCTGCTGCTCCTTTTTGTACTGAGCTCTCCTGGTGCTGCTGCTCCCGTTCTCCTGTACTGAGCTCTCCTGGTGCTGCTGCTGCTGCTCCCTTCTGTACTGAGGTCTCCTGGAGCTGCTGCTCCCCTTCTCCTGTATGAGCTCTCTGGTGCTGCGGCTCCCCTTCTCCTGGTGCTGATGCTCCCTTCTGTACTGACTCTCCTGGTGCTGCTGCTGCTCCCTTCTGTACTGAGCTCTCCTGGAGCTGCTGCTCCCCTTCTCCTGTACTGAGTGCTCTGGTGCTGCTGCTCCCCTTCTCTTGTACTGAGCTCTCCAGGTGCTGATGCTCCCTTCTGTACTGAGCACTCCTGGTTCTGCTGCTCCTTCTCCTGTACTGAGCTTTCCTGGTGCTGCTGCTCCGTTCTCCTGTACTGAGCTCTCCTGGTACTGCTGCTCCCATCTGTACTGAGCTCTCCTGGTGCTGCTGCTTCCTTCTCCTGTACTGAGCTCTCCTAGTGCTGCTGCTCCCCTTCTCCTGTCCTGAGCTCTGGTGCTGCTGCTCTCCTCCTGTACTGAGCTCTCCTGGTGCTGCTGCTCCCTCTCTCTGTTCTGAGCTCTCCTGGTGCTGCTGCTTCCCTTCTCCTGGTTCTGAGCTCTCCTGGTGCTGCTGCTCCCCTTCTCCTATACTGAGCTGTCCGGTGCTGCTGCTCCCCCTTCTCCTGTTCTGAGCTCTCCTGGTGCTGTGCTCCCCTTTTCCTGTACTGAGCTCTCCTGGTGCAGTTGCTCCCCTTCTCCTGTAGTGACCTATCTGGTGCTGCTGCTCCCTTCTCTGTACAGAGCTCCCTGGTGCTGCTGCTCCCTTCTGTACTGAGCTCTCCTGGTGCTGCTATTCCCCATCTCCTGTACTGAGCTCTCTGGAGCAGCTGCTCACCTTCTCCTGTAGTGACCTATCTGGTGCTGCTGCTCCCCTTCTCCTGTACAGAGCTCTCCTGGTGCTGCTACTCCCTTCTGTACTGAGCTCTCCTGGTGCTGCTGCTCCCTACTCCTGTTCTGAGCTCTCCTGGTGCTGCTGCTTTCCTTCTCTTGTACTGAGCTCTCCTGGTGCTGCTGCTCCCCTCCTCCTGAACTGAGCTCTCCTGGTGCTGCTGCTCCCCTTCTCCTGTCCTGAGCTCTCCTGGTGCTGCTGCTCCCCGTTCTCCTGTACTGAGCTCTCCTGGTGCTGCTGCTCCCCTTCTCCTGTCCTGAGCTCTCCTGGTGCTGCTGCTCCCCGTCTCCTGTACTGAGCTCTCCTGGTGCTGCTGCTCCCCTCTCCTGTACTGAGCTCTCCTGGTGCTGCTGCTCCCCTCTCCTGAACTGAGCTCTCCTGGTGCTGCTGCTCCCCTTCTCCTGTCTGAGCTCTCCTGGTGCTGCTGCTCCCCGTCTCCTGTACTGAGCTCTCCTGGTGCTGCTGCTCCCCGTCTCCTGTACTGAGCTCTCTGGTGCTGCTGCTCCCCATCTCCTGTACTGAGCTCTCCTTGTGCTGCTGCTTTCCTTCTCCTGTACTGAGCTCTCCTGGTGCTGCTGCTCCCTTCTTCTCTCAGCTCTGCACTAATGAAGGGTCCCAGAACAAGGCAGCCAGTGAGAAGGAGCCAGGAGAAAACAAAGAAAAGTGGGAGCGCGGTTCGGTGACATCATGCTCCACCAATGCTCTCCCGCCCACACTCCTCAGACCGGAGCCGCAGTGCTGAGGATTGTCAGAGTGTGGGATCCTGGTCTCCTAGCAACTCCACACTTAAGCCCCGCACAATAGGACGACAGGACCGTGGAATGTCACGAGCGGATGATTGCTGCGATAGTGACGATCGTCTGCAGTCTGCCCTATTGGCTGCGATCACCTTGGCTGGGCGACATGCTAATGAGCTGAAGTTAGTTGTGCGCGGACACGCGCTGAGCGCGGCGCTGCCTCCTTATAACCCACCTGAGTGCTGAACTTGCGGAGAGAGCGGCGGCGACACAGGAGACAGTGACAGCACCGCGCTGCGGGAGATGGCGGCACAGCCGGGCACAGCCGCCTGGCACTGCCTGTAGCGCCCAATGCCCCGGTGTGTGAGAAGCCAATGCTACACACAGAGAAGCCCGGCCATCTGCACAAGGCGATATGCGCGGCAGCCTGTGCCCACAAAGCCGCCAGTGTGGAGGTGCAGCTCCCCGACACCCCGCGCTCCAGACCCTGCTGTGCCATGTGCCCCGTGCTGCGCCCTGCCCGCTGCCACCTGGTGAGCAGAGCCCCGGGGGCAGCAGCCTGCTGGTGGTCGGCTTGTTCTCACTGCTGCTGGGACTCTGCCAGGCAGGTGAGTGATGGACGGTGGTGGGAGGTGGGCACGGCAGGTGGCATGGAGCTCGGCGTGTGCCCCCGTCATACAGCCACAGCAGTGTGTGTGTCAGCCAGTATCTGATGTGTAGTGTTACCTGTGTGCAGATCTATACAGTATGGGACATATATAGTTATATATATGCAGGGATTATATTACAGAGTAATAGGCATATATATCATTAGTATATAGGTTATTAGTGTATGGTATAAACCTATATAATATACAGTATGGTACATATATGTTATATACTGCAGGGATTATATACAGAAGCATATACACAGAGAAAAGCATATATACTGATATATATATATATCATTAGTACATAGGATTATTAGTGTTTGGTATAAACCTATGTATTATACAGTATGGTACATATAGTGTTATATACTGCAGGTATTATATATAGGAGCATATAGGCCATGTGCAAATATACATACAATATATATATATATATAACACACCAAGAGGCTGTATATGGCATATATACTCACATATAGTACAATCTATATATAACACTATATCTACAATACCGTATAATATGTATATGTGTACCCATACACTATGTAATATTCCTATGTGCTAATCATATATATTTATTTGTGTTTTTTCATATGCATTTATATGTAGAGTTGTTGCGTTACCTAAAATGCTATGACTACTTTTGGAACACAGAAATCTGTCCAACTATATATAGGTTTTTTTTTAATTATACTTATATAGCGCCATTAATTCCACATGCTTTACAGATATCATCATCACTGTCCCCATTGGGGCTCACAATCTAATTTCCCTATCTGTATGTCTTTGGAGTGTGGGAGGAAACCGGAGAACCCGGAGGAAACCTACACAAACATGGGAGAACATATATAGATATTAGTGAATACTTTCTTACATAGACCTCCGTGTACCTACATAATCCATAGTCCTCCTATATCGGAATATTGCTGGGATTACAGTATGTGGTTGCTGTATTTCATTGCTCTCTACCTCTATGTGGCTGTATCCTGTATGTGACCTGTATGTACAGTACATATAGATTGTATATATGAGGTGCTGTATTCCACACGTCTTTATAGATAGAGGCACATGGATGACCTACTGCCGATCTTTGTAGAAGGGACGTATCCATGCTTTAGGATCATCTATGTACGGATACTACATGGATATGGATGCCCCCGTGGACCTAGATGTGTCTCTAAAATCAGCTCTAAGGACTGAGGCGAACTTTCTCCTAAAGTTAGGGCTCTGATATGTTCTCCAGATTTCTGTATAAATCCTTATGGACCCTTTAATCCTATAGATGATGGTGTAATAGCTGCCTGGGTATAAATAAACTGCGGCTGGTGGAGCTGGTACAAAGGAGATGTATTGGGTAACAAGGATCAGACGAGCTTCCAGCACTTTACAGGACATTTGATGTGGTGCCCAGTACGACTACTATGGCTGCTCATCATAATAACATTAGTCACAGTCCTGATGTCGGCACTCAGCTCTCTGCCACAGAAGCGCGGACAGCGTCGTGTGCAGTTTACTAAGAAGAAAGCTCTTTGATGGCGGTGGATGGGGACAGTTGGCAAAATGACATTCACATGCTTCACTTCTGGCATATTAAATAAGGGCACAAAGTTTTCCACGGAGGAGCCCGGCCTCTGGCGTTTCTTCTCATTTGCCTGGACTTTCCTTATTTCCATATGTCAGATTAGAGGGAAAGTCCGACATCTCGTACCCAATAGTGTGGTCCTTCCTAATGCCAACGCAGAAGTCAGCGTGTTACATGCCCACCTGCCCGTGGTCACTTGGCATTATGGTCCAAAGTCATCATTGCGTTTGCTTCCATTTTTTTACTACTTTTGTGTGTTTTGCGCCTCATTTTGTTTGCACCCAACTCATTATTCTATTTGCGCCTTTTTCGGAAGTGGATTTTCTACGTCCTCATCTGTTTAGTTTTTGTTTGTTTTTTCACTTTGTGAGCTCAGTTTAACGTTTCCGGATGTTTTTGGCTTTTTAAAAAGTCACAAAATGTATCAAAATTTTATGCAAGTCAAGCAAAAATTACCCTTTTTTAACATTGTGAAAATATGCCACTTTTTTGTTCAAAAAGACACAAAAATTGTAAATGGCAGGAAAAAAAAGCCCGATTTTGACTTTGCACAGAATTGTTGTCAGCTTGATGAATTTGGTGCAACAAACATCAGTGAATAACCAAAAGAAAGAAAGTCACTTAAAAAAAAACTGGAAATGATGAATCGGGGCCATTGCATACTTTGTTTTCACTTTTTAATATAAAATATGTGCAAATGTCTTGGTAATAACACATTTCCTTAGATTTAATTTAGAAACCAAATAAAGCCAGTCTTACATCTCAAAAAACAGTTTAATGATAAGACTCTGTTCACACCTGCATTTGTTACTTCTGTTCTTTTCCACGATAACTGGGAAGGTTGGATCCATCACAAGACGGACGCCAGCCCTGACACAGTGGGTAGAGCTGAAGCGGTACAGGCTGTGTTAACCCCGCTTGTGAAATGAATGCGACCAGGGGTGTTACTTATGCCACAAATTTTACTTGGCTCTTGTCAGAGGTGCCTGAGTCATTATAGGGGGTATCCGGGACTTAGCAAAAATTGTACCTAAGCACTAACAGGCAGGTAATTCCAACTCGCCTGCCTGCTGTGGCCGACACCATTCTCCCCGGCACAGAGTGGTCACATACCACTCTTGCCGGGGATTTAGCTGCCTCTGCTGACGCGTCGGGGCAGGAATTTCGTCATCATTCTGACAGAACGCCGGCTCCCCCAGTTAGGCAGAGGGCATCCGGCTGTCAGTCAGAATGATACCGGAAGTTCTGCCCGGTCTACAGAGCAGAGCGGAAAAAAGGCCTCCGCTCTATAGACGTGACGTCAGCAGAGGCTTCTGTATCCTTGGCAGGAGCGTCTGTGACCGCTCTGTTCCGGGGCAGTACGGCGCCGGGCACAACACAGGTAAGTTGCAGTTACCTGCCTGTTAGTGCATAGGTACATTTTTTGTAATGTCCCGGGTACCTCCTTTAAGTGATGTACGCCTTTTAGTGAATCGGGAGCCTCTAACTCCATGCCTCTTCTCATAAATCAGGGACAATAACTTTAATGTCTGCATGAAAGATGAGTTCAGGCCGCCAACAAGAGCCTGCTTTTCTGTCGTGTGATCGGCGGACATGTCTGCTTACCAATGGTCGTCTGCCTAAATATGGGTCCAGGTAAAAGGCCTTCAATGTAAATAAGTCTAAGGCCACGTTCACACGATCACTATTTGGTCAGTATTTTACCTCAATATCTGTAAGCTAAAACCAGGAGTGGGTGATAAATACAGAAGCGGTGACGTGTTTCTATTATACTTTTCCTCTCACTGTTCCTCTCCTGGTTTTGACTTACAAATACTGAGGTAAAAAACTGACCAAATACTGAACGTGTGAACGTGGCCTAATAGTCTCTGTTCAAATTATATAATACACCTACTATGTGTGTGCAACCAATATACAGTATACGGTACATGCTCAATATTAATGATGAGGCAATAAAACATGGTACATCTACTGTAAATATATACAGTCCGTAGTTCTTTCTGAAGAAATGGCCCTGAAAGGTCGGGCAGGGTCACCTAGAAATAATAAACTAGCATCTATTATTAATGGCGAACATCATTCCAAAAGAGTGGTTTAAAGGGGAACTGTCTCTAGACCCCTGCTCTGGTATACGTGCTCCATATACAAGGGGGTCGTCCTATTGAGCCTTCCTGTGTTGAAATGTGCCCCTCCTAGACAGGCAGCAGTGGCTGTCCAGAATCAGGAGGAACTGTCATAGGCTCTCGACTTCTGCTTAGGGTAAATCTTCCTGTATGCATATAATAATAATGTAATAGTTTTGGATACAGCTTCAGCAGGTCACTACTTTCCATTGCAGCCTGCTAAGAAAAGTCAGTTCTGTATGTTTAAGGGAAAAATGTATCAGAGGCTTTATGCCATTTTTCTAGCAGAATGAAGTCACCCTTGTTGGTGCACACATTTTATGGTTCAAAATAGCTTTTTTCCCTTACGAAAATGATAGCACATACTGGCATAAATTATAGCACAAATCTACATCCGCTCAGATTTCAATTTCTGGAGAACAAAGAGGCAAGAAGGCTTCAAATTTATTACGAGGGCACATCTATGCTACATATGTCTGAGCGTGGCCACCCAGTGGTTGTGATGTGAATTGCAGCCTGTCGAGGATTTAGCCGGCGTGTCGAGAGACTATTAAATTTCTTTATTTTTTTCCGAGAAATTGGGTTTTTTAGACATAGTCCAGAGCTCTGCTTATAAAGGTGTGCGCTCTACATCTGAATAATGCACATCATCTGCGCGTGCTCGGCCAAAGCAGAGGATGACTTCCGGTGAAGGACTATGCTGTGTGAAGCTAATCAGACCAGGCTACAGAGGTGAGCGTAAAGGTATTGTCACACTACACGATCGCACCAGCGATCACGACAACGACACGACCTGGCGAGATCGTTGGTGTGATCGTTATATGGTCGCTAGTAGCTTCCAAACAGGAAGATCTCATAAACGACACATCAGCGATCTGTATAACGACCTCGGCGGTCGTTGGGACCTGTCACTCAGCATGTATTGTTAAAGGTTGAGCGCAACCTTTTCCACGCCCCTCAGCACAGATTGGTGGTCACTGCATGTCATGTGTCACAGCTCTCGCTTAGTGATTGGACATCCGCGTCATAAAAGACGACGCAAGTGGTTCATACGATTTTCCAGCATCGTTCCATACTGCGTCCTGCTAGCCTTCTGCTTTGCAGCTTCTGCGATCCAGTCTGTGCCGCTATTGCTTTTACCCCGGATTCATTTTTTCAGGATCCCAAAAATGTATAAGTGGCAAAGATGAAGCGCTGTAGCGACTCTGACAGGATCGCAAAACCCCCACACGCGACAGTATCCTCTCAACAACGCACAAAGGACTAGATGTGTTGGCCACCAATTGGAGCTGAGGGACGTTAAAACCAGTACCCGCCTGCGCCGCTGACATGAGTCGCCAACGAGGTCGCTCGTCGTTCATAAAGGGTGTCAAACTCAGCGATTCAGGCTCACCAGCGGGACGCCAACGACCAAAAAAACGGACCAAAACGTTCATGCACGATCAGCGACATCGCAGCAGGGGCCACATCGCTGCTACATGTCACACACAGCGACATCGCTGACGATGTCGCTGCTGCGTCATAAAATCGGTGTCGCTTAAGCGATATCACTAGCGATCTCGCCTAGTGTGACAGTACCGTAATGGAGTAGAAGGGTGCATTTCTGGAATTGAATGATATTTGAGAAGTGTATTATTTTTTCCAAGATCTTTAAGATAGGATCCATTTTTTTCGAGGTAAAACCCCTTTAATAAAACAGTCTAATGGTCACTCTGTATATTTATTATTATTATTATTATTTATTTATATAGCACCATTAATTCCATCGTGCTGTACATGTGAAGGGGTTACATACAAATTTATAGATATCGTTTACAGTAAACAAATTTACAATGACAGACTGGTACAGAGGGGAGAGGACCCTGTCCTTGCGGACTTACATTCTATGGGTAATGGGGAAGAAACAAAAGGTCATAATATTTTATTATAAGCATGGGCGGAGAAAATAGACTGCTAGCGGTGTCACCAATTAGGGCCCCTGTTCTTGAAAGGGGCCTTCATTTTCGGGGAAAGAATTTTTCAGTTGTCCAAAAAGGTTGTTTTTCCACCTTCTGCCTTAAATTTTTAACTAAACCAAAATTTTTTTTCAGGGTTCAGAGGTGGGGAAAAAGTTTTATTTGTGGCAGTTTTAGCAAAAGCCATGTCAGAACCTAAAAGGGGTTTGGTAGCATCCCCCTCCTGAGGCCGGGGCCCCTCTTTAGGTTTTTTTTTTTGGAGCGGATGACAGCATGGGGGTTTTATAGGATATTTTTTCCCATGCTGGGGGAAGAAAAGAAACTTTCACCGGTCACTAGACCCCCCAGGGACGGGGTCGCAGGAAATGAAAGCCTGCTAATGAAAAATGGGCACTTGGGGGTGAAACCCCCCCCCATTTTCGAGGTTTTTTGAAAAAAAGGGGAAAAGCGATGTTGCCAAGAGGAACCCCTTCCCCTTTCTTTTAAAATTTTTGGGGTTTGGCCCTCTTGTTTTAGAATAGAGAGGTGCAGAGGCGTATTTTTGGCATTGAGAAAATCCGATAAATTTTTGCTAATCCCTCGGACCAGAGTTTTCATCCAGCTTTTTTGTGTGATCGATTTTCTCATAGTAGGAAATAAAAAAAAGTCCCATCTTCTCCTTTTTTTTTGTGCGTGAAAATGGCCTACAGTCGGCCAAAAAAGTTTTGAGAATGAAAAAAAATATTAATTTTTACAAAGTGTACTGCTTCCTTTTTTTAAGGCAATTTCATTTTCCCGAGTTAAAAGGGGATCAGCTTAACAGCAATTATTTGCAAGTCAAAATTTGGTAAAAAAAGAACTTTTCCCCAAAAACACTTCACATATTGCAGCCCTGCCTTAAAGGCCAGCAACCCCCTTTTTTTTGTGATTGTCCTTTTAAAAAAAGGTGTGGGTGTTGATGGGAAGGCGGTCAATCTGTTGATTAATAAGAATACACCACGGACATTTTTAAAAAGGGGTGCTTGGCATATTGTTTCTCTTCTGTTAACCCAGGTTAACCCCAAAAAAAACCTGAGTATCATTGCAAGCACAAAAATGCCTAACGGGGAAAGTATCGCAGCTGAAAGATTGCACCTAGAACATCTATGCATCATCAAGAACTTCAAGGGAGGGGTTTCTTGTTGAAAAAAGGCTTGGGGGACCCCGGACCGAAACGCCAGGACTTCCTTAAAAGTGTTTCGCTGGGTGGACACAGCAGGGGGGGCTTGCTCAGGAATGGCAGGGCAGGTGTGGGCATTGCACGCACTGTGAGGGAGACTTTGAGCGGGGCCGGTCTTAAGGAGGGCGCAAAAACCCCACTTCCTCCAAAGAAACTCATGGACGACGATATTCTGAAAAGGGGACGGGCAATGGACGCTGAGGAGGGGGGTAAGTTTTTTTTTGATAAACCCCCCTTTTCGATGTTTGGGCCCGGAAAAAGCCCTTTGGGGAGAAGAAAGGGGTGAGCGCTACCACCTTTTTTGTCTCAGAAAAGAAAAGCACCTAAACCCCTTTCAGTGTGGGGTTGCTTCTCACCCAAAGGGGGAACGGCTCTCTCCAGTTTCCTAAAAACACAGCCAGAAAAAGAAGGGGACAAATGCCTCAAGGCAATTTCCCCCAACCCTCAAAAGCTTTGGCGATCAACAATGCCTTTTCCAGCATGATGGGCACTTCCCCTAAAGCAAAGGTGAAACAAATGGTCAGGGAAAAACATAGAGATTTTTGGGTCCAGGGGCCCGGAAAACCCCCGACTTAAACCCATTGAGAACTTGGGGTCAATCTCAAAGAGGGTGGACAAAAAAAACCAAAAATTTGACAAAATGAAAGCATTGATTTTTTAAGAATGGACTGCATCAGTGAATTTGGTTTTCCCAAATTGATTGAGCGCTGCTTGGGAATTTTAGAGGTCCTGAAAAAGAAAGGGTTAAAAAACTGCAAATATTGACTTGCTGCTTTTTAATCATTCAAAAAGTCAAAATAAGCTTTTGTTACTCAAGTTTGCAATTATTATTTCTGTCTGTGAAAAAATCTGTCAAACAAAAAAAAAAAAGGGCAGAGATCATGGGGAAAATTTTTAAATTTTGCATTCTCAAAAAAATTTTTGGGCCGCTGTCATCCGGGCATCCTCTGCAGCCTATTATTTCCAACCCCCCTTTTACTTCAGGCCGGGGGTGATCCAATATCAGAACAAACCCGGAGATGTGCGGGGTCCCTAGACAATATTGGTCCGACAAAATTGGGATCACTTTGACCCCTAATATGTTCATCAAACCCGCGCTAAACGTAGAATGATGTGCTTACCAAAAGCCTATATTGGTCATCTGCCCAAAATAGTTTCCCCCAAAAAATTTGGTTTCCCAAAACTTTTGGGGCTTTTCAGTATATTATGTTTGGGGGCAGCAGAGGTCCCCCGGGTCCCCCTGCCATGTGTTTCATTTTTTTCAAATGTCGGATGTTCCAGGAAACGATGCTCCTGAGACGCAGGACACTTGAATTTTTTGGAACTTGTTGGGGGGTACTTTTCCACCACCAGACACCCCCCTTTGAAACTTCATCAATTTTTCTCTCCGCCACGTCCAGGTAGATCAGCTTCAGTTCAAATTTTTGGCTCTCAAGGCCTCAGAACTTCTCGTCTCCTTTATTTCTCCTACAAGGGGAAAACCCAAAAACACAACAAAGATCGAGTCGCTTTCCCTTTTTATTTGGTTTCAGGTGTGATTTTCAGATTTCTCACAGGGGGTTCTTGCCCCAAGGGGTTTTAAAACGAGATCACATGTTGAAAAAATTTTTTTTCCCAAAATTTTGGGAAAAAATTATTTTTGGGGTTTTGTTAAATGATGCCCCCAATTTTTCCTTTTTTTTCCTTTTTTTGGTTTTCCAAATTTAATAAAGCAAATAAATGTATAAAATTTGTTCAACTGAAAAATTTTCGGGGGGAAAAAATTTCTTAAATTTTTGGAAAAATTTCAAGGGTGCCAACAATTTGGGCCAATTAATTTGTTTTCAAAATCTTCCTCCCGGAAAAAAAAGACACAAAACAGGCTAGAAAATTTGCTCAACACCCCACCCTCATTGCCCCCGTTTTGAACCCCCCAAGGCTGGATCACAAAAGCAAATTTCCCATCATCTGAAAAAATGGGTCAGTTTGTGTATTTCTAGCTGATGCAAATGCCTAAGGGAAGACAGCCAGGAGCCCCCGAAGGGCCCCGAGGCCCCCAATTAGGGGCGTTTTATGGGGTTTTTTAATCATAAATTGTTGGGGGTAATTGAGCCGGTGTTGGAATACTGAGCTGACCGCCCCCCCAAGGGAGCTATTCTACTTTTTTAAAGCGTGTTACCAACATAGCAAATCTCGTTTTATGCCAAAGAACTGCATTGTCACTGTGTGTTTTTTTTTTCGACCTTGTGCTATCGTATTTTAAGCACGGGGCGTTTCACAAGGAATTTTGCACAAGAAAATCGAGGCTGAAACACTTTTTGGCCCTTTTAAATCACGGCGGAAAAAAAAAAATCGGTCCTTTTCTGCAGGAAAAAAACGGTCTTTTTTTGTAAAAAGGGGGGGTTTTTTGTGCGTTTTAAATCCCCAGGTTTTTTTCTGTCTTTTCCCCATCAGTTTTCTTTGTATGAATGCGTTTTAACAGAATTTTAATAGAGAGTTATTCTATAAAAAAAGCATGTAAAAATCACATTGAAAAAAAAAAATTTTTCACAAAAAGCAAATAATTTATTATAAAATAAAATCATCTAATATATATTAAAATATTATAGGGGTCAACCTTTCTACTTGTATAATAGCCAATTCCCCCCTGGCTTTTACGAAAACACACTGACAGCTTTACAAAGAATAGAAAAAAAACATTACAACATAGAATCATATATATTATAAATAATATTCATGTAATTGTGACATTCATAAAAATTTTATATTTCTAGACTTCTACATATTTTTAATCCCCGCTAATTCATTGCCCCTTTGAAAAAATCACAGAAACCGCAAAAATGATACATTTTTTCCAAACATTTTAACCATGTTTTTTCTGTATTTTGATATTTTTTAAACTTACAATTACATATTTTTTTTGTGAAAAATTTCGACATGTGGGGTTTTAATAAAGGTAAAAATTTTTTGGAAAAAAAGCTGGGCCCCGCTGTATTTTTCCCGACAGACAAAGCAAGCGGGGGGGGCAGTAAAATAGCCTAGGGGGGTGCTTTTTTTTGTCCCCCCCGGTACTAAAATCTGCCCCAGACACCCCAAAAAAGGGAAAATTTAAAAATAATTCCCCTTTTTGGAAAATTTCCCCCGTCATTCTTTGCCTGTGCGGTGGCAAGGGGTTAAAAAAGGCGTTAATGTCCCTTTAGTATTGAAAGGGCCTTAAGGCAGGTTAATTTTTTGAGACGTCAAATTAGACAACTATAAATTTTTTTAATCCCTTTGTATAAGAAAAAAAACAACTTTTTAAAAAAAAATGTTTAATGAAATAATACAAGTTTTTTACCAAATTTAATTTCCGCTAAAACCCTTTCCTGTAATAAAAAAAAAAAAAAGCAAAATTATTTTTACCAATCCGGACAGTCGGTCCCACGGTGTAATCCATCAGAAAGGGTTACAGGTTCAGCTTGCAGGAGCAATCTGTCCCCCAAAGGTTTTAACCCCCCGAATATCGTTACTCTCCCCCTGAAAAAAGGGGGAAAAACATGTAGGGGGAATTTTTTATTGCCCTTTTTCCCTTTAAGACCTGACCTAAGGTGAAAGTGTAAAAAAATCAATTGCTTCATCAAAACATCCTCCCGCGGGGGGGGTAAGTTTTTTTAGGAGTATCTGAGCACGCAGGATTTTTTTGCGCTGCTTTTGATTGCTAGTAACCTTTGTAAAAAATTCATCGGGGACGTACAATCGCCGATAGGTAAAATAAAATTTTTTTTATTTTTATTTTTTTTTGAAGAACAAGGGGGTTTGAACGGGGTTAAAAAGGGGGAAAAAAAGATGGGGAAAAAATTGTTTTGATTTCTTAAAAAATTTTTATCTTTAAAGGTGTTTGTGTTTTTTTTTACTTCAAAGGATTAATATTGATAGTTGCTAATTTTTCAGCTCTATTTTTTTAAACCCGCCTTAAGGCCCTTTAATCTAAGGGGACTTAACGCCTTATTAAAAACCTTCGCCCCGCTACGGGAAAAGGGAATGAAGGGGAAAGTGAGAAGGGCGAATCAATTATGTTTTTTTTTCGGGGTGTTGGGGGCGATGTTAGTAGCCAGGGGGGGCCAAAAAATTACCCCCCTAGGCTATTTTATTGCCCCCACTCGCTTGCTTTTTCGTTGGTGGAGAAAATACGCGGGGGCCCCCCATTTTTTTCAAGAATTACAAATTTTTTAACCCCAAATCTGAAATTTGTACAAAACAAAATCATGAATTGTAAATTTAAACCAAAATTTAAAAAACAGGAAATGACATGGTTTTAAAAGGTGGAAAACAAAGATCATTTTTGTCGGGGTTTGATTTCAAAAAAGGAATGAATTGGGCTATTACAGTATGTGGGTGTAAGAACTATAAATATATTATATTTATGTGTTACAATGACATTAATATAAAATTTTATATTTTTTATGGATGTATCTACTGTTTTGTGAGCTGTTAGTGTGATTTTATGTAGCCGGGGAAAATTGCTTTTCAAAAAGGGCTGGTGCTATAAATCGGCATACTGCATGGTGCGGTGCGTTCGTTTTTTATCGCCCCCATTTTTTGATTGGCGATTTCATCCCAAAACGCATCAAAAAGCAGCCCCATGGATTTTTTTTTAAACAATATCTGATGAGAAAAATCGCAAATGAGAATTCCCCATTGACTAACATTGGTCAGTTTTTATCCTTTTTTTTCCCCCGATTATCCCTTTTTTTTGGGCCTGAGTTGAGGCCTTCTTTGGGAATTCGCAATTCGGCTGGGGTGATGAGAATTTTTTTGGCCCGCATGATTTCCGATGTAATGAAGGGGGGGGGAAAAGTCCCCTTATTAAATATTTTTAAAAAGGGTGGCAGATTGGGGACACATTTTTTACTTAAATGCAGTATTTGGGCTAAAAATCATTTTGCAGTTTGGTTTTTTAAAAATTTAGTTCC
>JARQOD010000006.1:52748853-52902675 GCA_033576555.1 Oophaga sylvatica
TGATTTTACGGCTGGGGAAAAATGCTTACAATGCTTTGGGGCAGCCTGGGGGCAGGTCTTTCTTTGGTTTCTCTGACTTAGAGCAGGAAGATAAGACTCTGCCTACAGTCCTCCCCCAGGGCACGAGCACATCATTAAACTGAAAACTTCTAAGGCCAATTACACAAGAACCACAAGACAGATTTCTTCACCCAGGTATCATTTTAATCAGTTTAACATGCGGCAACTTGACAATGCCTGTAGTTTACTTAGAAAAACCCTGCTGACAGGTTCCCTTTAAATGCCCTATGCTTTTCACGGCAGCCCTGCTTATTAAGATTAGTTGCATTCTATCACATTTAATACTTTGGGATGTTATACAAGGGATAATGATTATAACGTAAGTGTAACCCTAACTAGCAGTGAGAAAAAGTAAGTGATGCATGTATATTGTAGAAAATTGTGCCTCATTAAGGGGGTTTTCTGAAGATCTGCTATAAAAGGAACAATATTACAGAAATAAATAAAAAGTAGATGCTACTTCTATCAGTCCCATGGACAGTAAATATATATCATAGAAAAAGTTGCACCTCCT
Source organism: Oophaga sylvatica (assembly GCA_033576555.1). Classification (NCBI taxonomy): domain Eukaryota; kingdom Metazoa; phylum Chordata; class Amphibia; order Anura; family Dendrobatidae; genus Oophaga; species Oophaga sylvatica. The sequence goes on from JARQOD010000006.1 coordinate 52,749,428, forward strand.
CAAAGCAGCTTAAGTTTTCCTATATTTGAAATGTTATTTTAGTAATAATAACCATTAGATAAGTGGTCCTATTACTTCACGGCATTTCTGTTTACATTCAGTAATAGCTGTAAAAAATTTGTTTCCCGCGTTACTAGTATTGGTAATAATAGCTACTAGTACTATTCGTGAAACATGTTAGTTTTTTTGACTGGGAAAAAACATTTCTTGCTAAAATGTAAAATACACAAGAAATATAAACGAGAGTCTTGCTTTTGTGTAGCTTTTAAATGCAATCTGTCATCAGGTTTTTCTATGTAATTTCGACAGCAGAAATGGGGTAGGGACAGAGACCCTGATTTGGCAATGTGTCACTTAGTTTATCGGGTGCAGCAGTTGTGAGACAATCACAATTTCCTCTGCTGCAGATCTAGCCGAGCTCAGAATGATGAATTCAGTGTAACCTGCCCACAGCACCGATTGGCAGCTTTCTGTGTACATTGTATTTTGACAGAAAGCTGCTAATCTGTGGTGGGAACTTGGTTAAACAGAACAAGTTGATCAGGAGTCACACAATATCAAGTCCTATAGTGATAATCTCCTGCTGATAAAACACAAAATTTTTGAAATAGTAAAAACATAGCCAAGTAAGTTATACATCACTGTAATGAGGGACTCTGCCCCTACATCATTCTGCCCCTGGATTACATGGCAAAAACCTGCTGGCAGATTCCTTTAAAAACTCCTTCAGGACCTATCATGTATAGGTAGATCATAGGTCTCCTCCCCCTGTTTAATGCGGGCTGCGGTGCTGAGCCCACATTTTCCGGCACATGACCGCTGATTTCATCAACTGTCATGTGCCTCTAGCAGCCGCAGGTGGAATCACAATCCACCCGCGGATGTTACCATGTTAAGGTCCTGCAATGCCCTACACATGAGGAAAGAGACATAGTGAATCAGAAAAACTGTACTACATTTTTAATTGGAGGTGTTTGCTAATATTATTATTATTACATCTACTACATTTTGGCATTGGATCTTGGAGATGGGAATACCCCTTTAAAGAGGACTTAAGTGCTTAGCCCCATAGGGTGAAAAATTTATCTGCAGTCAATTGCTAACTATCTGCCTGTCCTGCCCTTCGACAATCTTTCCCGGCACAGAGCAATCACAGGCCACAACTGATGTTGGTTGTCCCACTTCCTGTAATATCACATCAACAGAGCAGTTCCTTCTCTTCCGCTCTGCTCTGTCGATCTGTCACTGCCGATGTCATGTTGATTGACTATCATTTCCCAGTAGAATTAGGCTGAGCTGGCTGTCAATCTACATGATAGTAGTGACTCCTTGTCGACAGAGCACAGATAAAGAGAAGGAACTGCTCTTTCAAAGTGTCATCACAGAAAGAAGAATAGTTTCCACCAGGAGCAGTCCGTGACTGCTCTGAGCTTGGACGTCCAGGAAAACAGATGGCTGGCAGCACTTACTGAGAGGGGCGCATGTTCAGGATCTGCAAAAAACCCACTTGGAAGTATGGCAGCATATAGAAGAAAAAATGTGTTTTCCTCAGCACTATGTGAGATGGAAATTTTGCTTAGGGTCAGCTGTGTTTCATGACTCGTGTTAGGTCTACAGCCTTTTACTATTACACTTTACGGTGCTTGTCAGGCTGTGAATGCTACATTTCTGGATCGTAGTAGCAGCAAGTTAGCAATTTACTGCTGTGGATGAGTATACAACTTACCCGATGGACCAAGTGTTGGTAATTTGCAGTGATATATTATATCCAGGTATAATGTCATGAACAGAGATGTACTGGACACTGAACAGTGCGTGCCTTGAAGTCATTGTCTAGCAGATCCTGTGTTACGTTGATGGGACACGTTGATAGTTTGTCTACACAGTATGGCATGCGGAAGATAGAGCAGACTGCTGCCAAACATTTACTTCTGGAATTTGCTGGCGGATCTTCAGTGCTGAATCAATAATGGCATTATGTGGGAAATTACATTTTTTTCCTTGCAAAGTAATAATCTGTTTGTTTTGCGTGATAAAATACAGATATGCCTCAGCTGGAAACTATTCTCTTCCTAACCAGTATCTTTCTAATGGTTATTGTTGTAGTGTTACCTATTAAAATAGTTTATTTTATAGGTATAGATTTACTTATTTGTATAAATTAACAGTTTTTGGTTTCTTCACATTTCACAGTTGTAGTTTAGACAGACCACTTTTGCACTAATATCTAGTGTGCAGCAGAAATGTCATTTTAAATGCAATTTCTGGGGACTTGAGTTGGAAAGCTCACAATTTATAGTGATGAGCGAGTATGCTCTTTGCTCTGGTTTTCCCCAGCACGCTCGGGTGATCTCCGAGTATTTTGGCTTGCTCGGAGATAGTTTCTATCGGCCACAGCTGCATGATTTGCGGCTAGTAGACAGCCTGAATACATGTGGGGATTTCCTAACAAACAGGCAATCCCCAGATGTATTCAGGCTGTGAAACAGCCGCAAATCATGCAGCTGCGGCAACAGAAACTAAATCTCAGAGCACGCCCAAATACTCAGAGATCACCCGAGCATGGTCGGGGAAACCCGAGCAACGAGTATACTTGCTCATCACTACTGAGGTCATTGAGTGATCTAATCTTACATCAAAGTCCTCAGTACAATACCTAAGGTCTGATATTGATTTTTGAAATTGCAGGTCTGTAAGGGGACTGTGGGCTAAGTAAAGGAAATCTGTCACCCCTGGACAATTTTTATCTATTACTATGGGCATACAGGTAATTGAATGGTTAAACCATTGTGCCTCATAGCTGTGGTGTAGAAAATGAGAAATTGATTCATAATCTTTTACGTTAATGATTCCTTCCAGGGTCCGACGAGTGCAGTGCCTGGAAGAAATCACTGCCTCCTCACTTCTTTATACTATCACCCCCCTCCCATCAGCATCATACTGACCTGGTCGGCGCTGTAATCCTGCGCATGCACTGTGCGATCGCGCTGTTACGCGAACACTGTTTGCCCTTTTATGGGCGGTGTCTGAATTGATCTTCTGCGCCTGCGCAGACGCCTGGCAGGCTTGGAAGAAATCATTAACATAAAAGATTACAAATCAATTGTTCAATGTCTACACAGCTATGAGGCATACAGGTATGACTGATTTAACCATTCAATTACCTGTATGTACAATAGTAATGGATAAAAATCATCCAGGGGTGACAGATTCTCTTTAAGTGTGAGCACATTGCATATTAAATAATACATTATTTCTTCACCACACACCCCTCTATGATAAATAAGGAATGTCCAGCCTGGCCACAAAGGTCCATCTGCCCAAGCTTTGAAGCTCAGGCTCACCTGGCTGAGATGTCAGAAATGACACCCGTCTAAGTGTACTTAGAAGGTACAGCCCTTCGTGTAGTGTCAATCATGTGAATGACGGACCTAATCTAATGTTGTTATAATTTCGATATCACTTTATTCAGCCTCCTGTGACCTGCATGCCCATATACAGTGGGTACAGAAAGCATTCAGACCACTTTAAATTTTTCACTTTTTGTTTCATTGCAGCCATTTGGTAAATTCAAATAAGTTCATTTTTTTCTATTAATGTACACTCTGCACCCCATCTTGACTGAAAAAAACAGAAATGTAGAAATTTTTGCAAATTTATTAAAAAGAAAAACTGACATATCACATGATCATAAGTATTCAGACCCTTTGCTCAGACACTCTTTTTTTAAAGGGAATCTGTCACCCCATTTTGGCCCTATGAGATAGGGCCACCGCCATCAGGAGCTTATCTACAGCATTCTGTAATGCTGTAGATAAGCCCTCGATGCTACCTGAAAGTGAAGAAAAACGAGTTATAAAATACTCACCCAGGGGCGTTCCGGGGGACGGTCGGGTCCGGAGGAAGTCGCGGTCCGGTCCAGGGCCTCCCATCTTGTGGCGATGCCGGCCTCTTCTTTCGGTCCCATCGCGGCTCCTGCACAGGCGCACTGCTCTGCCCTGGTGAGGGCAGAGCAGAGTACTGCAGTGCGCAGGCACCGGGAAAGGTCAGAGATGTCCGGCGCCTGCGCACTACAGTACTCTGCTCTGCCCTCACCAGGGCAGAGCAGTGCGCCTGCGCAGGAGCCGCGAAGGGACCGAAAGAAGAGGCCGGCATCGCCACAAGATGAGACCCGACCGCCCCCGGATCGCCCCTGGGTATTTTATAACTCGTTTTTCTTCACTTTCAGGTAGCATCGGGGGCTTATCTACAGCATTACAGAATGCTGTAAATAAGCCCCTGATGGCGGTGGCCCTATCTCATAGGGCCAAAATGGGGTGAAAGATTCCCTTTAAGTCACAAGCTGTCCATTTCCTTGTTATCCTCCTTGAGATGGTTCTACTCCTTCATTGGAGTCCAGCTGTGTTTAATTAAACTGATAGGACTTGATTTGTAAAGGCACACACCTGTCTATATAAGACCTCACAGCTCACAGTGCATTATAGACCAAATGAGAATCATGAGTTCAAAGGAACTGGCCAAGGAGCTCAGAGACAGAATTGTGGCAAGGCACACATCTGGCCAAGGTTACAAAAGAATTTCTGCAGTACTAAAGGTTCCTAAGAGCACAGTGACCTCCATAATCCTTTAATGGAAGAAGTTTGGGACCACCAGAAGTTTTCCTAGATCTGGCTGTCCAGCCAAACTGAGCAATCGTGGGAGTAGAGCCTTGGTGAGAGAGGTAAAGAAGAACCCCAAGATCACTGTGGCTGAGCTCCACAGGTGCAGTAGGGAGATGGTAGAAAGTTCCACAAAGTCAACTATCAGTGCAGCCCTCCACGAGTCGGGTCTTTATGGCAGAGTGGCCCGACGGAAGCCTCTCCTCAGTGCCAGACTTATGAAAGCCCGCATAGAGTTTGCTAAAAAACACATAAAGGACTCCCTGACTATGAGAAATAAGATTCTCTGGTCTGATGAGACGAAGATAGAACTTTTTGGTGATAATTCTAAGCGGTATATGTAGAGAAAACCAGGCACTGCTCATCACCATCCCAATACAATCCCAACAGTGAAACGTGGTGGCAGCATCATGCTATGGGGGTGTTTTTCAGCTGCAGGGACAGGACGACTGGTTGCAATTGAAGTAAACATGAATGCGGCCAAGTACAGAGATATCCTGGATGAAAACCTCTTCCAGAGTGCTCTGGACCTCAGACTTGGCTGTAGGTTCACCTTCCAAGACAATGACCCTAAGCACACAGCTAAAATAACAAAGGAGTGGCTTCAGAACAACTCGGTGTCCATTCCTGACTGGCCCAGCCAGAGCTCTGACCTAAATCCAATCGAGCATCTCTGGAGAGACCTGAAAATGGCTGTCCACCAACGTTCACCATCCAACCTGATGGAACTGGAGAGGATCCCCAAGTCCAGGTGTGAAAAACTTTCTGCATCATTCCCAAGAAGACTCATGGCTGTACTAGCTCAAAAGGGTGCTTCTACTCAATAATGAGCAAAGGGTCTGAATACTTATGACCATGTGATATTTCAGTTTTTCTTTTTTAATAAATTCACAAAAAATTTCTACATTTCTACATTTACGTTTTTTTCAGTCAAGATGAGGTGCAGAGTGCACATTAATGAGAAAGAAATGAACTTTTTTGAATTTACCAAATAGCTGCAATGAAACAAAGCGTGAAAAATTTAAAGGGGTCTGAATACTTTCCGTACCCACTGTACATGGCTTATTACGGTCGTCCCTACTGACAGATTCACTCTAATCATTTTGTAATGTTGTAGTTACAAATTTGTTCCAAAATACTGAATGACCTTGGCCTTTGCCCTTTTGAAGTTTCGTGCTCAGCTGAAGGAACTGAACACCGTCAGTAATAGTCCATTGAAGTGGAAACACCTGGCCAATAATGTATTCCGAGCTGGTTAGTACTATATATATATATATATATATTGTGAGACAGTGAAGGGGTGCGTACTGGACGGGGTGTATATCTCGCCCAGGTTTCTTAGCTGGGGCGCATAAAATAGGTTGTCAGTGCGGTGTTCATTCCATTCCTATCTGGGACAGGTTTTCAGTGCAACCCGGAGTGAACACAGCTGCTTAATTAGGCAGCCATAAGTACCTGCTTGAGAAGTTCAGAGGGGGCTCTATCTCTCAGTCTGGATCTGACTTCAGACGCCATTGGAGCCTCATGTGAGCTGCACGCTGGTAACTACTGAACATATGTGTTGTTTTGGGCACAGGCTATTAGAGTCTGGACCCGGATAGAAAGGGTAATCTATCTAAGTGTAATTAGTGGCGGGACACGCCTAGGCTTTATGTTTATGATTTTGTTTTAATTTATGTTCTGTTTGCTGTGGACTTTAATAAAACTGGTTGCGGCCAGTTTTTAACAGAACCACTGTCTGTGAATGGTCTCTTTATGCCACTCCGTCTCCCCAAGACGGCGATCCCAGAGCTAAATCCCCTGAAAAGCTTACAATTGGTGCTTGAATGCTGGGGCAGCACAGTGGCTGAAGACTTTGAAAAAAAAAAAAAAGGTGTCTGCACCGCAAAACTGAACTTATTGTGGAGAAGACTGTGGAGTGTATATGTCTTGGGTGAAGGCTGTCAGCCAGCCCAAGATGTCCGGCAGTATGGAGGAGCTCGTTAAGCAGCTGGCCCAGAACCAGCAGGCCATGCAGCAGCAACATCAGCAGGCCATGCAGCAACATCAGCAGGCCATGCAGCAACAACAGCAGGCCATGCAGCAACAACACCTAGAGGCCCAGCAGAGCCAGCAGCAACAGCAGGAAACCAACCGGTTGTTACTGGAGCAGGTTGCAGCACTAAAAAAAACTCCTAGCACCTCGTCCCCGAATGAAGACGCCGGGTTACCGGCATTATCCGCTGTAAAAAAGGCGGTAAAACAGACTCTGCAGAAGATGACGCCTCATGACGATGTGGAGGCATATCTGGCTATATTTGAGAGACTGGCAGAGAAGGAGAATCTGCCACAATCTGAATGGGCTATGGTGGTCGCGCCCTATCTGACTGGGGAACCCCAAAAAGCCTATTTTGACCTCAGCGAGCAGGACAGCAAAAACTATACTAAGTTGAAAGCGGAGATTCTTGCCCGCCTGGGTGTGACGAGGGCAGTCCGTGCCAGGAGAGTCCATAACTGGAGATACAGGCGAGACAAGCCTGCTCGCTCACAAATGTATGACTTGATTTCTTTGGTAAAAAAGTGGTTGGAACCTGACGTCAGCACCCCTGCCCAAATGGTTGAAAAGGTGGTGCTGGACCGGTACATCTGGGCCCTTCCCCCTGAGGTCCAGCTCTGGGTCGGACAGGGAGACCCCAAAGATGCCGATCAACTGGTCAGCCTAATAGAAAGGTATTTCGCCACCAAAGACTATCTACGTGACCAGCCGTCCGAGCGATCATCAGTTCGGAATACCCGGCCTCCGTCATCTCCCGGTAAGAGGGTTCCAGCTGTGGGGGCAAGGGGGGCTGTTGATAGTCCGGGTCAGCCCCGAGGGGACATGTATGAGCGGAAGGGTGATACTTACCTACCAGGAGAACCCAGACCTAGGAAGGTCTCCCCGTCTGAACACACTGACCTGAGACAGTGTTGGAGATGCCGTGAACAAGGTCATATTTCAGCCAATTGTCCACTAGTGGGGGAACCTATGGACTGTGACGCTGGACAGTCTCTCTCGTTCCTCGCCGAGCCCGTGTGTGTGGCCACCCTAGTCGAGGAGACTGGCCCACAGCTGTGTCAGGTCGTGATAAATGGGTGCCCAGTACAGGCCCTACTCGACTCAGGAAGTCGAGTGACTCTAATACATGCTAGTCTGGCTGATGGGAACTTCGTCACAGATAGGTACCTAAGCGTGGTGTGCATACATGGAGACGTCAAAGTCTACCCAGTAACCTCCTCAGACTTCGTCACAAAACTCGGGGAATCTCATATGAAGTGGGGGTAGTGAAGAACTTGATGCATCCCGCCATATTGGGTCGTGACTTTCCCCTGTTTTGGGTCTTTGGAAAAAAAATGTTTCTGCTGGACAGTGTGATGAAGCTCCTACTGAGGGTGCGCAGTCCCGAGGGGCGGAACACAAGGCTAGTGGGCCGTTAAACTTATGTGATGACCATGATAATGATGATGACCATGATAATGATGATGATCATGATAATGATGATGACCATGATAATGATGCTGATAGTAATCATGATAATGATATTGATAATGATGATGACTGTAAAAAAAATGATGAATTTCCATTTCAGGTGATGTTGGGGGAGGGGGAGGATGTTTCTCTAGAACAGAATGTCCCTGACCTACCGGTGTCCCGTGGCAATTTTGGGAGTGAGCAATTGCAAGACCCCACTCTTAAACATGCCAGGGAGAATATAACTGTTCTGAATGAGATCCCACAAGAGCCCGGCTCTGATGAAAAATTTCCCCATTTTGCCATGAACAATGACCTGCTCTATAGGGTCACTAAAGTAAAGGGAGAGGCAGTGAGTCAGCTCCTGGTACCTAAGTCATATAGAAGTATGGTGTTAGGTTTGTCCCATAACCACGTGCTGGGTGGGCACCTGGGGATGGACAAAACCCAGGAAAGAATTCTTCAGAGGTTTTACTGGCCCGGGGTTTATCGAGATGTGGAGGATTATTGTAAAACCTGCCCCTCGTGTCAGATAAATGCTCCGGTGTCTCACTTCCGGAGTCCATTAATCCCGCTGCCGGTTATAGAAATCCCCTTTGAAAGGGTAGCAATGGACTTGGTAGGTCCTATTGTAAAATCAGCCAGGGGACACCAATACATCTTAGTTGTCCTTGATTATGCAACCCGGTACCCCGAGGCGGTCCCTTTAAGAAATATGGCATCTAAAAATATTGCACGGGAACTGTTTCATATGTTTTCCAGGACAGGAATTCCTAAAGAGATCCTCACGGACCAAGGCACACCTTTTATGTCCAAAGTGATGAAGGAACTGTGTAAGTTGCTTAAAATCTCGCACATTCGGACATCTGTGTATCACCCCCAGACGGATGGGTTGGTTGAACGTTTTAATAAAACATTAAAACATATGTTAAAGAAAGCAGTAGAGAAAGATGGGAGGGACTGGGACTACCTGTTACCCTACTTATTGTTTTCGGTCAGAGAGGTTCCCCAGGCCTCTACGGGATTTTCTCCCTTTGAGTTGGTGTATGGTCGGCATCCGCGGGCTTGCTGGACATAGCCAAGGAGGTTTGGGAAACCGAGACAACTCCATACAAGAGTGTTATAGAGCATATTGCCCAGATGCAAGAGAGGATGGCTAAAATTATGCCATTGGTGAAGAATCATCTGCAGAGAGCCCAAGAAGCTCAAAGCAGAGTCTATAATCGGTCAGCAAAAATTAGGTCTTTCAATCCCAGGGATCGAGTCCTAATTCTAATTCCCACGGTGGAAAGTAAGTTTTTGGCCAAGTGGCATGGTCCATACGAGGTCGTACAAAAAGTGAGCGAGGTTACTTACAAAGTACACCAACCCGGGAGACGGAAGCCCTACCAGATATATCATATCAATCTGATCAAGCCCTGGAGGGATAGAGAGGCATTGTTGGCCTCGGGTGAAGTAGAGAAAGGGGTAAAACCATCTCTACCTCCTGTGACCATTGGTGAGACATTGTCCGTGCACCAAAAACAGGAAGTACGGGAGTTTCTGCAGAAAAATCGGCAGAGGTTTTCTGACTTGCCCGGCCGGACTTCTCTCGTAAAACACCATGTCGAGACTGAGCCCGGTACTAAGGTCAAAATAAAACCGTACAGAATTCCAGAAGCCCGCAGAAAGATAGTCTCTACTGAAATCAAACGTATGCTAGACCTCGGGGTCATTGAGGAGGCCCAAAGCGAGTGGTGTAGCCCGATTGTTCTGATCCCAAAACCTAATGGAACCTGGAGGTTCTGTAATGATTTCAGAAAGTTGAACGAAGTGTCAAAGTTTGACGCATACCCGATGCCACGGGTAGATGAGCTAATCGAGAGGTTAGGGGGTGCCCGTTATATTACAACCCTCGATCTGACAAAAGGGTACTGGCAGATACCCCTATCTGAGGAGGCAAAAGAAAAAACGGCCTTTGCAACCCCGGAAGGTTTGTTTCAGTATCTGGTGATGCCATTCGGGTTGCATGGAGCCCCAGCTACCTTTCAGAGGCTTATGGACCAGATCCTACGCCCGCATCAAGCCTTTGCAGCTGCCTACCTGGATGATGTGGTAATTTTCAGTTCTGATTGGGAGAGCCACCTCGCTAAGGTACAAGCCGTCCTAGACTCGATAGGCGGAGCTGGGCTGAACATAAACCCAGAGAAATGTGCAATTGGCCTAGAAGAGGCCAAGTACTTGGGCTATGTGATTGGCAGAGGGCTGATCAAGCCACAAATCGATAAAGTAGAGGCAATTCGAAACTGGCCTGTACCCCTCACAAAACGACAGGTCAAAGCATTTTTGGGCATCACTGGGTACTATCGCAGATTCGTACCAAATTATGCCTCCATTGCTGCCCCATTGACTGACCTGACAAAAGGGGGGAAGTCCAAAATGATAAATTGGAATCCGGAGGCAGAAAAAGCATTTCTGTCGTTGAAAATGGCTTTGTGTCAAAGACCAGTTCTGGTCACCCCTAATTTCAGGGAAGAGTTTCTTGTTCAAACTGATGCCTCTAATGTGGGGTTAGGGGCCGTGTTATCACAGGTCGTGAAGGGTGAAGAACACCCAGTCCTGTATCTAAGTCGAAAAATGACACCGGCTGAACAAAATTATGCCATTGTGGAGCGAGAGTGCCTCGCAATCAAATGGGCGCTGGACTCCCTACGGTATTACCTCTTGGGTAGGAGATTTAAATTACAATCAGACCATGCTCCTCTGACATGGATGAAGCAGAACAGGGAAAGGAATGCCAGGGTGACAAGGTGGTTCCTTTCACTTCAAGAGTTCAATTTCTCGGTGGAGCATAGACCTGGGAAGTTACAGGGTAATGCTGATGCCTTGTCCAGAGTTCACTGTCTCTTCGGAGTTTCTGACCAGTCCTCCGGTCTGGAGAAGAGGGGGGGGATATGTGAGACAGTGAAGGGGTGCGTACTGGACGGGGTGTATATCTCGCCCAGGTTTCTTAGCTGGGGCGCATAAAATAGGTTGTCAGTGCGGTGTTCATTCCATTCCTATCTGGGACAGGTTTTCAGTGCAACCCGGAGTGAACACAGCTGCTTAATTAGGCAGCCATAAGTACCTGCTTGAGAAGTTCAGAGGGGGCTCTATCTCTCAGTCTGGATCTGACTTCAGACGCCATTGGAGCCTCATGTGAGCTGCACGCTGGTAACTACTGAACATATGTGTTGTTTTGGGCACAGGCTATTAGAGTCTGGACCCGGATAGAAAGGGTAATCTATCTAAGTGTAATTAGTGGCGGGACACGCCTAGGCTTTATGTTTATGATTTTGTTTTAATTTATGTTCTGTTTGCTGTGGACTTTAATAAAACTGGTTGCGGCCAGTTTTTAACAGAACCACTGTCTGTGAATGGTCTCTTTATGCCACTCCGTCTCCCCAAGACGGCGATCCCAGAGCTAAATCCCCTGAAAAGCTTACAATATATATATATATATATATATATGGTGGGCTGCCATTACTTGTGATACGCAGCTTCTGTATCTCATCGGATTTTGAATACATATAGATACTCTGTGCTGAAAAGCCCATGTTATTCCCATAGTGAACTGGAGAGTCCTGCATTAAACACTATAGACGGCTCGGTTGGGTTCAGTGAAAAGTTTCCATATTTCTGAACGATTTATCATTGTGTTTGGGAAAGTGGAAAATGGTTTCAGGAAAGCAGTATTTCATACAGCAAAGTAGGTGTGATTTCCCACATTCCAAAAATTATATGGTGACTGCTTTCCGCTTGTTTTTCCACATCAAACATTTATTAGGGAAGGTTACATTATGCAGATAGACGTGCTGTAATCCAGCTAGAAAATAAGCTTCACATTCCCTTTACAGGTAGCAAACATATCACAGATGACTGATCGAACGCCAGCAGGATCCTGCTTTGTAGTAAATTTATAAATGGGATAAATAAGAAAACTTTCCTGCCGCTGCTCAGAAGTTTGATGTTAGACAGATGACATGTTTTGATAGAAATGTGCTCCTGGCTATTTTATGAAAATGTTGGTTCTTGAGCCTATAAGGTACCGTAAGTATAGTGTATAGGAAATTGGCAGAGAATATTCTTATGCAGTCTGTAGAGACAATCAACTGTGGATATCTAGTCCTCATGGACAATGGATTACCGTATATATGATTTGTTCCCTCTATAATGCCAGTCTCTCCGTTAACACCTTTGGCTCATAGAGAGGTGTCCCGAGTAGTGATGAGCGAGTATACTCGTTGCTCGGGTTTTCCCAAGCACGCTCGGGTGGTCTCCGAGTATTTGGAAGTGCTCGGAGATTTAGTTTCTGTTGCCGTAGCTCCATGATTTGCGGCTATTTGACAGCCTGAATACATGTGGGAATTCCCCAACAAACAAGTAATCCTCACATGTATTCAGGCTGTCAAGTAGCCGCAAATCATTCAGCTGCGGCAACAGAAACTAAATCTCCGAGCACACCCCAAATACTCGGAGACCACACGAGCATGCTCGGGAAAACCCAAGCAACGAGCATACTCGCTCATCACTAGTCTCGAGTATATGTTTGTCCCCAGAAGCCATACCTCGAGTATGTCCTGCGTATCCTGTTCTATAGCTGGGAGTTATGGGCTGTGCTACACAGATTATGCAGATTGGGCAGGTGCCATGTTATCTGTCCAACTCATGAAATGTAAGAACTATTATCCCATCGGTAGTCTGCAGAGTATTTATGCGTTTGAGCAGCAGTTTGTCATCCAGAGCTTCTTTTGAGATTGCAGTTATATCAGTTAGGCCGGCGTCACACACAACTACAAAAAATCGGTCCGTTTTAGTCGGTCGATTGTCGGATCAAAATGCAAACATCACACATCCTTCTGTCATCCGATTTTCCTTCAAAGATGCGATTTAGTCGCATGTGTGTGTACCTTGTAACATCTGATTTTCATCCGACTTGCGAGAATTTCTCGCAGGCTTGCAAAACTGACATATAATGGATCCAAAAGAATAGTATTTCAATCACAAAAGAAAGAATAGATATATACACATAGAACACATATATAATATATATATATATACATGTCATTGTGACATGTATATATATATATATATATATATTTATAGTTCCTAGACTTCTACATACTGTAATAGCCGCTAATTCAATTGCCGGCTTTTGTGAAATCACAGAAGCCGACATGAAATGATACATTGTTTCCACACAGTTAACCATGTCATTTCCTGTATTTTGATATTTGTTTAGAACTTACAATTACATGAGTGTATTTGTGCAAAATTTCAGACATGTAGGGGTTAATTAAAGGTGTAAATTCGTTGAAAAAAATGTGTGGGCTCCCGCTGTATTTTCTCCAACAGACAGACAAAGCAAGCGAGTGGGGGCAGATAATAACAGCCTAGGGAGGGTACATTTTTTTTGTGCCCCCCCTGGCTACTAACATCTGCCCCCAGACACCCCAGAAAGGGCAAATCTATAATTAGATTCGCCCTTTCTGGCACTTTGCCCATCTATTCCCATTGCCCTGTAGCGGTGGCGAATGGGTTAATAATGTCACCTTAATGTCACCTTAGTATTGAAAGGTGACCTTAAGGCAAGTTAATAATTGAGAGCTGTCAATTAGACAACTATCAATTATTAATCCTATTGTATGATAGAAAAATCAAAAACACACAGTTTAATAAAAAAGAAGTTTAATGAAATAATCACACAGTTTTTGACCATATTTTATTTTCCTGCTAAAACCATTTCCTGTAATAAAAATAAAATAAAAAAGCAAAATGATTCTTACCAATCCGATGTACAGTCAGGTCCCACGGTGTAATCCATCAGAAAGGGTTAACAGGTTACAGGTCGCAGAGAGCTAATAATGCTGTCTCAGACCTGTATTCCCCTGAATGAATAAGTTAAGGGTATGCCACACTAAACAATATCGCTAACGGGATCGCTAAAAAACGTCACTATTTAGCGATCCCGTTAGCGATATTGTTCAGTGCGGCAGCTTCCAGCGACGAGCTTCCTGCTGTGATCTCGCTCGTCGCTGGAATCGTTCCGGACCCTATTTCATCGCTGGCGCTCCCGCTGGGTAAGTATCTTATCGCTGTGTGGCACCTTTTCTTAGCGATTTAGCGGTACTTTTGTACCGCTAAAGTCGTTAAGAAGATCGCTAACGGCGATAGCGTCGTTAACTATATCGCTAAATGCGGCAGCATTTAGCGATATAGAAACAATCCCGCTAGCGATCTCATTAGTATGCAACGCTAACGAGATCGCTAGCGGGATTGTTTAGTGTGGCAGTACCTTTACTCTCCCAGCGAAAGGAGAGGAATAGATTCATGAATGGAGCTTAATTGATTTATTGCCACTTTCACTTCAGTGACCTGACCTAAGGTGAAAGTGGGATACAATCAATTAAGCTTCATTCATTAATCACATCCTCTCCTGTCGGCAGGAGATAAGCTCATTCATTCAGGAGCTATCAGATGAGCACGCAGGATTACTTGCGCTGCTTATCTGATTGCTAGTTAACCCTTTGTGAAGGATTACATCGTGGGACGTGACAGATTGCCAGATAGGTAAGAATAATGTTGTTTTATTATTTTATATTTATTTTAGAAGAACAAGGGCTTCGAACGGATTAAGAGTTAAATAAAAGATGGTCAAAAATATGTGTTTTTATTTCATTAAAATTATTTATTCTTAAAGTGTGTGTGTGTTTTTTTATTTACTTCAATAGGATTAATAATTGATAGTTGTCTAATTGACAGCTCTCAATTATTAACCTGCCTTAAGGTCACCTTTCAATACTAAGGTGACATTAAGGTGACATTATTAACCCATTCGCCACCGCTACAGGGCAATGGGAATAGACGGGCAAAGTGCCAGAAAGGGCGAATCTAATTATAGATTTGCCCTTTCTGGGGTGTCTGGGGGCAGATGTTAGTAGCCAGGGGGGGGCACAAAAAAAATGTACCCTCCCTAGGCTATTATTATCTGCCCCCACTCGCTTGCTTTGTCTGTCTGGTGGAGAAAATACAGCGGGAGCCCACGCATTTTTTTTCAACGAATTTACACCTTTAATTAACCCCTACATGTCTGAAATTTTGCACAAATACACTCATGTAATTGTAAGTTCTAAACAAATATCAAAATACAGGAAATGACATGGTTAACTGTGTGGAAACAATGTATCATTTCATGTCGGCTTCTGTGATTTCACAAAAGCCGGCAATTGAATTAGCGGCTATTACAGTATGTAGAAGTCTAGGAACTATAAATATATATATATATATATATACATGTCACAATTACATATATATATATGTATATATATATATATATATACATATATATATATGTATTCTATGTGTGTATATCTATTCTTTCTATTCTTTATTAAAGCTGTCAGTGTGATTTTACAGTATAGCCGGGGATGAATTGCTGGCTTTTCTAAAGGACACCGATGCGATTTAATCGCAAGTCACACACGCGGTCCGTTTGTAATCAGATTTTTCATCGCTCCCATAGACTTGCATTGGCGATAGTCGACCCACAATCGGTGACAATCGCAGCATGCTGCGATTGCACACGGACGTTTAAAACGGACCACAAAAAATCTGATACTAGGAGCTGCTCCATAGATTAACATAGGGCAGTGTCACGCGGTCTTATGATATGTGTACGATGTCAGTAAACTATTCTTAAAAGAACAACACTCTATACAACATATAGATTAGCAACATCAGCATGTAAATATAGAATAGATTTACCTGACACGATATCCGTTGAACTCAGGGTTAATCTTGAGGACTTGATACACTGTCACAGGAAAGAGGAGGACCGGGGGTCTAACCTGACCCTAAACTGGGGTCCTAACTAATCCCTCACCTTGGAGGTACTGATAATGGTTCAGAGGTCCAAGTCTCCAGCCTAACCCTGTCTCCTATCAGTCCCTGAACCCTGTAATCAGTCCAAAGAAGGATACTGATTACCACCAAAGGGATATGGGCTGATCTCTGCTAAATACACAGATTAGACATATAAGACAGACTGGAGAAAACACAGACTTGCATACACACTCAAACACAGAAGGAACATAAATGATCTGGGATATTAAACTCTAAGCAAGGTGAGCTTAAAACAACTAAGGAGCTCTTTAACTTAAGTCTATACAGATACAATCCTATCTGTGGTCTGCATGAAGAATTTCACTGGCAACTCCCAACACAGACAACCAGAGATTTAAAGGAAACCAATCAACAAATAATTAATTGCAGCCGGGAGAAACTGCACCCAGTCCCAGAACTGAGCACAGACAGAATTAACTCCCTAACTGCCAAACACAAAGAAACAGCAACTCAGCTGTGAGAAGTCAGAATGTGCAACCGCGACGATCTTCGTGGCGATGCACACATGACAGTACCCCCCCTTCTACGAGGGGCCTCCGGACCCTCAGGGCCAGGTTTGCCCGGGTGAGTTCTGTGGAAGGTCCGCACCAAACGATCTGCGTTAATGTCAGACGCAGGAACCCACGTCCTCTCCTCTGGACCATACCCCTTCCAATGCACCAAGTACTGAAGGGACCGGCGATTCAGACGTGAGTCAATGATCTTTGACACTTGAAACTCCAAGTTACCATTGACCACCACTGGAGGAGGAGGTAGAGGTGATGGTATGACTGGTGCCACGTACCTCTTAAGTAATGACTTGTGGAACACATTATGAATTTTAAACGTAGGAGGGAGGTCCAGACGAAATGCCACAGGATTAATTATGGAACTGAACCTGTACGGCCCGATGAATCTGGGGCCCAGCTTCCAGGAGGGAACTTTAAGTTTTATATTCCTGGTAGACAACCATACCAGATCGTTCACATTAAGATCTGGACCAGAAACTCTCCTCCTATCAGCCATACGTTTATAATGGTTCCCCATAGCACTCAGATTATTCAATACACCTCTCCACACTGAAGCAAGTGACGACGAGAAACGCTCCTCCTCAGGAACCCAGAAGGGCCCCCCCCATTGAATGTACAAAACTGGGGATGAAAACCATATGCCCCAAAAAACGGGGACTTACCAGTGGACTCGCTCCGCCTGTTGTTAAGAGCGAACTCTGCCAGAGGCAAGAAAGAAGACCAGTCCTCCTGGTTCTCTGAGACAAAACACCGAAGATAAGTCTCTAGGCTTTGATTCAGACGCTCTGTCTGACCATTGGTCTGCGGATGAAAAGCCGAGGAAAATGACAATTGCATCCCCCGACGTAAACAAAATGCCCTCCAAAACTTGGACACAAACTGAGACCCCCTATCTGACACCACATCAGAAGGCAACCCATGAAGTCTCACAATCTCCCCAATGAACACCTGCGCCAGAGTTTTAGCATTAGGGAGGGCAGGAAGAGCAATGAAATGTGCCATCTTACTGAACCTGTCAACAACCACCAGTATGACAGTCTTCCCTGACGACTGAGGAAGGTCCGTGATGAAGTCCATAGACAAATGAGTCCATGGACGCTCCGGAAGTTTCAAGGGTAAGAGGGTCCCAGACGGACGGGTATGAGGGGTCTTAGAGCGAGCACAAACCCCACAGGACGCGACAAAAGTTAAAACATCTTTATTAACGTTAGGCCACCAAAACCGGCGAGAAAGGAGATCTAAAGTAGCCTTACTCCCTGGATGTCCTGCTAAAGCAGAATTATGATGTGCCTCAATAACCTTTTGTCTCAACTGATTTGGGACAAACAGTCTCCCTGGAGGTCCTGCAGGGGCGTCCCCCTGAGCCTCTAACACCTCCTCCTCAAGCTCAGAACATACAGCCGACACTACCACCCCCTCCTGAAGGATAGGAATCGGGTCATCCATTTTCCCGGCCCCTGGGAAACTGCGAGACAAGGCATCCGCCTTAACATTCTTAGATCCAGGGCGATAAGTGACAACAAAATTAAACCTGGTAAAAAACAACGACCATCGAGCTTGTCTGGAATTCAGACGCTTAGCAGATTCCAAATACAGCAGGTTCTTGTGATCAGTAATGACGGTGACCGGGTGGACTGCCCCCTCCAAAAAGTGACGCCATTCTTCAAAAACCAACTTAATGGCCAAAAGTTCCCTATTGCCGATATCATAATTCCTTTCGGCGGACGACAATTTTTTAGAAAAGAAAGCGCACGGATGCCATTTACCAGGGGACGGACCCTGGGACAATATTGCACCCACCCCTACGTCAGACGCGTCCACCTCCACAACGAACGGCTGTGATGCATCTGGTTGGATGAGAACGGGTGCCGAAGCAAAACATTTTTTCAAAGAGGAAAAAGCTTGGCAAGCTTTGTCCGACCATTTAGAAAAATCCGTCCCTTTTCTTGTCATGTCAGTGAGAGGTTTGACAACAGATGAGAAATTACAAATAAATTTCCGGTAGTAGTTAGCAAACCCCAGAAAACGCTGCAGAGCCTTAAGATCCTCTGGCTGATCCCATTCAAGCACTGCTCTCACCTTTTCAGGGTCCATACGGAAACCAGAGGCTGACACCAAGAAACCCAAAAACTGAAGTTCCTGTACGGCGAATACACACTTTTCCAGTTTGGCGTATAGTTTATTGTCTCGCAAGATCTGCAACACCTGTCTCACATGCTCCTGGTGAGACACAAGATCTGGTGAGTAAATTAAAATGTCATCCAAATATACGACCACAAACAGCCCCACCAGATGACGAAAAATGTCATTAACAAAATGTTGGAATACTGCTGGTGCAGTAGTCAGACCAAAACGCATGACAAGGTTCTCATAATGTCCCTCCGGCGTGTTAAACGCCGTTTTCCACTCATCCCCCTCTTTTATCCTAATCAGATTATACGCCCCCCTGAGATCCAATTTAGAGAACCATTTGGCGCCAACAATTTGATTGAAGAGATCAGGAATCAGAGGGAGTGGATACGGATCTCGAACAGTAATCCGATTAAGTTCGCGGAAATCCAAGCAAGGGCGTAGGCCTCCATCTTTTTTCTTCACAAAGAAGAACCCCGCGGCCACTGGGGAAGATGAAGGTCTAATATGCCCTTTGGCCAGACTTTCCGAAATATAATCTTTCATAGCCTGCCTCTCAGGACCAGAAAGGTTATATAACCTAGCTTTAGGTAACTTAGCATCAGGAAGTAAATTAATAGAGCAGTCATACACGCGATGAGGAGGCAACTCCTGACACCCCTCCTCAGAGAACACATCCCCAAAGTCCTCCAAAAAAGGAGGCAAAGTACTAGGCACGACCGCACTGATGACTGTGTTCATGCAGTTACTTTTGCAAAACTCCCCCCATTGGCTTATATCTCTGGACTGCCAATTAATCACAGGGTTATGTTTAACCAACCAAGGAAGTCCCAACACAATAGGAGTAGGTAGACCCTCCAACACATAACAAGATAATAGTTCCCTATGTATTGCCCCTACCCGAAGGTCAATGTTATGAACCTCATGAACAAAGCTACCTTGGCCGAGAGGCCTGGCGTCAATGGAGAATATAGGGATCGGTTTGACCAATACACTCAGATGCATACCTTGAGCCTGAGCAAACTGAGCGTCAACCAGATTAGCCCCGGACCCACTATCAAGAAGAACAGAAAATCTCTCCACTCTCGTACCAACCACCACCTCCACTGGTACAAGGAACTGAGAAGAACTAGCGGACGAAATACATACTCCCAGGTTGTCGTCCACCACACAACCTGGGATTAACAGTTTTCCGGCGACTTTTTGCTCAACAAGGCACGGGATGGACATCCCCCAACAAAATGTCCCTCTTTCCCGCAGAAGAAACACCTTCTAGTCCTGCGGCGTACCGCCAATCCCCTCCTACGAAATGATGTCCCTCCCAACTGCATAGGCTCCTCCGAACAGACAAGGGGAACCTCAACATAAGAGACTTTAGTAGTAGGTGGAGTAACAACTGGGGGCGGAGTTACCTCGCACCTCTCCCGGAGCCGTCTATCAGTACGGATAGCTAGGGCCATAGCAGCCTCCAGTGATGGAGGAGAATCATACTGAGCCAAAACGTCCTTTAATTTGTCAGAAAGCCCATGACAAAACTGGCTTCTAAGAGCTGGGTCATTCCACTGAGTATCTGTGGCCCATCTACGGAACTCAGAAGCAAATTCCTCCGCCGGACGATCTCCCTGCTGTATCTTACGTAATTTTGTCTCAGCAAGAGAGACCCGATCTGGGTCATCATATACCAAACCCAGGGCAGTAAAAAATCGATCTACTGACTGTAGAGCCGGGGATCCCGGAGGAAGGGAGAAGGCCCAGGATTGAGGGTCCCCTTGTAGGAGCGAGATAACAATTCCCACTCTCTGCTCTTCACTCCCTGATGATCGAGGCCGAAGCCGAAAATACAATTTACATGCTTCCCTGAAGGTAAAAAATTTGTCTCGCCCACCAGTGAACCTGTCCGGGAGAGCTACTTTAGGTTCAAATCTGGTTTGCTCCGAGGGAGACAAAACTTTGGACTTAATGTCCGTCAGCTCCATGGATAATCCCTGCAACTGCAGAGCCAGCTGGGCTACTGGATCCATGGCAACTGGGAATAATTTTATGGGCCAGTGAAAATGTCACGCGGTCTTATGATATGTGTACGATGTCAGTAAACTATTCTTAAAAGAACAACACTCTATACAACATATAGATAAGCAACATCAGCATGTAAATATAGAATAGATTTACCTGACACGATATCCGTTGAACTCAGGGTTAATCTTGAGGACTTGATACACTGTCACAGGAAAGAGGAGGACCGGGGGTCTAACCTGACCCTAAACTGGGGTCCTAACTAATCCCTCACCTTGGAGGTACTGATAATGGTTCAGAGGTCCAAGTCTCCAGCCTAACCCTGTCTCCTATCAGTCCAAAGAAGGATACTGATTACCACCAAAGGGATATGGGCTGATCTCTGCTAAATACACAGATTAGACATATAAGACAGACTGGAGAAAACACAGACTTGCATACACACTCAAACACAGAAGGAACATAAATGATCTGGGATATTAAACTCTAAGCAAGGTGAGCTTAAAACAACTAAGGAGCTCTTTAACTTAAGTCTATACAGATACAATCCTATCTGTGGTCTGCATGAAGAATTTCACTGGCAACTCCCAACACAGACAACCAGAGATTTAAAGGAAACCAATCAACAAATAATTAATTGCAGCCGGGAGAAACTGCACCCAGTCCCAGAACTGAGCACAGACAGAATTAACTCCCTAACTGCCAAACACAAAGAAACAGCAACTCAGCTGTGAGAAGTCAGAATGTGCAACCGCGACGATCTTCGTGGCGATGCACACATGACAGGCAGACTGCAATACGATTTTTCATCGTATTGCAGTCGTCCGATTCTGTCGCCAGTGTGACGCCGGCCTTATTGGAGCATTCTCGTGATCCAGCAGTAAAAAAATGAGTTTTCAGGTGGTACAAGGAGCGCTGCCCAGAGTCCTCAGTGTCCAATCATGAGAGAAATTTTCTTTGTGGTAGTTAAAAAAATATATATACCGGTATATATTTTTTTAAATTCAATTTTAAATATTTGCAATAAAATTTAAAATTATTTATTTTTATTTTTTTTTGCGTCCAAAATCCAGCGCTCCTTGCACCACCTGACAGCTCATTTTTTTCTACTACTTGGTTTTGGACCCCGTTGAGATCTTGCGGGTGGATCAGCAGCTAACAGAACTCTCATCCAGTTTAACCAGTGATGTGCCTCAGCTGCACATCCTCCATAGGGGGGCACAATTCTAATCGTTAATCACTCTCCTACCTTGTTGATCGTTTTTCTCCTTCTTGATTATATGAAGACAGGGCAGTATTATTATTTTATTCCATCGCACTGCTGAAAAGTTGGTCTTCCATTGTAAAATCATTGGGTTCTTTCTGTCTATATTTTTCAGCTCCCTCATTTTGAAATGTGTGTATAGGGTGAAAATAAGATCAGTGGGGTCTGACACCCAGTTACCCCGCTGATCAGTTGCTATCACCTCCAGCAGCGGCCGGTTGTAATCACATAACGGAGCCAAATGACCGCGTCTCCTTACACCGTGAAGTTGCTGCTCCTGGATACTGCAGAACAGCTTCTATTTTAAAAAAGGAGCTGATCTGAAATACCCAGGAACAGCCACTAAAATATGTCAGGAGCTGTGGTGCCAGACACTCTTACGCTAACATCCTATCCAACGAATATGTCATCAATGTAAAATTAGTGGACAACTTCGGAAATGGGAAAAATGGTGCCGCCATTTGTGTTTCCTTAGTGCATTTTGGTCCATTATGTGATGAATTTTGCATTTATTATAGTTTTTTTTTGCTTCTATGATGTAGGAAAAAAACAGGAAACGACAACAGATCTATGACATCCATTATACAGGGAAAATCACAGTTATTATCACTAGTAATATCAGGCTGTAACAAATTTGAGCATCGTTTTTTATAATCTTTTTAAAACCATGGCGACATTAGATAAGCCACAGTGTCTGACGCCCAATTCTCCCGCACACCTTGCTTCTTTTTCCTCATCGCAGGTTGGCTTCTTGGACATTTTGCTTTTCCTTAGAAAAACAATGGGACAGTAAATGAACAACTGAACAAACCTTTTCTAATGCCACATCCATACTATTGGCAGTGAAGTCTTCCTTGTCAATCTGCCAGTATTAATAAATACCACAGGCATGAGATCCGCATTCCCTGTGAGAGGAAAGAGACAAGTCATCATCTACTTTACAGTTTTATAGTATTTCCTTAGCATTCGTTTTTTTATGTTATACTTGACCATTTTACATATATTGTGTTACATATTTACGCGTTGATATAATGTACAGTAGGTGTAACGCAGGTTATTAGCATCAGAAAATACAACAAAAAAATCAGTCATTTTAATTTACCGTAATTGAAACACTCAATATCAGCTGCAAGAATAGTCAACAATAGAGCGGCTTTAAGAGAAAAATGTGGCAGAACTTTTTGTTATAACCTCAGACATCCCCTTAAATACATTTTTCATTTTAAGAAAATCTTCTTGTTCCTTGTCTCATCCTGCAGTGTCGATCCAGATGCCGAAAAAAAACAACCAAATATGGCAAAATCCAAAAATGGATATCGGAATTTACGGCGGTGAAATTTTAAAAATGGGCCAAAAATGATCAAATGTTTATCAGTTTCATCCATACTCGTATGAGGCGCTAAGTACTATGGGCGTGACAGAGCACCTGAAGGGGTTGTCCAGTCTTTTGATAAAAATTTCAGTCGCTCTATGTGTGTGTGCTGTCAGGATTCTCCAGTGTTGCCATTGAGAACGAGCGGTCATGTGACTGCAAGTATGCAATTTGCATTAATTGCGGGCACATACCAACTAGACGTTCACGGACTCTCACAATACAGATGAATGGAGCAAGGCAGGACATGTCTAGTCGCAGCGTGTGGCCGGAAGTATGTAAATCACATACTTACAGTGACATGATTGTCTACCACTGTAGAATCCTGACAGTATGCGGTGTGATCGCTGTTACGATCAAAGGACTGGACAACCCTTGTAACAAGCCTCTCTGCCTTCCTAGGTTGGTTTCCCGCCGAGCATCAGAAAGCTATATTCCCCTATCGGGACCCAGAACCGGACATTTCATGATTTACATTTAGGTCGGAAATAGTTATCTTTCAAAGTGGCAACAAGACTACTGGGTCCTATGATTGGCTAGCTGCACGTTCATGTGGTTTTTACTGAAAGGCTCCCTTAAAGTTGCCTAAATTGCTATCATTGTAAATGTGCCATAAACCATTTATTTAATATATCATGTATACAGTATTACAGAAGAACTGTCTTTTTGCCATATATATGTATTTTTTTCTTTTTACCTGGTGATAAATGTCACTGTTATCCTGAATCTCTTTTTCTTGTGCCCCTCCATTCCTGAGTTATGCCTCCTTTTATACGAGCCAAGCCGTGTCACACTTGCGAGGGTAATGCGAGAAACACGCACGAGTTTCTCGCAAAAACACCCGGTGCTGCCGCCGGCACTCGGACCGGAGCGTACGGCCACACGTATTTCTATGCAGCCGCACGCTGCCGTCCGAGTGCCGGGTGTTGATGCGAGAGACTCGTGCGAGTTTCTCGCATCACTCTCGCAAGTATGACGCCGGCCTCAGTGTGGGTCTCAATTCTTTTTTAATGGGAGTCTTCCAGCACACCGTGCCCAGTTGGCTAACATGACTAGATTTGTACAGAGGGAAGAGGTGACCAAATCTCAGGAACAGAGAGGCGCAGGAACAAAAAATGACAATTCTGAATTTGGGAGAACATGTTAAAACCTGGTGTAAAAAAAAAAGAAGCAAAAACATACTTATGGCAAGTGACAGATCCTTTTTTTAAAAAATATATAATTCTGACTTCACCCACGACGGACCAAATCAGACATGTGCACGGCCTCATAGAATAGCATTGGTCCAAATGCAATCCAATGTTTTGTCGGATCGCACTATGACCTAAAATGCTGTCATGTGCCCGAGCCCCACGACACGATTATTTTATTATTCTCTGAATTGGCAGTTTATAGATTTGCTCATACTTATTAGGACACAAGTAATCAGTCCTTTTTATAGAACAAGGAACCTCGTTTTTGATAAATTGGGTTGAGTAGTTTTCTCATTCTCACCTGCTCCTGAGCTACATTCACGTCAGCATTGATGCACAAATCTGCTCCCAACTTTGCACAGCACACTGCATAGGTCTATGCCTATCCAAGATCTCATTAGCTGTAGCAGCAGCCGCCTGGCGCTGGTTGCAACTTTTTAGTTTGTTTTTCATTAGCCATAAGAACCTTTGAGTGTATCAAGTATTTTATCATGTATTATGGGAGGGCAGAATTTTCATTCCATGTACATGAGATGCATTTATTAAACAAGGGAATCTACACATTGTCCTCTGGGCATAAAATTATTTGTCACTATCCTAGAGGATGAAAGCCTTGTCTGTACAGTCAAGATGAACTATTTGATTGTTAGGTAACTTGATGGAGGACTTTACTGCGAAACATCACCAAATGCAAAACTATAAATAGTTAAAAATAATAGTAGTAGCAACCTTTGTCACCACTAGGCAGCGCTGTTTTATTGAGTCATGTAGTACATCTGGGATCTCATGTTCTAAACATGTCCATCTCAAAACCACCGCATCAGCATTAGGTAGTGAAAGTGCTTATGAATGACCCAAGATGGGTCTGAGACTCTTCCCCAAGAGCATCTGGGCTACACTGCACATCTGTAGTGAAATGTTCGGACCCCCGCTCTCTTACTCTACGCACATGCGCACACTGCCCTTCAGAATCCCTGACTCATCTCGGTGAATTCCAAGTTTTCTTACTTTCTTAATGCAGGGGTCGACAAAGTTGTTCAGAATCTAGGAGCCAGCCAAAAAATTTAGGAGCCAGAATTTTTTTTTTAACAAACTTGGTTTTTAATTTAACAGCGCTCACTCTGCCCCAGCTTTCACTCTCCGGCTGCTCACCCCCCTCCCTCAGCGCTCATTCCCCGGCTGCTCACCCCCTCCCTCAGCGCTCATTCCCCGGCTGCTCACCCCCTCCCTCAGCGCTCATTCCCCAGCTGCTCATCCCCCCTTCCTCCCCCAGCGCTCATTCCCTGGCTGCTCACCCCCTCCCTCAGCGCTCATTCCCGGCTGCTCATCCCCCCTTCCTCCCCCAGCACTCATTCCCCTGCTGCTCATCCCCCCTTCCTCCCCAGCGCTCATTCCCTGGCTGCTCATCCCCTCTTCCTCCCCCAGCGCTCATTCCCTGGCTGCTCATCCCCCCTTCCTCCCCCAGCGCTCATTCCCCGGCTGCTCATCCCCCCTTCCACCCCCAGCGCTCATTCCCCGGCTGCTCATCCCCCTTCCTCCCCCAGCGCTCATTCCCCGGCTGCTCATCCCCCCTTCCTCCCCCAGCACTCATTCCCTGGCTGCTCATCCCCCCTTCCTCCCCCAGCACTCATTCCCTGGTTGCTCATCCCCCTTCCTCCCCCAGCACTCATTCCCCTGCTGCTCATCCCCCCTTCCTCCCCCAGCACTCATTCCCTGGCTGCTCATCCCCCTTCCTCCCCCAGCACTCATTCCCCTGCTGCTCATCCCCCCTTCCTCCCCCAGCACTCATTCCCCTGCTGCTCATCCCCCTTCCTCCCCCAGCACTCATTTCCCTGCTGCTCATCCCCCCTTCCTCCCCCAGCACTCATTCCCCTGCTGCTCATCCCCCCTTCCTCCCCCAGTGCTCATTCCCGGCTGCTCATCCCCCCTTCCTCCCCCAGCACTCATTCCCTGGCTGCTCATCCCCCCTTCCTCCCCCAGCACTCATTCCCTGGTTGCTCATCCCCCCTTCCTCCCCCAGCACTCATTCCCCTGCTGCTCATCCCCCTTCCTCCCCCAGCACTCATTCCCTGGCTGCTCATCCCCCTTCCTCCCCCAGCACTCATTCCCCTGCTGCTCATCCCCCCTTCCTCCCCCAGTGCTCATTCCCCGGCTGCTCATCCCCCTTCCTCCCCCAGCACTCATTCCCCGGCTGCTCATCCCCCCTTCCTCCCCCAGCACTCATTCCCTGGTTGCTCATCCCCCCTTCCTCCCCCAGCACTCATTCCCCTGCTGCTCATCCCCCCTTCCTCCCCCAGCACTCATTCCCTGGCTGCTCATCCCCCTTCCTCCCCCAGCACTCATTCCCCTGCTGCTCATCCCCCCTTCCTCCCCCAGCACTCATTCCCTGGCTGCTCATCCCCCCTTCCTCCCCCAGCACTCATTCCCCTGCTGCTCATCCCCCCTTCCTCCCCCAGCACTCATTCCCCTGCTGCTCATCCCCCTTCCTCCCCCAGCACTCATTCCCTGGTTGCTCATCCCCCTTCCTCCCCCAGCACTCATTCCCCTGCTGCTCATCCCCCCTTCCTCCCCCAGCACTCATTCCCTGGTTGCTCATCCCCCCTTCCTCCCCCAGCACTCATTCCCTGGTTGCTCATTCCCCCTTCCTCCCCAGCACTCATTCCCCTGCTGCTCATCCCCCCTTCCTCCCCCAGCACTCATTCCCTGGCTGCTCATCCCCCCTTCCTCCCCCAGCACTCATTCCCCTGCTGCTCATCCCCCCTTCCTCCCCCAGCACTCATTCCCTGGCTGCTCATCCCCCCTTCCTCCCCCAGCACTCATTCCCCTGCTGCTCATCCCCCCTTCCTCCCCAGCACTCATTCCCCTGCTGCTCATCCCCCTTCCTCCCCCAGCACTCATTCCCTGCTGCTCATCCCCCTTCCTCCCCCAGCACTCATTCCCCTGCTGCTCATCCCCCCTTCCTCCCCCAGCACTCATTCCCTGCTGCTCATCCCCCCTTCCTCCCCCAGCACTCATTCCCCGGCTGCTCGTTCAGTACTCAGCCACCGCCGCCCACACACCGCTCACCTCAGTCTGTGGTGGCGCGGTCGTCCGTCCGGTCGCTGTTCTGCCTCATGCTGCAGCCTGCACGTGAGTGCACGCAGTCACATGACAGCGAGCGCCGGCCGGCGCGGTCACACGTGGTTCAGTACCGCTCATTAAACTCATGAATATGGATGCCACGCCTATGAGAGAGGAGTGGCATCTATATTCATGAGCTTAATGAGCAGTACTATGTGACCGCACCACACAGGAAGCAGAGATATCGGCGCTGGACCATAGTAGGAGGCTGCAGCAGGAGCCAGGAGGAGGTGAGTATGATGATGGGGGAGGGGTTTCCTCTTTAATTCCCCGGGCGCCAGGCATGATTTTCTAGGCGCCACTGGCGACCTGGCGCCCGGGTTTGTCGAACCCTGTCTTAATGTCATTTTTGACATGACCACGTATAGTAAACCCTAGTATAATGGTGGTTTAGTGTCTCAAAACCTTGTGACTGTTTCCATTTAAATGTATTAATGTGCCTGTAATTGAGACTGAGTTACCCAGACTGTACATTTACCTTTTCTTGCATATTCTGTTTTATCTTTCAGTTGAAAACAAGTGTTCCTCTTCCAATGCAGCTACATGCACAACATGCTTAGCACTGGGCCCAGAATGTGGATGGTGTACTCAAGAGGTGTGTGCTTCATTTATTACTGCATTGTGTAAGCTCTCATCCAGGAGTTAGCTATCTGGCCCTCCAGCTGCTGTACGGCTACAGCTTCGGCATCTCTCAGACGTACAGGTCCTGAGATCATGATGGGAGCTGTGGTTTCACAACAGCTGGAGTGCCACAAGTTGGTGACCTCTCGACGGGTCTGTTGATTTACGGTAGTTTCTAACCACTGTGTTATTGGATGAAATTGACCAAAAAGCTAAATGTTTCTCTAATGTGCTTTAATTCGTCACAACTTGAGATGAGCAAACCCAAACTTAAAAGTTTGGGTTTCGTACCGGAAAGTTAGTTTCCAGTGCTAAACGCCAAACACGGACTTCTAACAGAAGTCCGTTGCAAAGTTCAAAGTTGAGTGAGATAATATTTTCCAGCTCAAAAGTTCAGGTCCCCAGTATTTTCCTTTTGGTTCAGGTTCTGGTTAGGGTACAGTTCTAGTACCCGAACTGATTCTGGTATAAAGTTCTGGTCGGGTACCAGAACCTGGACTCTATTGGGTCCGCTCATTCCTGGCCACAATTAGTAAGCTCCCCAGTTCAAAGTTCAAAGTTGAGTGAGATAATATTTTTCAGCTCAAAAGTTTAGGTCCCCATTATTTTCCTTGAGGTTCAGGTTCTGGTCCGGGTACAGTTCTAGTACCCGAACAGATTTTGGAATAAAGTTCTGGTCGGGTACCAGAACCTGGACTTTATTGGGTCCACTCATTCCAGGCCACAATTAGGAAGTTCTCTACATATGGAAATTGAATGAGAACCTTCATTGTTTATATCCAGGGAATGGTTATCACTTTTGTCTTGTGACATGGTGCACCATTATGCGGATAAAAAGCATTTTTCATGACCAAATTGCTTCAGTATCGTTGGGAGTAGTTGCTCTTGAAGGATGCTTAGAAATCATTCTTTATTTATGACAGTATTTTTAGGCAAAATTGTGAGTGAGCCCATGTTTTTCTTGGTTAGAAGTGGCCTCTTTGCTGCCTTTCTTTATACCAGGCCAACTTCTAAAAGACTTTGCCCACTCTATGTGCAAATGCAGTGACTACATCCTGCTGCCATTCCTGAGCAAGAAACATCACAGAAAAAGATACAACCCTGCCAACACCAGGTCAGATTACCAATGCCCCAGCAGGATGCAGCAGACCCTCATGATAAAGGCCAGGGGGCAGCATAGGTGCAAAATACTGATGCAAACAGCCACTCACCAATACATGGAGGGGGTGGCTGTGTAGTATTAAACATGCACACAGATGGCGCTTGCATAGGATGCCAGTCACACAGATTCTTGTGATGCACAGTATCTGGCTTACAGCCTATTGACGACGCCCATACTATTAGATCAAGTGGGCTGCCCAGCACTATGTAAGTGCACCCCACAGACGCCCCAATTCACCCAACCAACACTAAAGGGCCCGGCTGCTTTAAAATAAAAAAGTGTGCAACAAAAGATGAAAAATAATGAATACATTACATGAGGTCAATATTTTGGCCAAAATATGCACAAGCTCACAGCCCACGTCAAGAGTCCTCCCACTTGCGAGTCCTAACTCTAAAATTAAAAATGGCTAACGTAGGACAACATTTCAAAGAAAAAGATCCAGCCTTCAACTGGCGTTGAGCTGTAGCTGAATACTCTTTAGGAGATGGTCCTGGAACTTGCTGGATTTTCTCTGGCACTCTGAAGCCTTTTCATAGCAACTAAACTCCCTTTGAAATTCTTGATGATCCAATAAATGGTTGATTTGGGGCAATCTTGCAAGCAGCTATCACGGTGAGGATTGCAAGAGAACTCACCAGTGCAATCTCCCGGAAGACGAGTGCAGAAGAAAGCTTCAGGCTCCTAGGAACGCAGGGTGAGCAAGGCAGGAGAGAGATGGTTTCAGGGCCTGAATCACCTGACAGTTGAGGGGCGTGGTTTCAGCTCCAGGGAGCTAGAAGCTGAGGGAAAACTCCTAGAAAGGTAACTATGGGACAAAGTTACCCAGGGGCACAGACAGAGACGTAAATCTGAACAAGCCAAGGTCAAAGCACGAGAAGACAGTATAATACCAAGGATGAGACAGAACGGATAGTCGGGGACAGGCAGAGGTCAAAACCAAACAGACAGCGAAGGTACAGAAACAGAATCCAACAAGCAGTATCCAGAGAACAGACCGAGTCAAAACCAAAGTATCAGGCAAACCAGAACACAGCACAAACACACTCAGGGGTCAACACACTCTGCCAAGGGCGAAAGTATAACTGACAGGGATTGGAACTTCCTAGGGCTATAAGAAGCTCTCCCCGAACCAAGGAGAGGCCACAATAATAAGCCCCAGGTGTGCAGGTAAGAGCTTGCACTGGGATCAAAACCTTAACCCCTAGCGTACAGGTCAACCCTGCACTGGGATCATGACACAGCAATGTCCTTGCCTGTAAACCTTTTTGATGCAAAGCAATGTTGACTATACAGTACATCTTTCCTTGGATGTAACTGGTAAACAAAAGAAGAGAATTATGTCATCACCAGACCCCTCTTAAGCCTTCACGACCTTGGACGTACCCATACTTCCAGGTTGGCAAGTACTTCCCGACCTTGGACGTATCGAAACGTCCAGGCGATTTTACGCACACAGGAGCTGTGCGCTCGGGATGGCCACCGAGTGTTCAGCTGACACCCGACAGTCACTGACATTACAGTCATCACCGCTCCCGGCAGTTTAACCCTATAAATGCTGCGATCGATATCCTTCATATAGCTATGAAGATCTGCCTGTAGAACATAGCCATAAGCGAGACTAGTAAGGTGCCGCCGCCATACTGCTTCTCCCAGCGCCACTTCAGGTGACTGACAGGTCTCTTGTTATGGGAGAGACCTGTCAAATCAACTATAGCGATGTGAGGAAAATCCATCTGTCTTGTCTCTGGCTATGGTCTCCAGATAGATCCTAGCTATATTTTTTTCTGAAATGTGGGTGTGCAGGCAGGCCCTGATTTGTGCTGCCTGTGGTTTGAGCAGTGTAAATGAAGGGATAGGTTCCATTCACCATCTTTCTGTGTACACGGTACACAGGCAGAAAGTTTGCACTCAATTGTGGTAGTTTGGGTTATAATGTGCTCATGAATATGGAGGACTACTAGTCCTCTAGTGATAATCTCTTGCTGATAAAATACTGATTTATCAAAACTACAGCCACTGTCCCTTATATGAAAGAGCAAAAACCTGCTGGCAGAGTCTCCTTACTATTAAAAACCACATTGGATGAAGGAAGTGGAGACATAAGTGGGCCCATGTAATCTATCGCCCTGGAGTAGGCTGTGACCGTCAGCATTTCTGGATTAGGAGTTTGGATAGAGACGTCTTGTAGCTTTCTTTCTTTAAGTACAGCAGCTGTTTCTGAAGCACTGATCCTAATTTATATATCATTTTTTCCCTATCACCTCTGGAAAAACTGTTCTTTTTGTGTCACATGGAAGCCCCCATTAATATCCTATTATCTACTTTCAGATGCATTCGGCTTATTATCTTTTTTGTTTTAAAAACAGTGATGTCATGTTTTGGATCAGACCCACCTCTGGGGAATATTTTTGTTACTGAGCTTGTGTTATTATAAACTGACTTTTGTTACTTATCCTATTGCGTAAAAAGGAAATGATATTTGCAGTATATAACGAAAGGTGGCAGAAACATCACATCTGTGATCTTTGCAGTCTTCTGTCTTTAAATCTAAATATTTTTTTAAGCCAGTTTCACACATACAACTTTCAAGTATGGACCACAATGTCCAGACCTATACTCAGTCTTCTTACTCACACTCAGTAGCCTCATATATGCCTGTGGGGCTTTTAAGTGTGGAGTCAAGAGGCCTACGGCCAGCGTCAGGCATGTCGGACTTGTGAAACATACCTTAGTAGCAGTTCATTATGTGACACTGTGTTCAGCTATAGCTAAGGCTACATGTCAATTTGACAACATGATCTGACCCATTAGCATGATGACAGCGAATGTGATCGTGTTGTAGACCGTGTTGTTTGGATTCCCGATGACTTGTGTGTTGCAGATCACAATATGACCACATCCACTTTCATTATGTCGCTGTGTGACATCGCAATAGTACGCTTTGGCTGCGTGGTGGGTCACTTGACTAAGGTCACTGTGTTGCCCCAGTCTAACAGATGGGGGACTTTTGATGTAACAGAAGTTTCTCTTAGGGTTCGTGCACACTACCGATTTCTCAGACAAGTGCTGTCCATGGTTTTCACAGATAGCCCTTGTACCTATGATATTCTATGGCGCTGGGCACATGTCCAATTTTTTCCTCCAAATGTCGGATCAAGATCAGCAATGTAAGTCTATGGGTCCGTGAAAAAAATTGAACCGCATTGGGATGACATCTGAGTGTGGTCCGATTTTCATAGAATGACAGAATGGAGAAGGTGGAAAAACTTCTTTTTTTTTTCTCTCTCACGTCTGAGAAAACTGATGCCACTTTATTAAAACTCTAATCAGAATAAGGCCACATTCACACCCTCAGTATTGGGTCAGTATTCTACATCAGTATTTGTATGCCAAAACCAGGAGTGGGTGATATATACAGAAGTGGTGACGAGTTTCTATTATACTTTTTCTCTGATTGTTCCTCTCCTGGTTTTGGCTTATACTGAATACTGATGTAAAATACTGACCAAATACTGGATGTAGCCTAATCAGACTATGTTTCTGGGATGTTGATAAAACAGTCGTGTGACCCTACTAAGCTTCCTCCGAAGAGTATTTGGTGAATTTTTGACGTTGCAGATTTTCTGCGGCATTCCTGCACCTGTTAGGTTGCTTGCATTTTTGTCCCTACGTTTTTTCTCGTTTTTGACACTGTGTGTTTTGTGTCTTGTTGTGTGTCATGTTTTAAATAAAGCTCCTTTGTTTTTGGTACTTCCTTGTATTTAGCTATGTCAAAACTTTATTGATACAGTCATGTGTGGATTACATGCATTTTTGGTGCATTTCTGCAGCAATGCTCATCAAAAACTCAGTGGGAATGTAACCAAAAGTGGACAACCCCATTAATATGCTATTATTTCACATATCCCCTTTTTTAGGTACATTATGTAAGAGCTCTATGGCACATCCAAGGCTTCCAAGAGTTACAGTGGCTTGCGAAAGTATTCACCTCCCTTAGCGTCTTACCTATTTAGTTACATTACAACTGGTGTTTAAATAATTTTGTAATTCGAGTTGTGTGTGATGTATCAGCCCGAAATAGTCTTAAGTTGGTGAAGTGAGAAAAATATAGGCAAAAATTCAATTTATGAAATCAAACAACTAAAAATTGGCATGTCATATGTATTCACCCTTTAGCGATAAAGCCCCTAAAAATTTCTGGTGCAATCAATTACCTTGTAAGTCACAGGCTTAGTGAAAGGAAGTCCACCTGTGAGCAATCTAAAGGTACTGCCACACTTAGCGATCTCGTTAGCGATCTCGATAACGACGCAAGCTAACGAGATCGTTGGTGTGATCGCTTTTAGGTCGCTAGTAGCTGCCAAACAGGAGATCTCATAAACGACTCATCAGCGGTCAGCGATCTCTTTAACGACTTTGGCGGTCGTTAGGATCTGTCATTAGCATGTACTGAGCGCTTCTGATTCATAGGAATTTCCAGCATCGCTCCTGCTCTCTGCGTCCTGCTAGCCTGCTTTGCAACTTCTGCGATCCTCTCTGTGACGCAAAAGAGAACTTACAGATATTGCGATCCACTCCGTGACTCTAAACAACATATGCGTCACAAACGAGGTCGCTCGTCGTTCGCAAAAGGTGCCAAACACAGCGATATAGGCTCACCAGCGGGACGCCAACGATCAAAAAACGGTCCAGAACACTAGTGAACGATCAGCGACATCACAGCAGGGGCCACATCGTTGCTACATGCCACACACAACGAGGTCGCTAACGAGATCGCTAAATAGTGACGTTTTAGTGATCTCGTTAGCGATCTCGTTTGCGATCTCGCTTAGTGTGGCATACCCTTAAGTGTCACATGTTTGGCAGTGTATACACACCTTTTCTGAAAGGCCACAGAGGCTACAACACCATTAAGCAAGAGGCGCCACTAACCAAACAACACCATGGAGACTCCAAACAAGTCGGGGACAAAGTTGTTGAGAAGTACAAGTCAGGGTTGGGTTGAAGGGGCGCCCTGGGCCGGTGCTGTGCGCCGGTCCAGACTTCCCTTAACTCTGAAACCACTCTTGTAAACAGATATTTTTCCATGTTTGTTGTGCTCATACTGCACTTACGTGTGGACAGAAACCCTCCTCTACATCTATGTCCTTGGCACTGAGGTTAGTAACACACACCAGGAAACCTTGCGTCTGGTTCAGCAGATTCTGTAATGTATGTAGTACAGTTCATATAGCGTCTTGTGCTTGGGTGCGATGAAAATACATGAGACACAGGTTTGATATAGAAGGTCTTGTATTACTTCATACAAGTGGCAAAAATAGTCACACAGTTTGCAGATACAGAAGCAGGAGACACAGCAAGCCAGAGTAACTTAAGCTCAGCAATCACTCTCCACAACAGGTTCAGGATCTTCTTCTCTGTTACCGTAAGTCCATGCAAACGTGGATCTTTCAAAGAGCAGGGTTCCAGAGTCCACAAGTGTTCAGAGTTCCTCAGTAGGAATAGCTGGAGTACATAGTCCAAGGCTTCCAGGAGTCAGGTCACAGGTTCACTGCAGGCTAGATTCTGAAGCACTGATTGCTCAGCTGTGGCTGCTTAAGAAGCAAGAGGGAGAGAATCAGGGCGGGAACATGAAAGCTGAAAACTCCATATTGACTGAGGGCAAGATAGCTGCAGCAAGACAGAAAGCAAAATGGCTGACGGAAAACTGAGTTTCAAGAACATGTACAAGAACCTTACATTACTCCCCCCTTAGGGACAACCTCCGGATGGCCTCAGACCAGGCTTGTCTGGGTACCTCTGATGAAACTGGCGGAGCAAACGAGGAGCATTAACGTTATTGACTGGTTCCCATGAGTTGTCCTCCACTGGGTAGCCCTGCCATTTAATCAAATATTGTAACTGATTTCTGTATAACCTGGAATCTAGAATTCTTTCCACCACAAATTCTTCCTGACCATCGACTAGCACTGGGTCAGGGCAAGGAGAAGAACGTCCAGGAAACGTATTGGGTGTTGCAGCCTTTAGTAGGGATACATGAAAGACAGGGTGGATTCTCATAGTTCTAGGCAATTGAAGACGACAAGCAACTGCACTTATAATTTTACTGATTTTATAGGGTCCAATGTACTTATGTCCCAACTTAGACGATGGAATCCTTAACTTAAGATTTCTGGTTGACAGCCAGACCAGGTCTCCTACCTTGAAAGCTGGTGCAGGTTTACGAAATTTATCTGCTGCTTTCTTGTACCTTTCCTGAGCCAATTCCAGATTCTCCTTTAGAAGATCCATATTCTTCTGTAAAGACGTGATTCTTTCGGCCACTGCTGGTAAAGGCGTTTCTATGGGAAATCGTGGAAGAATGTTAGGATGATAACCTAGATTGGAGTAAAAAGGAGACTGCTTAGTGGAGGCGCTCTGAGAGTTGTTATAAGAGAACTCAGCCAATGGAAGTAGATCCACCCAATCATCCTGTAGGTGGCAGATAAAGCAGCGGAGATACTGCTCCAGAGTTTGATTGGTTCGTTCGGTCTGTCCATTAGTCTGGGGATGAAAAGCAGAAGAAAGGTTTACTTTAATGTCCAATGCTGCACAGAAATTTTGCCAAAACCTTGAAGTGAATTGCACCCCTCGATCCGAAATAACCTCATCCGGTACTCCATGTAAGCGAAACACATCTTTAATCATCAAATCTGATGTCTGTTTTGCAGTGGGTAAGCCGACACAAGGAATAAAATGAGCTGCCTTTGTTAAACGATCAACCACCACTAGAATGGTGTTTTTCCCTTGAGAGGTTGGTAACTCCACAATGAAGTCCATAGAAATGGATCCCCACGGGCGGGACGGGGTGGGAAGAGGTTGTAACAGACCAGTTGGTGAGGAGTGAGGTGTTTTGCATCTTGCACAGACTTCACATGAAGTGACATAGTTTAAAACATCCTTCCTGCAAGTGGGCCACCAAAAGAAACGAGAAAGAAATTCCTGTGTCTTTAGAATTCCTCTATGCCCAGCTATCTTGGAATCGTGAATGAGTTGCAATACTCTCAATCTGACTGTTTCAGGAATATACAGACGTTGTCCCAGAATCCACACACCATTCTTAAAGACAAGACTTACGTCCCTTGGGGTTGTGCCAACAAGGAATCTGCATGGTATGCTTCCTTGATGTCCTTAAGTAGGTCTTGATTATGAACCACTCCCAGGAATCTAGAGTCAGGAAGAATAGTCTTAGGAGGAGCAAGTGGACGGGTCTCTGCTGAATGAATCCTAGAGAGTGCATCAGCCTTTCCATTGCACGATCCTGGTCTATAAGAAATGACAAAATTAAATTGGTTTAAGAAAAGATTCCAGCGAGCCTGGCGAGGAGTCAGGCACTTAGCCGACCTGATAAATTCAAGGTTACGATGGTCTGTCAGGACGACTATTTGCTGTGCAGCTCCCTGAAGAAGGTGTCTCCATTCTTTGAAGGCGGCAATAATGGCCAACAACTCTCTATTGCCCACATCGTAGTTCCTCTCAGCCGAAGACAACTGCTGGGAAAAGAAGGCACAGGGATGCAAGACATTCTTCTCACCTGTTCTCTGAGAGAGTATAGCTCCAACGGCACAATCTGAAGCATCCACCTCTATTATGAAGGCAAGTTCGGGGTTGGGATGTACCAAGATAGGTGCGGTGGTAAATTTATCTTTTACACGAGAAAATGCTTCCTGGGCTTGGGGAGTCCAGGAGAACCTAGACTCTTTCCGGGTAAGTTGGGTGATAGGTGACACTACCTCAGAGAAATTCCTAATGAAACGTCTATAGAAATTGGCAAACCCGATGAAGCGCTGCACCTCCTTCACATTTCTAGGACTTGGCCAATCCTTGATGGCTTGGGTCTTACTTCCATCCATACTAATTCCTTGTGTAGACAGTACATACCCCAGAAATTGAATTTCGGTCCTATGGAATTCACACTTTTCAAGTTTGATGTAAAGATGGTTTTGTCTTAGACGTTCCAAGACCATTCTCACATGTCCATGATGTTCCTCTGTGGAGTTAGAAAAAATTAGAATATCATCCAAATAAATCACCACGAATGTATCTAGGAGATCCCTGAAGATTTCATTCACCAAGTGTTGGAAAGTGGCTGGGGCGGTACTCAGACCAAAAGGCATAACTAGATATTCAAAGTGTCCATAGCGTGACCTGAATGCAGTCTTCCATTCATCCCCAGGTCTAATACGGACCAAGTTATAGGCCCCACGGAGATCCAATTTAGAGAAAATTTTGGCATGCCCACTCTCTCCAATAACTCAGGGATTAAAGGCAATGGATAACGGTTTCTAATAGTAACCTTATTGAGTTCCCTATAGTCTATGCAGGGTCTCAGAGATCCATCTTTCTTCTTCACAAAGAAGATGGGTGCACCTGCAGGAGATGAAGAGGGGCGTATGAAGCCCTTGGCTAGATTTTCGTCTATGTAATCCTTTAAAGCCTTTAGCTCGGGCCCCGCCAGGGGGTAGATCTTACCAAAAGGTATCTCTGCTCCAGGCAATAATTCAATTGGACAATCATATGGACGGTGAGGGGGAAGCTGGTCAGCGTTCTTCTTGTCACATAAATCCACATAGTCCTGGTATACAGCTGGTAGTTCAGGGACTGACATGGTTCCTTTAGGAACAGAGCAAGCTGAAACTTCTGGACTCATCTGTTTCTCTGGAAAGTGTAATTCCTTGGTCTCCCAGTTAATGGTAGGGTTCTGAGCCTGCAGCCATGGTAGCCCTAGAATAATGGGAAAGTGGGGAGAAGAGATAAGCATAAAGGACAGTTTCTCTTGATGATCTTTACCCATAAGGACCCTTAAAGGCTCTGTTTCCTGATCCACTGGTCCAGAGGTCAGCAGGGAGCCATCCACAGTTTCCATCTGTACTGGAGTAGCCTTTTTCACTGAACGTATCCCCTGTTTCAGAGCAAAGGAGACATCCATAAAATTCCCACTTGCCCCTGAGTCGATCATAGCAGAGCTAGACACCCAGACTGAGTTAACCCAGAGTTTGATGGAAAGGAAGCAATGAGAATAGTTTTTCCTACAACTCAGCTGGGACACCGCTGAGGAAACTTGAAAAATTGCAGCGTTTACACAGTCATCGTCCTCAGAAGTAACGGAGTTTAAGTCCGAGAAATCAAGATCTGTTGCTGCAGATCTCTCTGGAGCCTGAGGCTCGGACCTGACAGATCTCCTCTCGCAACACTCACAGTGAATGAGTGCTGCAGTAGTCTTACGAGAACGGCTGGGGCAGTTTATAATGAAGTGCCCTGACTTACCACAATAGAAACATAGATTTTCCTTAAAACGATGTTCCTTGGGTGCATCACTAACCCGTCTTTGTAAAGAGTCTACCTGCATGGGTTCAGGTTCAGGTTCCCGTGTGATCCTACTCAAAGGTTCCTTAGCTGGGGAGGAAGGTAGGAAAAGGTTAGTGCGATTGCTTTCGAACCATCTCTCTTGCCTGCGTTCAGTCAGGCGAGCATCAATACGGATGCAGAAGTTAATAAAGTCACCTAACGCAGTGGGAGGGTCGGCACGAGCAAGTTCATCCTTAATTAGTGGAGACAACCCCTTTCGAAAAATAGATTTTTTGGCGAACTGTCCCAGGTGGTATCAAGGGCCCATCTCCTGAAATCCAAGGCATATTCGGCTACCGAGTGCTTACCTTGGCGCAAAGTTAACATGGCTGCTTCAGCTGTTGCACCTCGATTGGGGTCATCAAACACCTGCCCCATGGCTGAAATGAAAGCATCAAGATGATCCAAACATTCATCCTCAGTCTCAATCAGAGGGTTTGCCCACATCAAAGCCTTGTTGGTAAGTAACATAATTATAGTAAGCACTTTAGATCGTTCAGTGGGAAATTGTGAAGCATGTGCAGAAAAAAACAGATTGCATTGGTTAATAAATCCCCTGAATTTTTCACGTTCACCGCCAAAACGAAAAGGGGGCAACTTGGGAATCCAGAACTTGGGGCTACGGCAGGAGCCTGGACTCGCTCCTCTAGAACCTCAATCCTGGCTCTCAAATCCTGGGCAGTCTGTCCAAACACTTGCAAATTGTGATTAGTGAGGTCCTGTCGTTTGTAAAACGGGTTTTTATAGTCTGTAAATCTGCAAGGATATTATCAGTCACTACGCAAAGTTCCTTTATGCGGGCCTCCATTTTCCAGATCTTTTAAGACAGGAGTACTGGAAGGAGAGGAGAAAAGAAAAAAAGAAAAAAACAATAGTGTTTACCTGTGGTAACACTGCAAAGAGAAAAAAAAATTAAGGGAACTGCTCACCTGGAATGGTTGTGAGAAGTCACAACCACTATCATCACAGAAAGTTCAACCGGACATCTGATATCCACAGTTACAGCAGACACAAAAAGAGGGAAGAGAAAAAAAAACAATAGTGTTTACCTGTGGTAACACTGCAGAAAAAAAAAAACTTAAGGGAATTGCTCACCTGGAATGGTTGTGAGAAGTCACAACCACTGTCATCTCAGAAAGTACAACTGGACGTCTGATATCCACAGTTACAGCAGACACAGCCTTCCCAGACCCAGCAGACACTAACGTTTTGGCTTCAGAATCTTGTAATGTATGTAGTACAGTTCATATAGCGTCTTGTGCTTGGGTGCGATGAAAATACATGAGACACAGGTTTGATATAGAAGGTCTTGTATTACTTCATACAAGTGGCAAAAATAGTCACACAGTTTGCAGATACAGAAGCAGGAGACACAGCAAGCCAGAGTAACTTAAGCTCAGCAATCACTCTCCACAACAGGTTCAGGATCTTCTTCTCTGTTACCGTAAGTCCATGCAAACGTGGATCTTTCAAAGAGCAGGGTTCCAGAGTCCACAAGTGCTTCAGAGTTCCTCAGTAGGAATAGCTGGAGTACATAGTCCAAGGCTTCCAGGAGTCAGGTCACAGGTTCACTGTAGGCTAGATTCTGAAGCACTGATTGCTCAGCTGTGGCTGCTTAAGAAGCAAGAGGGAGAGAATCAGGGGGGAACATGAAAGCTGAAAACTCCATATTGACTGAGGGCAAGATAGCTGCAGCAAGACAGAAAGCAAAATGGCTGACGGAAAACTGAGTTTCAAGAACATGTACAAGAACCTTACAGATTCATTTTTACTGTACAGTTCAGGTACATTCAGCTGCGGCACACAGTTTATTGTTCCCGTTTCACGATATGTTTCTAGGTCTTGTCTCCGGTCAGCCTGAACTGACCCTACCTCAATAGCTCCTGTTGACACTAGGGTCTCCCTGTTCGGCAACCCAGCTTTCCTGAGACCTGCAACCATTTCCTCTTGCTCTTCCCCGACCGGCTTCTTCCTCTTAGGAGAGAATGAGGCATGGACTCCAATGCCTCTTATGGGCCATATGCCCCAAACTGTCCAGGGCTCTACCCTAGACTCTCGGTGCGCCTTCCTGCTGTTTGGCAACTTGGTACTGTAAGGGACCATTGCAACTTGTACTTGAACTTGACTCTTGTCACTGTCTGATACTCTGGCTGAACCTTATCTTGCCACTTGTTTTCTTGAGCACTGCTCACTCTCTTACAGGGTTATGAAAAAATTATCCCAGTCTCTAAGGATTCCCCGGAGCACCATCAAATCCATTATCATCAAATATAAAGCACATGATACCACAACAAACCTGCCAAGAGAGGGCCGCCCAACAAAAATCTCAGCAAGGAAGGCATTGATCAGTGATGCAGCACAGAGATCAACGGTAACCCTGGAAGAGCTGCAGAGTTTCAAAACAGAGACTGGAGTATCTGCCAATATGACCACAATAAGCCGTACACTCCATAGAGGTGGCCTTTATGGAAGAATGGGGAGAAAAAAGTCTTTACTTACACATAAAAATTGCAGGGCTCGTTTTGAGTATGCCAAAAGACGTGGGAGACTCCCCAAATGTATGGAGGAAGGTGCTATAGTCAGATGAGACCAAAAATTAAGTTTTTCGCCACCTAGGTAAACGCTAAGTCTGGCGCCAAACCAACATAGGTAATCATCTCAAGAACACCATCCCCACAGTGATGGTGGTGGCAGCATCATGCTGTGGGATGTTTTTTAGCAGCAGGGATTGGGAAAATGGTCTGAGTCGAGATACTGTAGATGGTGCGAAATACAGGGATATTCTTGTGCAAAACCTTATTTAGTCTGCCAGTAATTTGAGACTGGGATGGAGGTTTACCTTCCAACAAGACAATGACCCAAAGCAAACATTTAAATGTTTTGGAGTGGCCTAGTCAAAGCACAGACCTTAATCCAAATGAGAATCTGTGGTCAGACTTGAAGATTGCTGTTCACCAGAGGAAACATCTAACTTGAAGGAGCTGGAGCTTTATTGCCTTGAGGGATGGGGAAAAATCCCACTGGCAAAATGTGGAAAGCTCATAGAGACTTATCCAAAGCTATTTGCAGCTGTGATTGCCACAAAAGGAGGCTCTACAAAGTACTGACTTTAGGGGGGTAATTATACACTGTAGTTTTCCGTTATTCTGTCCTATTTCTTGTTTGCTTCACTAAAAAAGAAAAGCAAATGTTCACAGTTGTAGGCATGTTCTTTACAAACCCTAAACAAAAAACGGTGAAATTCCAGATTGTGAGGTAGCAAAACACAAAAAATGTCAAGGGGCTGAATGCTTTTGCAAGCCACTGTAAAGTTAGAAAAAGTTATACTGCAGTAAATGTGTATGTTCCCTGCTTCAAAACTGAGACTATACTGGAAAAATTGAGACTCACTCATTTTAATAGAGCTAAAGTGAGCCGAGGCTATAAAAACTTACTTCTGACCTATTTTTGCCTCACTGAATTTTTAGACAGCAGACTGAAAAGCTCCATTAAATGGATTTATGAGGGAGAATAAAATCACATGTGGCTGCTGCAAGCCCTGTTTCTAATCCAAGTCCCCGCGCTGTGATGTGAGTGTCCCTTTAAATCTGAGCAGGACTCCTTGACACCTTGCAGCTGGGGCTTATTCCAGTGGTTTCAGGCATCCTGCTGGCTAAAGTTTTATGGAAGTGCAGCCATGTACAAAATGCAGCCCCGGAGCAGTGGGGGCTGGGCTGGGACAGTTCATTAAAGGACACATACTTTAGTTCTGTAGTTTTTACTTGCACATCTGTTTATTTCATAATTCACATGTGTAGCAGGTGTAGAATCTGGAAGATTTTCAATGTGCAGCGTGTAGCGCTTCCAATATCTTGTTTATGGCCTAAATGTTCAACCCCTCACTGTGTGTTTATCTGTAAAGTAGCCGGCGTCACTGTGATAATGGCATCCCCACCGGGAAGGCCGCCGCTTCTACACCTTCGGCTACATTTCCATACTGTGTGAGTGCTACTGTCCGAGAGTAACTGAACGTTTTTCTTTA
This sequence comes from Oophaga sylvatica, assembly GCA_033576555.1. Taxonomy (NCBI): domain Eukaryota; kingdom Metazoa; phylum Chordata; class Amphibia; order Anura; family Dendrobatidae; genus Oophaga; species Oophaga sylvatica. Next base: position 52,792,288 of record JARQOD010000006.1, read on the forward strand.
TCGTCAGGTGACATCTTGGTTCCATTTTTTGATCATCCACTTTTTTCACTGAAGTTGGTAGACTGTCTGAACAGTTTTATCTATTTTTTAAAGGAAATCTGTCAGCAAAAACGCTGTTAACCCGTGAATAACATTTTTAATTTTTTTTTTTGCTGGCATCAGGAAAAATGTTAAAAAAGGAAATTCAGGTCTGTTTTTCACATTTTTCAACAATAAAAATGGACCTCTAAAATACATTTTAAATTTTTTTTCTTTGCTAAAAGTATTATTTTTACATATCGGACACCTGTATATAGTGATCATGAAGGTAGAGGTGGTAATAAACCATTTCTGCCTTCTCTATGGAGACTTCTGCTGTGTCTTGGCATCGTCTTCCCACTCCTGCAGCTGCAAAATCTCTGTGCAGCTACTTACTCTTCAATGACAAGGGACATTTCAGACCATGTCCCTTGCCCATTAAGTAAACACACCCTTTCTGTTAGATCATTCACTATGGTCAAGGTGTAGAAAAAGTGTCTAAAACACATGGTAGATGTGGTTGGTGCACTGCATGACACAACGTGAGCCAGAATACTGGCACATTTAGCTTATTAAATCTCCCCCCCCCCAGATTGTCTGAGAAAAATGTAACAGCCGTTTTTTCCGGCAAATATCAGAAGTGGATTCAAAAGGAATGTGAAATGAAAGCGAAGGACTTACATTTCTCCTTTTTGCTTGTTCTACGTCTAGATTTCACGTACAGCTATTTTTTGGGAAAATTGTTACTGCAGTTTTTTGAGCCAATGCCAGAAGTGGATCAAGCATGAAGTAGAGTAATAAAAGTCATTCATTTATATTTCCCTTGTCTTTTGAAATCACTTTTGGTCTTGGCTCAAGAAATTGAATGGAAAAATGGCCACAAAAAGAGCAGCATTTTTCCATAAGCACTACAGTATTAATTAAGATTGGCATTTTGCACTTATTCTGCCCAATTAGACAGAAAAACTACAAAAGTCACAAACTTTAAAGGGATTGTCTTTTCTTCAGCTGCAAGTCTGCAGTAATTCTACGTGATCGCAGACTTGTGAATCCTCACATTGCGCGTGAGAATTCTCCAATGTCGGCGGTGGGAGCGGGCAGTCATGTTTGCAATTTGCATATTTCTGGCCACATTCCGACAAAACTGTTTCAATACACTTGCTTTGAACGAGGCTGCATCCATCTTGTGGAAATATGGCTGGCAGTATGCTTATCATATACTTGCGCAAACATGACCACCCGTTTCCGGCCCTGGAAAATCCTCACAGTGCACAGTGCATTGGCTCCCAGCATCAGAGAGTCCTCACAGTGCACAGTGCATCTGCTCCCAGCACCTGAGAATCCTCACATCACACAGTGCATCTGCTCCCAGCACCTGAGAATCCTCACATCACACAGTGCATCTGCTCCCAGCACCTGAGAATCCTCACATCACACAGTGCATCTGCTCCCAGCATCGGAGAATCCTCACATCACACAGTGCATCTGCTCCCAGCATCGGAGAATCCTCGCAGTGCACAGTGCATTTGCTTCCAGCACCTGAGAATCCTCACATCACACAGTGCATCTGCTCCCAGCATCGGAGAATCCTCACATCACACAGTGCATCTGCTCCCAGCATCGGAGAATCCTCGCAGTGCACAGTGCATTTGCTCCCAGCACCTGAGAATCCTCACATCACAGTGCATCAGCTTCCAGCATCGGAGAATCCTCGCAGTGCACAGTGCGTCTGCTTCCTACACTGGAGAATCCTCACAGTGCACAGTGCATCTGCTCCCAGCACTGGAGAATCCTCACAGTGCACAGTGCATCTCCTCCCAGCTTCGGAGAATCCTCACAGTGCATCTGCTCCCGGCACCGGAGAGTCCTCACATCACACAATGCATCTGGTCCCAGCATCAGAGAATCCTCACAGTGCACAGTGCATCGGCTCCCGGCACCAGAGAATCCTCACAGTGCACAGTGCATCTCTTCCCAGCATCAAAGAATCCTCACATCACATAGTGCAATACGCTCCTGGCAAAGGAGAGTCCTCACATCACACAATGCATCTGCTCCCAGCATCGGAGAATTCTCACAGTGCACAGTGTATCTGCTTCCAGCATTGGAGAGTCCTCACAGTGCACAGTGCATCTGCTCCCTGCACCGGAGAATCCTCACAGTGCACATTGCATCTGCTCCCGACACCGGAGAGTCCTCACATCATACAGTGCATCTGGTCCCGGCACCGGAGAGTCCTCACATCACACAGTGCATCTGCTCCCGGCATCGGAGAATCCTCACAGCGCACATTGCATGCAGAGTGAGTATTCACAAGTCTTCAGTCAAATGGAGTGACTGCAGACTTTTACGCTAAGGCTAGACAAGCCTTTAACATCCAAAATAAGACATATACGTGTTGTGAATACCTTGGAGGCGAATTCTGAGCTGGGGCTCCCTCCGGTGGTTGCTGAGGGTAATGAACTAATTAATGAATGGCCTTCAGGTGGCTCTCAATATAAGTGACCTGAGTTCCCATCAGCCTTGCCGGTAATCAATTGTTCCTCTTGGTCTTGCTTGGAGCACAGCTTGCTTCCCTGCTCTCATTCAGATAAGTGTTTGCTGTTTTTTTTCCTCTGTTGGATTTTCACTGCTGGTTTGCTGCTTGCAGTGGACTGCAGCCTGGTCCCCTTTTTGGGGTCTGGCGCTGCAATTGTGCTCATTTTGTATTTGCACTTTTGCTTTGTTCCTTTGTCACTTTTTATTTGCTGAATTGCTGTTTGTTACACCAGAGATCTGATTTAGGTGGTTGAGATCGTGTGATCTCAGGTTTTTTGTTAATCAGAAGTGTTGGTATTTTTGTCAGGGTTTTGTTGGATTGCAGTCAGAATTCTTTCCTATACTTTTCTATCTAGACAGATTGGGCCCCAGCGTTTGCTCATTCTATTTTCTGTCTTTGTCCGTGTTTTCTTCTTGTCTAACCGCTATTACATGTTTGGGGGCTTCCTATTTCTTTGGGGACTCTGCTCCGGGGCAGATAGCTTTCATCTTTCTGTCTTTAGGTGTAGCTATCTCTCCGGCTGTGACGAGGCGTCTAGGATCACCGTAGGTACGCTCCACGGCTACTTCTAGTGTGGCGGTTAGTTTAGGTTACTGCAATCCAATAGTTTCTAGCCTCTCTGGTGTATTACTACTTATGCTATTTTTTGCAATTTCTCCTCAGCTACCGAAACATAACATATACGTTTATGCAGCCAGATTAAATATAAATAATTACAAATAATCTCTTAGCAGATTAGACAGTTTTCTGGAAGAATCAGATAACGAGTAATCAAGAATACAGCTCATTTGCTGCATCACGAAGATTGTGTAGTTCACCCTCTCTACAAGGAACTGATCCGGATCAGTAATGCGGTTGTGTGCATGATGCTTCACTAATGGGATAACTTGCATAACTATTATTATTTCCGTGTCTTATGTAACCACAGCTTGTTATTGTAGGACTATAACACTATAACTCTTTTAATTAGAAAATCATCTTCATAAATACAATCTTCCTGCTGCATGATACAAAGCAGAAATGCAAAGCTTCCTACTGTAGCCACTTGTCTGGCAAAGTTTCTGTGCATCTGTGAAGATGCATCTGCTAATACTCTGTCTGTGCTTCATTGTCTCCTTACAGGATTTTATGGTGGATTCGATGGAGGGAGAAAGATGTGACTCTGTTATTAATTTAAAATCCAAAGGCTGCAGATCTGACTCCATAGAGCACCCAACAGCACAGATACAGGTCGTGGGCGGCAAGGAGGCAAACAGTCAGCTCACCCCAGCAGAGGTGTCTGCCCACCTTAGACCAGGTTAGTGCTGCGTCCTGCATACATACTGTATACTTGGTTGTTGTACCGTTATATATTAATTAATTCATTCATCACTGACAAACAGCCAATCTGGAAATGCTAATGGAGTTATGGACTGAAGTGTTTGCAGATCACAGCTGAGTGCGCTTGGTCCCAGCAGTTTGGCTCCTGGTATTAAACATTGTTGTGGACCCTTTTAACAAAGTCCTTGCCCAAAGTTGACATCTGCTTTAAAGAGCAAATATAAATGAGGAACAAGTAAAAGATGCCTCGGCCCGGCATCCTGAGTGCCTCGAGTGTTGACGAGGCCCCCGACATCATGACGCTGAGTGAGACCTAAGCCAATAAGGCCTCATGTGACTTCATGAGACGCATCACAACGCAATGCAGCATCATGATATCCCAGGATGCTGGGCAGTGGATGCGGCTGCAGGAGGGAAGACTGACCTTGTCCGGCTGCCATGGAAGACCGCACCAGAAGCTCGACCAAGGCAGTGAGAATCTCTTTACTCAACGTTAGATATTTAGGAAGTCCATTTTTTACAGCCGCATATCAGAGTAGCCACACTGGACAGGATGCAGAAGAAGAAGGACAGACACTAATTATACTGATGTTAAAGGAGATTCGCACCTAAAAAAAATAATGTTTTTATAGTATATGCCATCAGTTTGTGATCTGTGGGATCTGACTTCTGGGGCCCCTACTGATCCTGAGAATTAAGGGACCTCAGTGCTGATGTAGCACTGCAACCCCTTCTATGTATTCTCTCCAAACTGATGCTCCCGGTCACCGGACTGTACCAGGAGCTGCAGCCAACCCCAAGACTTGAAACTTATTGAAAGAAAATTAGACTTGGGTCCATGGATGCAGAATTGCCACTTGCACAAACCCTCAATGGCAACACACATGGGAAAGTGTGACAAATGGATTTAGATGCATAGGCCACAGACTGATGTTTCAGCTCCTCTGCCTGTCCCTGCTATGAGCAGAGGTAGATGTGTGATAATTACGTCAGGATCCTGCCCCTCCGCCTGACACCCCTCCACATTTTTAAAATTAGTGAGAGCGGTGTAAGGACAAAGGAAGTTGAACAGAACTTATGTAAAACAGATCTGTGACATTTCGGTATCAGTGTTCTGGCCTGAAAGGGTCACTGTCGTTTCAATAAACCTATCTCCACTAGTGTGCTAAGTAGAACAATTGTAAATCAATTACAAATGTAACAATTCCCAAATGTGCTGGCATCTAGGTGTCCCCTCCTCTGTAATTTGCTGTCCACGTTCTGTTAAGGGCATGTGGCCACGATCCGGAATAGCAGCTGCGCTGCGTCCAAAGCGCTGCGTTCTAATTTACAAGCAGAGTGGATGGGATTTATAGAAATCTCATGCCCACTGTGCTTCTATTTGACACTGCGTAAACTCGCCCACGGCGCGGGTTTACGAGTCGCAGCATGTCAATTATTTGCAGCGGAGACGCTATTCACACCCATAGCCATTCATTAGATGCTGCAAATCCTCACGGTTCCCTGAACACATGCAGATTTATCTGTGTGATTAGAATGCAGCGTTTTGGATGCAGCGAAATTTGCTGCCTAGAAAATGCTGCTATATCCTGATCGTGGGCACATAACCTATTAGGTTAGATCCATCTCAAGTAGCAGAGAAACTGATGGATCACAGGTTATGAACTGCTGTACATAGATCAGACAGGGCTGTGGAGCTCCCCATCATACACAGTTTATCCCAAGCCCCTCTCCTGTCCTCCTCTTCTCAATATCTGCGCAACCTTTACTCCACACACAGTAATTAGTCAGACCCCTGTCCTGCACCCCTATAAGCCTGCTCTGCTGCACCATCATCAGTAACTCTTCAATTTCTCCACACAGCTTTTAGCCACTTGTAGCAATAGGTCAGAGAAGATTTAAAGGGATTGTCCAGGCATAAAGTATTGATGACCTATCTGTAGGATCTCAGTAAGAGATTGATGGAGTCCAACAACCTGTGCCTCCAACAGTCAGCTTTTATTTGCCCCAGTGGTGGCCAGATGTAATCACTTTGACCCCTGTTCATCAACACATTCTTGATGAGGGGGTTTGGTGAAGTCAGAGGTGCCCGATTCATTAATAGGCTCACAGCTCCTAATTAAAAGGAATCTGTCAGCAGGTTTTTATTGCCCCACCTGAGAGCAGCATAATGTAGAGGTAAAGACCCTGATTCTGCGGTGTGTCACTTCCTGGGCTGCTTGCTGCCATTTTTATAAAATTCCTGTTTTCTCTGCTGCAGATCTACAGTAGCAGTTCTCTGTAAGCTGAACTCAGTATAACCTCGCACACACCTCTGATTACAGAACTCGACAGGATAGGAGACATGGTTTACATACAGTAAACCCGTGCAGAACAGTTAGATTTATATATGTCAGTGTCTAATAATGTTAGTAGGATATGTGTGTTAAATTTGGTAGCTGTAGGTGTTTTATAAACTAATTTATTCACAGAAAAAAATTGCGTGGGCTCCCGTACAATTTTCAGCACCAGAGAGTGAAAGCCAGTGACTGAGGGCAGAAATTAATAGCCTAGAAAGGGACCATGGTTTTAGGCCCCCCTGGCTAAAAAAGTCTGCCCCCAGCCAGCCCAGAAAAGGCGCGTCTGTAGAGCCGAAACGTCGCCATATGTGGGTAAAATAAAATATCCACTATCTGCATTATCTATGGAGTGCTGCCTATTTTTTTGATATTGATGTGGGCAAGTATTGGAATTTTTGCCAAACAGGATTGCACCCAACTGCTATTTTTCTATGCTGCTCCAGCTTTTTCTATCTATCTATCTATCTATCTATCTATCTATCTATCTATCTATCTATCTATCTATATCTGTGTATAAAATTGTTTTATTAGTTATAAAGCTAGCTTGAAATTACATACAGATTGCATAAGAATGTCATGCGGATGCTAGGTGAGGAAAAACGCACACGCGCATTTCACTTGCATGGCATACGGATGCTAGGTGATAAAAAAACACTTTAACGCTCGTCTGACACTCTCCATCTTTCCTGGCTGAGAATCTTAGCTACTTCATATATGCAGATGTGAGCCTACCCTTACTCATAGTAATGATCTCACCTACAAACTATGCCAAGCAGATTATATTGTATTACAAGTTTCAGGGTCATGAAATGCTCTGAGATACAATGACTGCGTAGCTTATAATTGGATATTATGGGATAACAAATACCAACCTTCCATGGAAATAGTTACTTCATTCAGTCTAATGAGCGTGCACTCCAGCTTCATTTTTTTGCTATTAGGTGGTATGTGTGTGTGTAAGAATGCTTACAAAAATAGAAGTGTTAGCTTATTTTTTGGCAAATAGCAAAGTGAATGAACAGAAGAGAAATATACTGTACTTTTAATCAATATGTGACCCCTCTTTGCCTTCAAAACAGCCTCAAGGTCTTCTGTGGATGTAGATTTGTGCAAATCCTTTGAAAGAAAGTAAGCATTGTCTGCTGCACTAAGTATCCTTAGCTAACCAATGTGTCTTTGGTCCTCTACGTTGTTATTTTTTTGTGTCATCATTGCTGAGTAATACAAGTAGAAACTCATCTATCCTGTAATACCATTGTGGAGGCATCAAACTTATTTTGCAGCGGAACAGCAATCATAAGCATACAGCCAATGTCATTAAGATCTATCTTAATCCACTGCTCAAAAAAATAAAGGAAACTGAGGCCGCGCTCGCTGCCGCTCTTTCACCAGTGGTTCTCAGCCGGGACGGTCGCATCTTGGCACCATACAGGTTTAAAACTGTTTATCCTCCAGACATGGATTACAGAATGAGACAGACAGGTATGGTATATTGTTGTTTTTTATTTTAGTTTTATTACAGGAGATCGAGGGCTTCGGTGGAATTAGGCGAGGTCATAAGCATTGTTTAATTAAAATTATTAAAGGAGTCTTTGTCATTCTTTCAATTAAAGGACTTTTTTCTGGGTGTCTGTTTTCTAACAATGTGACTATGGGGTTAGTAATGGGGGTGTCTTATTGACGCCTCTCTATTACTAACCTCGGGGCTTGATGTCACCTGACAATACAAAGGTGACATCAACCCCCCAAACTATCACCCCACTTGCCACCGCTACAGGGCAAGTGGGAAGAGCCGCGCAAAGAGACAGAATTGGAGCATCTAATAGGTATTCCTTTTCTGGGCAGCTGTGGGCTGCTATTTTTAGGCTGGGGGGGCGATATCCATGGCCCCTTACCAGCCTGAGAATGCCAGCCCCCAGCTGTCTGCTTTAGCAAGGCTGGTTGTCAAAAATGGGGGGACCTCATGCCGTTTTTAAATTATTTATTTAAATAATTAAAAAAACAGCGTGGGGACCCCTCTATTCTTGATAAGCCCCCAGCTGTGAGTTTTGCCTGGCTGGTTAGCAAAAATACAGTTAGATGAATACTCCCATCCGCCGCTCCTGCCCTCACTGTTATTAGCAGCAGCAGGTGTCGGGTGATGGGACCAGTAGTCCATCAGCTGACACCAGTGACCGGAGGTAAATGTTATACCAATGTCTTTTGACAGCGTGGGAACCGCTGCTTTCTGACTGGCGGGGATGATTTCACCACCGATGCACATGACAGCGTGGCAAACATTTGATGTTCGGTCCCCCCATTCAAGTGAATGGGTCCTTGTTCGGGTCTGGGTACTGTTCTGGTACCCGAACCCAAACTTTTTGTAACTGCTCGGCCGGACCCGAACATCCAGGTGTCCGCCCATCTCTAGTTGAGAACAATAAAACATAAAAATGATCAATGTAAATCAAAATTAATATCCCATGGATTAGTAGTGATACTGAAAATCATATTACAGGCTGATCCAACTTCAGTGAAAGTATTTCAAGACAAAGAAATGATGCTCAGTAGTGTGTGTGAACTCCATGTGTTTGTATGACCTCTCTACAATGCCCCGGAATGGCCCTGATGAGGCGGCGGACGTTCTGAGGGATCTCCACTAAGAGCTGGATTAAAGTATCAGTGAACTCCTGGACACTCTGTTGGTGGATGAAAGAGACATGATGTCTCAGATGTGCTCGATTGGATTCAGGTCTGGGGAACGGGCAAGCCAGTCCATAGTATCAATGCCTTCATCATGTATGAACTGCTGCCACACTTACATGAGGCCTAGCATTGTCATGCATCAGAAGGAACCCAAAGCCCAGTACACTTGCATATGGTCTCACAATGGGACTGAGCATCTCATCCTGGAACCTAATGGCAGTCAAGGTACCTCTGGCTAGCACATGGAGGGCTGTGCGGCACTCCAAAGAAATGCCTCCCCACACCATTACTGATCGACTGCCAAACCGGTCATGCTGGAGGATGTTGCAGGCAGGCAGAACTTTCTCCGCGGCTTCTCCAGATTCTGTCACTTCTGTCACATGTGCTCATTTTGAACCTGTTTCCATCCGTGAAGAGCACAGGGCGCCAATGACAAATCTGCCAATCTTGGTATTCTCTGACAAATGTCAGTCGCCCTGCATGGTGTTGGTCTGTAAGCACAACACCCACTTGTCGATGTTGGGCCCTCATACCATCTTCATGGAGTTTGTTGCTGACAGTTTGAGAAGACACTTGCATGCTAGTGGCCTGCTGGATTTCATTTTGACACTGCTCTGGCACTGCTTCTGTTCATCCTTGCACAAAGGAGGATGTACCGGTCTTGCTGCTGCCCCCTCCATGTCTCCTGGTGTACTGGCCTGTCTCCTGGTATCTGCTCCATGCTCTGGGCATTGTGCTGACAGACACACCTACCCTTCTTGCCACAGCTCGCATTGATGTGCCATCCTGGATGAGCTGCACCTGAGCAACTTCTGTGGGTTGTAGACACCGTCTCATTCTACTGTACCTCTAGGGTTGAGAGCAATGACAAAATGCAATAGTGACCAAAACAACAGCCAAAAAGCATGAGAACAGAGAAATGGTCTGTGGTCACTTCCTGCAGAACCACTACTTTATAGAGGTTTTGTTGCTAATTGCCTATCATTACTATCTGTTGGCTGTTCCATTTGCACAACAGCAGGATAAATTGATTCACAATCAGTGCTGCTTCATAATTGGATTGGTTGATTTCACAAACGTGTGATTGACTTGGAGTTACATGGTGTTGTTTAAGTGTTCCCTTTTTTTTGGAGCATTGTATACAGTGGGTTAGGAAAGTATTCAGACCCCTTAAAATTTGTCACTCTTTGTTTCAGTGCAGCCATTTGGTAAACTCAAAAAAGTTCATTTTTTTCTCATTAATGCACACTCTGCACCCCATCTTGACTGAAGAAAAACAGAAATGTTGAATTTGTAGCAAATTTAATAAAAATGAAAAACTGAAATATCATATGGTCATAAGTATTCAGACCCTTTGCTCAGTATTGAGTAGAAGCACCCTTTTGAGCTAGTACAGCCATGAGTCTTCTTGGAAATGATGCAACCAGTTTTTCACACCTGGATTTGGGGATCCTCTGTCATTCTTCCTTGCAGATCATCTCCAGGTCCGTCAGGTTGGATGGTGAATGTTGATGTTCAGCCATTTTCAAGTCTCTCCAGAGATGCTCAATTGGGTTTAGGTCAGGGCTCTGGCTGGGCCAGTGAAGAATGGTCACAGAGTTGTTCTGAAGCCACTCCTTTGTTATTTTAGCTGTGTGCTTAGGGTCATTGTCTTGTTGGAAGGTGAACCTTCAGCCAAGTCTGAGGTCCTAAGCGCTCTGGAAGAGGTTTTCATCCAGGATATCACAGTACTTGGCCGCATTCATGTTTCCTTCAATTGCAACCAGTCGTCCTGTCCCTGCAGCTGAAAAACATCCCGATAGCATGATGCTGCTACCACTATGTTCACTGTTGGATTGTATTGGGCAGGTGATGAGCAGTGCCTGGTTTTCTCCACACATACCGCTTAGAATTATCACCACAAAGTTCTATCATCCTCTCATCAGACCAGAGAATCTTATTTCTCATAGTCTGGGAGTCCCTCATGTGTTTTTTAGCAAACTCTATCCTTTCATATGTGTGCCACTGAGGAGAGGCTTCCATCGGGCCACTCTGCCATAAAGGCCCGACTGGTGGAGGGCTGCAGTAATAGTTGACTTTGTGAAACTTTCTACCATCTCCCTACTGCACCTGTGGAGCTCAGCCACAGTGATCTTGGGGTTCTTCTTTACCTCTCTCACCAAGGCTCTTCTACCACGATTGCTCAGTTTGGCTGGACGGCCAGGTCGAGGAAGATTTCTGGTGGTCCTAAACTTCTTCCATTTAAGGATTATGGAGGCAGCTGTGCTCTTAGGAACTTTGAGTACTGCAGAAATTCTTTTGTAACCTTGGCCAGATATGTGCCTTGCCACAATTCTGTCTCTGAGCTCCTTGGCCAGTTCCTTTGACTTCTTGATTCTCATTTGGTCTGACATGCACTGTGAGCTGTGAGGTCTTATATAGACAGGTGTGTGCCTTTACAAATCAAGTCCTATCAGTTTAATTAAACACAGCTGGACTCCAATGAAGGAATAGAACCATCTCAAGGAAGATCACAAGGAAATGGACAACATGTGACTTAAATGTGAGTGTCTGAGCAAAGGGTCTGAATACTTATGACCATGTGATATTTCAGGTTTTTTTTCAGTCAAGATGGGGTGCAGAGTGTACATTAATGAGAAAAATATAAACATTTTGCATTTACCAAATGGCTGCAATGATACAAAGAGTGAAAAATTTCCGTACCCACTGTATAAGCTTGCATCCACAGATCTGTGATTAGATCTCAAAGAAGTGTTAAGGGTCTGCAACTCAGGAAAAGAGCGGGGGGAATCAGACCCTGCACTAGGACTAGACTCGATTCCTACGATGGAGCGGGCGACTTATTCCTTGTGAATAGACCCACTGACGATCCTAGTCTAGACTCAAGCGAAGACCTGAAGGTGAGGAAGGGGATCCCTGAAAGATCTAGGGACTGGGAACAAAACACTGGTAACCTCCTAGCAGGGAAATAGAGGAAGCTGCAGGAACAAAAGGAAAAAAAACAAAAAGACTAAGCAAGCAGAACTAGAGCTCCAAGAGCTGTACAAAGTATAGCACAAAGATATCAAGACTCCTAGCCAGAACTCAAGCGGATTAACACTGATGTCCAGCAAGGACTGGGAGGCTGGTGCAGGGTAATAAAGGGTGATACAATCACCTGACCAACGACAAGCCCTGCAGCAGGGGAAAAAGACCAGCAGCCAGAAACCACAACAAGATGGCGGATGGTCAAATTGAATAGATTCTAACAAAAAGTTTCTACACCAAACCATGCTTTTATGGACTGTTAAAAATGTTTATTTTCATATATTTTTCTAGGACTTGTTACCAGATGTGACACTCTAAAGAATATGTCACAATGTTTCTTATAAAAAAACTTAGTGGTTTATTGGACTGTCAACCAAAAACATCATTGCAGAAAAATATAAAATGAGTTAGTTACGAAGAGATTGTCCATTTGTTCATAGCAAAGTTTGTACGCTTCTTTCCTTGGATCCTGAATAGTAAAATGACATCTGTCTCTGTCAGGAGCATCTTTTGGAAGCAACACGTGGTTACAGAACAGCTGTTCATTCAACGTAGTGTCAGAGTAAATGTCCCTTGTGTCTGCGGAGAGTGAAGAGAGAGCAAGAGCCCCCTCCCTTCGTGTAGCCATGATATATATAGAGCACGTGGTCTCTATATATGGAGTTGCCACTTTACCATACCGAAAATAGCATATGTAATATCAGCGAAAGTTAATGTGCTTGGTACAGAATTGAGTGTATAAAGAATAAATCCATAACCAATAATTAATATTTAACATGGACCATGCTTTGTGCATTGGGACACTGTCATATTGGATGAGAAAAGAGCCTTCCCCAAACTGTTCCCACAAAGTTGGAACCATACAATTGTCCAAAATGTCCTTATATGGTGAAGAATTAAGATTTTACTTTAGTGCAAACATTATTCCCCCCTTCACAGATAAGGTTCTCCTAGTATTCACCAATCCAAGACTCGTCTATCAGACTGACGCATAGTGTCTCCGAGCACGTGTCCTCTGCTCCGGAGTCCAGTGTCTGAGTGCTTTACACTACTCTCTGACACTCGGCATTGAGTTTGATTTAAGGCTTGCATACAGTTGCTTTGCCATAGAAATCCATGTCATAAATCTTCTGGAGCACAGTTTTGGTGCTGATGTTAATGATAGAGGAGGTTTGCACTGTGCAGTCACTGATTCAGCAGCACTTTTATGAACTATGCACATCAGCACTCCACTCTGTAAATTTACAGTTGTCCCGCTACACACACACATATTATGTGTGTCTATATATATTTATTATATATATATATATATATATATATATATATATAAACCATTACACAGCAGAATATTGTTATAATGAAATCACCTACATGAGACTGGTATCAGTAGGAGCTGAAATCTGTGTGAATCCCATTATTACTAAAAAAGAGATGACTGAATATTAAATCAACATTTAATATCCCCTAAGGTTTGAAATAATACAGCAATTAATGGCAGGGTAGTTGAAGATTTATACTTTGGATTTTTTGATCATTTTAGACTTGCATCAAAGGGTTGTCTCAACTTCTTTTTGTAACCATTTGTTGTGTTAATCGTTATGTTCGCAGTTGTTTTGGCAGAGTGCCCATGTTTGGTGGATTCAGTGTTTGTTTTACTTCTGAAGATATAGATTTATAATGGTCCTTAATTCACCTTTGCTCTTGTTTTTCCACTTATAAACTTGTACCACACTTCGAAATATGGTAATAGAATCTGTATTTATTAGGACTGTTAAAAAGACATTATATCACATTCAAATATATATGAAATATGTCTGCCTATATATATATTTTGAATTTTCCTGGCATACACACATTTGTATGTGACATAATGTCTTTTTAATAGTTGTAATTAATAATATACATTTTACATTTTACTATTTTGAAGTGTGGTACATCATTTGTAGGATTCATGGTTTATTTATACACACATCTTTATGTGTATTGTGAATAGTCACTTATATATTGTAATTATTCACTTATAAACTTAGGGTCTACTTGTCAAATACAGAAAACCCATAGTTCCTAGGGACTTGACCGGTGCTTTATTGGTGGCTACACTGATCCAGGTGACATTAGACAGTTTGGGGAAGGTTTTGGGGAAGGTTTTGGTCACTACTTTGAAACATATAAAACTCCAAGTACCTATACGCTATGCATATAATATCGTACAAATTTGTACTAATCCATACCAATCCTAAGGAAGCCATGTGGATCAGTCAGAGATGCAACGTGTCAAACTACATTTCTGTATTGTGCAGTCTGACCGGTTGCAGCTCTGACCCTGTGCAGTGGATGCTGGTGTTAGCTCTCCTGCTGCTGCCTTGCATAATTTTAGTTAGAGTGTATTTGATGGTTTGGTACCTGGCTAACGTATCACCTCAGATGTCTTGTGCTCACTCAGTGCCCTCTGCTACTATTAAAACCATCTGCAAGCTATAAGCCTAGACTGCAATTACTTAGATTACCGGTCTAGTGAGGCATAGCAAGGTGCAGTTACCGAACTTCCAATAGGGAGAGATGAGGCCGAGCCATCTCCCATAGATATAAAGCACTCCAATCTCACCCAGTCAATCCAATCGCTCTCTCAAGAAAGCATTGTTTTGAAGGGATACAAGAGGCATGCAGCAGGCTTTTGTCACCAGTGTGTCTCGTCTTCCTGGGAGATCTGGGGTTAGAAAGTCATTACATATTGTGAATCACAGGTCATCCAGTTAGCCTGTGTGTTTCGTGTCCCATAGTAAATGGATTTCGTTTCCTTTGGTGCTGAGGAGGTTAACCACCCTTTCTATGCTGGTTAAAAACAAGCACCTTCATCTGGATGACTGCCCCTGATCTGGTCATTCCCTCTCTCTGTAAAATCTGGCTTTTCCTCACCAGTGAAAGTTCTACTTCCTGGTTCCTTGGAGTTGCTGTGCTGAGTTGGAGATCGTTGGTTGCTGCTGGAGTTTTTTGTATGCTGTTTTTCGGTGGATACATTTCTCCTTGTCCTATTCCTTTTTGGTTTGGTTTGTACATTCATTTCCTTCCCTATATTCCTCTCTGCCTTTGGTGAGTGTTTTTGTATGTAAGTGGCTTTTTGTTATCCCTGTTTGTCTTATGTGTTGATTCACTAACATTTTTATCCTGGGCTTCCTGTGGGAGGGGGCGGGGACCGCTTAGGATATACAGTACAGTGCCTTGCGAATGTGTGGAACTTTTCAATGTTTTCCCACATATCATGCTTCAAACATAAAGATACCAAATGTTAATTTTTGGTGAAGAATCAACAAGTGGGACACAATTGTGAAGTTGAACGAAATGTATTGGTTATTTAAAATTATTGTGGAAATACAAAAACTGACAAGTGGGGCGTGCAATATTATTCGGCCCCTTTAACTTAATACTTTGTTGTGCAACCTTTTGCTGTGATTACAACTGCAAGTCACTTGGGGTATGTCTGATAGCAGTTTTGTACATTGAGAGACTGACATTCTTGCCCATTCTTCCTTGGCAAACAGCTCGAGCTCAGTGAGGTTGGATGGAGATCGTTTGTGAACAGCAGTTTTCAGCTCTTTCCACAGATTCTCGATTGGATTCAGGTCTGGACTTTGACTTGACCATTCTAACACAAGATACGTTTATTTGTGAACCATTCCATTGTAGAATTTGCTTTGTTTGGGATCATTGTCTTGTTGGAAGACAAATCTCCGTCCCAGTCTCAAGGTACTGCCACACTAAACAATCCCGCTAGCGATCACGATAACGACGCATACTAATGCGATCGCTAGCGGGATTGTTTCTATATCGCTAAATGCGGCCACATTTAGCGATATAGTTAACGACGCTATCGCCGTTAGCGATCTTCTTAACGACTTTAGCGGTACAAAAGTACCGCTAAATCGCTAAGAAAAGGTGCCACACAGCGATTAGATACTTACCCAGCGGGAGCGCCGACGAGAAAATAGGGTCCGGAGCGATTCCAGCGACGAGCGAGATCACAGCAGGAAGCTCGTCGCTGGAAGCTGCCGCACTGAACAACATCGCTAACAGGATCGCTAAATAGTGACGTTTTTTAGCGATCCCGTTAGCGATATTGTTTAGTGTGGCATACCCTTCAGGTCTTTTGCAGACTCCAACAGGTTTTCTTCAAGAATGGTCCTGTATATGGCTCCATCCATCTTCCCATCAATTTTAACCATCTTCCCTGTCCCTGCTGTCTCCCAGGTGGCTTGTTGCAATCTTTAAACAACACTTTTTATGGATATCTTTGAGAAATGGCTTTCTTCTTGCCACTCTTCCATAAAGGCCAGATTTGTGCAGTGTACGACTGATTGTTGTCCTATGGACAGACTGTCCCCCCTTTAGCTGTAGATCTCTGCAGTTCATCCAGAGTGATCATGTGCCTTTTGGCTGCATCTCTGATCAGTCTTCTCCTTGTTTGAGATGAAAGTTTAGAGGGACGGCTGGGTCTTGGTAGATTTGCAGTGGTATGATACTTCTTCAATTTTGATATGATTGCTTGTACAGTGCTCCTTGGGATGTTTAAAGTTTTGGAAATCATTTTGTACCCAAATCCGGCTTTAAGCTTCTCCACAATAGTATCATCGACCTGCCTGTTGTGTTCCTTGGTCTTCATGATGCTCTCTGTGCTTCAAACAGAACCCTGAGACTGTCACAGAGCAGGTGCATTTATACGGAGACTTGATCCACACAGGTGGATAATATTTATCATCATTAGTCATTTAGGACAACATTGGATCATTCAGAGATCCACAATGAACTTCTGGAGTGAGTTTGCTGCACTGAAAGTAAAGGGGCCAAATAATATTGCATGCCCATCTTTTCAGTTTTTGTATTTCCACAAAAATTTTAAATAACCAATAAATTTCATTCAACTTCACAATTGTGTTCCACTTGTTGTTGATTTTTCACCAAAAATTTACATTTGGTATCTTTATGTTTGAAGCATGATATGTGGGAGAAGGTTGAAAAGTTACAGGGAGCCGAATACTTTCACAAGGCACTGTAACGGGAGAACAGTGAGGCACGAGGACCAACCTCCTAACCTTCAGAGGTACCTTTGGGAACAGAGATAGTTAGGCCCCCTGTCCGAGGGACAGTGAAGGGCTCATTTCCCTATCGCACGTACAGTCACATCATGACAGCTTCCTTGGCAGCACCCAAAACATAGGACTGTCTTATTGAATCCAGGACAATTGGGAGGAATGCTTCTACTCCCTCTTTAGTTTGCTTTGCAGGTCTGCAACATCTGCTGTTTCTAGCACTGAGAGGGGAGAGCAAAGAGCAGCTTGTGGTTAGAGCTGCGCAGGATCAGTGTGTGGTTAGAGCCACGCAGGAGCAGTGTGTGGTTAGAGCCGCGCAGGAGCAGTTTGTGGTTAGAGCCACGCAGGAGCAGTGTGTGGTTAGAGCCGCGCAGGAGCAGTTTGTGGTTAGAGCCGTGCAGGAGCAGTGTGTGGTTAGAGCCATGTAGAAGTGGTGTGTGGTTAGATCCGCGCAGGAGCAGTTTGTGGTTAGAGCCACGCAGGAGTAGTGTGTGGTTAGAGCCACGCAGGATTAGTGTGTGGTTAGAGCCGCACAGGAGCAGTGTGTGGTTAGAGCCGTGCAGGAGCAGTGTGTGGTTAGAGCCGTGCAGGAGCAGTGTGTGGTTAGAGCCACGCAGGATCAGTGTGTGGTTAGAGCCACGCAGGATCAGTGTGTGGTTAGAGCCATGCAGGAGCAGTGTGTGGTTAGAGCCATGCAGGAGCAGTGTGTGGTTAGAGCCATGCAGGAGCAGTGTGTGGGTAGAGCTGTGCAGGAGCAGTGTGTGGTTAGAGCTGTGCAGGAGCAGTGTGTGGTTAGAGTCGCGCAGGAGCAATATGTGGTTAGAGCTGTGCAGGAGCAGTGTGTGGTTAGAGCCGCGCAGGAACAGTGTGTGGTTAGGGCCATGCAGGATCAGTGTGTGGTTAGAGCCACGCAGGAGCAGTGTGTGGGTAGAGCTGCGCAGGAGCAGTGTGTGGTTAGAGCTGTGCAGGAGCAGTGTGTGGTTAGAGTCGCGCAGGAGCAGTATGTGGTTAGAGCTGTGCAGGAGCAGTGTGTTGTTAGAGCCGCGCAGGAACAGTGCGTGGTTAGAGCTGTGCAGGAGCAGTGTGTTGTTAGAGCCGCGCGAGCAGTGTGGTTAAGCTGTGCAGTAAGTTGTGGTTAGAGCCGCAGGAGCAGTGTGTTGAGCTGTGCAGGGCATGTGTTGTTAAGCCGCGCAGGAGCAGTGTGTGGTTAGAACACGCAGAGCATGGGGTTAGAACCACGCAGGAGCATGTGTGGTTAGAACCACGCAGGAGCAGTGTGTGGTTAGAATCTATATCAGAAGCAGCAACACAGTCAGCTATGTACAATAGTTCAGACTCTACAACTAAATAATAGTACATTTTTTATGTAGGCTATTTAAAATGTGCTTCATTTTGAATTTAAAAGGCAAACAATATAAACTTTAGTGCAAAACTGTGCAAAGTCTTTAAAGAAATTATAATTTTTATTGTAATAGCTCTTATGCACATGGCAGAGCTGGCCAGAAACTCACAGAGTGCCTATTGCCAAATGGGGTCCTATATGGTGCTATATACAGTAGTTTAAAATATTGTCCCCTACAAGTAACAGTCTTGGGCAGGAAAGACTCATAATATGGCACATGTTTTTTCTGTCTGATGTTGTTTGAGGCATTACCACGCTCAGGTGCATGATTCCTTAAAGGATTTTTACCAAGTTTGGAAGTTGTCCCCTGTCCATGGATAGGGGATCAAAAAGATTAAGGTTTGCACCATAACTTACCAATAATGATTACTACAGAGCATAGGAATTGCATTGCTGCCTTAGAAAAAAATTGAAAAAAGCGCTATACAATGTATGTATGAAATATGAATCTGCAAAACTTGCTATGAAAAAATGAAGGCTCTTAGCGCATAGATTGGCCAATATATGTATGCCCAATTACCACGTCACGGTGTCCTTCGTAAATGCGCATCTCTGCTCCATTCAGTCTTAAAGGAAGTGATGGGGACCAGTTGAACACTGTGCTCGGCTATCTCTGGCAGTCCCACAGAGAATGAGTGACATAGAGGTGCGTATGATCTACCACCGTGCTATTGACATGGGGCTCTGATTCTCAGGATCAGTGGGGGTCTCAATGGTCGGACCTCCCAGTGTTTGGAAAGTATCCACTAGCCTGTGAATAGGGTGTAACATCAAGACTTGGTACAAACCCTTTAATAGAATGTTAGAAATATGGCAATTATCTTATAACCGGTTTCTCAGAAGGTTCTTTTCTTTCTGTTGGGCTCACCAGTAGTTAACTAGTTATAGTACTGCACAATTAGCAATTTACACTTTACCCTACAGATTGCCTAAAGGAATATGAGATCATAAAAACAACTTATTAAAATGCTAAAATAACATGTCTATGAAATAGTGGAAATTTTTCACTCAAATTATTGCTGTTAAGTCTCGTATAGCTGAAAACGCTGTGTACTTTAGGTAATGAAAAGTCTAGACATCTTGGGGCCGAATTATCAAGTACTTTCAGCAGCGCTACTGAAACGCATGAGTGGGCACATTGGCAAAGAGGAGCTGGCATTATAGGGTTCCAACCCATTTGTGCACCTTTTAAAAATGTGCTGCAGGTGACAAGTAAAGATTGCAGACGTCTTAAAGGCCAAGATCGTATATATTATCCAGTCGAAGGAATCCTTTGAAATGAGACTACCGTATGCACATTGGAAGCAAGACGCCAGGTGTTCAGTGATGCAATTCAACAATTATGTTAAAATAACTTTATTTTCCGTGCCAGTAAAAACAGTCCGCCTTCAGCCTCCATCAGATGCCCAGCTGAAAATTCCACTATGTGCAAACCTTCTTAATGTAAAAAGCAGATCTCTACAAATGCTTCTTAGTTCAGTTATTTTAGCTATGCCTTAGGCTCATCTGAGTTACCTGTCTCTTTAGATGTGGCTTTCTTTTCAGAAGTAGACACTTAGCTGACAGAGGTTCACACGAATACTATCCTAGCGCAATAAAGTGGCAGCCGACATTCTAGGACTTGTTGTCCTAGAATAACTAATTCTAATGTAAGATATGGTAATTGCAGAGTGTTTATATGTACTGTATCTGTTTTTCCATTTGCATAGCAATTTCGACTTCTTATGCTTTTTTCACACTGTGGTCATTGCTTTAGTCTCTACAGGATTTATATCGGAACCATTATTAGTTAATACAGGGCGGGCAAATAATTTTCCCAAGGGTCACGTGAGATACTGTAACTGTTGTAGAGGGTCGAACTTAATTGTGCTAATTATTGTTTTAGATTAATATTTATCCCTTGATATTGAGCTGAATAAATTAATAAAAAGCAGTAAATTATATGGTGTAGATTAGTTGCTACAGGTAACAAACAATACATGTTACAATAAGCCCTATTGTACATGTTACGTTAGGGCTTATTGTAGCATGTATTGTTACCTGTAGGAACTAATCTAAACCATATAATTTACTGCTTTTTATAAACTTTATATAAAGCAAAACATTATATAAATACTGCTCCTATTATTTAGCCCTTGCATTTTGACCAACAGCTCCCAATACAATATGTCACCCACAGCCCTCCAACAGTATGATGTTCCCACGTAACCCGCTACACAGTGTGATGTCCCAACAAAGCCTCACTTATGTTATTATGTCCCACACAGCCCCATGCAGAATGTCCCAGACAGTGCCTTGCACAGTATTATGTCCCCACACAGCCCCCAAGCAGAATGATGTCCTCACTCAGCCCCTTTACACAGTATTATGTCCCCAACAGCCCAACAGAATGATGTCCTACTCAGCCCTTTACACAGTATTATTTCCACACAGCCCAATAGAATATGTCCCACTCAGCCCCTTTACACAGTATTATGTCCCCACACAGCCCCAATCAGAATGATGTCCCCACTCAGCCCCTTTACACAGTATTATGTCCCACACAGCCCCAATCAGAATGATGTCTCCACATCAGCCTTCCACGTATATGTCTCCACACAGCCTCCTCACAGTTGATGTCCTCCTGTCACCGTTCTTGTCCAGCCTTCACTGTTCTTGTCCTGCCAGTCACTGTTCTTGTCCAGCCGGTCACTGTTCTTGTCCAGCTCATCACTGTTCTTGTCCAGCGTCACTGTTCTTGTCCAGCTATCACTGTTCTTGTCCAGTCTGTCCACTGTTCTTGTCCATGCCCAGCTGTCACTGTTCTTGTCCTGCCTGTCACTGTTCTTGTCCAGCCGGTCACTGTTCTTATCCAGCCAGTCACTGTTCTTGTCCAGCCGGTCACTGTTCTTATCCAGCCGGTCACTGTTCTTGTCCAGCTTATCACTGTTCTTGTCCAGTCTGTCACTGTTCTTGTCCAGCCTATCACTGTTCTTGTCCAGTCTGTCACTGTTCTTGTCCAGCCTGTCACTGTTCTTGTCCAGCCTATCACTGTTCTTGTCCAGCCTATCACTGTTCTTGTCCAGTCTGTCACTGTTGTTGTCCAGCCAGTCACTGTTCTTGTCCAGCCTGTCACTGTTCTTGTCCAGCCTATCACTGTTCTTGTCCAGTCTGTCACTGTTCTTGTCCAGCCTGTCACTGTTCTTGTCCAGCCTGTCACTGTTCTTGTCCAGCCGGTCACTGTTCTTATCCAGCCGGTCACTGTTCTTGTCCAGCCTGTCACTGTTCTTGTCCAGCCTGTCACTGTTCTTGTCCAGCCTGTCACTGTTCTTGTCCAGCCTGTCACTGTTCTTGTCCAGTCTATCACTGTTCTTGTCCAGCCTGTCACTGTTGTTGTCCAGCCAGTCACTGTTCTTATCCAGCCGGTCACTGTTCTTGTCCAGTCTGTCACTGTTCTTGTCCAGCCTATCACTGTTCTTGTCCAGCCTGTCACTGTTCTTATCCAGCCGGTCACTGTTCTTGTCCAGCCTGTCACTGTTCTTGTCCAGTCTGTCACTGTTCTTGTCCAGCCTATCACTGTTCTTGTCCAGCCTGTCACTGTTCTTATCCAGCCGGTCACTGTTCTTGTCCAGCCTGTCACTGTTCTTGTCCAATCTGTCACTGTTCTTGTCCAGCCTATCACTGTTCTTGTCCAGCCGGTCACTGTTCTTGTCCAGCCTGTCACTGTTCTTGTCCAGCCTGTCACTGTTCTTGTCCAGCCGGTCACTGTTCTTGTCCAGCCTGTCACTGTTCTTGTCCAGTCTGTCACTGTTCTTGTCCAGCCTATCACTGTTCTTGTCCAGCCTGTCACTGTTCTTATCCAGCCGGTCACTGTTCTTGTCCAGCCTGTCACTGTTCTTGTCCAATCTGTCACTGTTCTTGTCCAGCCTATCACTGTTCTTGTCCAGCCGGTCACTGTTCTTGTCCAGCCTGTCACTGTTCTTGTCCAGCCTGTCACTGTTCTTGTCCAGCCTGTCACTGTTCTTGTCCAGCCTATCACTGTTCTTGTCCAGCCTGTCACTGTTCTTGTCCAGCCTGTCACTGTTCTTGTCCAGCCGGTTACTGTTCTTGTCCAGCCTATCACTGTTCTTGTCCAGCCTGTCACTGTTCTTGTCCAGCCTGTCACTGTTCTTGTCCAGCCGGTCACTGTTCTTGTCCAGCCTGTCACTGTTCTTGTCCAGCCTGTAGATCCTGGACAGTAAAACGGCTAGAAACAGTGTTGCACCACTTAGACATCCCCCCACTAGACTTCTCAATTTCACCACTATCTGCATCCTCAACATGTGGACACTGTTGAATATGATGGCAGAGGAGGGCTCCGTTGGCTCTTACTTTCATCTTTTAGCCTGTGTCTGAGTCTTCTCTCTGCCGGCATGATGATACCTCTACATCCTAACCTAAGTGCCCTCACTGCACAGCCCAAGTATTTATATATTTTTTAATTGGGGGGGGGGTGTGGAGGCATCATACTGTGTGGGGGAAACTGTGTGGTCATCATAATGTGTGGGGGGAACTGTAGGGCCCATAATTACATTAGTTGATTTTCATTTCTTCTTGGTGCATATTTTTATAATTATCATTCCATTTTTCACAACAAGCCAATTACACTATAAATTTTAAATTATAAGTACAGTAGTTTGCAAGTTTTTTTTTACTACTGTTCTATTTCTGTGGTTTTGGTTTATTGAACCACAACATGTTTCACATGTAGGATCATTGTGTTTCTTTCCCCTATTTATTTCATTAGGAACAAACGAGATAAATCTGTAAAATAAAAAGCTGAGACATTGTCTCTTGTAAAAGGTTGTTAATGCTTAGTATCTTCTGGTCCCCAAGTATCTCCAACATGTACAAGCCTTGGGTGCTAAAAGTCAGGGACTCGTGGTTACCCTCAAACCTGGCCAGTATGGGTTGTTACCCTAGTACCTTACGTACATGTATCTTTTGGAGCAGAGCTGCGTTAGACAAATGCATTTTTTCTTAAACCTCCTGCTTTGCCAGCCTTCAGACTGTCCCTTGTTATTAGACGTTAGTCTAATTTTTACAGACGTTTCCCTATCTGCAGGGATGCCACAGTAAAAAACTGATTGTCTAACACACCATGACAGCTAAAGGGGGCTTTCAGAAGTGGATGACCCTTTAAATGGAATCATAACAATCCTGCTGTGACAGCAGCTTTTCCTTGTCCTGCAGCCTGTATAAATGAACTTGCCCATTTAAGAAGCCATCAAGTAACTCCAACATTCTCATGATCTTAAGGGAGTTGTCCAGTTTCGAGTTAGTAGTGGGAGACCCTCTGTTCAGGATCCCCATCCGTTGTCCAGAGTGGAGAGCTTTTATAAACAGCGTTTATCGCTCTGGAGGACCTGTCCTACCCTGCATTACACAATCAACTTGTAATATTTAATTTCACCTGTGGAGGCGCTGCTGGGAAATTGAACACTTGCTGGTAGATTTCTCTATAGGTTACATCACTGGGGGTCCCACTTGAGGGACACTTTAAAATCAATTTATTGTGAAGGATTCCTTGTAATAATTAAGGGTTATCCAAAATGAAGAACCCCTTTAGTTATCGCGATTATACTTATAGAGAATAAACGGTTGCTACTTAAAGAGGACTTGTCAACTCTTGTGACAAATTTGTGTTCCTCTGCTATTCCTGCTGGAAACCTATGACTAAATGAACCTTCACTCTCTCACACTGTCTAATCTGCTATAAGCAAAAACTTTGTACGGATGCACCTGGTGGACTAGGGGAATGTTAATGCACATTTATACATACATTTCCAGCAGGAAGAACAGAGGCATAACAGACAATTGTAAGAAAAGAGCTTTGCTGTTTAAGGAATCTGTTATGAAAATGCTGTCGAATATGCGGGTGCCATTTTATAAAGCAGGAGCTGAGCGGATTGATATTTAGTTTTATAAGAAAAGATTCAGGGTAACCTGTGATTTAATCCACTGCTGTTTCTGGGATTTTCAGTCCAGTAGGCTGTCCTATCAGTGACTGAAAGCTTCTTTATATTAGTATGAGACAGCTGTCAGTCACTGATAGGACTGCCCACTGGACAAAAAATCCCAGAAAAATAGGATATAATGAATCTTTTCCCACAAAACTATATATTAATCTGCTCAGCTCCCCCTGCTCTTTAACATGGTGCCTACAGATTGGACTGCATTTTCATGATGACACGTTCCCTTTCATTCCACAGCTCTTTACAGACATCATCATCACTGTCCCCATTGGGGCTCACAATCCAGATTCCCTATAATTATGTCTTTAGCGTGTGGGAAAAAAACAGAAGAAACCCATACAAACACCTGATTGGCTGCAGGCTTCCTAAAGGTCCTAAAATGACTTTGTCTATTGGCACACAGGAAAAACAGTCATTGCTGCTTGTATATGACAGCAGACAGAATAATGGTGTTATTCCATGTTTTATGTTATGTCTAAGTTTTACCGTTTTGTCTCTGACCAGGGTCTTCTGTGAACTTCTTGCTTAGAATGCAGCGTCTGGAAAAGTATCCCCTGGACCTTTATTATCTGGTCGATGTCTCTGCTTCAATGGTTGCAAGCATCGAAAAGCTTAATGCCATTGGATCTGACCTGTCCCAGAAAATAGCAGACTTCTCTCATGATGTCAGGTTTGGATTTGGATCGTTTGTGGAAAAGCCTGTATCGCCATATATTAGCATTCATCCCGAGAGACTAAAGAACCCGTGCAGGTAGGTGAGGAAGTTCGGGGACACAGTGTATTCATTACAGGCTTTGAAGCCAGTCTTGTGATTCATTGTTCCAGTGCATCAAAAATAAAGAATCAAGCAACTCTTAAATTGGCTTATTCAGATATCTATGGTTTTGTGTAGAAAGCTCCCATGCAAAGCTGTGTGCCTCCACAGTAAAAAAAAAAAACTACATTAGCCAGGTGCCCCAAAGATGCACCAATATCAAAACCATCTTCTAGCATGTGTATAACCGTTGACATTTTTTATTGTCTTATGACCCTTAGCATCAAATAACCTTTGACATTTTTCAAAACATAACAATTATAGGAGCTGTGCAGAAAGGTGTAAGGCTGGTTTCACACCAGCGTTTGACCGACCTGCGTCGGTCAGCGCACGGCCGCCGCTAAGCTCCGCCTCCGGCAGCGCCTCTTCCTGATCGCTCCGCCTATGGACGCATGACGCTGCACGCGACCTGCGCACCCTAGGTATGCGTTTGCCGGCGCATTCGTCCTTTTGACGATGCGCCGACCTGCGCCCAACGCACCGTGTTGCATTTTGGTGCGCTCGGCGCACCGTTAAAAGGACGTATGCGCCGGCAAACGCATACCTGCGCACAGCCTGCGTACCCAATGCTAAAGCTAGGGTGCGCAGGTCTCATGCAGCGTCGTACGCCCATACGCGGAGCAATCGGGAGGAGGCACCGCCGTGGGTGGAGCCTATAGAGAAATCTACCGACCCAGGTCAGTGCAACTCTAGTGTGAAACTAGCCTTACTGATCCCGGGTGCTCTCATTTAGAGCTTTGTGAGTCCCCATTAGTATTTACTCCTTGGTCCTCTTGATAATCTTGAAACGACCACTCAACCAATCACTGGCAGCGAATTTGATCCATCTCAGTTAGTGATCTACTAGGTGGTCTCCTGTGTCCTTATAGAAACAAGGAAGCAGAGACCAACAGCGATCCAGTATGTAACATACCAGGGTATCAAAACCCAAGAAAAAAACAAAATGAGTATATACCCTGTAGTAAATAAATAGTAATAGTACATGTAAATAACATAGGATACTTAAGTCATCCCCCCGCGACCAAGTGTATCGGGACGGTCTTATCCTCTCTCTAGTATTAAGACCTTACCTTGTGTCAGCCAAACTCAATATGTTGAGGTTCAGACACCTGTTCATGGGAAGCTATTTAGATGAAATGCCTAGCTCAAAAAGTGGGAGCCACACCCATGTTTATAAAGAGTACAAAAAACTACAGCAAAACCAAAGAAATGAGCCGGAGTATAAGTTGATGTTTGTGCAGTGTGTAGAAGCACCTTCACACTAGTCATTTCATAGACAAAATCCAAGCAAAAAATCAAAATGAGAATATACAATGTAGTAAGTAAATGGTAATAGTACATGTAAATAACATAGGGTGGCTAGTTAACACTATGTTGATGGAAAAAAAACAAAAAAGCCATCCCACCGTGACAAAATTAACCCAATCGGGACCACCCTTTCTTGATACCAGGGTATTAGTCAAATGAGTATCACAATTTTTTTTGTTAAATGAATAAACCTTTAAAGAGAATCTGTCAGCTATATACTCCGAGAGCAGCATAATGAAGTGACAGGGAGACAATTGATGTAGGGGCAGAGAGCCTTATTCCAGCAATCTATCAAGGACGTGTCACTTGCTCAGCAGCTTACTGTACTTTCATTACAATCAGCGTCTTATCAGCAGGAAATTATCACTGCGGGACTAGGTGTCACATACCAGTTAGTCCAGCTAATCTGTGTGACCTGGCCTCAACCGCTGATTGGTTAGATTGATGACAGTGCACAGAGGAAGCTGCCAATCAGGGGTGTGAGTGGAGTTCTACACAGATCAGCCTTCATGGCACTGCTACATTAACAGCAGAGAAAACAGGGATTTTTCAAAATAATGCCAAGCCGTCTAGTAAGTGATGCATCACAGGAATCAGGGTCTCAGCCCCTACATCATGATTTCTGTCCTGTTCACAGGTTCCCTTTAAATGGAGAACCTTTCCCTTGTGTTCTGGGAATTCAGCCACAAACTAAGGATTTAATGTTTGTTTTTATTACAGGTAACTTTCATTCTCTTATTAGCTAGCTGGTAAATATGTTGCATCCGTTGACATGTCCCCAGAGTTTTGTAGACTCAGCTGGTCTTGTGTAGTAACCTTGTGACCATTGTTTATTTCCAGTGTCTATGAGAAGGACTGCATGCCACCTCATGGATTCATTCATGTGCTTTCCCTAACAAGCAATATTACACAATTCAAGCAAATTGTTAGTAAGCAGAAAATTGCCGGAAATTTAGACAACCCAGAAGGTGCGTTTGACGCTATGCTGCAGGCAGCAGTTTGCCATGTGAGTATGTGTTATTAAATATTATTTATGTCGTATCGATTCATACACTAGCATCAGCCAGGATCTGAAATATTCAATGTCAGGTCACAGCATTTTTTTTTTAACTATATATTGAATTTTAAGTTTGAAATGATTATATTATGGAAAAACGTAAAACCTGGCATCTGGTGATATGTCATTCTGATAATCATGTGGATATCTGGAGCGTAATAGTGTGTACAGGACCCAAAACCAGACAACGGAGAAATGTTGGAAAATAAAGTTCCCCAAAAAGATTACGTGACCACTGAACCGAAGCCCTCAGCGTCTCTTCTGATTAGTAGGCTGACCATGACGTCATCATTGCGGCGTGACACACTCATGATGTCAGGCTGAGCCTAATTAGAAGAAGCGCTGGTTGCTGGCCGGTAGGTGGTGGTCCGCAGAGCCATGGATTGTGGCTGCTGGAATGGGATCCTGCAATTCTTTTAGCTAAACTCTTTTGGAGAATTCAAGCCATTGTTCATATGTATAAGGGGAAAAATCTTTGACTGGGGGAGATCCTATCGATCAGGGGTTTGGAGGTCCCAAGTCTCAAGTTTAAAGAGGTTGTCCACTACTTTTACATTGATGCCTATCCTTGAACAAGTGAGTTCCATGCACATGGGCAGGGATACAATAAGGGATAAACTGGGGTAGTCCCAGTATATGTGAAATGTGAAACAGCTACAGTATAAATACCCCCTTATTCCACGTGGTATTAGAGAAAACTATCACATATAACGCCACCGTCTGGTCAGTAGATCTTGGGTTTGGTATAACAAGTCACACCTTATTTTTGTTTCTACCGTATACCCTCGAGTATAAGCCTAGTTTTTCAGCACATTTTTTGTGCTGAAAACTCCCCCCTCAGCTTATACACAAGTCAATTGTCCCAGAAAGTGGGAGGAGGAGCGGCCTGTCACAGAGGCAGGAGCCGGCGGCTGTGGCTAAAGCCTGTACCACTGCTAAAGAGAAATGAATATTCATTTCTCTGTAATAGCGCACAGTGGCAGACGCCGGCTTTCAGCACACATCCTACCTACCTTCCTGCGTGCCCTCGCTGCATCTCCTTTGTTCCGGCTGAGCGATCACATGGCCCTGCTCATTAAGGTAATGAATATTCACGCCTCTCCACTCCCATAGGCGTGGAGCACATATTCATTGCCTTAATGAGCGGGGCCACGTGATCGCTTGGCAGGAAGATCTGCTGGCGCCGGAACGAGATGCAGTCAGGGCTTGCAGGCAAAATAAGCAGGATGTTTGTTTTTTTTCATAGGAATTATGCATGCAAGGATAGGGGATAAGGAACAATGCATACAAGGATAGGGGTTAGGGGATTAGGAGCCACGCATACAAGGATGGGGATAAGGAGCCATGCATATCAAGGATGGGAGGAGGGAGCCATGCATACAAGGACAGCAATGGGGGAGCCATGCATACAAGGACAGGGATGGGGGAGCCATGCATACCAGGATAGGGATAAAGGGACAATGCATACCCGCCTTATACTCAAGTCAATAAGTTTACCAAGTTTTTTGTGGCAAAATTAGTTGCCTCGGCTTATAGTCAAGTCGACTTATACTCTTGTATATACGGTACTTATCTAAAATGCTTTCCTATTTCACTTTGTTGTACAAAAACTTGTGACTAGTGATGAGCGAGTATACTCGTTGCTCGGATTTTCCCGAGCATGCTCGGGTGGTCTCCTGGTGTTTGGGTGTGCTCGGAGATTTAGTTTATGTCGCCGCAGCTGCATGATTTATGGCTTCTAGACAGTCTGAACACATGTGAGGAATGACTGTTTGTTAGGGAATCCCCACATGTATTCAGACTGTCTAGCAGTCGCAAATCATGCAGCTGTGGTGACAGAAACTAAATCTCCGAGCACACCCAAACACTGAGAGACCACCCGAACATGCTTGGGAAAACCTGAGCAACGAGAATACTCGCTCATCACTACTTGTAACACAAATTTAGAGAAGAATAATGTTTATTTTGGCAGCAGAAAGTATAAAATAGAATAGTAGATTATGCTTTGTACAAAAAGAAAAAAAAAAGAGCATGAACCGCACATTCAAGATATCATACGTTGATCTAAAGCCGCTAGGCTAAAAGTTATATAACTCAACATGAGGTTTTTAGTTTAACATTCTGATCAGACTGTATGAAGCCCACTGCCACGTCACGGCAAACCTTGTAGTGGGTCCTACCGCCCACTAGTAGATTATGTATCTTCTCATTTTTTTAGTTTATTTTTAATGTCCTTTTCTCCTTAAGTGGCTTCTCTTACAAAGTGCCAAATTCATTATCCCAAATCTCAGTTTAATATCTAAGATGAGCAGCAAGTCTCTTTCTAACGTTGACGACGATTCTGTTGTGTATACTCGTCACGTCTTCATCCAGATCTGTGGATGTAGGGTCCACGTGACATGATACATAGGGCCACATGACAATAACTAAAGCTTTCTTCCACGTCTATCCCATCTTCGATGGTCTGATTTGACACTTTGTAGATATAAATGGTTAAGATAGGGGATCTCTATGTCACTCATCTCTAGATTAAAGGCAATCCAATTTTTACGACATTTCCTTTTATGTTTCAGAAAGAAATTGGCTGGCGGAAAGAAGCAAAGCGCTTAATTATATTGATGACAGATCAAACTTCTCATTTAGCACTTGACAGTAAATTAGCCGGGATTGTGACCCGAATGATGGAAACTGTCATCTCAAAGACAACGTTTACACCAGAGCGTCAGATATGGTAAGGACCTGTACAAGAGGAGTAATCGACCCGTGAAAGAAGGGCTCATTATTGTAATCTTCTTTCCCCGCGCAAGTGATTCAAGTGATCAGAAGGGTTGTCAGGAAGAGGGAATTATACGCACGTGTGGCTGACATACTCAGAAGATTTAACATTAATTGGGCTACATGCTTAGCCTTGTATACACCGGCAGCTTGTCATGACAACTTCTGGTAAATGTACCTCACACATATTTAAAGCAACCTACCTTGTTCTCGGAGGAGATAATGACATCACAAACTATTTTGTAATGAAAATAATTAATATGCAATTAAACGATTGCCACCACTTTAATATTATCATAGGTGATTTCTACATATCAGTATTGCACCATTTATAGGAAATAAAAATCTTTAAAGGGACCCTGTCTGCAGGCAACATATTAAAGAGCCTGAAGAGGTGTGCATGTGTATATGTGTGTGTATGTAAATATATATACACAGTCATGGCCAAAACTGTTGGCACCCTTGAAATTGTTCCACAAATTGAAGTATCTCAAAAAAATGGCCTAGACAAAATTGTTGCCACCCTCAACTTAATATTTGGTTGCACACCCTTTGGAATAAATAACTGCAGTCATTCGCTTCCTATAACCATCAACAAGCTTCTTTCTTACACCTCTCTTGGAATTTTGGATCACTCTTATTTTGCAAACTGCTCCAGTTCTCTCATATGTGAAGGCGCCTTCTTCCAACAGCAATTTTAAGATCTCTCCACAATTGTTCAATGGGATTTAGATCTGGACTCATTGCTGGCCACTTCAGAACTCTCCAGCTCTTTGTTTCCATCCACTTCTGGGTTCTTCTTGAAGTATGTTTGGGGTCATTGTCCTGCTGGAAGACTCATGACCTAGAGAGCAAACAAAGCTTTCACTGGGCACTACATTGTCACCCAAAATCCTTAGGTATTGTTTAGATTTCATGATGCCTTGCACACAGTCAAGGCACCCAGTGCCAGGGACAGTAAAACAGCAGCAAACCATCTTTGTACCGCCACCATATTTGATTGTAGATACTGTGTTCTTTTCTTTGTAGGTCTCAATCAGTTTTCTGTAAACAGTAGAATGATGTGCTTTACCAAAAAGCTCTGTCTTGATCTCATCTGTCCATAAGATGCTTTCCCAGAAGGATTTTGGATCACTCATGTACATTTTGGCAAACTGCATCTAGCTTTTTATGTCTGTGTCAGCAGTAACTTCCTCATTGGTCTCCTGTCATAGCGTTTCATTTCATTCAAATGTCAACAGATAGTTTGCACTGACACTGAGGCACCCTGGGCATGCAGAAGCTTGAATTTCTTTGGAACTTGAGTGGTGCTACTTATCCACCATCCAGACGATCCTACGTTGCAACCTTTCATCAATTTTTCTCTGCCATCCACATCCATGGAGATTAGCTACAGTGGGTTGTAAACATCTTGATTATGTTGCGCACCGTGTACAATGGAACATCAAGATCTCAAGAAATGGACTTGTAACCTTGAGATTGTTGATAATTCTCAACAATTTTTGTTCTCAAGTCTTCAGACAGTTCTCTTCTCTTTCTGTTCTCCAGCTAAGTGTGGCACACACAAACGCACAATGCAATGATTGAGTCAACTTCTCCCCTTTTTAACTAGTTTCAGGTGTGATTTTCATATTGCCCACACCTGTTACTTGCCACAGATGTGTTTCATCTAACATCTGTCAACATGTCATCAATATTGGACTGTAATTGAGCTGATCTGCAGTACTAAAGAGTGATCGCTAAATGGTGTGATGAAATGGTGGTATCCCTCTCGGTCACACCTTTCTATCCGGACAATGATGGTGCTACTAGCAGCTGATCGATGGGGGTTTCTTGCCCACCACTGATGTGATATTGGCAATGAGAATTTCTGCTTATTGTTGGCTAAGGAGTCAAGTGAGAGGTCTGAACCTGAGACTCGCAAGAGTTTTTCGCATCACACTCGCAAGTGTGACACCGGCCTTAAGATAACTAACATTACGACATCGCACACACCATTGATCAATATCAAGCTGTCATGTTACAATGGGTTACAATGTGGTGGGGAAGATAAACTTCCATGACAAGTTATCAAAATAGTGCGTTATTTGTCAAGATAAACTCTTTTATATGTGTGCATAAACTTGCTCAGTTTTTTTTTTCTCTATAACATACTGGCCAGAGATTGGGCAGCATATTTGAAGTAACAGGTTCCGTTTAAAGCATGTCTACCATGTTATCTACTTGCAGACTGTCCATAGACTTTAAACATCGAGTTGGTCCGTTTTACACTTCAGTGATGTTGTAAAACATAATTTCAAAGAAAGCAGCTGCAGAAAATGAGTCAGCCATCAGACATAGCTGGGCTCCCCATAGAAAAGGCAGAGATGGTTTATTACCATCTCTGCCTCATGATTGCTGTATACACAGTAATGAACGAGTGCTGTGTATACAATCCTTCAGACCAAACAATAATGTAAGTTGACCGTGATAGGTCAGAAGCTGGTGAATCCTAGCAGGCCCAGTTTAGCTGTGCTGTTAAAGCAAAAGGCTGAGTTTG
This sequence comes from Oophaga sylvatica, assembly GCA_033576555.1. Lineage (NCBI taxonomy): Eukaryota > Metazoa > Chordata > Amphibia > Anura > Dendrobatidae > Oophaga > Oophaga sylvatica. The sequence goes on from JARQOD010000006.1 coordinate 52,825,188, forward strand.
TGCAGTATCTGGGGCTAATATACCAGCCCACAGATACAGAGGAAATCAGCAAATTAAAAATGTGTTTAAATATTGATATGCCCCACCCCCCAAGGTATGAAAAAAATAAATTAAAAAAGCATGACAAAATTAAAACATAATTAAAAAAAAAAAAAACAATTTGTGAAAAATAGATATCTATGTCTTTTTTTCTTTACGTTTCAACCCCAGATATATAAAAAAAGGAATATAAACGCGACATAAAAATTAGGCCCCATGTGCCATGAAGAGAGGAGGGAAAATTGATAATATGCGAGTGTTTTTAGAGCTGTTAACACCATGTGTGCAAAATGATACAGTCAGGCACATGGCAAAATGGCCTGGTCTTGGGCTGATTAGGCAAGGGCATTATTTATTACATGATGTTCTGAAAGAGAAAAATTTGGGTCACACTATACAATAACTGGAGTTTGAAGGGTATTGTACTGTGGTTGGTATTCAACTAAAATGGAAATTTGAGCGTGCAGAATTGTGCTGAGTGTCCCATTAACTGCTCTAGAAACAGTGCTGATTGGCTGCAAGCCGATGATTGATGGCAAATCTCCACACTCTTCCCGAGCTGCTCTTACTGAGGGACTATTAGCTTTTAGCAACGATTAATAACCCTGTCTCACTGCGTCTAATGCCACCAAGAGGCGATGACAACTATCTCTCAGGAGGAGATTACAGGGAACACGTTGGAGGTGTAAACACCGTGTACGGCGCACACAGGAGCTTGCTTATAAATTGTGGGTTTAGTCTTAAAATTACATTTAGTGCATTTTTTTCTGCTACAAGAATAACTTTAAAGTGCACCGTAAACTTCTTAGAAAATTGGGATCACGGGACTAATGGGGATGTGGGTTTAGTCACAACATCCGGTAGTTTGCAGCTGCCTGCTTCTAATTTCTGTTGTCTCATAAATTTAAGAGTCATTAGTCTTTAGTGTAATAGGTTAAATTGTAGAGTAAGGAAATTAAAGGGTGAACATGAGCAAAACCTTTAGGATGCGATCCCACGATGAGCTTTTGGTACGTTTTTGGTGCTGCATATTTTTGCTGTGTCAAATACACAACGTCTTACACGGTAGTTCTAGCTAAATGGATGGGCTTTATAGAGATCTCGTGCCCACCGTGCTTCTTTGTAACGCTGCATAAACTGACCCTCGGTGCGTGTTTTCAATTTTGCAGCATGTCAATTTCTCTTGCGGGTACTCTTGAGTTTTCTGTGCGGAATTTCCCCTAGGCTTGCATTAGGTAAAAAACACACTACTGTTTTTAGTGCGTTTCCGCAGCGGAAACACAACAAAAATGCATGAAATCCTAAGTGTGTCAATAAAGTTTTGTCAAAGCAAAAAACCAGGAAGTACCAAAAACAAAGCAGCTTTATTTACATCATTACACACCAAACAAAGACAAAAACCGCAGCATCAAAAACACGATAAAAACGCATGTTAAAAAAACACACAAAAATGCAGTAAAAAAATGCAAGTAACCCAATTTAAACAGTAGGTGCAGAAATAGTGCAGAAATTCTGCAGCGTCAAAAACCCACCAAAAGTTCATCGTGGGAATGTAGCCTTTTAGGCCGGGATCACACATGCGAGAAACACAGACGAGTCTTGCATGTGAATTCCCGGCACTTGGGAGCGGAGTGTACGGCTGCATGTATTTCTATGCTGCCGCTCCCTCTGCTACCGAGTGCAAGCGGCAGTGACGGGAATTCACATGCGAGACTCGTCCGTGTTTCTCGCATGTGTGATCCCGGCCTTTTAGAGTATGACACAGTGGCATGTGCAGCAGGTTTCTTTCCGGATTCTACCCGGAATTACTTTTCCAGCGTTGAAAATCTGCGCAGAAAGTCTACATTGTGAAGTGAGTGACGATTTTTGTTTCACATCTGTGACCTGTCAATGTTTGGTGTAGATTTTCACAGCCAGTTTTATCCATATTATTTCCACATTGAAAATGACATAAAAAACTACAGTATTTGTAGTGGCTATGACCTGTGTGCATATATCATTAAAAGTTTGTGGGGGGCAGAAACTAAGCATAAGAACTATGAGGAACAATCTGAAATTTGTAGGGCAGGGATTGGAAGCAATTTTAGCATTTAAAAAAATAGTATTTGTTTTGCCAAGATCAAATCATATTTGCTGTATTTTCAACACATTTTAAACACATGCGATTAGTAACAATGTCACGGTATAGAAATTCGATATAAACATTCCTGTTTGGTTTATGTGTTGCAAATTCTGTTGTTCTTCTCGTCTTCTGGGCAGAATAACAAAATTCATGGTGGTGCCGGACAAATTTCATGCTGTACACCAGCATTCCCCTCCCTGATAGACTAAAATGGGTTTTTATTAGGGCCCCATTCCTACGTACGGCTAAAATGAGTTTCCCTATACAGAGATAATGAAATAGTTGATGAAATTGTGTTTCCTTATAGGAATATCCATCTCTGGGTTTGCTGGGGGATAAATTGGCAGACAACCATGTCTACGGTCTATTTGCTGTCCGGGGAAGCACCTTCAATTGGTATAAGGTAAAAATAAAAATAGTGACTGTGGTTCTTTAAAAGATTTTTTCTCTTTAGTTGTAAATTACTTTTGTTCTTTCCCTTTTATAGGATCTTTTACCATTGCTGCCAGGAACAGTAGCCAAGAAACTGGATGACACTACGTCAAATATTAAGAATGTGGTGGTTGAAGCTTACCAGGTCAGTGCGCAAGGATTTAGGTGGTATGAAACATAGTTCAGTCTTACCTGCTGCTCCGTTTTCTTGGAATATTTAATTATCGAGTTCATCGAGTGCAACTGATAGCCTAACGTGTTTTTCCAGAGAGAGGAAAAAAAACCACAAGGCAGATGCTAATTGCAAAAAAATAGAAAAAGTGACTATTCAGCTCACCACTTATGTGTTAGAGATAAGAATCCAAGGAGACTTCCAGGGTGGACAGTTTGTGTCTGGGTGTGGTGAGCGGAGTATGCACTGGTCAGGCTTCCAGGTCAAATAGCTATCAATGGTCCAAAAGGGAATGTTCTCCAGAACCAAATGAAAGTAGTTAAAACTTAGCCTTAAAGGCTGGGTCTCACATAGCGATACACCAGTGATCCCGACAACGATATGCACTTGTCAGGATCGCTGGTGTATCGCTATATTATCGCTGCTGAGCTGCCAAACAGGCAGCTCAGGGCAGCGATCAGCACAAGGACACTGCGGGTAACATCGCTTAGTTACCCGCAGTGTACCTTGGATACCAGCGCCCTGATGCAGGGAGCTGGTATCCAAGGTACACAGCGGGTTTCCAAGCGCTGCGCGGTGCCTGGAAACCCGCTGTGTACCTTGGATACCAGCTCCCTGCATCAGGGCGCTGGTATCCAAGGTACACAGCGGGTTTCTAGGCACAGCCCCGCACCTGGAAACCCGCTGTGTACCTTGGTTACCAGCAGGTCGCTGGTCTCCCGCCTGTCACACGCAGCGATGCGTGCCTGTCAGCGGGAGACCAGCAATCAAAAAAATGTCCAGACATTTCAGCGACGATCAGCGATACCAGAAGGGGGGCTGATCGTCGCTGAATGTCACACACAGCGATATCACTGGTGAGCTCGGTGCTGCGTCACAAAACTAGTGACTCAGCACCGATCTCGCTAGTGAGATCGTTGTGTGAGACGGGCCCTTAAGTTTTAAAGGGAACTTGTCAGATCCCCCATGCCCTCCAACCCAACAGCATTTGTGTATTTATTGCTAATTTCCCTTCCTAATCAGTGCTTTATCCTGTTAGTTACCTTAACTCTTGGCATTTAAACCGTCCTAGTAGGTTAATAGCTGCTGCTTCCTCTGGGAGAAGTAGTTCCAACCCTCACTTCAGGGGTATGGATCAACTCTGAAGATGCTGCTAAAGGAGATGGTAGCGGACCATCTCAGTAAATCAACAGTATTTGTTATTGAAAAGTATTATGAAATGAACCCCCTTCAGTAGTGGACAATCCTTTTAACCAGTTCCCGATCGCCCACTGTAGATGAACACTTGCTGGACTTTGTGCAGTGCCGATGTTTATCAACGGTCGGCGGTTTTGCAGTGCTCAGGAACCCCAGGGTCCTGCAAGCGTTGTGATTCCGGTGCAGAGTGTTAGCTCTGACCGGAGACGTCATCGGGACCCTATTGGATCTATAAGAAGATTGGATCTATAAGCCTGATTGGACCTATAAGCCTGTTTTTCTTCTGACACATATCTGCTGTGTTGGTAAATTTTTCCATGATGAAATGGCGCTGTGCTGTTCGGAGAGCCATGTGGTTCATGGAGGACAGTGAGCAGCGCTTACAGCACATTCTTTATGCACAGGAATCGATTAACCTATTGTGACAAACCCTCTCTTGAAATAAAAGGATGGACGCCGATGTAGTTATGTCTAATGTCATGTGTGATGTATTATCTGCAGGCACTTCTCTCCGAAATGAGGATTCAAGTGGATAATCCGATGAAGGGCATTTCTGTAAATATTACTGCTATTTGTCCGGATGGGAGCAGACATTCTGGGATAGAAGGATGTCGTAATGTACAGAGCAATGATAAGGTACAGCCAATCTAAATATTCTCCACAGCTGCAGAAATACATCGCTTACTACACTGAATGAGCTCAAGTAACTGCATGGAAGAAAGGCAGCCATTTTTTACCATCACCAAGACTGAATATTAATGCACTGCTGGATGCAGCAGAGGTGCACCAGTTTGCATCCCTAGGACTTGTGTCTATGGGAGTTATGTGTTATAATGTAAGAGTTTGCAGGGACACGTCCCCAATAGTGATGAGCGAGCGTCCTCGGATATCTTGTTATCCGAGCATGCTAGGGTGTTATCCAAGTATCTTGGGTGTGCTAGAATAATATATTCGAGTCCCTTCAGCTGCATGTCTCGCAGCTGTTAGACAGCCTGAACACATACGGAGATGGCCTGTTTGTTAGGGAATCCCCGCATGTGTTGTGGATGTCTAACGGCCGCAAAACATGCAGCCACACGGATTTGAACATATTACTCGAGCACGCCCCAGATATTCGGGTAACACCCTAGCATGCTTTAATAACACGTTATCCGAGCACGTTCGCTCATCACTAGTCCTCAACTGTTTACACTTAGTGCTCAATTAGTATTCAAATTTAAACTAGGAATAACGAGTATTGCACAACAAATAAGAAACGATGCTCCGAATTGGGAAATTGAAATATTTGCTAAAACAACACATTAGCTGAGATGACATGGTCTTTATAAAGAAACAATCCAGCATTTCTGCACCCCCATCTAATTGTGTATCACATGGTGCACTCCTCTTACATATGGTGTACTTTCTTCCATTTAGTTCAGCCTGCTCTATACTTCACTTCAGACTTTATCTTGATTCTTATATTGAACCTTGCATTGTATTCCTCTATGCTCTGCTATAAATCCCGTACTCTGCTTGCTGTGGTAGTTCTGTGACTAGAGCCATCTATAATCTCCTAAATAATCTGCTGTATTTTAGTATTCAATTTGGAGGGCTGAACTGTGATCTCCTACATTCGAAAGCCTGGCATACACTTTAGATAGATGTCGGTCCGACTCTCCATTACGCAGGCGAGCTCAGCTGGCCGAGCTCTCCTGTGTTCTCTATGAGAGAGCTTCTGTCATATATCTCTGGCGGAAGCTTACATTTTCTGTCTTCCAACATCTTGTATAGTGAGACAGTCTGGAGGCCTCCATACACATTAGACTGTCAGGTAGAAAGGGTGGGCCATTTATATGGATACACCTAAATAAAATGGGGATGGTTGGTGATATCAACTTCCTGTTTGTGGCACATTAGTATATGGGAGGGGGAAAACTTTTAAAGATTGGTGGTGACCATGGCGGCCATTTTGAAGTCGGCCATTTTGGATCCAACTTTATTTTTTCCAATGGGAAGAGGGTTATGTGACACATACATCAAACTTAATGAGAATTGCACAAGAAAAAAAATGGTGTGCTTGATTTTAACGTATATTGGAGCCTTAACTGTGTGTCAAGAACTGTCCAAGCATCATCAGTATCTATGATAGAAGTTTTTATTTATCCCTAGAGAGAACTTCAGTTGTACTATTCATTCAATTTCATCATACAGGTAGTTCTGGTGACTAAGATAATGACTGCCTTCAGTGAACATAAAGCCATGTGATTCCCAGAGGGTCACCATGAGATCACACAACCCAACTACAGAACTGCTAATTTATAAATAAGGAAATAAAGATCCATCATTAACCACTTTTTTCTGTGCACGTCAAAGAAAGTCATAGAAACAAATAACAAAGACTCGCCCTGCCCCATCTTCCTGGACCCAGCATAAGAGCATTTGGGGAATACCACAATCAGATTTTTGCATTAAAAAAAAAATACTTTTATCATTTTCCTGGGACTGGATGACACTATCGGAGATTTAGTATACCTGCAAAATATAAATTTAGTGTACGTTTGTATCACATTTCTCTGTCACTGCAGCCATTTCTTTTCAATCAGGTTCATTGTGATTTTATTATGGATACTTCCTCCCTGTGTTACATGAGATACATAATTTTATAACGTTATGATGTTTTACTGTTACAGTAACGAACAAAATTAAGATCCAAATAAACTATTTTTCTGCATGTTGCTATAGTGGCAGAATTTGACATCTCACCCATTCCCGGCCTTTTTCTTTGGAAGAGTTCTAAACCGTAGCCTCACTTTATGGCGTGTGTTTGACCTTGGTTCGACCTACACATCTGTTATGGGAAATGATTGCACAAACTGTAGATTATAAGTGTCAAACTATTCCATCTGCACTTCCCACCTCCAGTTACTTTTTTCATCATTACAGTCTGATGCCAAAATGTCTGACCGTGTCACAGCCCAAGCTCCAGCAAATCTTATAGCGGTGGGTCTGTGAGCCTCTACTTAGTGGTGCAGATGTCATATTGAGGATCCTTCTCTAAGACATAATACGCACAGCGGCTTCAAATACTTTTTCTGCTTCATTAGGAGAACCAAAAATTGCAAATGTTTGGTGTGTTGTTTTGTTTTGTTTTTTTACAAAATTTGGGGCTAAAAATCACTTTTGCAGTTGAGTTTCAGTAAACATTTTGCACATTTGGGTGTTAAGCCCCCGTCACACACAGCGATCTCGCTAGCGAGATCACTGCTGAGTCACTAGTTTTGTGACGCAACAGCAATCTCCCCTGCGATATCGCTGTGTGTGACACTGATCAGCGACCGCCCCCATGCCGGGTATCGCTGATCGTTGTCCAAAGGCCAGGACATTTTTTTGATCGTTGGTCTCCTGCTGGCCAGCTCGCATCGCTGCGTGTGGCAGGCAGGAGACCAGCGATCAGCTGGTAACCAAGGTACACATCGGGTTTCCAGGCGCCGGGCGGCGCCTGGATACCCGATGTGTACGTTGAATATCAGCGCGCTGCTGCAGGGGAGCTGGTAACCAAGGAACACATCGGGTTTCCAGGCGCCGTGCAGCGCCTGGAAACCCGATGTGTACCTTGGTTACCAGCTCCCTGCACCAGCGGGCTGGTATCCAACGTACACTGCGGGTAACTGAGCGACATTACCCGCTGTGTCGCTGTCCTGATCGCTGCCTGAGCTGCCTGTTTGGCAGCTCACCAGCGATCATGTAGCGTCACACCAGCGATCCTGACAAGTGCATATCGTTGTCGGAATCGCTGGTGTGTCGCTATATGTGACGGGGCCCTTAGAGGCTTCTCGTTTGCACGCACCTTCAACTTTGATGTGGTCTGTGGTCATATGTCAGTTGCGAGGAGTTCAGAAAAAAGCAGATAATGCAACATGTCTGTATTTTTCTATGAATTATTTCAAAACTGTAGCAAAAAATGTGACCATGATCTTCTATTCCCAATATCTCAGTGATTTTCTTTGGTTTGGTATATTCCAGTATATGAAATATATTGATTCGAAGTATTCCTCTGTGTCATATACATTAATTTGCCACACGCTTGGCGACATTCTAGTACAATTTTTGAAGGATTTTTTTTTATTTTGCCTTGTAAAATACACCAAGCATTTTTTCTTCTTTTACTTTTCTAAACATTCTTTTCAAACACTCAGGTTTCATGCGTTTTCCTGTCTAAAGGAACCTGTAAGAAAATGCAACTGCTTGCCTAGAGCATACTGCGATTTTTAACGTTAACACCGAGTATGTGAAAAAATGCACAAAAAATGTGAAAAAATCGCCACAAAAAATTGAAGTAAATATGAAGCAAATGTAATATCCTGTGCATTAATAAAAAGGAAATATTCCCTATTGTTTTACAACCATTCTGCTCGTAAGAATGCAGCAAAAACTGCAGGAAAAATGCTCAAATTAAACTGAGCTCTATTGCAAAAAAACAAAAAAAACTTTGTGTACAATTGATTTAGCATTGTCATAGAGACCCCTGATGAAGCAACAGTGAAACGCGCATCAAGTGTTTGGTGGGTGAATCCCTCTGTTATTGAACATTTACTTCCATTACTTGTGATTCTTACTGAGGGTTGATTATTTATAGGCATTTTTGTACGATCACTTTTTGTATGCGTTTGTGACCATGTACCACTGATTTTCTGTATTACCTGTAATATCACATTTTGTGATCTGTACCAATTAACTTGGGGTTCCCACTGTGGTTCACCCACCTATTTTACCCTTTGTTTGTATCACTGGAACTATTGGTATTTCCTTGCTTTAATTATTTTTGTCTCAGTAAAGTGTTTTTTTTTTTTTCATTTTTTTGATCATTTGTATTATTTCACTCTGTCCTGGCACCTTTTTTCCCCTTTTTTTTCGGTTATCTTTATTCTGTTGGTGCCATTAATAGTTATTTTTCTCTAGGATAACAATTCTCAGTTTCTCATTGTCATAGAGAGTACATGGATTCGAATCACCATCCATGTCAATATTCACACATATTTGCCAGTATTCACACCAGGCAAGAAGTAGTTATTGATGCATATGGTGATGCGCATCCACACAAAGTACCTGACACAGCACAGAATAGGGACTGTTCTCATCAGGACCTTACAGTTCACCATTTCACTTCATACCTTCAAGCAATGATCTATCTCTGCACAGAAATATTTAGGCATTACAAACCCGTTTCCTATATGTAATGTTCCCTAAAAAGCCTTTGGTACATTTTTCTGGCAGATCACAGGTGTGCTTTTAAATGCAGTTTTTGTGTTTAGTAGCTGACTAACGTAATTTGACGGGTTATATTGTGTGTCCAGATTTCCGTCTCTGACCGTGGAACTGAATGAGAGAGATATAATAAAACAGAACGGTTTAAGTTTAAGTCTCTTTTATGCTCTGCTGCCAGAAGGACAGAGTGTGGCTAAGTAGAGGGCTTACGCGGGATGGTATGTACTTTTTCACTAGCCAAGTAAGGTGTTAGCAGTTCATGATGGTGTTTTTCAGCTGCAGATGGAAGGAAGAGAGCCACAGTATTCATTACTGATGGGTAGGCGGAGCCCAGATCAGGATGTCACCTCAGATCAAAAGAGTGCTGACTGGCTGGCCCCTCCAGCTCGGGCTCCTCCTACTCAGCTCCAGTCTAAGATTTGAGGTCCAGAAGGATGGTCGCTGCTAATGCAGCTCCTCAGAAGATTTTATTATTTTATATTCGGACAGGAGACCTGGATCACTAGTTGGTCTAGAGGTCTCAGGGGTACCAGCGCTGCTGTACCCCAACCTCTCCCTTGGCGGATCTGTACTTACTCAAAGTCCCTGCAGAATCCTTGCCGGCCCTGGGGGATGAGGAGAGCTTCCCTGGCGGGACGCAAACCACACGTGCGGTCACTGCGTTCCTCGCCCTGGGGGGAAGCATGGGCATAGCGCCAGAAACCCTGAGGGTCCCTGTGGCGCCTTGGCTGGTGAGTACTCCACACAAAATTTTATTATTAATGTGTGAGTGCTTTAGCGTCTGATGACAGCGCTATTACATGTATATCAGTATGCTTCAGCGCTGCGGTGACAGCGCTATTACATGTTTATCAGTGTTTTTCACCAGCCTCTCCCTTGGCGGATCTGTAATTACATAATGGTCCCTGCAGAATCCTTGCCGGCCCTGGGGGATGAGGAGAGTTTTCCCTGGCGGGGGCGCAAACCACACGCTGGGTCACTGCGCTTCCCGCCCTGGGGGGAAGCATGGGCATAGCGCCAGAAACCCTTAGGGGTCCCTGTGGCGCTGAGCTGATGAGTTTTCCACACAATTTTTATTATAATAATGTGTGAGTGCTTCAGCGCTGCGGTGACAGCGCTACTACTGTATGTCAGTATGCTTCAGCGCTGCTGTGACAGCGCTGTTACATTGTAGATGTGGTGATCTTTTGTCCGCAGGCAGTTAGCTGCAGGACAGAGAGGGAGCAGGAGCGGGGGAGTTCGCGCTCAACATTTGAGCTAGCAGGGGGCGTGGCCTATCTACCCGGTCTTTTGAGCAGGAAGACGCGCGCTCTGGCGTTTCTCCTGCGACTCCCTCACTGTGGCGGCCATTACACAGGCTCCGGGGCTCCTCAGACCGCTCCTCTCCTTATAAGACACCACGGCCAGCTGGGTGAGTGCTGATTCCTCACCCTGCAGCGCAGCGATCGCTATCCTGCAGCTGCAGTCTCATTAGAGACATAAAATTGGCTGGGACTCACACTTCATATATATATGTTGTGGTGAGTTTGCAATATTAACCCTTCTGAGGGTTATTTCTACCAGAAAAATTTTTTGACTGAATACCGCTGGGGTAACCCTGCCTGGTGGAGCGTTAACCCTTCAGCATATATAAAAAAAAAAAAAAAAAGAAAAACCGCATAGTTTTTGCTGGTATTACCGCTTTGACCTGTTCATACAGGTGAGACATGTCTGAACAGAGTTCAGATGCCGCGGATCACGTCCCAGTGCCATTGCGGCAATCAGATACGCAGACCTCCACAACGTCTAGCGCTGCGGTCGACAGCGGTGAAAAATTGGACGATATCGCTCGATCGATCAACAACTTGTCTGACCTTTTAGGTCAATATGTGTCTGCTAATTCTTCTCAGAGGAAGCGACGCAGGCCGTTACCGGCCTCTACACGGAGCGAGTCAGATGTATCTGATATTGGGCAGAGTTCCCCTTTAAATTCGGATGGAGAAATATCCGATTCAGATGCGGACGAGCCGCAGGGGCGTTCCTCTATGGCGAAGCGTACGGAGGCATTAATTGAAGCCATGAGAGATATATTACAGTTACCGGAGGAGGTAACTAGTCGTCCTGGTAAATCAGCACGCATGTTCCAGGAGTCCCGTGCTTCGCGTACAACATTGCCAGCTCTGGATGAGCTTAATAGTGTAATAGAGGAGGAACGTCTATGTCCAGATAAGCGTTTTCATGGAACGCATTTCTTGGATACACTTTATCCTTGCTCTGCGGAGTTAAAGGCTAATTGGACTTCTGCTCCTGAAGTGGATGTGTCTTTATCTCAGCTTAATAAATCCTCACTACTCCCTGTTAAGGGAAAAGCGAGCTTACAGGAGCCTTTGGATAGAAAAGCAGAATTGGCGGCAAAAGCAAGCTATGAGGCTGCGGGTCATGGATTCCGAGCAGTGCTAGGATCCATGTGTGCTGCTAGAGCTTCTCTAAGTTGGTTGGCACGTCTGAAGACGGAGTTGCACAATGAATCTCCGTTATCTGAGATACGGGAAACTTGTGAATGGTTAGAAACGGCAGCCTGTTATATCTTTGATGCCGGTCTGGATACGGCATCTCTGCTGGCCAAAGCGCAAGCTTCAGCGGTCACAGTCAGAAGAGCTTTATGGCTCAGACAGTGGGCCGGGGACGCAGTTTCCAAACAAGGGTTGTTGGCCTTACCGTACAAGGGTGGCCATCTTTTTGGATCTGACCTCACAGAGCTGATTTCCAAGGCTAAGGCGAAGGAATCAGCATTACCACAGCGTAGGGCCATGGCCTCGGTGTCCAGTAGGCCTGGTGTCTATAGTGGTCGGCGGTCCTTTCGGGGCCGAGGACGATCTAGTCACTCCTCGTGGGGATCGGGTCGTCCTTCCTTCTCAGGAAAGAAATCCTCTCAGAAAACTCGTACTTCCTGGAAGCAGAGTTTCCGCCAGGACAAGCGGGAACTTGACAAGAAGCCCGCAAAGTCTAATTGACGCCAGGGGTCCACTCGAGGATTCTCGAGTGGGGGGTCGCCTGCTTCTTTTCAAGGCGACTTGGATGGCTCGCGTTCCAGATTCCTGGGCAACGCGGATTGTGTCGGCAGGCTATTTCATAGAGTTTGCTTCTCGACCCCCAAATGTTTTTTGTCAGTCTCGCGTTCCGTCGGAACCCGAGCTTGTTGTCGCTCTACAGCGAGAGGTCGAATCTCTGCTACAAAAGGGTGTAGTGATACCGGTTCCGTCAGAGGACCGAGGAAAAGGTTTTTATTCCAACCTTTTTATAGTTCCCCAAAAAAGGGGAACAAATTTCGCCCGATTCTGGATCTCAAGCGATTAAACCGGCATGTCCATGCCCGGAAATTTCGCATGGAGTCGCTTCGTTCCGTTGTGGCAGCTCTGTCACAGAACGATTTTCTGATGTCAATCGACATTCGCGACGCCTATTTGCATATTCCCATCGGAAAGGCTCATCAGCGCTTTCTTCGATTTGCCATAGGTCAGAATCATTACCAGTTCGTGGCTCTGCCGTTCGGCTTAGCCTCAGCGCCAAGGGTCTTTACAAAAATTCTGGCGCCTCTCATGGCAATCCTTCGAAGACAGGGGATTACGATTCTCCCTTATCTGGACGATCTTTTGATCATGGCTTCCTCGGAGGAGGAGGCGTTGACGGCTCGGGATTTGTCTCTTCAGTTTCTGAAGGACTTCGGTTGGCTGGTCAATTGGGAGAAGTCGTCCCTGGAACCATCGAGGACAATCCTCTTTTTGGGAATGCATCTCGACACGTTTCGGTCGGTAGTTTCCCTACCACCAGACAAACAGTCATGTCTTCTTCGACATGTACAGATTATGAGATCCTCAACGGCAATGTCTCTACGGAAGTGTATGCGTCTTCTAGGACTGATGGTGGCGTCCATGGAGGCAATTCCTTTTGCCCAGTTCCACTCCAGGACTCTTCAAAGGTTCATCTTGAGTCGATGGAATCAGTCGCAATCGCTGGATTGCAGTGTCACCATTTCTCGCGCGGTGCGGGATTCTCTAGAATGGTGGTTACGTCCAGGGGCATTCTCCCTGGGGAAGTCTTTCCTCCCTCCGAAGTGGTCAGTCATAACCACCGATGCCAGCCTGACGGGCTGGGGGGGTGTTTGGAACAATCTATGGATTCAGGGGGTATGGTCATCGGAAGAGTCTGTGCTTCCGATCAACATCTTGGAATTGAGGGCGATTTTCCTTTGCCTCCAACATTGGACGGTCCCTTTGAGCGGTCTGCCAGTCCGTGTGCAGACAGACAATGCGACGGCTGTCGCGTATATCAATCACCAAGGTGGGACAAGGAGTTCCAGACTCATGGTAGAGGTGTCTCGAATTCTGATTTGGGCAGAGGCCAATGTACCAGCCATTTCGGCGATTCACATTCCAGGGGTTCAGAATGTTACAGCGGACTTTCTCAGTCGCAGAAGGATGGATTCCGGGGAATGGAGCCTCCATCCGGATGTGTTTGCACTACTGTGCTCTCGCTGGGGAACCCCCCAAGTGGATTTGATGGCATCCAGGTTCAATGCCAAGTTACCGACATTCATGTCCAGGTACAAGGATCCGAAGGCGGTGGCGGTGGATGCTCTAGTGGCTCAGTGGGATCAGTTCGAGCTGATCTATGTATTCCCGCCGATATCCTTACTTCCTCTAGTACTGCGTCGGATCAGACTAGAGAGAATTCCAGCTATTTTGATAGCTCCAGACTGGCCAAGAAGGGTGTGGTTCTCGACAATAATGTCGCTGTTGGCGGCACCTCCTTTTCCACTCCCTCTTCAACCGGACTTGTTGACTCAGGGGCCCGTTTGTCATCCGGACTTGATGTCCCTGCGTTTGACGGCGTGGCTCTTGAGACCGAAATCTTGACCCGTAGAGGTTTCTCAGCCGAGGTCATTGCTACCCTTCGTGCTGCAAGATGTCCGGCTACTACTAGGATTTACCACAAAATTTGGGAAACCTTCTTTTCGTGGTGTTTGGGGTCCTCTCGGAACCCGAGAAAATTTTCCATTCCCAACCTGTTGGCTTTTCTACAGCATGGGCTAGACAAGGGTTTGGCAGTAAGCACTCTGAAAGGTCAGATTTTCTGCTCTGTCCTTATTGTTTCGGAGAACCATTGCTTCAATAGAGACGTGCTCTCCTTTTTCCGAGGTATATCTCGTAAGTTTCCGCCGCGGAAGGCACCCGTGTCTCCTTGGCGGCTCAACCTTGTTTTGGAGGCTCTTCAGCATAAACCTTTTGAGCCTATGGTTTCTGCTAGCCTTTCTTTACTTTCTTGGAAGGTGGCTTTCCTTGTTGCAGTCACTTCCTTGAGGAGAGTTTCTGAGTTGGCAGCTTTTTCTTGTTTGCCTCCTTTTCTGGAGTTTTTTCCGGATCGTGTAGTGCTTCGCACTCGGGGTGATTTTTTGCCTAAAGTGGTGTCACAATTTCATGTCAACCAGGATATTGTGTTGCCTTCATTCTGCCGGATCCGAAGAATGTGAAAGAGCGAGCTTTACACACATTGGATTTAGTGCGGGCCTTGAAGTTTTATCTATCTATTACTCAAGGTTTTCGTAAGACGGACTCCCTGTTTGTGGTTCCAGCAGGTCGTCGGCGTGGTCAACGAGCTTCCAAGGATTCTATAGCTCGTTGGATCCGGTCAGCTATTTTGGAAGCTTACCGTCTTCGGGTGAATCTTGCCCGATTAAGATTCGAGCCCATTCTACGAGAGCTGTGGCCTCATCGTGGGCTTTTCATCAAGGTGCCTCGGCAGTGCAGCTCTGTCGAGCGGCAACTTGGCGCTCTGTCCACACGTTTACAAAGTTTTATAAAGTGGACGTCAGTGCTTCCGCTGATGCAGCCCTCGGACGTAGGGTCCTGCAGGCAGCTGTAGTTTAAAGTTCTGGTTGAACTTGTGTTTAGCGCTGGTTGCGCTTTGTTGTTAAGGTTGTTGGGTTTCTGCCTTTTATTGGTTTTTCCCACCCTTATTTTTGAACTGCTTTGGGACGTCCCATCAGTAATGAATACTGTGGCTCTCTTCCTTCCATCTGCAGCTGAAACACGGATTTTGGTAAGAACTTACCTGTAAAATCCTTTTCAGCGAAGGAAGGAAGAGAGACACAGCACCCTCCCAAGGCAGAAGTGTGTTGATGTTTTCAGATGCAGCGCGACCCTTATCTGATAGCGATTATCTGGGCTGAGGTCAGCGCGCTAAGGCTCTGTTCCAGCATCGCCAGCTCATCGCAGTAGTCAGGTTCCGTGAGTAGTACCTGGAACTCTGTGGTTTTTGGCTTTCTTTGCATGCATAACCTGTATCCTTGTGTTTTTTCTCTGAAGTTCCTTCAGAAGGGGTTATGTTGCTCCGCTGGTGATCTTGGCTCTTTTCCTCAAAGCTTTGGTACGACTGGAGCTGAGTAGGAGGAGCCCGAGCTGGAGGGGCCAGCCAGTCAGCACTCTTTTGATCTGAGGTGACATCCTGATCTGGGGCTCCGCCTACCCATCAGTAATGAATACTGTGTCTCTCTTCCTTCCTTCGCTGAAAAGGATTTTACAGGTAAGTTCTTACCAAAATCCGTGTTTTTTAGAAGGTCCCATCCCAAATACAGTCTCTGCTCTCCCTCTACGCCAGTCTCTAGAGCCTAACTGCATTACACTCCTTGGCTTCATAATATCTTCCAGGGAGACTTGTTTCATTTGACCGGCATGACCTGAAAGTCATTGTTGCATTGAGTTTTGTGTCTCGGATTCCATGAAAAAAGGTTTTAACCTTTCCGCTTTCTATATAACATGAGAAGTTTTCTCCATACTTAGATATAAAGCAAGACTAGTTATAAGCCAGGCCTAGATAAGGAATCGGCTGGAGATGTAGGTTAGTCCTTTGCTGGTGCAATTGTATGATGTAAAGTCAATGCTTTCTTGTTCCTTAGGTACTTTTCAATGTATCAGTGACCATGCACACTTGTGATGTAGAAGGAGACCACAGCTACATCATTCTTAAACCTATTGGTTTCAATGAAACCGCTAAAATAAAGATTCACAAAAGTTGCACCTGTCAGTGTAACAGTGCACTGAGGCATAAGGACAAGTGTGTTACCGAGGTCCATCCCGACTGCCCAGGAGTTCCATGTAGAGACGGCATCTGCAGCTCAGGAGACAAGGAGCCTCAGGCTGAAAACTGCAGGCAATCCCCGTCTGAGTCTGAGTGTAGTGGACGAGGAACCTGTCTGTGTGGAAAATGCTACTGCTCTAAAACCAAACTGGGAAAAATTTATGGGAAATACTGTGAAATGGACAATTTTTCTTGCCCGTACAACCTTGGAAAATTATGTTCTGGTAAGTAGCTCAGCCATGAAATGTTGTCAGCTGTGTTCACATTTCTGAGATGTCTTCAGGGGTTATTTGATAAAAATACTTGATCAAATGTTTTCAAAATAGTTGTTTTATGTATGATGTATGAGGCCCCCTCTGATTACTAGAAGATGGGTTCTGAGCCCCAACTTGTCCTCACTGTATTCTGCCCAACTGCAGTTAGGAGGAATTAAAGTAGAATAGTCACATATGTGGCCTGCTGCTCCATCCTTTGTCTTTGGCGCCAACAGAAATAGCTGAGTGCATTGCTTGGCTGTTAATTGTATGATTGCTGACGTACCCTCTTCTGGGACCTCCACTGATTGTTACACCTGGGGTCTCAAGCTCCCTGTTTCTCCTTATCTTATGCTGCCCAGTGAGGAAAAGTTTATATGGATCAGTGGTAACACATGTGCCTCCACTGTTCAATTCAATGTCTATAGGGCCAACAGAAACAGCCCAGTACATAACTTGGCCCTTAAAGAGGTTGTCCACTACTTTAGCATAGATGACTTACCTTAGGATAGGTCATCAATGTCTGATCGGTTGGGGTCTGACACCTTTGTCAATCAGCTATCATTGGTGACGGAGTTGGCCGCTGCCACCAGCCGGCATTGCTCACTTGCAGAGCTGCTCTGTCTTCTGATGTTTCCGCGACAGGGCACTGCACATCCACCTTCTACTGATTTGAATAGGAGGCGGATGTGAAGTAGCAAGCAGAGCTGTGGAGTTGGTAACCCAAACCACTTACTCCAACTCTGACTCCAACTCCTCAATTCCCCTGACATCCGACTCCATGACTCCAACTCTGACTCCACAGCCCTGCCTCACTACTGAGCATGTACGTAACGTGCAGCACTGATTCATCTCAACTAAAAGCCAATATCCTTAGATCAGGAATGGAGCACACATTTGTAGGACATTTTATAACTTTCCAAAATGATTCTAAAAACATTTACATCACAACCTGCACTGAACTACTGAACTCAATTTATTATATATTTTAGGAGTCGGAGTCAGTCCATTTTATACCAAAGACAAAAGTGCAGCCTTTTCTTGTATGTTTTACATGGGGGTAGCTCACCTTGGTTTGCACCTAGTTCACATTAGTCTGGATGTGCCAGTCAGTTTTTTTTGTCTTTTGAATGTTAGTTTACTGACCGAGCACTCCGCCCCCACCAGGTGGTGATTTTAATTACAGCAGGTCCCTACTTACTTACCCATGAATGCAGGCATTACTGACAGAGGTGCCACTTTCACCAGAAATTCAGATATCAGCCTAATAGAGGTATGTTCACATAGGTCAGGGACTCACCAGAATTGAGACCACCTTGACGATGGTTGGTGGGCCTTTAATATTTGGCCAAATGTTTATACTAAGCGTCTCAAATTTTTCCTTATACTCCAAAGCCATATTGCTATTCAAAATTTCATGTATTCTATGTTGTCATGCTTTAGTATGATAGAGTGCAGCCTTTTCTTGTATGTCAGTCCATTTTATACCGACTCCGATTCCACCAAAATGGACTCTGACTCCGACTCCACAGCCCTGGTACCAAGCCCCAGCCAATATCAGAAGACTGAGCAGCTTTGCAAGTGAGTACTTTCGGGCGCCGATGCCAATAACAGCTGATCGGCTAGCGTACTGGGTGTTGGGCCCTGACCGATCAGACATTGATGACCTATCCTAAAGATAGGTCATCAGTACTAAAGTATTGGACAACCTCTTTAAATCTATGATTGTTGGGGGCCTCACTGATTGCTCTTCACTGTAAGCTTATTAAAGACAGTAAGGAAAGTATAAATGTAGTGGTGGTCATAGAGCATGATTCCATGCAATGTGTATAGGGCAGAAATTGCCAATTTCATAATTTAGCTGCTTCCTTCAGCCCCATAGACACTTAGTGGATCATCAGGGTGAATATGTGACCACCACTCCATTCATTCTCCTCCTCGCTGAGGTCATGCAGTGAGGAGAAATGGGAGGTGCTAGTGATTTTCCTCCGGGGGTCACCCAGCGATCGATCAATCACATATTTATCTATTGATAGGTGATACATTTTTTGTGGGATACCCTTTGTGACAGAGCTGTAACCAGTATGATGGATTCGGGTTCCAGCAAGAATAGCTCTACCGAAGGCTGCTATCAAAAGCACTGGGGCTCCTAAAGGAATGAAAAAAAATCAACGTGAATTAGGTTTTTTTTTTATTTTGTCTCTTTCTGTGACGTGTCAATGATCTCCATCAAGTAGCTCTCCGGCTCTGAAACTGTGATTCTCAGCCTGCTGACAGGGAAGAGTCGAGGGCCGCTCACGTGCGTGGCGGAATATTCTGTGCTGCAGATGATTGTGTAATAAGACATCCATCCAGTAATGGGTCAGGTCCTAGTAGTGAGCGGGGTTTACAGCTTACAGCACACACTCACTCAGGAAATGAGGCGTAATACTCCGCTGAGCAGTATGACATCTGCCTGGAGCCTGGAGGACACCCTCTGCTTTAACTCATGGGCACTGTGAACATGTATGTTATTCACAGCGTGTGAAAAGGCATAAACTGAGAGAGCTCAGGGTTGCATTACAAGTAATGTGTGCTGTTTGTTATGTTAAGCAGACGTTCCTCTGCAGGGGAGCCATTACAAACAGCACTGGATTACATTAGAATTTGGAATGTTTTTCCGAGACACCCCTAGAACCGGATCATTTATCCTGGAATGCTCGTGGCTTGTAAAATACACATCAGTTTGTAAATTATCCAGTAAAGACAATCTTTAAACAGTATAATGAAATGTTGCAAAAAATGTCCTGAAGTTGACATTTATGATGTTAAACACAAGAAAAGAGTGGTTGGGGCTTGACAGCCACTAGGGGGAGCTCAGGAGCTTACTGCTTTGTACTTTGAGTATGCTCCCTCTAGTGGTGACATAAGGCAGAACAAATTCTATTTTTTTTTTTTAACCTGGCTACGCATAGATTTAGCTTTGTATTAGAAATAATGAAGATATTTTTATGAAGATATACTAATTTGTTAATAAGCACAGAAATGTAGACCATTCTAAATGGCCTGTTTTATTAATAGACTTCAATTAACAGTTGTCTTTGTTTGTCTGCTAGGTAACGGTGAATGTAAGAATGGGCACTGTAGATGTCACAGTGGCTGGGAAGGTGACCGTTGTCAATGCTCCTCATCAAAGCAACACTGTATGGACTCTAATGGACTTGTATGCAGTGGGAGGGGAACCTGCACATGTGGCAAATGCGAGTGCACTAATGACAAAAGCTTTGGCCCCTTGTGCCAATACTGCTCTGGATGTAGCAATACCTGCACGGACAACTGGTTGGTTAGATTTTTTTAATTAGCTATTTATAGTATTTGTATTTAAATGTACACAGTATGACATGAAGTATGTGGGCAACCATCAAATTCATGAACTCTACTTTTGTGTGCGCATTAAATTTCCAGTGTCAATATTGGACTTGATATCATGCCCATAAGTACTTTAGATCTGTTCATCTGCTTGGTTTCTATGAGTTTGGCCCACTCAGTGCCTTGGTCTTTAATGGTCAGGTCTGTCCAATTGGACTGTCTGATTCTTAGCTAAATTCGCAGTAAGCAGTCTTCAAGCATCTGCCGTATGCAGTAGTGCGGATGGACTGAATTCAGTGTCACGTGTAGACTAACTCCACATGTTCCCATGTATACTCATTTAGGAATTGCGTGAGGGTTAGCTTGGTAGTGAGACCCAAATGCCTGACGCTTAGTTTCCCCAACATCTGCCATCGGGGAAGAGTCTGCATCTTCCACCGAAAAGCCTATAAAATTGGCGAGTTTGGTTGGTATATATCTGATACGAATGGCCAGCTTAACTCCAACTCCGACTCTATCTGCTTTTGATGCGGGGGGGCTTGTACTGCATCAAATCATTGATGAGCCTTCAATTAGATTACAAATAAATTTTGCTTTTTCCTTTGTGAATTTACCTTAAAGGGAACCTGTCACCATGAAAATGAAGTGCAATCTTCTGGCACCAAGTTATAGAGCAGAAAGAATGGAGTAGATTAATATATAGTTTCGTGGGAAAAGATTCAGTATAGCTTGTGTTTTCACCATTTAATCCTTTTCACCAATTAATCCTTTTCAGCTTGCGTTTTCCATACAAACACTCCCGCAAGGTTTGATATAGATGGCACATAACTTGCAAAGATATTTTCCCAAATTTTTCTTCTTTGTCTTTTAATGTGTCCATTCACCAGTGTAGCAACCTCTCAGCGATGAGCAGGACTCGATCTATGTAGCATTTCAGATCCTAAACCAGAATGTTTTTATCCACGATCAGCGACATTTTCACTATTTTGACGAGTTCTAACACAAATTATTTAGAAAGTTATAGCTTTTCATAATTCAGTAAGTAAAAGTTATGTATAAACTGGAAAGCCTATTCTGCTCCTAGATGGCTGCAATATCTATATTTACTAGAGTCCTATATATGAGCAGCAAGTAGTAAAGCAGGAGGGGCGGATTAATAGATAGCGTGTTTGGGAAAAGTTTCAGCTTGTTCTTCCGCACATAAATGTCTGCTCCTTCTATGTGCAGGAGTCCAGTGGGCGGTCCTATCTGGTAATTGGTCAGAGGGAAGCTGCCCATCAATTAGGTCCACCCACTGGACTAGTAAGCATAGGAAAATCAAAATATCTAATGAAATACTAGTGATGCTGAATCCCACAAACCATCATTCCCCTTAGTTCTTCCTGCTCTGCTCCATGCCACCTGTAGATCAGACGCCATATTCGATGTGACAGGTTCCCTTTAAAAGCTGTAGCAATTACGTTTTACCCTCTGAGTTACACATTCTAGAAACACATCCTTTTTTGCTTATAAACCAGGACGTGGCCGAGCTGCAAATCACCGTCTTCATCTGTTTATACAGCTACTCCCTTCAATCCAGCATGCAGAAAATGTTTTTGTAGTACTAAGGCAAAGCTTTCATGGTTCATGTCCTTTACAGAATATGAAACCGCTCTTCTTAGCGTTGGGCTCCTACGCTGTTGTCTTAGTAAATGCCGATACTCATTACACATCGGCAATTTACATAAACACGATCTTCCCTAACAAAGGATTACTGTATTGACTTTCTTTCTTGCCTCCTTTTTCCTATATGGGGCAGGTGGGAGCAGAGATCTTGTGGGGGAGGCGGTATAACACGGTAAATTACAGGAGGTGCGAGGAACAACACTGTTTAATAGCTGGGAGTGTAGGATGGAGGAGGTAGTATAATGTTATTGGGGACATATTATTGGGCTTGTTATTTTTTTAGACTCTATGACCTTCTGTTAACCAGATATTGATGTTCCGGATCATTTGTGGCCTTTGTGGTAACATGTGGTTGTCTCTTTGTTACTATTTGGTACAATAATAGCTTTTTTGGAATATAAATGTATTAAGGCTGGCCGTCTGTACGTGCAAAAAGTTTTCTCACCCTTCTAACAAGGCCACAGGGAACATAAGTGGTGAGAATTATGATTTTTGGAAAAAGGAAAAGAATTGTGGAAAAAGGTCCATGGCTATACTATGTTAATATTAAAAAATGGAGGCAAAAATGCTAACATACCGTTGTAGTGGACCTTCATACTATCACATGGGCAAGGACATGGTGCAAGAGGGTATGAGCTATGTCTTCCTAGTATTTCTCGATTTGCAGATCCTCACAGGGTAACCATGAGGTCGGTAAGGTGTGACCTCCAGGGCACGCTGTGTGAATCTCACACCATCTGTAACGCAAGACTTGTAGCTTTCCCGTTGGAGTATTTCTCTGATGTTAATTTAAAGGGAACTTGTCACATCATTTTGCGCCAATAAACTGCTTCCATTGCCATATAGGTCATGTAATGTGCACCCCTAACATGTTTCCGCAAAGCGAAATGTCCCAGTACATAAGTAAAAAGATACTTGTAATATTTAGCCACCTTCTACGTAAATCCCTGGCTTCCAGCGACATGGGCAATGCGGGATATATGCCTTGTCGCGTTCCTCTGCCGGGTACACCATTCACAGTTTTATTTATTTTTTTTACTATGTTTTACATAATTTAGTAATTATGTTTTTGTATAATTTTCGATCTGCGCTTGATCCAGAAGACACGCATCGAGCTTCAGTTCTCATTGGTGAGGACCTGGTTGTTACAGCGCAGGCGCAGGATTTCCTCGGAAAATGGCAGTCCAGGCCATCAAACTTGTGGTGGCATCACAACTGGGAAGAGGAGCTTGACTTAGCTAAATTTCCAGCACCACTTATGTAACTGAGTTCAGGGAATTACTTAGAAGGTGGCTGAAGGTGAAAAGTGTTTTTTTACATACATACTGGGTGATAAGCTTTACAGAAATTTTTAGGGATGCGCATTACATGACCTGTACGGCAATGGGGCAGTTTTGAACGGCAAAATGACCTGACAGGTTCTGCTGTGGTCAAAAATATTGAGACTGACAAAATGTTGGCTTTCACAAGTTCTATTTTTATAGTGGCAATTTCCATTAACTGTTTATTGAGATACCAAATTCAGATGTTTGTGTATCACGGTCCAAGTATGGACCATGATGCATGGATCGGCCACGGAGTCTTCTGACCTAACTTTGACAGTCTCATAAGCATATATGAACCTTTCAAGTTCAGAACAGTGATACATAGACATCTGAATTCAGCCATTTGAAGAGTGATCAGATGAATTGCAAATGTAAATCAGCTATTTATCAGATCATCAAGAACTTCATAGAGTGGTTCAGTTGCTGTGAAGAAAGATTCAGAGTGCCCAAGAAAATTCAGCAAGTGCTAGGACCACCTTCTAAAGAGGATTTATCTATCTACGGGATCAGTTCAATTCCAAGCAGAGCTTGCTCAGGAATGGCAGCAGGCAGGAGTCAGTGCATCAGCATGCACAGTGAGGTGAAGTCTTTGGATGGTGGCCCGGTGTTAATCAGGGCAGCAAAGCAGCCACTTCTCTTTAAAAAAACAGCACTGACAGATGGACATTCTGCAGGAAGTAGAGCGATTGCACTGCAGGAGACTGGGGTAATGTTATTTTCTCTGATAAAGCCTCCTTCAGACTGTTTATGACATCTGGAAGAATTGATTGTCACATCCTAATACCATTCATGTATGGGGGGCCTTTCATCCATGGGGTGGGCTCACTCACAATTTTGCCTAAGAACACTGCAATGAACAAATAATTATTTGTAAACATCTTCAAATAGCAACTTCATTCAACCATCCAGGGGCAATTTGGTGACGAACAATGCTTTTTCCAGCATGATGGAGCCCCAGGGCACAAGACAAGAGTGATAACTAAGTGAATCAGTGAAAAAAAGAAATTTGGGGGTCCATGGCCAGGAAACGCTCCAGATTACAATCCCACTGAGGTGAATTCTCAAAAAGGGGGTGGTCAAACAGAAACACAGAGAGTGTGGTAAACTCCAAGCACTGATTAGGCAAGAATGGGATGCCATCAGTCAGGATTAGGCCCAGAATCTGATATCCAGAATGATAGAGAGCATTGCAGAAGTCTTAAATTATATCAAGGTCAACACTGTCTTTGCATAAACGTGATAAATTCTCAATAAAAGTTTAAATACTTATGAAATATTGATAATTGTACTCCAGTAACCATAGAAACATCTGCAAAAAGATCTAAAAATGCTGAAGCTGGGTGAAAACTAAAATTTGTGTCGTTTCAAAGCTTTTGGCCACGACTGGATAGTCTTGGTAAATATGACGTTCACCGATCTCATGTTTAGTATTATGCTGCCATAAGACTAGACTTACAATATATTTTAAGATCTTTGTGTGCATTTTTTGCTTCTTATCGCCTGCTGCCGCACATTGGGTCATCCTGTTTAGAATCGACAGGTTTAGAAGCTCTGCAATAACTATGTGACTAATCTCTGTTTATCTAATGCACAGGAACTGTGAGCACTTTCACGGCTCACTGAACGGATCTGCCAATCCAAAGGATCCCAATAAGACCAAATGTAACACCCTGGTGTACTATATCGATCAGACTTACGGTAAGAATAGTTTAGTCGAAACTTTGTCTTGTCCTATTATCATGCTTTGCTTAGATAGTGCTATCTTATTCCGCAGCCACGATATTTTGCACATTTTGGGCCTCGATTCCTAGACACCACCAGGAAATGTTAATATACGCCATTTTAAAGGGTTCTAAGTCTATAATATTACAGTAGCAACTTATAGGTAGTGTGCTTTATGGTCAGCCATATTGCTGATTGTGTGATATTTAGATCCAAGTGAGGGTATGCCACAAGCTTCATATAAAAGGCTTATTAGTTTACTAGAAAATGTGAGAACAATATGAATTACTTCTCTAAATTTCTGGCGTTACACATAGAACCCAGCCGCTATTTTACCTCCATTGTCCTCAGGTGTTCTGGTTGTATTTAGGCTCATCATATCCATGTGGTTTTGAGTCACCATCCACATCAATTCATAGATTGTGGCTGGATGTGTAAACATTTATATAGATGGTGATTCAGGTCTACATTCTCTTCCTATGATAACACTAATTCTCATATTGTAATTAATTGTACTTGTAAAGAAAAGCAACTTTGCAATTTGCTTGTTATTGAAATTTCTCTCTCTTCCCAAAAATGGAGGGATATTTAATTTTTTTGTTCACTTTTCGTTGGTTAAGTTGCTGGCCACCGCTGCATTTTAGCACAGTGGGAGTGCTGTGCTCTTAAAGAGACAGAATGAGAAAACTACTTTAAAGGGAATCTGCCACCAGGTTTTTGCCACTTAATTTGAGACTGACATAACGTAGAGATAGCGATCCCGATTACAATGATGTGTCACAAACTGGTCTGCTTTGCTATTGGTCAGATAAAATCATTGTTTTTTCAGCAGTAGATTATTATTAGAGGACGGGTAAACCTGCTGCGACATAGTCCTCCATATTCATCTTCTCTATATAAATCGGGCCACCACTGATTGGCAACTTTCTCTGTACACTGTGCATAGGCACAATGCAGCCAATCAGTGGTGTGGGCGGGGTTATACAGAGCTCGGCATTCAGACAACTGGTAGATCTGCAGCAGGGATTCTGTCAAATCTGCATCAAGCAGCTCAGCAAGTGTTAAAATGCTGGGAATCAGGGTTTCTACCCCTGCATCATGCTGATCTCTGATGTGGTTGCAAAACTTTCTATCACGGTGAGGATTGCAAGAGAACTCACCAGTGCAATCTCCCGGAAGACGAGTGCAGAAGAAAGCTTCAGGCTCCTAGGAACGCAGGGTGAGCAAGGCAGGAGAGAGATGGTTTCAGGGCCTGAATCACCTGACAGTTGAGGGGCGTGGCTTCAGCTCCAGGGAGCTAGAAGCTGAGGGAAAACTCCTAGAAAGGTAACTAGGGGACAAAGTTACCCAGGGGCACAGACAGAGACGTAAATCTGAACAAGCCAAGGTCAAAGCACGAGAAGACAGTATAGTACCAAGGATGAGACAGAACGGATAGTCGGGGCCAGGCAGAGGTCAAAACCAAACAGACAGCGAAGGTACAGAAACAGAATCCAACAAGCAGTATCCAGAGATCAGACCGAGTCAAAACCAAAGTATCAGGCAAACCAGAACACAGCACAAACACACTCAGGGGTCAACACACTCTGCCAAGGGCGAAAGTATAACTGACAGGGATGGAGCTTCCTAGGGCTATAAGAAGCTCTCCCCGAACCAAGGAGAGGCCACATTAATAAACCCAGGTGTGCAGGTAAGAGCTTGCACTGGAATCAAAACCTTAACCCCTAGCGTGCAGGTCAACCCTGCACTGGGATCATGACAATTTCCTTTAAAGGAGGATTCAAAGTTTTGAAGTTTAAGCTTATCCACTGGAAATAACTTAAATATCTGATAAATCTGAGGCAAACCTCTGGGACTCACACCCATGCAAGCAACAGGCATCAAGGGACCCTAGAAGTGAATGTTGAGGTGATCCCCAGACTGTTCCTGTGTCAGAGAATCACTTTCTTCACCTAGGTCTCAGAAGTGGGTTTCATGTCCTTCAGAGATTTGGGGGTTATCCTGTGGATATGTTATAAATATCTACATTGTAAATACCCCCAAAAACATACAATTAATGAAACTGAGTTGGTTGTCCAGAAATGAGTCATGTATTATCGAGAAAATTTTTCAACTTTTTCATATAAATTCAACCAAATATATCGTTCAAGATGGCCGAGTTCTGGACATTAGGGATCTTAAACATAAACTTGCTGGGAATCAGTCAGAACATCTCTGACATTGCCCATGCCAAGGAAGAAAAAGGAGCAGACTGTGTTTACCTCATTTACAACATCAAGATAGTTGTGCAGCCTAAGAAATGATTTTGTGTAGATGAATTCCAGACCCCTTGTACACACTTCAAAGTTTTAGAAGGTCATCGCCAATGGCAAGGTCACACCCGCCGATAAACTGAAAGTCTAGTAATTTGTAGTCTTCCAGCAGCATAATATGTCATCTTTCCAAATATGTTAAGGTTATCGAAAGGTCTGGTGGTATCAGGCACAGACCGTTCCTCCTTCACTTTATTAACAACATTCAATTGTGTTTAGGAAGTCGGGGGAATTAGAAGAAGTCTTGATAATCTTACAAGTTGATGACTGATGACTTGCAGCCTTTGAGGATCTCTTCGAGAATAGTTCTAGTGGGAGTCATTAAGAACGATGACTTTTCACAGGCTTTCACTAAAGGCCTGCTAGGCATATAGTATGCGGCTGAGAAACCCGTCCTGACCAATCTTCATTTCACTTCCACAATTATATTATGTATTTATTTATCTTGTGGGATATTACAAGTACAAGCATAGGATGACTCCTAAAAGCAACAAATACAGTAAAACAAAGAAACAAATTCTGTAGACAAGGATAGTAGATGCAGACATTAGATGTTTGCTCTCCAGAGGAGGACTAGTAGGATAGGACAATGCAGAACAATACACTGCAGTACTAAAAAGTTGCCTTGTATATTGTACAAGCGAACAAAAGATTGTTTGTTCAAGTCTCATGGCGGGAAGAAAAGCTATAGTACGTAAAAGAAAGTCAAAACATTTTCAAAAATAAAGAGAAACGTTTAAACTTAGAAAAATGACCATTTGTCACCTTAAACATAAACAATAAAAATCATGACTGTTATTGTGCATTGTAGCTGTCCAAACTATTACATTATTGCATTATTTCCCCCACACCTTCTTAAAAAAGAAAGAAACGGGTGCCAGAATTGCAGTTTATTTGGGGGGGAGGAGGAGCTCCCACGGGGGCTCCCCAAAGCAGTTTGTTTTTTTGACTTTCACAAAAAAAGCTGTCAAAAGTAGTCAAAAAGTCAGATGTATGGTGTCCCTTATCCGAATAGCTATAGCGTTTACCGAATAGCTGCATCGGGAACCCGGATACATGGAGCTCTGATCGGCTCCGCAGCTGCATGGGTCGCGGCTGTGTGACAGTCACACCACATGCATGGAGAGCCTGTTTGTTGTGACTGTCACCCATGCAGCTGCGGTGCCGAACAGCTGATAATCGGAGCGCTCCAGGTATCCATGTTATCGAGGCAGCTATTCGGTAAGCGCTATAGTTATTTGGATAAGCACTTCCCTAATGGTGTCAATAAAAACTACACTTCGCTTGCCCTGCAAATACAGCTCCACCTAATGAAAATTAACAAGATATAGCTGATGGAATATGATAAATGCACAAAACTGTATTATTTTTTGCAATATATATAAATTTTTATTTTATAAACGTAATAAAGGGAATCTGTCGGTAGGATCAACCCTGCCCGTCTATATGGGAACGTAGGTCATAGGAAGTTGAATAAAATTATATCTTAAAATCTACAATCTGATGTCTTTTTCCAGAGAAATCCACTTTATTCTTAATAAGCAATTGAGCTGTTAAGGGTCTATGGGCTTGATACAGATCTTGTAGATTGTGAGCCGTCGCAGGCAGGGTCCTCTCTCCTCCTGTACCAGTCATGATTTTTATTGTTTTTACTGTACTAATTTTTATTAAGTATACCCCTTTTCACATGTAAAGCACCATGGAATAAATGGCTCTAATAATAATAATCTGCATGAGAATCTGCCTCCAGTGCTTATTTTAAATGAAAATTGGTTATTACCAGAGTGAGACTTGTAATGACTGTGAGTGTCCTCTCTTCTTCTACATGTCTCCTACCGGTAATGCCCCCTTTTCATTTAAAATAATCTCTGGAGGCAGATTCTCAGGGAGATCTATCTGCTGCCCATAGATCTTAACAGCTCATTTACATATTAAGAAAAATGTGGAATTCTCTGGAGTAAGACATCAGATGGCAGATATCAAGGTATCATTTTATTCTGCTTTCTATGACCTACATACCCATATAGACGGCTTAGTAGGATTGTTCCTACTGACAGATTCAATTTAATACGTAACAGGACTATATAACTTTATTATTGCTGTAAACATACTGACTTAGAGAATAATATTTATTATTTCCGCACAGTTAATGCTATAACATTAAACCCCCCCAAAAAAAAAATCCCACAGAATTGTAGGATTGCTGGTTTTTTTTTGCACCCTATAAAGAATTATTTGACTTTTTATTTTGTACTTTGAATAGTTTCATTAAAAAAATGAACAGATCCCTTAAAAAAACAAATAGTGGAGAATCAAGCCAAGAAAGTAACATGTCAGAAGCCCAAATGGTGACAGCTCATGACCTTGACAGTGGAGAAGACGGGTTAATCCTGCGCTACCCAGATGAAGGGATCCGTTAAATAGATGAAGTCAGAGACTGATGTAGATTAAGTGCGGTTTATTTTCCAACGCGTTTTGAAGTTTCACAATTCTTCTTCAGGATAAACCTGTTTGTAATCTGTGAGGTCTAAGATCAAGGACTCCACCGTTGTCATCTCCTAATGTGTTAATTACAAAAGATGACTATTGTTTGATTTCCGCCTTAAAAAATATCTTTTACAAGTTATAATCACGTGGTTCAGAGGAGTCAGCAAATGGTAAAAACGTTCCCATTTGTATTAAATATGGAACTATAATAAAGGAATGGACATATATATGAACACAAGCGCAAAGTAAAAGTGCAGGATTCACCTCCATCTTTTATGTTCAGTTTCTAACTTACCCTGGTAAATGAACAGCTGGAATATGGCATCCACATTTACTAGTTATTTATGAATAACGCACTTTTGTCAGTAAATTATATTCTCAACTAGACAGCTATGGCCTTGTTTTTTTCATAATTATGAGATTATCCTTCAAGTTCATTCAAGGTCATTTTAGTTTTTACTGAGAACTATGCACAAAAATCTGTGTCTGTGCTAGAAGTGCACATTGATTCTGTAGTCTTTTTATGGGTTCATGCACTTATCAATATGGGGTGAAGGCATAACACGGCTTTTGTAGTGGTCTAATATACTGCCATATGCCACCAATATCATATGAAGATTTTTCCTTATTTTAGGACTCTATAAACTGTACATGGCATTTGGCACAGCCTGTCAACAGTGCAATGTATTGTTCGCTTTTAAAAAAGATGTACAGACTTCATGCCCTGCTTTAAGTCATCATACAAATGCATGTGATCCTATATATAAGGTGACTGCCGGACACATAGTTGATGGGAGGCATGTATCACGGAGGTGTTATCCTCTGTGATGTAAACCTGGGGTTAATGCTCTTGTGCACATAGTACTAGGAGGCTTGTTTTGTGCATCTGGGCCAGGTTTTATGGGCATTCCAAGAGATGGGCAGGACTGGCTTCCCACATACCCACCCTTGGGTGTGGTTCAAATGGTGTGTTAAAATGGAGTCTGTTTGTTTGACACATGGTATGTATCTGGAGGAGAGACCTCAAGTGTGATGTCTCCAGATTGAGCCAGTATACTAGATGCTATCCAGTCTGTGTGTCCTGTACTTTCTCTAAAGTGACTTTGTTTTGCCTGCACCGAAAGGCCTTTTATTTTCCTTTGCTTGTGGCATGTTTTATGAAGCACCAATAAACCAGCCTGGAAATTTGTACTGAAACAGTTGCTGTGTTGCCTCACCGTGCATGAAAGTGAGTAGTATTCGCTCAATTGATGTTAGAATTGCGGGCAGCGTTCCCCAGGAACACATGTGACTGCTACAGAGGTACTGCATGTCCTTGGTGAAAGCAGCCATAAGCCAGCAAGCAACGTCAGACAGCATGAAGGATCTGATTAAACACCTGCTGCACGCTCAGCAACAGCTACAGCAGCAACAGCTGGCACAACAGGAGACAAGTAAGCTGCTTACGCAACAGAACCAGCAACAGCAACAAGTCCAGCACCGTCAACAGCAGCAGCAGCAGATTGAATTGCACAAATAGTCAGAAGCTCTGACTCAAAGGTCAGCTCACAATTTTTCTTTCCGAAAAGTGGTAAGGAGAGCCCTACAGAAAATGACCCCTAGTGTTGACATAGAGGCCTTTTATACCGTTCTAAGGGTCACTTAGAGGGAGAAAATCCTGCCAGAGCAATGAGAAGAAGTGCTGGAGCTGCACATAATGGGGAAGCCCCAGGAAGCCTACTATGACTTAGCCTTACAAGTGGCCACAGAATATGTTAAACTTAAAACTGGAATTTTGGCGCACTTGGGGGTGACAATGACTATCACCGTGACAATTCCTCTCATTCCAAAATGTTTGATCTGCCTCACTTGTTCTAAAAATGGTTACAGACAGAATCCTCTGGTAGAGTGTGTGGAGATGGACCTGTTCATGCACACCCTTCCGAGGCCAATGCAGACTTAGGTTGCTCAGGGAGATCCCTGAAACAATGATGACCTGGTCGGACTGGTCAAAAGGTATCGGGGTTGAGGGTTCCTTGGGGAGGCAACCCACTCCATAATGAGGATTCCAACAGGGGACGGAGGCAGATCTCCCTACCACTCCTTCAAAATTAACCTATCTCTATACTGAGGTCAGGACATTTTTTGTCTGATACACATCATGCTATTGATGGAGAAAGTCATTGTGGGCTTTCAGCATCCCAACCCAGTATATGAAAGTAAGTAATAGAATCATATAATGTTAGAGTTGGAAGGGACCTCCAGGGTCATTGTGTCCAACCCCCTGCTCAATGCAGGATCCACTAAACCATCTCAGACAGATGTCTGTCCAGCCTCTGTTTAAAGACTTCCATTGAAGGAGAACGCACTACCTCTCATGGCCGCCTGTTCCACTCATTGAAAGTTTTTCTAATATCTTATCTGTATCTTTTCCCCTTCAGTTTCATTTCATATAGTTTTGTTCAGTTTCATTCTGTACAGTCATTACCTATCATTTACTTTCTCTTTTCAGAATGCTTCTCAGACCCTTGGATCCTGAAGATATTTTTCATCATTTTTACAGCAACCTTCCTTATTGGGTTTCTTTCTATGCTTATAATTAGAGTTAGTTTTTTACAATGCAGTAACAACAGGAGGACCTCTTCATCTGACTACAGGGTGCCAACATCAATGAAGGTAAGGTTCCCCAACAACTCTCCTTGCTAGTCTCTGTTAGGTCTCACTTTTTACGTCCATGTACTGTACGTTTCACGGATAGAATATGTAGCCATTATAGTCCATGTGGCTGTTCACATGTCTGTGTTTTTGCAGACCCAGTAACGTTAGTGACGTTAGTTTTTGATCCGAGTTATGGAGCAAGCTTGCCCATTCAAATCAATTGGACCATCAGCAAAAAAACAGCCAATGGATGTCATCCAAGTGTCTCCATGTTTGTTTTTATGTGTTTAAGGCTATTGGTCTACGATCCGGATGCCTTCTATTGAACGCAGGTAAATCCACATCTGAACTGTGCGGATTTACCGCATCCAATACATTCTTTTGGTGAAATTTCTGTTGCGTCTCCACAAGAAAAATTGACATGCTGCAGTCCTGAAAGACGCGCCACATGTCAGTTTCCGGGGGTGAACTGCAGGCGCACACACATAGTGGACATAGGATTTCTAGAAATCGCATCCACTATGCTGTAGTATTTCACCGCTGCTTTTTTAACGCTGCTGCACAAAATACGTAGCGTGAAAACTGCTGCAATTCCAGATCGTGGGCACATACCCGATAAAGAGAAACATCAAATACGTTATCTCTCCAGTTCAATTTTGCATACAAGAATGTACAATGCTGCGCTGATGGTAAAAACGGACACATTAACCAATAATAGATGAAGGCTGTTTCATATTATATTTTCTTCTCCCCCCGGATAAAAATGGCCTGCACAATGTGTACTCAAGGACCGTGACATACACTCGGGAAAAACCAGAAGACATTAATATCAACATAGGGAGGCTGGCAGCACACGAAGCATTCAAGTACAAGTATTAAGGCTTGCATTAGGTGACCCACATCACTCTGTGGCGTTTGCATCCAGTGACTTTTATGCCTTTTTCTAGACATTTTTTAGAATGATATTAATGCCATATAAATGGGCCGGGCCTGTTTATTCCGCACGTGCCAACACACAAACCCATCAGAACGGATGACCTCGTTTACCGAGCAAAAGACTAATCAGAAGAAGAGTTTGACGTTCTGCAAGTGATGGCAAGAAGTGATTCCTTTTTACTACGTGATTTTTGTCTCATCTTGTATAGATTTGGGAACTGACATTAACTCCTGAGTTGTCGTTTAGCTGCTCTACTAGATCCATGTGCATTACTACTGTACGGTACAAGGTTTGAATCTAGCACTTTATTCTTTTTATTACCTTTTGTATGTTTTTTTACGAAGCACTGATTACACTTTAGCTAGATTGTATGCGCACTCCGCAGAGAGGTCTGTAACCTTGTCACGATACAGATGCATTGTGATGAGTTTGCCATTGGACTCTAAGATTTGTAATATTGTTGATGCACAAAAAAAAGTTCAATGACACATTCAGCTCTGCTACATCTGTGGACATGGAAAAAAGAAAACGCAACTTTCGAGTGCTCAAACTGCTGCAAGGGAAACATTTAGGTGGCTTCATTCATCCAGTTGTGAAGTACTGTAATAGTTTTTATGTGCAAAAATAGGCCTTTATTCAAGTTACTAAACATATGCACATTTTATGTGTTGACGGTCTAAAAAACAATGTCATAAAATATTGTTATTCAAAACGATAGCGTTTTTGAAAGAAATGAAAAAAAAAGAAATACAGAACACCTTGACGTAGACTTAGGTAAAATGTTGTCCTAGGGCTCAAAAAATTGCAATAATACATTTGATATAATTTTACTTCCTCCTTTAAAGTAACTCTTAAAATTACCATAAAAGTAACAACTTTTTGTATAATATGGCCGTTTTAGAGGCTACCTACCACCTCCAGAAGGCTATATACCTGCATGTACAGTCATAATCTGATGGTAAATGATGCTCAGATCCCATGTAGTCAGCTTTCTGGAGCAGCAGCTACAGGTAGAAAATTCAGTTTTATTCTCCCTGCAGCCACTCGCTTCCAGTCAATGGGACGCTGCAGGAAACAGTTACAGATTGACTGCCTACTCTGCAGCATATATACTGTCTATGTCAGTGATGGCTAACCTTGGCACTCCAGCTGTTGTAAAACTACAACTCCCAGCATGCCCTTGCAACCTGCAGCAGTTGAGGCATGCTGGGAGTTGTAGTTCTCCAACAGCTGGAGTGCCAAGGTTCGCCCTCACTGGTCTATGTGCTGCATGTGTGTGCAGAGCAGGTTGTCAATCAGTGTGCCAGGGAGTGATTACTTTACAGTGGGGCGATTATAGCCGCTTCCTTCAAGCCCTGATGACTTCCTGTGACACCCCTGTGAATACTGCTTCAGTTAGCTGAATTAATAGGATTTAAACGCTATTTAACCGCAGATTACCCTAAATCATCAGGTAAATGACATTTCCGGACATGACCGGTTCCCTTTAAAAGATTGTTCTCATGATTTGTCTTCTGGAGAGCACTGTTTCCCTGCTCCCAGCTTCCTGCTTGTCTGTGGCGGATGGGGGGGTGTGACTCTGATAATTGACCATTTATACGAGCAACATTATCACATCGTTGTTCCAAACTGGGTGCTCCCTAATGCTTCAGAGCAGCGCTTACAAGCTCTATAGCAAAGAGCTCGCAAATGCTGCACTCCTTGCCAGGAAACAAGCCACTGCTGATAGACTGCAGAGGTGGCCGGCAACCTGGGCAATGAGAGTAATTGTAAAATTAAAAGTCCCTCCGTTCTTTGGAGCCGAGAGGATTTTTAATAGCAGGTAAATTGCACTTTGCAATTTTACTTATTTGTGATGATGAGGACACTTGGCCCCAGTATTTCAGAACACTAAGCAGCGTGACAGAAGGTATTGTAGCAGTACAGTTCGTATGTCGGCGTCTACACAAGACTTTACTGGTTGTGAGATACACCATGAACAGCAAAAGTGACATGAAGCATTCATTTGCAATTGCTTTAAAGTATTGTCTACACTTTGATAATAATTTATTATTTTGGGTTTTTTTGTTTATTAGGATTTTTTTTTAAAGAATATGTTGATAAACTTCTTACTATATTTATATACCAGATTGAGAGTTTATTCCTGCCACAAAGCTCCAAATTCTCTGCACATAACATTTTGTCTGCCTATTGTCGCTACAAGTGAGATTTTTGTATACCGTTTATACAGTGATCTCATTATAGAACAGTATGCAGCACGTGTTCTAGCTCCACCTAGTGGTGACTCTAGGCACACAAAATCTTTTTTGTTAGCACAATGTGTCGGATGTATCAAAGCTGTCTAAAAAAAACTTTGCTTGTGGCAGCCAATCTGAGCAATAAAGACAGCTTATCTTTTAAATATTTTTTTTTTATAAATCTATCCTTATGTTGTGCAGTGCCTCTTTTGTTGTACCTTTCCTCTGTTGCTCCCCCTAGAAATTTATGAATAAATTAACAACAAGGTGTTACCAGATGGTGGTGTGTCCCTGCACAGTCTTACACTATCCAATCAGAGCTGACCATATCAGACTGGGAAGGAACACACCCTTTTTAAAAGGGGAATGAGTAACACCCAGTTGTTTATGCATTACATTTTTTTCAGGAGAAATAACAGAGGAACTGCAATCTTTTATGAGAAATGATGTTTCAGGATTGTAATTTTATGGGAACTACAATATGAACTAGAACAGACATGACAGCATCTGACAGGTCCTCTTTCATGGGTGGACATCTTCACAAATATTAAAGGAGATATCCTGTGCCTAAGCACTAACAGGCATGTAGTTACTAACAGAGGCAACTGCCTGTCTGTTGTACCCAGCGTCGGTCACTGACCGCTCCTGCCAGAGATTCAGCTGCTCCCTGTCAACAGAGCAGTAGTTTCTCTAGCTGTGGACAGGGCGGGACTATTGGTGTCATGCTGATTGACAGCTGACTTACCCCAATTAGGCTACAGGAAGCCAGCTGACAATCGGCATGACACCACTAGTCCCGCCTTGTCAAAAGGAATAGAAGCAGCCGCTCTGTTGACGTGACATCAGCGGACCTCTGTGACCGCTCTGTGCCTGTGGAGAAAGGCGCTGGACACAACAAGCAGGAAGGTAGCAACGATCTGCCTGTCAGTGCTCAGGCACATTTTTTTTTTTTAAAGTCCCGGATATCCCTTTTAACACACTGATGGCCTTATACCTAACCTTACAAATGTAAATCCAGTAGAATTTGTGTCTCTTACAAATGTCACTGTTGCACTACGGAACATACCTTGTACTAATGTGATTGTGTTACATGACTTGTATGCTTAGGTTTCACTATTGCCATACTACTCTGAGCCCGGTGCCAGTGCTGATGTGTGGTGAGTGGCAGAGATGATATACGCCGGCACATGCCTTTATCATTGTAGCTATGTGTAATAACCGGTATCAGTTACAGGTTGTTATATAATGTTTTATTGTGCCAGGGCATTGATGCCAGTTATCCAGGTAGAGTGAAAAAAAGCAAATGCTTGGTATAATATTCTTACTCCAACCATAGTTCCAGCGATGCGGCTCTGACCAGGGTTGCCAACTGTCAGTAAAAATAGGGCCGTTTTTTTACCTGTCCTTAAAAAAAATGAACGCTTCCACAATTTTTTTGATTCTGAAGAAACTTGTACAGATAATTTTGGCTGTAATTATCATATTACAGTAGACATTGAGTGCAGGAAATGTCTTCTTATCAGAATTATGGGCTGTAGACATGTATCACTTATAGTCATAACGATTTATTATGGCTTTCTAATGTGTACATAAAAAATATTGTATGTCCGTGATTTTTTGATAAGCTGTACAGAAAAAAATAAAAAGTCAAGTTGGCAACCCTGGCCCTGACCTGGTTACAACTGGGGCAAGCTTCTGTCTTAGCCCTGTGCTTGGCCACCAAACGCCATGTCTCCTCTGCCTTTTTTCTCTCTAAGGCTGGTTTCACATTTGCGTATTGGTGCGCAGCGTTTGATCCGCATGCGTCATGCGAACATATCTTTAACATGGTGTACGCAGGGACATGCGTTTGCGTACGCATGCGTCGTTTCGCGGTGTCCGACGAACGCAACATGTTGCATTTTTTGAAGAGTCAAAAATCCGTCAAATATACGCAGTCATGCGCATGAGGATGAGTGCGTCAAAAACACGCATTACTGTTTCTGGGAACCCATTGGTACGCAAGGACATGAGCATGGATGTGTTCGATGCGCATGCGGACTTCAGACTGCGCATGTCTAGGAACTGATTACAGCACCTGGAAATATCGGACACATGCAAAAAAAAAAAAGCATACAAATGCATGCACATGCAGCTTTTTTTTGGCGTCATGTGTAAGATGATGCAGATAAAAAATGTTGCGTAAACATGCGTTTGCATATGCAGATGATACGCTGCGCACATATACGCAAATGTGAACTTAGCCTTAAGGCTCTGATGCTCATAACTTTAGTCTGATTCTGATGTGCCTTTTCGTTTTCCTTTACACTTTTTGGAGCCACTGTATATCACCTGTTGCTGATAACAGACCTGGAGATAAATGTGGATTGTAGCCCTTAGGGAAGCTTGGTGTGCTCCAATGTAACACACATAGGTTGAGCTGGGTGAGAAAAAAACAAAAAGTGTCACAATTTTTGCTCAGCCTCGTGTTGTGCAAAAATTTTGCAACTTTTCAAAAAAAAATTTACCCTAGTTTTCTGGTATAAAAGCTTTGATGAATGGGGATCAAAGTGTATATTTAATATTAGCAGGAGGGTGGTGGTTTAGTGAAGTCTCAACGTTTTCTACATTTGTACATTTGTGTATGATTTTTAGGGTTTGTTAAAAGAGCAACTTCTGTTCCATCACCATAACTTACAGTTTAATGGATTCCGAAGAATACACAATTTGCTGGC
This sequence comes from Oophaga sylvatica, assembly GCA_033576555.1. NCBI lineage: Eukaryota > Metazoa > Chordata > Amphibia > Anura > Dendrobatidae > Oophaga > Oophaga sylvatica. The sequence goes on from JARQOD010000006.1 coordinate 52,863,151, forward strand.
ATGCTCAAATCTTTTGGCACTTAAAGAATATGTTCCCTCCATTGAAGCATGAATTAAAGGTGTTGTCCCACAACTGCAACTTAAAACTTGTCCCACTGGCACCCTCGCGAGAACAGGGATCCCAGTTCCCTCCGATGAGTAGAGCAGAGGTGAAACGTGCATTCCCACAGTGTTCTTAGTCTGTGGGACCCAAAGCGCTAATGAGGCCAAGCCCTGTACAGCTATTGCCACATTCCCGTTGACTATGGGTGGAGTGTCAGTCCGACCGCCACTCCATTCAGTCGGGGGACCGTTGTTCCCATCAGTAATGGCTTCAGCACTGGGAATTTCAGCAATCAAAAATGTATCACGTATCCTGTGGATAGGAAATAAGATGTAATTGTGGGACAACCCTTTTAAGAAAGTTTTGATGAGAAAAGAATGAAATAAAAAAAAGACAGCAAAAATGTTAATAGCTTTGTAAAGACAGAATTTCCAAACCATTTATTGAATTAGGAGTCAATCTGGAAAATGCAATAAAACAAACAAATAAAAATGCAAGACTAATGTGACAGGGTCGCTAAAAAGACTCTTATTATCTCGGCATATTTGAATTTTAATGAAAATATGGAACCAATGATTTACATACTAGTTCGTTTAATGTTACTTAGCAACTTAATGACATTCTAGCTAAGCCAAATGGTATTTTTATTGCACAATATTCCAAGAAATTAACCAAAAACAGACTTGTTATTTGTTTGATTGGGTTGGTTTTTTATGTCTTTATGGGTTAAATGTATTATACTCAGGGAAAATACACGCGGAAACAAATTGTGACTTCCTCAGAGTACATTGCATTTCCTGATGTCATTCTGATAAGTTGTTTGGATTTCTGCGTCATAAAAATATGTTAAATTAAGCACTTAAAGTAGCTGTTCAGTAATCTATCCAGTAACTCAATATATAAAATTCAGCTAGTATGACCTTATTTAATAGTTGTTGTCATGTGATGTCAGCGATCTCCTTGAAATTATATAGCTTTATGTTCTCAGAGGGGTTTACTATCTCAGTCATCTCAGTTTCTGTTTGATGAAATTGTATAGGTAGTTTTTTTCCAGGAGGACAAAGAAACTCCTATAACAACGACTGATGATGATTGCACAGCTCCTGTTGACAGCTCGGTTGCTATGACTATATCTAAAGTCTAGCAGCTTATTTATGGTGATATAGAGGAAGGAATATTAATAGTTAACACAGAAGGCAGAGATGGTACTGGTTCTAGCTTCTCATGGGATGCTGTACTGATGCATCATGGAAATTCCTGCAGAACATAGTTTAATTAAATGCATGGTGACATCTGGAGAGGAGCTTGAACTGCAGGGAAGTGAATGCAGTGTTGAAATAAAAAGCTACACTGCCTCATTAAAGGGAATCTGTCAGTATGTTTTTGTTATGAAATCTGAAAGCAGCATGATGTGGGGGTTTAAAGCCTGATTCCAATGATGTGTCACTTACTAGGCTGTGCTGGCAATTATTGGTGTGGATGAGATTATACAGGGCTTAGCATTTTGAGCACTACTAGATCCGCAGCAGAGAAAAATAGTGATTTGATTAAAATGACAGCATGCGACTCAGCAAGTGGCACATCTCTGGAAACAGGGTCTCAGCCCCTACATCATGCTGCTCTCAGATTACAAGGCAAAAAACTGGTGACAGATTCTCTTTAAGGATTGTCTATACTTATTCTATAACTGTGCCAGTGACAACTATTATAACAGTTTCCATCCCCATATCTATATCTTTTAAATCTTTTTTTTTTTTTTTTTTTTCATTTTAAACTTGTAATATTTTCTTCAATTTTGAATCTAAATGATGTTATTTTGGCAGCAAGCATATGGATTTCTACAAATCCATTTAAATAAATATGCTAGTTTCAGAAAATTCAATAACAAATCTGCCAGATGTAAATGCTCCCTAAGAATATTCATCCATTATTTATGTAGTAGGGTATTTTCGGAACAGCTCCTAAAATTGGGCAAAAGCCAGAACCTCAGACAGTTGCCGAGTTATCCAGAGTTCTTCGGTCTCCGGAGGAGTATATGGTGGAGATAGGTAATAGCTGCACAATAGTGATGAGTGAGCGTGCTCGGATAAGGTGTTAATCCGAGTACGCTCGAGTGGTACTAGAGGATGTTCGGTGTGCTCGAAAACTATGCTCGAGACGCCATAGCTGCATGTCTCGCAGGGATTGGCATCTGTTGCAGCTGTTAAACAGCCCGAGACATGCAGCCGAGCCGACTCGAGCATAGTTTTCATGCACACCGAAGATATTCTAATAGCACTCGAGCATGCTCGGATAACACCTTATCATCACTACTGCACAGCAGTAGCTTACTATCCTAGCCTACTCTGGCATTACCTTCTATCGCTGATTGAATGGGAGCTGATCTGCAGGTCACGGGAGCTGCAACTAAACAGTGTACGTAGAGGTGGTTTCCACTCAGTACCCAGCTTATATCTAGATGCTGCCATGGACATTAGAGTCGAGCAAATTTTTCAAAATTCAGTTCCAATTATGATCAGCGCCGAATATTGTTTTTGCAATATTCGCAGAACACAGCCAAACATCTTTGGAGTCAATGGAAGTGGAAATGAACAAATATGTTCGGAACCGATCATCAGACACAAATTCAGCACGAATATGGCAAATTCATATTCGGTAGCCGATTTCAAACATGTTCCTCAACTCTAGTGGAGATGCCGAGTGTCCGTACCTCCACCATTATATCATTGATGACCTACCCAAAGGGCACAGTCAGACGGCCTTATAGATCGGACCGAAATCAGTTTGCAATGCTCTGAGTGGCTGTGACTGCCCGGACCCGAGCGTGACAGCTGTATAGAAATATATTCGGGTCGGGAGAGTGGCGGCCAATCCAAGCATTATGGTCCCATCTCGGTCCGATTTATGCAGCATCTGATGCGCCCTAAAGAAACGTCATCAGTATCATATTAGTAAAGAAAAACCTTTATGCTTGTATTTGCAGAATATCTTTATGCGGTAGAGTTTATATGTGAACCAGCAACAATAGAAAAATTGTTGTTGTATGCCGACTATTGATGGCCACTACATCCACTTTTTCATTCTAAACAAAGGGCTAATAGCAGGGCTGTGGAGTCGGTAAGCCAAACCTCCAACTCCCAACTCCTCAATTTCCATGACTCCGACTCCCTCATACCAGGGCTGTGGAGTCGGTAAGCCAAACCTCCAACTCCAGACTCCTCAATTTCCATGACACTGACTCCAACTCCCTCATACCAGGGCGGTGGAGTCGGTAAGCCTAACCTCCGACTCCCAACTCAATTTCCATGACACTGACTCCAACTCCCTCATACCAGGGCTGTGGAGTCGGTAAGCCAAACCTCCAACTCCAGACCCTCATTCCATGACACTTACTCAATCTCATACCAGGCGGTGAGTCGTAAGCCACTCACTCCAACTCCTCATTTCATGACTCACTCCGACCCACCAAAATAGACTCCGACTCCACGACTCCGGCTAATAGAATAGTGTTTGTTCTTGTGGCTTTTTCACAAAAGTTAAAGTGTTTGACTGGGCAAAAAATGCCCATTATCCAGGGGTTGGATTCTGTAAAATTAACAAAACAAATCATATTACATACACAGTATGAAATATGGTAAAAGATAATATTTCAAAGTAACTAGACCAGGCTTCCTTAGGGTGAAGGGAACAGGATATTTTAATCTTTAATCTAAGTTATAATTTAATTAAATGTAACTGGAATTAATCTGTACATTTTAGTGCTGTGTGAGGACAGGAAGACACACGCTTTGCTCATTCCAAATAGGCAGCTAGTCTGCTCTGACAAGTCAGATGGAATTCCTAGTGGGTGACAAACTGTGATATCTGGTCTGTGTTAAGATCCTTTCTCACAAGAAACGCTAGAAAATCATTTGATTAACTGCATTTACTTTCTTATCAACCGGTTTCAAATCTGTTTAATCTATGTGGTGCATATCAAAGTGACCAAAAACTCTTGTTTAAATTTGTATGTCTCCTTCCATCATTGTTTCCTTTACAACATTCTTTCTCTGAATTATGGAGAAATTCAGAAAGGAGAATGATTCATGAAGAGTTATTCTTCTCTCCCAGTGAAAGGAAAATGTCATATAGTTGAGAATATAATGCTAGTTTCACATGTTTTTTTTTACTCGATTTCCCAAAAAATTTTTTCATCTTCACTACAAAATTGCAAAATTTAAAGTTTCAGGAGCGTCGACAACTTTAGAAAATTGCAACAATAAAGGCACCGTAGCTGTACCTTGTGAATCCAGCCTACTTTGCTTGATACAGTAATTATATTATTTAAAGGGGTTGCCCAGGTTAAAAAAAATATGAGTATATTTATTTTTTCTTAGATATATCTAACTAGACATAAAATAGCAAATCATACACCTGACTTATATAGTTCAACAGCTAAAGGGTATGCCACACTAAACAGCGTCGCTAACGAGATCGCTAAAAAACGTCACTATTTAGCGATCTCGTTAGTGACGCTGTTGTGTGTGGCATGTAGCAACGACGTGGCCCCTGCTGTGATCTCGCTGATCGTTCACTAGGTTCTGGACCATATTTTGATCGTTGGCGTCCCGCTGATGAGCCTATATCGCTGTGTCTGGCACGTTTTGTGAACGATTTGCGCTGTTTTTTACATCGCAAAGTCGTTAAGGAGATCGCTAACCGCTTATGCGTCGTTAACGAGATCGCTAAATGTGGCAGCTACTAGCGACATTAAAACGATCACAAAAAACGATCGCATTAGTATGTGTCGTTATTGTGATCGTTAGCGGGAGCGTTTAGTGTGGCAGTACCTTAAGTCATCCCTCTTCTCTGCTACAGCCAGTATATGAGCAGAGAAAAGATTGACTTGTCTTTTGAAATGACGTAGTCATCCAGCCCTCCTCATACTGAGCACTGATGATGTTGGGACCAGATCAGATACCTAGAGATTGGCACATTTACCGTAAGTTATTTTAAGGTTTTTTTTTCCTTTTTTTTTACCTGGGCAATACTTGGGCGGAGAGCCTGATTCCAGGGATGTGTGACTGGTTCAGCAGCTTGCTGTAGTTTAAATACAACCAGTGTTTTATCAGCAAGAGATTATTACTGCAGGACTAGGTGCCAGCGAGTCAGGCTAAACTGTATAACCCTGCCGCCCCAACCACTGATTGGCAGCTGGCAGGGGGAGCCTTAAAATAACAGTTATGTAATTTATATGCTATGTGTACCTTCACAACAAATTTGTTTATTTTTTCCCAATTCATCTTAAATAGAAAATTAGGCACTTTTTCAAAAAAAATCTTATTTAAAAATTTTTCTACACAGACCATGTTAACAAAAGCAAACAACTCTCCGTAGTGCATCCTTGCAGTTTTGCCTTCTCATATTTTCTGCTGTTTGTCTTTTTTTACTAACAAACATTTGGCAAGCTAGCTAGAAATAGAGGACAGATAGAAGGAGATGTGACCGCAGGATCAGACTACACTGAGTCTGTTTGTTGTCTGTTACCGAGGAGATGCACTGCCTGCAGAAAAGCTGTGGAAATAAAACGGTAGAAACATTTTAATTATCACCATTGGCAGAGCTATTGAATTTTCCTTTGATATGCATTGAGAAAATTTGAAAACAAATTTCTAGAGGTTTTACGTAGCCGTTATGGTAAAACAAGTGCAAATGAAGCACAACAGAAAATTTAAAAATATTAAAGCAAAGAAGAAGGAGAATAACTCGTGTGTGGTCGTGTCCGACTAGAGAGCGCTGCCTCGCTCCATACAAATGTGAGGCCACGCCCACTGGCTGGGGGTTGTATAACTCATACATAATCTCCTGTCCCGAGTGGGAAAACAGCGAATCCACACAACGAACAGTGCACTGGGGGGATTCATAAGTCTGCAGTCACACAAAGGACAACCCCTTTAATGTTTTTTTATTTTTTTAACAGCATAAAAATTGGAATCAAGTGATAAAGAAATTGGATAAAAATCTGAATATAGGATAAAGCTGTTGATCGGTTTCTGGTTTGGGATGCTCAGCTCAAGCGGACATGTGTAAATCCTAACTATCAGTAGCAGGAGACGGTATTGATATAATCAGTGTTCACACTCCTTTTCTTTTCCATTTTATATGGACCAGCAATAATGTCATATAGGTACATTTACACCTCAACACGTCTTGATCATTTTATGGGATATTAATAAATATAGAATTTGGATAATTAGATTAGAGACTTGAGATCTCAGTGACGTGCATACTCAGCGGATTTGTCTCATGCTGAAATTGTTTCCTTTCAACTGCAAAACTAGAAATGAAAATATTTTTTTTCAGATCTTTCCAGAGGACAACTGCTTTTCGTTACATGCAGTTATCATCCCTGTAAGTCTGTATGAAATCAGTGACTTTTGGACGTACAGTAAGGTCCAGTAGACTTTTATAGGTGCCATATTAGGACACTTTACAACTTGAAACATATTAGTAGATGTAACATATTTGTGTGAATGAGGTTTTACTGGTATGAAAAGGTTGTGTCTCATGAGTAAAACAAAAATTAAATGTCATTTTGCATTGTTCGTATGGCCCTGATTTTGCATTGTTCGTATGGCCTGTTGCATTGTCTGGCCTGATTTTGCATTGTTCGTATGGCCCTGATTTTGCATTGTTCGTATGGCCCTGATTTTGCATTGTTCGTAAGGCCCTGATTTTGAATTGTTCGTATGGCCCTGATTTTGCATTGTTCGTTAGGCCTGATTTTGCATTGTTCGTATGGCCCTGATTTTGCATTGTTCGTAAGGCCCTGATTTTGCATTGTTCGTATGGCCCTGATTTTGCATTGTTCGTATGGCCCTGATTTTGCATTGTTCGTATGGCCCTGATTTTGCATTGTTCGTATGGCCCTGATTTTGCATTGTTCGTATGGCTCTGATTTTGCATTGCTCGTATGGTTCTGATTTTGTATTGTTCGTATGGCCCTGATTTTGCATTGCTCGTATGGCCCTGATTTTGTATTGTTCGTATGGCCCTGATTTTGCATTGTTCGTATGGCCTGATTTTGCATTGTCGTATGGCCCTGATTTTGCATTGTTCGTATGGCCCTGATTTTGCATTGCTCGTATGGCCCTGATTTTGCATTGTTCGTAGGCCCTGATTTTGCATTGTTCGTATGGCTGATTTATTGTCGTGCCTGATTTTGCATTGTTCGTATGGCCCTGATTTTGCATTGTCGTATGGCGATTCTTGCGAGCCTGATTTTGCATTGTTCGTATGGCCCTGATTTTGCATTGTTCGTATGGCCCTGATTTTGCATTGCTCGTATGGCCCTGATTTTGCATTTTGTTTGTCCATGACAGCGGATATACAGTGGCTACATTTCTTTAAATAGCAGTTTTGAGTTTTAAACATTTTCACATGTAACAAAATTTTCTGTGGATAAAATGTAATCAGGTTTCTCATTATTTTTCTGATTGAATTCCTGGAATGTTTCAGTTTTTATATACTGTATATTAGCTTTTTTATGTGTTAATTTAATGACTACTAAACTTTGTGTTAATATATTTATTAATGAACTTACACTGTAGGACAGTCTTTATTTTTTCTAATAAACATGCTGTTTTGTAACGGTTTCCACTGGTTTGCAGTTTATTGTATGTTGAGTGCATTCTGCAGACGCCACAAGGTGTCAGTATGCGATTACAGTATACAAACCTCCGTCAATGTCATTCAGTTTACAACACAATATACAACACAAACATCATTTTCTGAATTTCAGTCTTCCAGAAATTATAAAACTGTCCAATCGGTCAGTGAGATTGTCTGACAACATGATCTTTAGCTTTGATCTTTTTTTTTTTTCCTGACCGATGTTCTAAGCTGATTTATCACCAAAACAAAGTCCAAGCTTCATTCAGTCATGGATCGGTTTAGAAAATAGTCAGGGTAAGGGCTCGCTCACACTGGCGAGTAGCCAGCGTATAACTCGGACGAGTGCTATCCGATATTTTCATCACATTGCCGAGTCAGAATGGAAAAAAAAAATCACTGCATACTGCAATTTTACAACGTATTTCGGACGGTGCGCACCCATACAAGTTTGTGGATGCGTACAAAACATCGGACTGCGATTTCCGCAGACTCCGGCAATGGAGGAGATGGAGAAGTTACTTTCTCTGTCTCCTCCGCACCTATGCTGCGATCCTCGCATGCGAGAGGGTCGGAGCACAGAGCACTGACATTCAGATCACACTCGCAGCAGAGTTAGAGCTGAGGATAATTTGCATTTAGCATCTAAGTCTCTCGCATGAGAGAATCATCAGATGCTACTCGTCAGTGTGAGAGAGCCTAAGGGTAGGTTCACACAACTGATTTCTCCACATGTGAGAAAAATCGGTCGGATTACTCTGATCAGAATGGCATCAGTTTATCTTGGACGTGAGAGAAAATAAAAGGTTACCCACCTTCTCCATTCTGCCAGTTCGTGAAAATCGGACATCACTCTGATATCATCTGAGTGCAGTCCGATTTTTTTTCACAGACGCATAGACTTGCGCTGCCGATTTTCATATGAAACTCGGATCAAAATTGGACATGTCTCCAATTTTTTCCGTGGACCACTCGGTCCAAGCAAAAAAATCAGACGTTCACAGCCCCATAGGATATCATAGGCACGAGTGCTAACCGTGAAAACCATAGATAGCACCCATCCAAGAAAATCTTTCGTGTTCATGAGCCCTAAGATAGATGATACATATCCTTCTGTCAGACAAGCTCACTGATATATCGCACTGTTAGCTCATTCTGCAGTCTCCTATGTACTGTAATATATAAATACTGTAGAAGTCAGACACATTTTTTATGAAGACCTATTGCAAAAAAGGTGTATATATCTTAAGTAAAACAGCTTAGTCAAAAACTGAATGTGAATCCAGTCTAAAAATATGTTAACACAGGGATTTGTTGCAAAAACCTTTTGTACTGTACCATTTATTAAAATAAGACTTGCACAAATGCAATTGTTTCCCTCTGAAAGAACCTCATTCAGATTCATTTTACCTGAATCCTGCCATCTAAGGTACTTCTGGGATGCTCCTATACTCAGAAAATAGATTTTATGAATTTTTTGTCGATCTAAAGGACTGTAAGTACTGAGGAGTTGGAGATTTTTTTGTATCTTTTTTTTTTTATACTATGCAAATCCATGGCCAAGAAATAGTACGAAGGCTAAAGAGTTCCTGGAGATTGGCGTTTTGGGAGCAGATTAAAATCCAGTATTCAACATTGGATAATGACTCGTGCTCTCTTAAATGTCTTTGCAAGTTCACATTTAGGTGTTTGACACAAAGGCCATGTTTAGACATCGGACTATGCTGCAGATTCTGAACTACAAATCAATAGCAAATTGCAATGCAATACATGTGAATGTGGTTATAAAAACATCATCTACATGTAGCCGAAACTTTCCCTTTTAAAAGCAAACACACTGGGGATTTCAAATCTAGTTTTCTCATGATGTTGTCACACTGGGTGATATAAGTGCACAACAACGGTGAGAGCGAGGGGGTAGCCCAAACACGGAGTGGAGACCCCTAGGCAGATCTAAAATCACCCTGTCTGCCTTAACTGTCCCTATATAGATTCTGCACCTATCGCCGAGCAGGAACCTATTCCCTGACTGACCCTAGTGATATGCCCTGGTTAGGGAGGGGATGGGGTATGCACTAGTCAGTCCCCACTACAACTAAAGACAGGGTAGACGAACGAGGGGAACACTTGAGAAGACAACCAGGACCTTACACCAGCAATCCTTCAAGAGTTCTCTCAGAAGGAACTAACTGAATGTTAGTACTTCCAACTAGACAGAGACAAGTAAGAGCTAACATCAGCAACATGCTGCAGACAAGGAATGAATATAAACCTTCAGCAAAAGTGTCTAATTAGCAGCAGAAGGTGGAGGTAACCGTTGGTTCCTAAAGGGAGAGTGATATCTCTCCACAACAGAGATACAAAAATCAAGAAGGTGCTGGAGCTAATCGCAAAGACCTTCTACAGCTGGATCCAGAATGAGTGTCAGTCACCCATGACACGCCCGTGTCAGATGTGTACATGCTGAGAATTTTCAACATGGATTTCACCCCTGTAATGCATAGAAGTGAATCTGCAGCTAAAATCCCCATATATTTCATGCAGACTTGGCTAAGAAAACTCCACCGTGTACTATTTATCTCAGAAAAGAAAGTACTAACTATTGACTTTCAACTGTCTTAATCAACAGTCTGACGTATTACTCGTGTGAGGATCACATTACATTCCTTGGACTGGCCTGCGGCTCTCCTAACCTGAGCGTGGTAGCTTGTATTTCTATGGAGTTATCATGCTCAGGTTAGGAGAGCTGGTGGCAAGTTGGAGAATTGTGATGCAATCCTCGGGCGAGTAATATGGCCGTCTAACTACACCCTTATATTGATCCACAGCTGAAAAATTCCACCAAATGTCACTTTACTCAAGGCCCTTTTTACACATTCTGCATTAGAGGAGGATTTTTGTGCCAATTCTGTGCTTAAATACTTATCATCAGCTAACATTCTCCATGCAATGCAAATTAACAGGCTATATTATTCCATTCAGGTGCTCCTGGATAACTCTGCACTAATTTTTACCCATTTCTCTGACATAAATAGATAAGAATCAGCTGTTCATGTTGAATCTTGTGATGGAGTCCACACGGAAAAGCCACAGATTAGACCCATTGAAAGACAAATGAGCTAAATCTCATCAATGGGAAATCAATGTAAGAATCTATGTCAACTTATAGTTCTGCATATCCTCTTGAAGTATACACATGAAATAGCCAAACCAAGTCTTGTTGCCCACCTAACAGTATACGTGAAGCCACGGAGTTCTAACCTTACATAAATTGTAAGTGGATGTAAGCATCTGCAAGGATGACGGTGTGTTAAAGTCAGCAAACATTGTAGAACCGTGTGGTTCCTACCTATAGCCACGTTTGGTTTTCCCGTAAAGATTTACAGTACTAATGTAGTATTACCGAACTTTGTCGACAAAGCAGTTGGTGTTGGGTTAGGTCCAGAGATATTTGGATTTCAGGTCTTGTAGTCTTGCAGAATGGCTGGCTTTTCCTGCACAATCGTCTCCATGGCTTTGCTAGATATTAAAACAAGGGAAGTGGTTAATAGATTTTTTGTTTCAGTTTAATAATTGTGTAACCGCATGATATCAGTGCTTGTAATATACATAAAATAAGAGACTAAGTTAAAGCAATGATGGGAAATCTGCTTACACACAGGTCATGCGGGGCTAAATGTATAAAACATGTGTGATACATAAAATAAACAACCGTCAGCATCACATGCTCTACTTTGAACATGAAAAAAGGTTAAAAACAACCGAAGTATTGAAGCCAGAATATTATTCTCCCGAGACTGTGAGAAATGTAAATAAATTTTGCAGAGCAGGAAAAGATCTTGCCTGAAGCGCATTAGTGACCGTGTACGGGCCAGATCCCAGGATGCCATGCTCCAAATAACTATTCGAGTCTCCCAAACTCACTATTGCTTCAATCATTCCGCAAACAGAACTCTTCTTTTATTGGCCAATCATCACAATGCCGCACATAATTATCTTCTTTGTCAAGAATAAACTTTAAAATTGAAACACCAAGAAGGAAAAGATGTAGAATTGTGAAAACCACAGAATAGAGACATGTTGCTAACATGTAAATGAATAAATGGAAGCAACAGTTTCAAAATAGCTCAATTTATTCAGTATTGAGTTCCATGAACAGAAATTTCCGCACATCTTGGCTGCTATTAATGAGGTTATTAATGGTTGTCTGAAGAATGTTCTGCCATACTGAATGCACTTGGGCACACAAATCATCAAGATCCGCAGCTGGCAGCTCCCTTTTTCAATTGCCAACCAATGACATCCCAGATCTTGCTCAAAGGGAGACGCTGCAGGCCATGGTATGACATTTAGGCCACGCAGGCTGCTCACAGTAGCAGCAGCAAAATGCGACCTGGCGTTGTCATGCTGAAAAGCAGCTCCTGAGACAGACACTTTGGATAAATGGCTGGTTGCACCACCAAATCAATGTAACACCTGGAATGAAGAGTAGAGGAGTCTGGCCACCGTAGACTAAGCCACTCCAAACCATAATCATGTGAATGCTTCTGGTGTGAGGTTCCCTGTGAAGAACTTTTCATGGCATAGCCTCCATGTTCTCATCAAATTTGAAAAATAACACCTAGTGACCAATTCTGTACTAAAAGTAAAATTAGACATTACATATCAAGCCAACGGTGTCTAACAGTGTCTACACAAACCATCAGAAAACTTAGGCATGTTATTGGGCAACGAGCAAGATGTGCAGCTACAGATGTTCCACTGACCTCATGCCACAGCTCTCAAAAACTATGATGGTGCAGAGCAATATGGCAATGGAGGCTGGAATCAAGGTCTATCATCTTCAGCGATGTGTTGTGCTCTTGCCTTAGATCCAATCATAACCGGAGATTGGAGGGAAGATCACATGAGAGATGCCACAAAGCGGCCTTCACGAGGTAATGTGACAATGTCACTGGAGCCGTTTTCACCAGCGCACCAAGCTCTATGGTGTTCATACTACTGTGAGCAGCCTGTGTGGCCTAAACCTTCGTCCATAGTTTGCAGTGTCTCTGGACTTGTCGTCCATTGAGCATATCTGGGATGTCTTTGGTCACAAATTGCAAAGGGAGTGACAAGCAGCGGACGTTAATGATTTGTGCGCCCAAGTGCACTCCGAGTGAAAAAACATTCCTCAGACAATTATTATTAACTTCATTGATGGCATGGCAAGGTTAAGTTCTTGTGGTGCTCATACTGAACTTGATACTAAAAAAATCAGTGATGTTTTGAAAATTTTGCTACTATTTTTTTCATTATTTGCATATCAGTAACATGTCTATCCATCCTGTGATTTTCATAACTCCACAGCTTTTTCTTTCTTAGTGATGCAATTTCAATATTGAGATGTGTTTTATTAATTTGTGCCAATATAATTAATTTCTAAATCTGCCCCGTTTTGCATATATCATGCCCTAAATTATGCCCCTCCAGCTCTATTTACCGTCCAGTTGTAGTTGTCACCATCCAGTGAAGTTCCAGTGCTCCTGGTTGAGTATGTGCAGTGTACCTCAACTGCCAGCAAAATTCTGCTCTGCCTCCATCTATGACATAGAGTCTATCCTACCTTTAGAATACAATCTACAGTGGCGTGTATAAGATTGGGCACTCCTGGTTCAAATTACTGTTATTTTGAACAGTTAAGCAAGTTGAAGATAAAATGATCTCTAAAGGCCTAAAGTTAAAGATGACTCATTTCCTTTGTATTTTAGGCAAAATATATATATATTTTCATCTTTTACATATTAAAAATTACAAAAAGGAAAATGGGTCGATGCAAAAGTTTGGGCACCCTGCATGGTTAGTACCTAGTAGCACCCTCTCTTGCAAATATCACATCTTATAAACACTTTTTGTAGCCAGCCATGAGTCTTCCATGCACTGCAATTTTGAGATCTACCCACAGATTTTCAATAATGTTCAGATCAGGGAACTGTAAGGGCCATTGTAAAACCTTTAGCTTGTGGCTTTTGAGGTTGTCTATTGTGTATTTTGACGTGTGTTTAGGATTATTATCCATTTGCAGAAGCCATTCTTTTTTCAACGTCAGCTTTTTTGTTATGTTTGCATCAATAATTTGTTGAAATTTCAATGAATCCATTCTTCCCTTTACCCATGAAATGTTCCCCGTGCCATTGGCTGCAACACAGCCCAAAGCATGATTGATTCACCTCCATGCTTTATGGTCAGCTCTCACTGAAATTTTGCTTGGTCTTCCAGACATTATCTTGACCGCCACTGTTCCTGTTAACTGCCATTTCTTAATTACATTTTGAACTGAAGAAAGGGCAACATGAAAATGCTTTGCTATCTTCTTATAGCCTTCTACTTTGTGGGCCTCCACCATTTTCATTTTCCGAGTGCTAGGCAGCTGCTTAGAAGAACCCATGGCTGCTATTTTTTGGCACAAGGTTACAGGAGGCTCGGTTTTTATAAAACTGGGAAATTTGCATCACCTGGCCTTTCCTACTGATGATAGTGAGCAAGCCATAATCCTAACTGGTTAATTAGGGTCTGAAATGTTGGTCAAAGTTATCTGAGCACACAAATCTCCAAATCCTTTTTGTAGTTTTAAAAATGTAAAAAATGGCAATATATATTTTGCCTAAAATACAAAGGAAATGTGTCATCTTTAACTTTAGGCTTTTTAGAGATCAATTCATCTTCAACTTGCTTAATGGTTCACAATAAGAGTCATTTTAACCGGGGGGTGCCCAAGCTTTTACATACCACTTAATCTTAAATAATACAAGTCACGACTGGTACAGGAGGAGAGAGGAACCTGCCCACGAAGGTTCACAATTCACAGTGTAAGCCTCACATAGCCTCCATATATAGAGTACGAGCCCACATAGCCTCCAATATATACAGTATGAGCACACAGAGCCTCCATATTTACAGTATGAGCCCACATAGCCTCCAATATATACAGTATGAGCCCACATAGCCTCCAATATATACAGTATGAGCCCACATAGCCTCCTATATATACAGTGTGTGACCTTTACCTTAATGTTATAGGTAGGTCTGCACTCTTTTAGTATTACTATGGACAGTATATTCCACTTACCTCACTGTACATTCTAGGCACAACTGGAAATAAAGACGTTGTATGCCGGATTTATACAGCTTCATACAGCATTTTATCTACCCTAATACTATTGATAGGTCTACATCATAATAATACCATTATGCATAGCATACTTCTTTCACCTCACTATATTTGTCTAGCAATACAGTCATGGCCAAAAGTTTTGAGAATGACACAAATATTATATTTTCACATGATCTGCTGCCCTCTGGTTTTTATGTGTGTGTTTGACAGATGTTTTTATCACAGACAGAAATATAATTGCAAACATATGAGTAACAAAAGCTTATATTGACAGTTAGAATGAGTTAATGCAGTAAGTCAATATTTGCAGTGTTGACCCTTCTTCTTCAGGACCTCTGCAATTCTCCCTGGCATGCTCTCAATCAACTTCTGGACCAAATCCTGACTGATAGCAGTCCATTCTTGCACAATCAATGCTTTCATTTTGTCAGAATTTTTAGGTTTTTGTTTGTCCACCCGTCTCTTGATGATTGACCACAAGTTCTCAATGGGATTAAGATCTGGGGAGTTTCCAGGCCATGGACCCAAAATCTCTATGTTTTGTTCCCTGAGCCAATTAGTTATCACCTTTGCTTTATGGCAAGGTGCTCCATCATGCTGGAAAAGGCATTGTTGATCGCCAAACTGCTCTTGGAGGGTTGAGAGAAGTTGATCTTGGAGGACATTCTGGTACCATTCTTTATTCATGGCTGTGTTTTAGGCAAGACTGTGAGAGAGCCGATTCCCTTGGCTGAGAAGCAACCCCACACATGAATGGTTTCAGGATGCTTAACAGTTGGCATGAGACAAGACTGGTGGTAGCGCTCACCTTGTCTTCTCCGAATGAGGCGTTTTCCTGATGTCCCAAACAATCGAAAAGGGGATTCATCAGAGAAAATAACTTTACCCCAGTCCTCAGCAGTCCACTGCCTGTACCTTTTGCAGAATATCAGTCTGTCCATGATGTTTTTTCTGTAGAGAAGTGGCTTCTTTGCTGTCCTCCTTGAGACCAGGCCTTGCTCCAAGAGTCTCCGCCTCACAGTGCGTGCAGATGCACTCACACCTGCCTGCTGCCATTCCTGAGCAAGCTCTGCACTGCTGGTAGCCCGATCCCGCAGCTGAAACACTTTTAAGAGACGGTCCTGGCGCTTGCTGGTCTTTCTTGGGTGCCCTGGAGCCTTTTTGGCAACAATGGAACCTCTCTCCTTGAAGTTCTTGATGATGCGATAGATTGTTGACTGAGGTACAATCTTTCTAGCTGCGATACTCTTCCCTGTTAGGCAATTTTTGTGCATTGCAATGATGACTGCACGTGTTTCTTTAGAGATAACCATGGTTAACAGAAGAGAAACAATGATGCCAAGCACCAGCCTCCTTTTAAAGTGTCCAGTGGTGTCATTCTTACTTAATCATGACAGATTGATCTCCAGCCATGTCCTCATCAACACCCACACCTGTGTTAATGGAGCAATCACTGAAAAGAGGTTAGCTGGTCCTTTTAAGGCAGGGCTGCAATGATGTTGAAATGTGTTTTGGGGATAAAGTTCATTTTCTAGCCAAATATTGACTTTGCAAGTAATTGCTGTTAAGCTGATCACTCTTTATAACATTCTGGAGTATATGCAAATTGCCATTAGAAAAAGTGAAGCAGTAGACTTTGTAAAAATTAATATTTGTGTCATTCTCAAAACTTTTGGCCATGACTGTACACACTCCTTGGTGGCATTGAGTCCTATATAATTCTGAGCCCACATCTTCTAAACAGCAGTCGGGTAGGTCCCTTTCCTTACCTTTCCCTCCTCATACAATTTTTTTTATATATAAAGATATTTAATTTAATATCACCCTGATGAATGAGTTACTCCCAAGGATATTGTTAATTGACTTCTGTTTCCCCCCTTTTTTTTTCCTGGAGATTTTATTAATTGATCCATAATGTTGGAAATACCTCTATATTATTAACACTAAATCATGATTTATTCTATTACGGGTGAATAAATTTTTGTTTGCCTTATATATTTGACTTTATATTTCTGTTGTAGGACACTGATGAAGATCGTAACATGACCAAAACGTCTGCATTGTATGTACTATATTTTGGACTGCATTAAATTGCCTTCACCCCATCTGCTGAGTGCCAAGTTTATTCATTACCGTACATAAGTCTACATAGTGGCATCTTGCATGACAAAAGTTTTAGACAAGTTATGCTAACAAAACCATTTTTTGCTTGTCTATTTTTGCTCAATGTTAGTGATTCTACCTTCCATACTACCGTATTTTTCAGACTATAAGACGCACCGGACCATAAGACGCACCCCAAATTTTCAGAAGAAAAATAGGGAAAAAAAAATGTGTCAAATGGGGGTCCGTCTTACAGTCCGAATTCAGCTTACCGGCGAAGGGATCAGCACAGGTAGAGGAGTGGTCACAGGGGTCGTTCGGTGGTCCAGGATGGTGCGGTGGTGGTGCTCTGTGTTGCAGGGGTGCTCTGTGGGGTGGCTGTGCTCTGTGGGGTGGCTGTGCTCTGTGTGGTAGTTGTGCTCTGTGGGGGTGGCTGTGCTCTGTGGGTTGCTTGTGCTCTGGGGTGCTTGTGCTCTGTGGGGTCGCAATATACTTACAAATCTGGTGGCGGTGGTGGTCCCAATGCAGCCTCCTGTGCTCTGTGGTGCGGTGGTGTCGAGACTCTGATGTGGCGGCAGCGGGGCTCTGTGCTGCGTGGGGGGCTCCGCCGGCATTTTGTCATAGCCCGAAAGCCCCCCGCAGCTCTGCTGCTGTAACGCGGTGGCCTCTTGAAAGATGGCCGCCAGGGGCCTCCAGAAAGATGGCCGCTGGAGTCGGCGCATGCTTGGATTCAGATCTCCACAATGAGATCTAGTCACGAGATCTCGGGAGACGAGAGCTCGGGAAGAGATCTCGTTGCCGAGATTTGAATTTGAGTATGCGCCGCCCCCGGCGGCCATCTCTCCGGGGGCCCCTGGCGGCCATCTTTCAAGAGGCCACCACGTTACAGCAACGGAGGTGCGGGGGGCTTTTGGGCTATGACAAAATGCCGGCGGAGCCCCCCATGCAGCACATAGCCCCGCTGCCGCCACATCACAGAGCCCTGACACCACCGCACCACAGAGCACAGGGAGGCTGCATCGGGACCACCGCCGGCGGATTTGTAAGTATATTGCGACCATAAGACGCACCCCCATGGGGGAAAAAAGTGCCTCTTATGGTCCGAAAAATACGGTATATATAGGTCTTAAGATTGAGTCCCAGAAGATGAGCTACAAGAAAAAGCAAAGATTTTATTAAAAACATGAGGCATTCACTAAGTACTGTACATTCTGACTGCTGGAAAGAGTATCTTCCCATCTATCCTCCCCACTTTCTGTGTCAGAGATGAATATACTCAGGGAGGTGAATAAGCTACACAGAACATGTACTATAAGAAATGCTTTAACATGGGCCAACCAACCCCAAGTCATGGCTCCAGATAAACTGGCACAGGTGGTTTATTCTCAATGAAGAGACAGAAGAGAGAGTTTTGAAGGAGAAAAATGTATCACTACCTGACTAGAAATCACTACCTGACTACTTGCCTCAGAATTACCAGCTGATTATTGGGGCCTGTCTGATGGATAAAAGGTCTGTTAAACTCAAGACAGCACTTCGAAACATATATGTTTGCAATTGAAAAACAGAAGACAGACTGTAAGGAATTACAATATGTATACTATGTGCGTCTGTTTAATGGCCATGTGAAATGCAATTAATCTAAAAGAATATTCAGATTGGAAATCTTTACCTACAGTAATCCATCAATATTTCTTTTTGTATTCATACTCTGACACTTTTAATTAAAGGAAATCTGTCACCAAGTTTTTGCTTTTTGTTATCTGAGAGCAGTATGATATAAGAGCAGAAAGCCTGATTACAGGGATGTGTCACTAACCAGGCTGTGTTGTAGTTGTAATACAGTCAGTGTTCTATCAACAGGAGATTATTATTAGAGAATTAGGTCTCACGTGCAAGCCAGTTGTCATGGGTCTACTGCGACAGAGAGGACCCAGAAGACCGCAGCGTCTGATGTCTCCTACTCTTGCACTGACTAGAAGCACGTCACCTTCATATTAAATGGTGCAGGTTTCTTTTAGCAGTGCAGGGGTTAATCTGCTCATTTCAGATCACCGGGAAGCTTTCCTGTGTTAAGGCTCTCAGCTGTGCACTGTTAGCCACTTCCATCTCCTATATAATCTGGGCCCTGGCTAGCACTAAAGGGTATGCCACACTGAACAATATCGCTAACGGGATCGCTAAAAACGTCACTATTTAGCGATCCCGTTAGCGATGTTGTTCAGTGCGGCATCTGCCAGCGACGAGCTTCCTGCTGTGATCTCGCTCGTCGCTGGAATCGTTCCGGACCCTATTTTCTCGTCGGCGCTCCCGCTGGGTAGTATATATCGCTAGTGTGGCACCTTTTCTTAGCGATTTAGCGGTACTTTTGTACCGCTAAAGTCGTTAAGAAGATCGCTAACGGCGATAGCGTCGTTAACTATATCGCTAAATGTGGCCGCACTTAGCGATATAGAAACAATCCCGCTAGCGATCGCATTAGTATGCGTCGTTATCGTGATCGCTAGCGGGATTGTTTAGTGTGGCAGTACCTTAATTGTCAGAGATAGCTTTTGCTGCATGGCTGCTGGTAGTTGGTAGTTGTTATTGGAGAAGGTGTTTTGTGGTTTATCAGTGACTGTCTCTAGGTTTTGAGTGTGTGATAATTCATTTTCTTCTCCTAATTTAGTTTAACCCATCTTCCACTCCCCAGTGCATTCCTATGTTATATGTATGAGTATACTTGTATGATTGGTATTTTTCATTATCCTTGTTCGTATTACCTTGTTAGTCTGGTTGGTGTATTACAGTACAATATTTCTCCTCTTTTCCCTGGGTGAGGAAGGGTACAGATGGAGGGCAGATTCAGGAGCTAAGGTAAGGTACGTGGCCCCGGTTTCTTCATCAGAAGTAATCCGGGGAACAGGGCAAACTAGGTTGACCTTAGTGTTAGGGACAGGGAAGGAGCCTCTAGTCCCAGGACACGGGACAATAGATTTGTGACACCTGTCCAGCTAATCTGTGTAGCCCTGCCCCCACCACTGATTGGCAGCTTGCTGACAATATAAAGTGTTCACAGGAAGCTGCCAATCAGTGGTGTGGGAGTAATACACAGCTCAGCATTCTGACCAGTGATACATCTACTGCAGAAAAAACAGGGATTTTATCGAAACTGCAACAAGCAGCCCAGTAAGTGACGCACCACTGGAATAAGGTTCTCTGTCCCTACATCATGCAGCATACAGATTACAGAACAAAAACCTGCTGACATATTCCCATTAAAGTTTCAACTGCCCTAAACAGACAATAACAATACCATTTTGCAATAGATCCATCTTCATTAAATAAATATCTTTCATTTCCATTATTTGCCATTAATTATACAACGTAGAAAGAAAGGAAATGTAATGTTCTTTACAAGAGATATGGATGGAACATAATCTATGACTTGGCAGTCTGTCTAAAATTTGCTTACATAACACATAACAACAGGCCCATGTGATGGTTAAATAAACTAATATCTAATTTCCTGGGCTGCAGCAATAAACATATATTTCTTTGAAGATATAAATCCCAAAAGTATTGAAAAGAAGAAAAAAGAGAACAGGACAATGTGTCTCTTACACTCAGCTCATGGAGCATTTCCTCAACACTTAATTATATTCTAACATAGTTTAGTGAATGTAAAACAAAGTTCTAATTTTTAACTCTTTCTCTTCCTTCATCCACATCCTTTCCCATCCCCTGCTGAACTTGATCTGCATACAGAGTGTGAAACTCTTCTCTTTGGAGGGAATGGTCTTCTGCAGACCTCCGACTGTCATGACAACCCATTGGCTCCCACAAATCACATGACATGAGCGCTGATGGGCAGGATTTGTGATGCGCATTTGTGTGGCACGTATTAAATCCTCCTATCAAAGATTGAGCTCTGATACACCCGCGGCTGTTAAAAGCACACGGCAGCTGATTAAATCAGCTATCATGTGAGGGGAAAGATATGGGCTCTGGCGCATCAAAGTCTAAGACTAGAGGTTTGGTTCAGGGGGCGAAACTTCTGAGTGGACCCCTAACCATGTAACCCTGATTATAACTATGGTGGCGCACCCTAATAGTGGATGTAGGGGAACCTAAGCAGATCACTGAGCTGTTACTGAAAACAATCTCCATAAAAAGACAAACATCAATATTACCGCCATATGGTGACAGTAGTAGATACCTGCCCTGCAGAACATATAAGCCTACAGCACAGTTATAGATGGTGACTTACCGCTGACGTTCTTTCTGATGGAGTCATTCACTTTTCCCATCTTTTCCATCTGGCCCAGATCGACATGACGAATTCTCCAGCCAGGACTCATCTGCAGAGATTACAACAAAGACACATCTGGCTTCTCACATTTCATGCACCATCTCCATCTATCCACAACCTGCTGATACCCCAATACTGAGCAGCTGCTACTGCCGTATGTCGTACTGAAGCCCTAGATTTCCCTTTCATTGCACTTGTAAAGTATGATGTCAACAAAAGGGCCCCACAAACACTAAGATACCCCCATAGTGAATTCTTCCACAGTACCCTCTACGCGATCAGTATGATGACTCTACTTTAACCCACCCCGCAACTGTTTCAGAAAAGTATGGCGATTCCAACACAGTATGATCTCCCAACTATGACCCCCCACACAGCCCTCCATGTAGTATAATGGGCCCAAATCTCTACACACTGTATATTGCCCACACAGAGTATGATGGACCCTGCACAAACATTCACACTGTATAATAGCTTGCATACAGTTTAAAGGCTCCCACGTAAGACTCCAAATATTTTAATAGCCCTATATAGTCCTCCATACAGCATAATGCACCCCATGTCCCATATAGTATAATGCGTCCCCCATGGTCCATACAGTATAATGCATCCCTCCCTGGTCCTCACAGCATAATGATTCCCCACATGGTCCATACAGCATAATGATTCCCCACATGGTCCACACAGCATAATGCATCCCCACATGGTCCATACAGTATAATGCACCCCCCATGGTCCTCACAGCATAATGATTCCCCACATGGTCCATACAGCATAATGATTCCCCACATGATCCATTCAGCATAATGATTCCCCACATGGTCCACACAGCATAATGCATCCCCACATGATCCATTCAGCATAATGCATCCCTACATGGTCCATACAGCATAATGCATCCCCACATGGTCCATAAAGTATAATGCATCCCCCCCTGGTCCTCACAGCATAATGATTCCCCACATGGTCCATACAGCATAATGATTCCCCACATGGTCCACACAGCATAATGCATCCCCACATGATCCATTCAGCATAATGCATCCCCACATGGTCCATACAGCATAATGCATCCCCACATGGTCCATACAGTATGATGCATCCCCCCTGGTCCTCACAGCATAATGATTTCCCACATGGTCCATACAGCATAATGATTCCCCACATGGTCCACACAGCATAATGCATCCCCACATGGTCCATACAGCATAATGCATCTCCACACGGTCCATACAGTTTAATGCATACTTCGTGGTCCATACAGCATAATGCATCCCCACATGGTCCATACAGCACAATGCATCCCCACATGGTCCATACTGTATAATGCATCCCACTGGTCCTCACAGCATAATGAATCCCCACATGGTCCATACAGCATAATGCATCCCCATATGGTCCATACAGCATAATGCATCCCACATGGCCATACAGCATAATGCATCCCCACATGGTCCATACAGCATAATGCATCCCCACATGGTCCACATAGTATAATGCATCCCCCCTGGTCCTCACAACATAATGCATCCCCCCATGGTCCATACAGCATAATGCATCCCGCATGGTCCATACAGTATAAAGAATCCCCCCAGGGTCCATATTGTATTAAGCATTCCCCCATGGTCTATACTGTATAATACATCCCCCCCATGGTCCTCAATACTGTTTTATCACAACACAGTGTTATAAAACACAATAAAATACAATACTCACCTCTCCTCCTCGTTCCTCAGCTGCTCTTGTCTCCTGAGAGCAAGTTCGTCTTTTGAAGCATCGCACATCTCAGCGTTCAGGATGCAATTTAGTGACGTCATCGCACTGAGATGTCAGATGCTCCTCCAACTTGCTTTCATCTGTATCGGCATTCGGCTGATGCCTATACAGTTAAATTTGCTAGAGGTACCTTGAATTAGCACTGGAACTGGGCCCCCCCACATCTCACAGGCCCCATAGCGGCAGAGCATGGAGATCGTGTCTCTCTGCTCTGCCACATGCCGGTATAGTTAAAAGTAGCGTAGCTCCGGGTGGGCCCCATCTGAGCTGCCCCCCCGGTAGCTATGCTACTGGTCATATGTCGTGAAGGTATTAAATAATATACTATAACACAAATATAGCGGAACCTGCATATTTCACCTCCAGCAGCCTTTTTGCATCACATTCTAAATCCATAGGCATTAACATGGAGTTACTCTCCGACTTTGCAATTAAAACAGTTTCCATTCTTCTGGAAAACATCCCTACAAGATTTTGGAGGGGTATATGTGGGAATTTTACCCTTTCATCATAAAGAGCATTTGTGAGGTCAGATACTGTTTTTGGACGAGAGGGCCAGGCTCACAAACTCTATTCTTCTTTATCCATAAGGTACAGTATTTGTTGGGGATGAGGTCAGAGCTTTGGCAGCTCAAGTTCTTCTACATAAAACTCCAACCATGTCCTTATTGACCTTGCTTTGTGAAACAACAAAAGGATTTCCCCAAACTGTTTTCAAAAAGTGTTAAGCTTGCAATTGTGAAAAATGTCTTAATATGGTGAAGCATTAGGATTTGCTTCACTGCCACAAACTGGCCTAGACGAAACCCTGAAAAACAAACTAGCAAACGCCATACATTAATAAATAGAGCTCTTAAACTTGACTTGATGCTGGTGTGTGTACTTTGAAAATCCATGTCAGAATAACTGTATAATTCTAGCTTTCAAATAAGCACAATTCCAGTCAAGATAAAGAGTAAAAGAGTAAATGTATTCAGTCTCAGTCCACCCAACCTGACTGACAGTTGCAGCTTCTACTGTGCACACTAAGGAGCTGTCAATTAGAATAGGTGGGCAAGATTGAGATTCAAATTTTACAAAAAAATTAATCTTTGTCTTTCTGTCATACATTTTCAAAGTAATTTCACTAATCTCATTGGGTACAAAAACTCTACTTGATAATGTATGCTAATTGTAATATGAAATCTGGTGGCATATCCGATTAAAAAAATAGGCCTAAGTTATGTCATTGGTGCCAAGCATCTTTTGGGCATAAGTTTGTGAGGATCTTCTACTAGAGTCCCAGTCAAGTAAAATGATTAAGAAATACAAAGCATCTAATAGAATAGTTATGAAGTGGGCAATGATTTAGCTGCCAGAGAACTCAAGAAACAATTCTGATGCAAAAACATTTGCTCTGAGCCTTGATTTGCAACCACAGATTGGTTGTGCTAGATGTCCATTTCAAAAAGTGAATTATAATAATGAATACACATTGGCTCCAATTCATCAAGAAGCTTCGCCTCACGGATTTGATTCGACAGAGAGGAGCCAGAAGACTGCACTGTCTGATTTCTCCTACTCCTGCACTGATTAGAAGCACTTCACCTTCATAATAAACAGTGCAGGTTTCTTCTACCAGTGCAGAGGTTAATTTGTTCAGTTGGTAGCTCCTGGAAGCTTACCTGTGTTGATGGTCTCAGCTGTTCAGTGTTGGCCACTCCCCTCTCCTATATATTCTGGCCTCTGGCAAGCAAGCATTGCCAGAGTTAGCTTCATGCTGCATGGTTCAGGAGCTGGAGGAGTTTTGTTGTTTGAGGAGGCATTTGGTGGATTTATCTAAAGACTGTTGCTTGGTTTTGGTTGTGTGAAAATCCTCTTCTTCTCTTACTTTGATTTTTCCCTTCATTCACTCCCCAGAGTTTCCCTATGTTGTTTGTAAGATCATATTTGTATGATTCGTATTTTCCTTTTTTACTGTGTGTATTCCCTTTTTAGTTTGGTTGGTGTATTTCCAAACACTACTACTCCCCTTTTCCCTGGGTGGGGGGAGGTAACAGACTTAGGGCAGATTCAGGACCTCAGCAAGGTACGTGGCCCTGGTGTCTTCACCATTAGAAGTAATTCGTTGAGCAGGAATAGCTAGGGTGCAGGGGAGGAACCCCTCGCCCTGGGATTTCTGACAACAGAAACGTGACATTTTGTCAGTTTTGTGACATAAATCTTCTTGAAATGTTGCAAATTTTTAGATATCTTGAAGCTGTGCAAAACATTTTCCGAATTTTAATATTTATGTTCCAGTTCCATTCAGAAGCGGGCTTAGCTGAGATCAATGTGGTGTGGTGAAACCAACCCATCAAAATAATCATAATTTGCACCACAAAAATAAAAATGTCATAGATTATAGAAGAAATGTACACCACGTTGATTTGAATAGGAGGCCGATGTCTTTTATTCGGCAGCGGCCACCATTAGAAGACGGAGCAGTGCTGGGTGTTGGACCCCGAAATGTTAAGTCATTGATGACCTACACTAAGGATAGGGCATCAATGAAAAATTAAGACTGATGTGCAAAACATCAGTCTTAGTGAATCGGGGGGCCATTGTGTTTGTGATGGAGAGAACATGTTAAGAAAAGACCTAAGTAGGAGATAGCAAGTTACTCTGCTATTTGAAATCTACCATATTCTAATCTTGTTGGCATCTATCCGAACCACTCTGTTCTGTCATTTGTGAAACTTTAAGTACTTTGCCTTCTTATAAGATGCCTTTGAGTAAAGTTGTTTTGTTCACAAAGTGCTGTCTTGTGATTTTCCTCCAGGGAATTTGTCAAGAACCCTGTGAGGTGTGAATCCATCATATTCTAAATTGTTAACATAACGAAAAAAGATTGTTAGATTGCAACACGGCCATTGGCAGGCATCACAAATTTAACCCCTTCATGACATATGATGTACATGTACGCCATATGTTGTGTCTCTGCCTCTGCTCGCACACTGAATCTACATATATATCCCAGCAAATGATGACTGATTTAATCATCCCTTATGTGTGTTTAACAGCCATGAGTTTAGTCGTGCTCCACCAACGGCTGCTAATTTGAATTAAATCCCACTGTCAATCTCTGACAGCAGCAGTTAACACGCTCCAGCAGTAAGACGTGTTGTTCCATTCCCCCATCGGTACGCACGTGACGTGATTGCAAGGCACAGATGGGTTGTCATGATAGCCAGGGATCTTTTGATGCTCCCGTGCCTGTCATTACGATGCTATCAGTCAAAACATCATCTTAGGGTGCAAAAAATAATCCCTCACACAGCCCCAGATCCTGGAAATGAAAATGTTACGGGTCTGGGAAAATTGCAACAAAAGCAAATTTTTTTTCTTTTTTTTACAAATTAAGAAAAATGTTTACCTCTTAAATAGAAAAACAAAACTATACATGCTTTGATATCTTTGGTATTATCGTACTGACCTGGAGAATGATATTACCAGGTCAGTTTTACCACATAGTGAACATGGTAAATAAAAAAACAAAACACTATCTTGAAATTGCACTATTATTGCAATTTCAATGCACTTCAATTTTTTTTCCCGCTTTACAGTTCATCACATGGTAAAATAAATGGTTCCATTCAAAAGTACAATTCATCCTTCAAAAAATAAGCCCTTATACAGCTTTGTAGACAGAAAAATAAAAAAACGTTATGGCTCTTAGAAGAAGAGGAGGAAAAAACAAAATTAAAAAAATTGAAAATCGCCATGATCTTAGTCAAGGTCATCATCTTTGGGGTGATTCTCAACACTTGTTTTCTAGCATACTGTACGTGGCACAGAATGTGGAGATTGTGTTTGTACACAGGTCCACGTGATAAAATAAGTAAGTCAACTGAGTTCTCTATCTTCAAGGAACCAATAGCAATCGCTTGGTCCACTATAGTATGAATGCTCTTGATCATTGCACCTGCCCACCTAAGATGGTAGAAGGGTCTTTTAGATTGTGACAGTTTCTATGGAGACTTTATATTATGTTGTTATCTCTCTCTAAAAGAAAACAAAATTTTAAGTGTTCTAAACAGAATTACCTTAACTGTACCATCTTTTCAAAAATAGACTTTAAAGCATTAAGACAGTTTTGCTTTAAATAAAATTGAAATAACCAGACAGCAATGCAAACTCGGCTCCCCTTTTGGTATAAACTATAGTGGAAAATATTAATCGCTTATTGTAACACAGAAATGCATAACCCAGGCCAAAAACAATGTAGTCTATTCATCCCCAGTGATACAATTTAGCAATTTGAATTCAACATGAACCAAGCATAACGGGTAAAAAGCAGAATGTCCAGTGGGAACAGGTAACTGTGATGGTAGCGTAAATCATTGCTCACTTACATGTGAACCTCTTAGTCCCTGTTATGGCTACCTTTACAAAGCTTTCTTTGTGGTCCTACAAATAAATGACGTTGAGACCCTGCACCATCAGTTTTCCACCCCATGCTTTTTTTCTTGTAATTTTACACATTTTTGCCAATATATGTATTGAAGAGTATACATGTTTTTTGGCTTGAGAAAATCCTTGGAAGACTGAATTTCATTCTACTATGTTTTAATAAATATTAAGCTTTATTTAAAGATCCATTAACTTGACTTATTAAATATATTTGTGGTTTCTCCTCTAGTCTTTTGTTTGACAAAAGTAGAACAACCGCAAACAACTAACTGTCATAACCATGGATACCTAAGCTACTGCAATGCCCTGCACATAGGGTAAGCGACATAGCGAATCTGAAGAACTACTGTATACTACATTTCTAATTGGAGGTATTTGCTAATATTATTATTACACGTAATACATATTGTGATAGGATCTTAGAGATGGGAATACCCCTTTAAAGGGAATCCATCAGTAGGATCAACCCTCTTAAGCAAACAGCTGAATGATACAATCCCTATCTGTCTTGTATGCTGAAATATATACTAATGGTATGAACTGCATTCATTGGAAGCAAACAGCTGAATGATACAATCCCTATCTGTCTTGTATGCTGAAATATATACTAATGGTATGAACTGCATTCATTGGAAGCAAACAGCTGAATGATACAATCCCTATCTGTCTTGTATGCTGAAATATATACTAATGGTATGCACTCCATACTTCTGCTTGCTGCCAACCACTGCTTTACCATCTTGCAACATAGTTTAATGTGCTTGGTAAAACTTTGATATAATTCATTTTTTGCACTGTGCTTAATACTTACATGCTGTATATCCCTGTGACCTGGGGCCTCTCTCTCTAGATACTATAGTCAGGTGGAAGGTGTCATAAAGCATATAGATGTAGCCAGCTCTAGTGCCTTTGATGATCTAACCACCCCTGGTGATGCTAGACCCCAGCTGGCCAAATTATCCCAAAGCAGCTCCCACAATCCCACTTTCCTGACCCTGTAGTGTGGGCTATATATTTAGGAGTAGTCTAAGGGGCGCACGCAGTGTGGGGCGCACGCATCCCAGAATCAAAGCATCACAGAAGATAAGCATCTTGTAAACAGCAGTTATCCATGGCAGTTAATCAGGGCTGGAATCAGGTACCCCACACTTTGCTTTCTTTTTAATTATGTACTTTATCTCTATCCTCCTGTGTTCCCTTGCCATCCACATTCACCGCCCCATCCCCCCTCCATCACGACTCATACACATCAGCCCCTTCATACTTCCCTCTCCCATGTACAGCTCCCATGCACTCCTCACCTTCCTGAGAAACCTCAGCCTATCTTGCCCAAACACATCACAGAAAAAACCTACTTACAACTCCAACAACTACCTGCTCTTTATCTTCCTACTCCTACTGATTTCAGGGGACATCTCCCCCAACCCTGGTCCACCATCCCCCAACCTCAATCCCTACCCTACCTCATATCGAAACCATAATAATATTATTAATAGTACTTGCACTCCCTCATCTCCTTCTTTTAATTGTGCCCTCTGGAATCCACGGTCTGCATGCAACAAGCTATCCTTCCTGCACAACTACTTTCTGAACAACTCTCTTCATCTGTTGGCCCTCACGGAAACCTGGATTCAGGATTCTGACACTGTCTCCCCTGCTGGCATTTCCTATGGTGGCTTACAGTTCTCCCATTCCCCAAGACCCGCAAACAGACATGGTGGTGGAGTCGGCATACTCCTGTCAACACAATGCACTTCCCAGGTCATCCCCCCAATTCCATCACTCTCATTCCCTTCTTTTGAGGTCCACACCATCAGGTTTTTCCGTCCCCTCTCCCTCAGAGTAGCGGTCATATATCGGCCCTCAGGCTCGCCCACCCGGTTCCTTGAGCACTTCTCAGCCTGGCTGCCGCACTTCATGTCCTCAGAACTACCAACCCTTATCCTTGGAGACTTCAACATCCCCATTAACAGCCCTACTTCCACATCTGCATCTCAGCTTCTATCACTAACCACTTCTCTAGGCCTCTCACAGCTTTCAACCTCTGAGACACACAAGGATGGTAACACCCTTGACCTGGTCTTTGTCCGCCTCTGTTCAATCTCCCACCTAAATAACTCACCGCTTCCACTCTCTGACCACAACATTCTCTCCTTCATCCTCACAAATCCTCGACCACCCCAGCGCACTCCTACCTACCATACATTCAGAAATCTACAAGCCATTAACCCTCAGACACTTTCAGACTCCCTACACTCATCGCTGTCCCCAATCTCCTCTTTTTCTTGTCCTAATCTGGCTGTTCAGCACTACAATGACACTCTTAGAAGCACCCTTGACCAAGTAGCACCGCTCACCCTCAGAACTTCCAAACACACAGTAAAACAGCCCTGGCTCACATTGCAAACTCGACTTCTTCCGCAATGCCTAGGAGTGCTGAACGCCTCTGGAGAAAAACCCGCAACCAGAAGACTACATCCACTTTAAATTCATGTTAAGAACTTATAATGCTGCCCTTAACCTCACCAAACAGACCTACTTCACCACCCTGATCTCCTCGCTAGCCAACAACCCCAAGAAACTTTTTGACACTTTTCACTCACTCCTCAGGCCAAAAGCACAAGCCCCTATCACAGACATTTGTGCTGACGACCTGGCCTCCCACTTTATAGAAAAAATAGATACTATCCGTCAGGAAATCTGCTCTCAACCACCAAGTGCTGTGTGTTATGTTTTGGTAGCTGAGAGAGCAGGCAAAAACAGCAGTACACCAGAGAGGTTGGAATCTACTGATTGCAGTACCCTGACTAACCACCACAACTAAAGGCAGCCGTGGAGCGTTCCTACGATGGTCCTAGACGCCTCGTCACAGCCTGAGAGGTTAACTACACCTAAAGATAGAAAGAGGAAAGCTATCTGCCCCGGAGCAGATCCCCAAAGAACATAGGAAGCCCCCAAACATGTAATGGCGGTTAGACAAGAGGAAATACAGACACAGACAGAAAATAGTATGAGCAAACGTTGGGGCCCAATCTGCCTAGACAGAAAAAGGATAGGAAGGATACTTACTGTAATCCAAAAAAAAACCTAAAAAACCAACGCTACTAATTGCAAAAACACCTGAGATCACATGACCTCTACCACCTAAATTAGTTCTCTGGTGTAACAAAACTAAGCCGCAGCCACTGAAAAAACTGGAAAAGGCAAATTAACAAATAACAGTGGCTCCAGAGGAACCGAGAGGAGCCCAAGCCCCCCGGGGAGGGGACCTGGCTAACTTCACAGAAATGCAGAGAAATATGCAAATGGTAAGCACAAAAACAAAAAACAGAAAATATCTTATCTGAGAGCAGGAGAAGAGGCAAGACTCAGCAAGCTTCCAAGTGAACCAGGAACAAAGTTGAGACAAGAACAATTGATCACCGGCAACCATGATGGGAGGGAACCTCCCTATATAAGACCAGTCTGTGATTCCTGATTGCCAATCCTCATTGAATGGTTCAGTACTGTTTGTAACCACCAGAGGGAGATTCTGCTCAGAATTCATTTCTAAAACATTCACAACAACTGTGACTCCCATCCCACCCTGCTTTTCCCCTGGCTCACTTTCCACATTTGATACCATCACAGAAGAAGAAGTCTCCAGACTCCTCTCTGTTATGTTCTGCTACAAGCACTAAGGAAAGAAAGGGAAATCTGTCCCTACAATAAAACTAAGCTCAATCCCTACGATGTAACGGGGAACCTGATCCTGCGATCAGACCCGCTAAAGTCCTCAGCTAGTCTGAACGAAGACCTATAGATGCGAGGAAGGGATCCCTACAAGCACTAGAGACTGGGAGAAAAGGTGGACACCTCCTAACAGAAGTTGTAGCAGTAAAAAGAAAAACAAAACAACATAGAACATAGAGGTCAAAAGACCAAGCAAAACTATCTGAGTAAGGTAACAAAGCACCCGGCTAGCTTAAGAGTAGAAGTTACAATGAAGTCCAGCAAAGCCAGAAGGGCGGAGCAGGATTAAATAGGCCACAAAGGTCATGTGACCAGCAAGATAAAAAAAAACTAACAGAAGAGTTCTAACACTCTCTTCCTCTCGTCCGACTACATGCACTACCGACCCTATTCCCGCACATCTCCTCCAGTCTCTCTCTCCAGTTGTCACAACTCACCTAACTACAATCTTTAATCTCTCACTCTTCTCTGGCATTTTCCCATCTTCCTTCAAACACTCCATCATTACTCCACTACTAAAGAAACCCACTCTCGACCCTTCCTGCACAAACAACTACAGACCGGTCTCCAATCTCTCCTTCATCTCTAAACTTTTGGAACGCCTAGTCTACTCCCACCTCACCCGTTACCTCTCCACTTACTCCCTTCTAGACCCTTCATAGTCCGGCTTCCGCCCCCTACATTCGACTGAAACTGCACTCATCAAAGTGACCAATGACCTTCTGACAGCAAAACGTAACAGCGACCACTCTCTGCTCATTCTTCTCGACCTTTCTGCAGCTTTCGACACTGTTGACCACTGTCTCTTACTGTGTAGGCTCCAGTCACTAGGTATTAAGGACACTGCTCTCTCCTGGTTCTCTTCCTATCTTTCTGGCCGCTCCTTCAGTGTTTCGTTCTCTGGCTCCACGTCATCTCCTCTTCCTCTCACTGTCGGTGTAACCCAGGGCTCAGTCCTTGGCCCCCTTCTCTTCTCTTTCTACACTGCCCCAATTGGACAGACCATCAGCAGATTTGGCTTTCAGTACCATCTTTATGCTGATGACACACAACTATACACGTCATCCCCCGACCTTACCCCCGCTGTTCTACAGAACTCCACCGACGGTCCGCAGTCTCCAAGATCACGTCCGCTCTCTATCTGAAACTTAACCTCTCCAAAACTGAACTCCTTCTGCTCCCGTCGTCTACTAACCTCCCTAAATCTGACATTTCCCTCTCCGTGGGCGGCACCATAATAACACCCCGGCAGCAGGCTCGCTGTCTGGGTGTTATGTTTGACACCAATCTCTCCTTCACCTCCCATATACAATCTCTTGCCCGCTCTTGCCGCCTACACCTAAAGAACATCTCTGGAATCCGCCCTTTTCTCACCATGGAAACAGCAAAAACCCTCACTGTAGCACTGTACTTGGCCTCTCCATTACTCGACTATCCCCTCTCCAGTCCATCCTTAATGCAGCAGCCAGGGTCATTCATCTGATTAATCGGTACTCGGACGCGTTCGCTCTTCGCCAGCCCTTACACTGGCTACCCATTCATTATAGGATCCAATTCAAAGTACTAGTTCTCACCCACAAAGCTCTCCACAGTGCAGCACCCCCCTACATCTCCTCCCTCATTTCTATCTATCGGCCTAACCGACTGCTGCGCTCTGCAAACGACTTTCGACTAACCTCTGCACTAATCCGTACCTCCCACTCCCGACTCCAAGACTTCTCCCGCGCTGCGCCAATCCTCTGGAATGCTCTACCCCAAGAAATTAGGACTATCCACAATTTGCATGGTTTTAGGCGCTCCCTCAAAACACATTTGTTCAGAGTGGCCTATCACATTCACTAATCAAAGTCATTCTATGTGTAAGTGTGTATGTGTAGCCCATTCACTATCTCCATCCATCCCTCACTCCCTCAAGATGGCTGGACCATCATTGTAAATACACCATTCTATATACACACCTATACTTTGTATCTCCCCCACCTCATTGTAGATTGTAAGCTCTCACGAGCAGGGGCGGCTTATTTCGCTTTAATTATTGTATTGTTAACGTTGTTACTTATGACTTGTGTTTTGAAACTGTTAAACTGTAAAGCGCTGCGGAATATGTTGGCGCTATGTAAATAAAGATTATTATTATTATTATTATTAAGCTGTCATATGGGCATGTAGGTCATAAGAAGTTGCATAAAATGATACTGTGATATCTGCAATCTGATATCTTATAGAAAAATTCACATTTTCACAATTTACATCTTAATATGTAAAAGAGCTGTTAATATCTATAGGCTGGACACTGATCTCCCTAAGAATTTACAGCCAGAGCTTATTTTAACCCCTTTACCCCCCCCCCAAAGTGGGTTGCACGTTAATGACCAGGCCAATTTTTACTATTCTGATCAGTGTAATTTTCTGAGGTTTTAAATCTGGAATGCTTCAATGGATCCTACTGGATCTGAGACTGTTATTTCATGATATATTGTACTTCATGATAGTGGTACATTTTTTTTGATATGACGGATTTATTTGTGAAAATAGCGTAAATTTGGAGAAAATTTGAAAAATTTTGCAATTTTCAAAATTTGAATCCTTATGTCCTTAAATCAGAGAGAATTTTTTTTATTGTTATTAAGTTGTAAGGGTTAAAAGTTGACCAGCGATTTCTCACTTTTCCATCAAAATTTACAAAACCATTTTTTTAGAGACCATATTACATTTGAAGTCACTTTGAGCATTCTATGTGGCAGGAAATACCCAAAAGTGATACCTCTCAAAGTGCTCAAAACCACATTCAAGAAGATTATTAACCCTTCAGATGCTTCACAGGAATTTTTGTAATGTGAAAAAAATGAACATTTAACTTTTTTTGGCAAAAATTTTAATTTAGACCCCAGTTTTTTATTTTTGCAAGAGTAACAGGAAAAAATGGACAAGAAAATTTGTTGTACAATTTCTCGTGAGCATGCCGATACCCCATATGGGGGGGAAAACCACTGGGTTGCACGACAGAGCTCAGAAGGGAAGAAGCGCCACTTGACTTTATGAATGCAAAATTTGCTGGAGCAATTAGTGAACACCATGTCGGGTTTGGAGAGCTCCTGATGTGCATAAACAGTGAAAATCCCCAACAAGTGGCACCATTTTGGAAACTAGATCCCTCAGGGAACTAATCTATATGTATGATGAGCACATTGAACCCCCAAATGCTTCATAGAAGTTTATAACATTGAGCATCTATATGTATGGTGAGCACATTGAACCCCAAGGTGCTTCATAGAAGATTATAACGTTGAGCCGTGAAAATAAAAAATCACATTTTCCCCACAAAAATGTTTTTTAGCTCCAAATTTTGCATTTTCATAAGAGAAACAGGAGAAATTGCACTGTACAATTTGTTGTGCAATTTCTCCCGAGTACTCCGATACTCCATATGTGAGAGAAAACTACTGTTTGAGCGCACGGCAGGGATCAGAAGGGAAGGAGCATCATTTGACTTTTTAATGTAAAATTTGCTGGAATCATTAGCGGATCTCATGACCCATTTGGAGAGCCCCTGATGTGCCTAAATAGTGGGAACCCCCATAACTGACCGCATTTGGAAACTAGACCCCTCAAGGAATGTATTTAGATGTGTAGTGAGCACATTGAACCCCTAGATGCTTCACAGATGTTTATAACATTGAGCCGTGAAAATAAAAAAATCACATTTAACAGGAAACAGGAAAAATTG
This sequence comes from Oophaga sylvatica, assembly GCA_033576555.1. Classification (NCBI taxonomy): domain Eukaryota; kingdom Metazoa; phylum Chordata; class Amphibia; order Anura; family Dendrobatidae; genus Oophaga; species Oophaga sylvatica. Next base: position 52,898,057 of record JARQOD010000006.1, read on the forward strand.
CATCATAAAATTTGTTGTTCAATTTCTCCTGAATATGCCTATACCCCATATGTGGGAGAAAACTACTGTTTGGGAATAGTCCTTCACAGAAGTTTATAACGTTGAACTATAAAAATAAAAAAACACATTTTCCCCACAAAAGTATTTTTTTACTCCCAAATTTTGCATTTTAATAAGAATAACAGGAGAAATTGCACAAAACAATTTGTTGTGCAGTTTCTCTTGAGTATGCTGATACCCCATATGTGTTGGAACACTACTTTTGAGGCATGGTCAGAAGGGAAGAAGCGCCATATAGGAGTTCAGATTTTGCTTGAATGGTTTGAGGGTGCCATGTCACATTGTCAGAGCCCCTGAGTTGCCAAAACAACAAAAACCTTGCATATATGAACTCATTTTACAAACTACACCTCCCTAATGAATTCATCTAGGGGTGCAGTGATCATATTGACACTACATGTGCATCACAGAATTTTATACCATCGAGCAGTGAAAAAAGAATAAATTACATTTTTACCACTAAAATGTTGTTTTAGCCCAAGTTTTTAATTTTTCTAAGGGCTAGTAGGAATTTTTTTACAACAAACTGAGGTCCAGTTTTTCCTGAATGCGCCAATACCCTACATGTAATCGGAAAATACTTTTCAGGCACAGTGCAAAACTCAGAAGGGAAGAAGTGCCTCCATCTGCCTCATTATAGAGAATCTTCCGCTGAGGCTTCCATCTGAATTCTCATTTCAAAGATTTACATGGAAACCCAAGTGTAAGTGCTCAGTGCAGAGCGCAGGATAAATGTGAACCGAGCCTTACTGCGATCTTTGGGAGGCACAATGAGCAAAACAACAGCAGGTGAAGAATTAGTTTTATTTTTTACACTGTTCCTCGTGTGGTATAATTGATTAGACGACTTTACACTTCGGGTCAGTGTGATTACAGCGATACCAGATTTACAATGGGTACGGAAAGTATTCAGACCACTTTAAATTTTTCATTCTTTGTTGCATTGCAGCTATTTGGTAAATTCAAAAAAGTTCATTTTTTTTCTCATTAATGTACACTCTGCCTCCCATCTTGACTGAAAAAACAGAAATGTAGAAATTTTTGTATCTATATATAAAAACTATAAAAACTGTATATCGTTTTTTTATGTTTGGCTGCTCTCACACACAATACCTTAAAGCCTGTCAGCCTGAACTTAAGGATAGACTGTTGTTCGCATGCAGAGATGTAGGGGCGGAGGAGAAGTTTGAATTTGGGCTAGTCCAGAAGACGTTCTTGAGATCATTGGGAACGGACTTAATCAGCAAAGATATTAAGTTACAGATGAAACAGTACCTAGAAGATCCTGGCATTCTGGACGAAGTCCTAATTGAAAAAATGAATGAGGCAGCTAGTTTGGAGTCAGAGAGTGAACAGAAGTTAAAGAAGGGCTCTGCTTCTAAAACCACCTAAATGAGTCAGCTGAAGTTGGGGACCCCCGGTTGCCAGTCCAAAGATCATGATGAAGACCCTCTAGTACCACCATCGAGAGTGGACCTTAAACCACCAACAAAAGGTAGGACAACCAGAGCTGACACACTGATAGCAACACCACAGAAGAAATGCTAGCACAGGCTTCCAGTATCCATTGTTTCAGATGCTGCACATCTTGTATCTGAAGGCAATTGTCTATGCTGTGAAGATAAGAGATGTGCAGCATCTGAAACAATGGATATTGGAAGCCTGTGCTAGCATTTCTTTGCGGTGTTGCTATCAGTGTGTCAAGAGTGGGAGAAGAGGGTTGCATTGACTATCCAACACAATAGGCAGCACTTTGAACACATTTTATAAGTGGTCATAAACTTGTAAATAACTCATAAAAGAATAAAGTTACGTTAAAACCAAGCACACCATTGTTGTTCTTGTGAAATTCGCAATAAGTTTGATGTGTCAGATGACCCTCTTTCCATTGGAAAAAATAAAGTTGGATCCAAAATGGCTGACTTCAAAGTGGTCGCTATGGTCACCACCCATCTTGAAAAGTTTTCCCCCTCCCATATACTAATGTGCCACAAACAGGAAGTTGTTTAGGAATTTTATTTAGGTGTATCCATATAAATGGCCCACCCTGTATATGAAGTGACATGACTTCCACCACTGTATTAGAATTGGTCAGATCGATCAATTGAGGCAAATGTCGAGGGCAACATTCAAAAAGGAGGGAAGAGTGTGACATGCAAAAATAGTGCTAACTGCTGTTGCTTCAAATCATCCAGCAACTAGAGGGGTAAACACAGTCACAGGAGACACTGTTATGTTTCGGTAGCTGAGGAGGACAGGAACAACAGCAGGACAGCCGAACACCTGAGATGTTGGTAACTGATGGGTTGCAGATTCCTAAACTAACGACACAACTAGAGGTAGCCGTGGAGCGTTCCTACGTTGATCCTAGACGCCTCGTCACAGCCTGAGAGATAACTACACCTAAAGGCAGAAAGATGAAAGTTATCTGCCCCGGAGCAGATCCCCAAAGAAAATAGGAAGCCCCCAAACATATAATGGCGGTTAGACAAGATGAAAATACAAACATAGGCAGAAAATAGACTGAGCAAATGCTGGGGCCACAAGCTGACTATATAGGATAGGACAGGAGAGATTACTTTCTGCAACCCAGAAAACCCTACAAAAATCCAACAATTCTGATTGCAAAAACACCTGAGATCATACGATCTCTACCACCTAAATCAGTTCTCTGGTGTAACAAAACTAAGCCGCAGCCACTGAAAAAACAGGAAAAAGCAAATGAGCAAATAACAGTGGCTGCAGAAAAACTGTGAGGAGCTCAGGCCCCAGGAGGGGACCTGGCTGACCTCCACAAAAGTGCAGAAAGCAATGCAAAAAGCAAGCACAAAAAGAAAAGCAAAAAAAATCTTATCTGAAAGCAGGAGATGCAGGCAGGACTCCAGCTAACTTCCAAATGAACCAGGAACCACAATTGAGACAAGAACAATTGATCACCGGCAACCATCATGGGAGGGAACCTCCCTTATATCAGACCAGTCCGTGATTCCAGATTGCCACTCCTCACTGAAAGGTTCAGTACTGTCTGTAACCACCAGAGGGAGCCTCTGCTCAGAAACCATCTCTAGCACATTCATAACAGTACCCCCCCCTTGAGGAGGGGTCACCGAAACCTCACCTGTGCAACCAGGCCGATCAGGATGAGCTCGGTGATAGGCACGGATCAGTCTCCTAGCATGGATGTCCGAAGCAAACACCCAAGAATTGTCCTCCTGACCATAACCTCTCCACTTAACCAAATACTGGAGTTTCTGTCTAGAAAAACGAGAATCCAATATTTTCTCAACCACATACTCCAGATTGCCCTCAACCAAAACAGGGTCAGGAGGCGCAGCCATAGGAACCACTGGTTCGACAAACCTCTTCAATAAGGACTTGTGGAACACGTTATGGATCTTAAATGTCCCTGGAAGAAGCAAACGGAAGGAAACAGGATTAAGAATCTCCATGATCTTATAAGGTCCAATGAACCTGGGCTTAAACTTTGGAGATGCAACCCTCATAGGGATATTTCTTGAGGACAACCAAACCAAGTCCCCCACTTTAAACCGAGGACCATTAGTCCTATGGCGGTTGGCAAACCGTTGGGCCTTCTCCTGAGAGAGAGACAACCTCTCCACTACCTGGTCCCAAATCTGCTGCATTCGCTCCACAACAGAGTCAACACCCGGACAGACAGAAGCCTCTGCCTGTCCTGAAGAAAATCGAGGGTGAAACCCAAAATTGCAGAAAAATGGAGACATCAAGGTGGCAGAGCTAGCCCTATTATTAAGAGCAAACTCAGCCAAAGGCAAAAAAGAGACCCAGTCACTTGATCAGCAGACACAAAACATCTCAAATAAGTCTCCAAGGTCTGGTTTGTTCTCTCGGTTTGTCCATTGGTCTGAGGATGAAAGCAGAGGAGAAAGATAATTGAACACCAAGTTTAGAACAAAATGTCCTCCAAAATCTGGAAACAAACTGGACTCCTCTGTCACAGCCTGAACCAGTCCGTGATTCCAGATTGCCACTCCTCGCTGAAAGATTCAGTACTGTCTGTAACCACCAGAGGGAGCCTCTGCTCAGAAACCATCTCTAGCACATTCATAACAAGACACAGAGTGGTTAACAGAGCCCAAGGGGGATTGTGGGAAACTTGTTTACATTCTGGCAGCACTGGAGAAAGTTTATCAGGAGCAGGAAGATAAGTATAATAAGAAGTTGTGTTACAGAGATAATCTCCCTCAGCAAACCCTCCCCCTCCTCCATCTCACGGTGCTAGAAGAAATGAGTTGTACTGCTGTGCCGTTGTAAAGAGTCTTGATCTGTGCTGAACTGTGCTAACAAAAGCAACTGTTAGTCAATGTGCCTCTAAGAAGCAGCTGTACTGTTATAAAGCCTGTGCTTAAGAGACTTGAATTGTACTGAATGTACTGTGACATTAAACCATACTGTTCATGAGAACTCTATTAGTTGTATCTGTGTGAGCAAGTGGATCCATCTTGTCTCTGAGGACGCTGCAGTACATGGTCACCCTGAGTAATGGTTCCCCCAGAGTTCCAAAGAATTCATGAGATCGG
>JARQOD010000006.1:52902775-52919967 GCA_033576555.1 Oophaga sylvatica
TTGTAAATTTTTGGTTTTGCTTGTCGTTAATATTCTGAAATGCTTTTTTTTTGCTTCTATATTTTAACCCTTTCCGCCCCATCCCCCCCTAAAAGGTTAAGTTTTACACCTCTTTTTCTTAAAGAAAAAGGGGGGTTTAGCTCATTCTCTCGACACCTCTAACATGATGGGACGAAAGTAAAACACCGAAACAACTCAGGAAGCATCAGAGCCCCCATTACCAAGCAAGGGTTATGATGCGGATATGCGAACCTCTTAAGGGTGGACCGAAAAAATGGACCATACAAGCCCCCATTATCCAGCAACCAAAAAGGGTTTTAAAACAGTGGGCCCAACTGTCGAATCATTCTAAGGGGACCCCCTTTTTTAAAAACGATATCACGGGGGGTTCCCCCCAAGGGGACATCATCCGTCAAAAATCCCCCGCTATTGCCCCGAAAGGTGAAGCGGCAAAAGAAAGCACCTTGTGGCAGGAATAGAATTAAAAACCAAAAAGCGCCTGGAGCAGAGAAAGCGCCCCCCAACAACCTCCTGGACGCAAAAAAACGCCCTTGAAGAACTTACGAAACTTGCTTTGAAAAGAAACAGCAGCTCCCTAGAAAAAGCAGAAGCCCTAAAAATGCCGTATTTCCGAGGGTTGAACCAGCAACCGCAGGGGAAGGTCTACAACGTTTTACTCACGATCCATTCAGCGTATTCAGAGTACTCCTCGCACCAAACCAAATACACCAACCCAGGGGCGAAGACAGAGCTTTTGTAAAAAAGCCAAGCCAACCGAAATTTTTGCCCCCAGAAACCAAAACTATCAGGTCCCCAAAAGAAGGGGAGATACACATTGGGTGTACTGACTAAAATAACTTTCTCCAGAGAAAAAGGTCCGAAATCTGCCCGGGGTTTAAAGGGAAACCCCCTTGGGGTTCAGAAAGGACAAGCTTGGGACAAACGGCCCCCAAAACGGGAAGATCGCACAGCACACTGTTTTTGACAACACCCATAGCTGGCATCAGTGCCAAAATCCCCCCCACAATGGACTTTGCTAAGTTCCTTGCTCGACGTGAGGGGCACAAAGGGATTTAAAAAGTTCACGCGCGCGAAAACTAGGGGGCTTGGCGGCTCTTCAAAAATCCCAAAAAGGACATAGGTCTATCATGTTTGAAGAAGTGGACTTTGGGGTTTAATGGCTAGGAAGTGGTCCCAAAACCGCAAGAGAATCAGGACTAATATAAATTCCCCGTTCGGCCTAAAAAAAATTTGGGGAATGTTTTGAAAAATGCTATGGCTCTTTTAGGTTATAAAAATCCGTTAAAGAATGGGTTTTTTCCTAGAATAGAAAAAAGGTTTTTTTTAAAAGCCAGAGAATTAACTGACTTGTAAGGGTTGTGGAAAAAAAAGAGAAGGAGATCTTGGGGGGTTGCATATCTCGAAGGCTAAGGTTTTGGAAAACCCATAGTTCAGAAACTCCCTAAACCTGAAAAAAAAAAGGGTTTTCATAGGGGTCTGGTAAAACGATTACAATGTACCGTTTCCCCATTCGATGGTTTGAGATTTTTTTTCAGAACAAGCAAAAATTAAAAAAGACCCAGCTTTGATTTCATGCTGCATGTGCCAATAACTTTTTGCAAAACCCGTGAACAACGTAGGGTCCACAAAAAACATTTTCCCTACGGTTTTGTTCGGGGAAAAAAATTTTGCTCCCCTCAAGGGGAAACAAATCCCGGATCCAAGCAGGGGTTCCCTTAACAAGAAGCCAATTTCCCTTCTTAAGGCAGAGCTTTAGAGAAAAGTCTTGGGGGGAAAAGGGAACCCCTTTCCCTTTAAAGGGAAAAATCGTTGCTACAAAAAGGTGCTCTTTAAAAACCCACTTTGCCAGGGACTGTGGGTTAGTGCAAGGTGTACCGAAAATTCACACCCCAAAAAACTCAGTTCTACCCTGGATCACTATCAGATATTTTCCCCCGGCAACGGGGGGTGAATGACTCAAATATGCACTCCGCCTTACTTTTAAAAGTACGAATTTGTGGAAACTCATGGGAAGCAAGTCTTGCTCTAAAATTTTCCCAGGGGGAATCACCCGGGGGATGAAAAGGACAAGCCATCAAAAAATACGTGATTTTGATGAAAGAGTAATAGGGACTAAAGCTGCCTTCTTTGATGCTTTTTAAGTCAGAGGACCCAGCGCCCCCTACCTTTAAAAACCTGTGCCGGTAAAATAGAGACACTGGGGGGGGGCAAAAGGGGGACTATCGAGTCTTTTGTGGCCAAATGTGTCTGCCCTTACAACCATACTGGATGTAACCAGATTCCCCCACAAAGGTTTAAAAACCTACGCCTGAAGTGGCATCGTACCCCTCATCTGAAGCGATAGAACCCTGTTCCTAACCTTGCCCCCGAGGCTAAATAATTGCTCTTAGGGGAGATATTCTACAAATTCACAAGGGTTTGAAACAGATCAATGGCTCACCAATGCTCCAAAGCTCAGAGACCGCCCCTTTGGGTGGGTCTTGAGGGGGTCTGTTTGGAGGTACACACAAACCGCAGTTGTTAAAAAATGTTTACCAGGACTCTCGGAATGGACGTCCATCTCTCCTTCAACCATGTGAAAATCACTACTTCAAAAGGGGAGCTGTACACAGTACTTCGCCCAAAATTTCTTAGCGACTAGTCCAAAATGATGATTGCATTCAAAATTTGGGGACCAAGCCCCTCGGGTGTACAGTCTTCCACAAAAAAGGGAAGATAATGTATAGCAATGTCTTTTTGAAGATAAACGTCCTAGAGAGATGGAGAAGGAATGGGGCAGGACAAACGAAGAACTGGATTCCCCCTCTCCCTTAAACCCCTCAAGACAAGCTTCCTAACAACAGAGAAAAAGTTTACAAACTTTTGTCTCCCGGGCACAGCTTCCATAATAAACCAGAGATGAAAGGTCATTTCTTTCCTTCAGGAGAAATTTTAAAAACGGCTGCAGCAGCCCTACACAAAAAGACGTGAGAACGTTGGTACCTCCTCTTTTGGGGGAGTGACCCCAAAAAAACCCGGGGTCAAATCAAGTATATTTGATTCGAGTGCTAAGTAAAGGGGTGTTTTTTGATATGTTTGTTATGGGGCCCGGATCGAACAAAAAAATTTTTGGAGTCTTACCTTTTTTCGTAGAGACTCCATTGCATTCACAGCAAATCCACAATGTTCCATGCTTCTTTTTTAAAAAAAGAACATAGAAATTTTTGAGTTTTTGCGGTTCAAGGTAACGATTTTTCCAAAAGTTACGGGGTACGTATAAGGAAATATTTTTGGAAAATCATTTTCCTGCGTACCTTTTGGGGGTGGACGCGGGGGTAAGGGGAAAACAGACAGGAACGGATCCCAAAAACCCTGTTTATAGGAAAGATTTCTATGGGATACTGTTTGAAATCATCCAAAAACGAGACGCGTTTTGTCTTCTGAAAAGAGCCAAGGACAGCTCGCTGTACAAACCCCGATTTTTACAAAATCACTTCTAAAAGAAGGAATGAGGGGAAGCCTTTTCCCCCTGAGGATATTAATGACTTGAAGAATTTAGATCTAGGCATAGACTCCCTACCGATGCGTGGACCTTTGGGGCCTACGGGGGACATAAAAGCTGATCCTTCCCCTCCATTTAACAGAAGATAAACCCTTTCTCGCAGGGAGTACTGTCTAATAAGAGTTTTTACCCCCCATGGGGTTTTTTTGAAACCCCTGTGTCATCGGGGAAAGGCTTTTAAGGGGTTTTCACCACAGAGGTGACGAACTGGGATACTTCTCCCACAAAAAAAAAAAAACAAGTGGATGAGCTGGAGAAATTCCCTCAACCCTTGTCGTCTTCTATAACAGTTCATATGTGTCTGTCCGAGTACCAAGATAGAGACACAAACCCTTTGTGTGTTCTCGATGTTTTAAAAAAGAAAAATTTCTGCGGTAGTATTTTAGGACGGACACAAGTCAAAATGCCATGTTGTCACGCTGTCAAAAATATGTTACAATTCAAAAAACTATAAAAACAGGAACAACACTCTATACAACAATGTTGCAACTCGATGTAAATATAAAAAATTTACCTGACACGATATCTGTAAAAACGGGGGTTTTTGGGACTTGATGAGCTGAAAAAGGGAAAAAGGTGGACCGGGGGTCTAACCTGCCCTAAACGGGGGTCCAAAATAATCCCTCCCCTTGGAGGTATGTAATGGTTCAGGGTCCAGTCCCAACCTAACCCTGTCCCTATCAGCCCTAACCCTGTAAACATCCTAAAAGGACCCCGATACCCCAAAGGGGGGTAGGGGGGATCTCAGCTAAATACAAGATTAGACATATAAGACAGACAGGATAACACTCGCTTGCTACACACTCAAACCCCAAAGGGGAAAATAAAGGTCGGAAAAAAAAACTTAACCAAGTTGGCTTGAAAACAAGGAGCTACAATAAAGTCTATAAATTCATTCCTATCTGTGGTTTATGAGGTTTCACTGGAAAACCCCAAGCAGCAAAACCGGAAATTTTTTTAAAAGGAAACAATCAAAAATAATCAAAATTCGCGGGGAAAAGCCCCGTCCCCCCACCCAGCCAGACAAATTAACTCCCTCTGCCCCCAAAACAAAAAACAGCAGCTCAGCTGGAGAAGTCAAAATGTCAACCCGCGATCTTCGTGCAATGCCACATGACGACCCCCCCTTAGAGGGCCTCCACCCTCGGGCCGGCCCGCCGGGTGAGTTTGGGAAGGTCCAACCAACGATTGGTTAAAATCAGACGCGGGGGCCCCGCCCCCCTTGGACCTACCCCTTCCAAAACACAAGTCTGAAGGGACGGCGATTCAGACGTGAGCAATGATCTTTGTACTTAAATTCCAATTACCATTGACCAACATGGAGGAAGGTAGGGTGACGGATGACTTGGCCCCTACCTTTTAAGTAAGACTTGTGGAACAATATGAATTTTAAAATAGGAGGGAGGGCCAACGAAATGCCCAGGATTTTAAATTATGGAACTGATCCTGTCGGCCCGTGAAAATGGGGCCCAGTTTCCAGGGGGGGACCTTAAGTTTTTTTTTCCCGGGGGGACAACCCCCCGATCGTTCACTTCAGATCTGGCCAGAAACTTCCTCCCCTAAACCATACGTTTTTTAAAGGTTCCCCTCGCATCGTTTTTCAATAACACCTCTCCCCCAAAAAGCAAGTGACACGAAAACCTCCTCCTCAGGAACCCGAAGGGCCCCCCCCCCCTTAAAAAAAACAAAACTGGGGTGGAAACCAAGCCCCCAAAAAGGGGACTTAACAGTGGACCGCTCCCCGTTTTAAAAACGAACTTGCCCCCAGGCAAGAAGAAGACCAGTCCTCTTGGTTCTCTGAGACAAAACACCGGGGATATGTCTCTAAGCCTGATTCAGACGCCTGCGACCATTGGGCTGCATAAAAACCCAGGAAAAAGACAATTGCATCCCCCGACGAAACAAAAAACCCCCCCAAAAAATTTGGGGACAAAATGAGACCCCCTATCGACACCACATCGAAGGAAACCCCTGAGTCTAACGATCTCCCTAATGAACACCTGCCCCAAAGGTTTAGCATTAGGGTGCAGGAAGAGCAACGAAATTGCCATCTTACTGAACCTGTCAACACCCCATATGACAGTATTCCCTGACGACGGAGGAAGGTCCGTAATGAAGTCCATAGATAAAGAGTCCATGGCGCTCTGGAAGTTTCAAGGGTAAAGGGTCCCAGACGGACGGATGAGGGGTTTTAGAGCGAGCACACACCCCACATGACGCGACAAAAGTTATAACATCTTATTAGCATTAGGCCACCAAAACCGGCGAGAAAGGAGATCTAAAGTAGCCTTACTCCCTGGATGTCCTGCTAGAGCAGAATTATGATGTCCTCAATAACCTTTTGTCTCAACAGATTTGGGACAACAGTCTCCCTGGAGGCCTGCAGGGGCGTACCCCTGAGCCTCTAACACCTCCTCCTCAAGCTCAGAAAATACAGCCGCACTACCACCCCTCCTGAAGGATAGACTCGGGTCATCCGTTTCCCGGCCCTGGAAACTGCGAGACAAAGCATCAGCCTTTACATTCTTAGCCCCGGGCGATAAGTGACGACAAAATTAAACCTGGAAAAAACAACGACCATCGAGCTTGTCTGGAATTCAGACGCTTGGCGGATTCTAATACAACAGGTTCTTGTGATCAGTAATAACGGAACCGGTGGACTGCCCCCTCCAAAAAGTGACGCCATTCTTCAAAAGCTAACTTAAATGGCCAAAAGTTCCCTATTGCCGATATCATAATCCTTTCGGCGGACGAACAATTTCTTAGAAAAGAAAGCGCTACGGATGCCATTTACCAGGGACGGACCCTGGGACAATATAGCACCCCACCCCTACGTCAGACGCATCCACCTCCACAATGAACGCTGAGATGCATCTGGTTGGATGAGAACGGGTGCCGAAGCAAAACATTTCTTCAAAGAGGAAAAGGCTTGGCAAGCTTTGTCCGACCATTAGAAAAATCCGTCCCTTTTCTTGTCATGTCAGTGAGAGGTTGACGACAGATTGAGAAATTACAAATAAATTTCCGTAGTAGTTAGCAAACCCCAAAAAACGCTGCAGAGCCTTAAGATCCCTGGCTGATCCCATTCAAGCACTGCCTCACCTTTTCAGGGTCCATACGGAAACCGGAGGCTGACACCAAAAAAACCCAAAAACTAAAGTTCCTGTACGGCAAATACACAACTTCTCCAGTTTGGCGTATAGTTTATTGTCTCGCAAGATCTGCAACACCTGTCTCACATGCTCCTGATGAACACAAGATCTGGCGAGTAATTAAAATGTCGTCCAAATATACAACCACAAACAGCCCCACAAGGTGACGAAAATGTCATTAACAAAATGTTGGAATACTGCTGGTGCAGTAGTCAACCAAAAGGGCATGACTAGTTCTCATAATGTCCCTCCGGCGTGTTAAACGCCGTTTTCCACTCATCCCCCTCTTTTATCCTAATCAGATTATACGCCCCCCTGAGATCCAATTTAGAAAACCATTTGGCGCCAACAATTTGATTGAAGAGATCAGGAATAAAGGAGTGGAATACGGATCTCGAACAGTAACCGATTAAGTTCGCGGAAATCCAAGCAAGGGCGTAGGCCTCCATTTTTTTCTTCACAAAGAAGAACCCCGCGGCTACTGGGGAAGATGAAGGTCAATATGCCCTTTGGCCAGACTTTCAAAATATAATCTTTCATAGCCTGCCTCTCAGACCAGAAAGATTATACAACCTAGCTTTAGGCAACTTAGCATCAGGAAGGAGATTAATAGAGCAGTCATACACGCGATGAGGAGGCAACTCCTGACACCCCTCCTCAGAGAAAACATCCCCAAAATCCTCCAAAAAAGGAGGCAATGTACTAGGCACGACCGCACTGATGACTGTGTCATGCAGTTGCTTTTGCAAAACTCACCCCATTGCTTATTTCTCTGGACGCCAATTAATCACAGGTTATGTTTAACCACCAAGGAAGTCCCAACACAATGGAGTGGTAGACCCTCCAACACATAACAAGATAATTGTTCCCTATGTATTGCCCTACCCGAAGGTCAATGTTATGAACCTCATGAACAAAGCTACCTTGGCCGAGAGCCTGGCGTCAATGGAGAATATAGGGATCGGTTGACCAATACACTCAGATGCATACCTTGAGCCTGAGCAAACTGAGCGTCAACCAGATTAGCCCCGGAACCACTATCAAGAAGAACAGTCAATCTCTCCACTCTCGTACCAACTACCACCTCCACTGGTACAAGGAACTGAGAAGAACTGGCGGATGAATACATACTCCCAGGTTGTCGTCCACCCACAACCTGGGATTAACAGTTTTCCGGCGACTTTTGGCTCAACAAGCACGGGATGCATTCTCCAACAAAATGTCCCTCTTTCCCGCAGAAAAACATCTTCTAGTCCTGCGGCGTACCGCCAATCCCTCCTACGAAATTATGTACCTCCCCAACTGCATAGGCTCATCCGAACAAAGGGAACCTCAAAATAAGGGACTTTAGTGGTAGGTGGAAAATAACAGGGAGTGGGGTTACCTCACCCCTCTCCCGAAGCCGTTTTCAGTACGGATAGCTAAGGCCATAAACAGCCTCCAGTGAATGAGGAGACTCATACTGAGCCCAAAAAGTCTTTTAATTTATAAGAAAGCCCATGACAAAACTGGCCTAAGAGCTGGTCATTCCACTGAGTATCTGTGGCCCATCTACGAAACTCAGAACAAATTCCTCTGCCGAACGATCTCCCTGCTGTATCTTACGTAATTTTGTCTCAGCAAGAGAGACCCGATCTGGGTCATCATATACCAATCCCAGGGCAGTAAAAAATTGATCTACAGACAGTAGAGCCGGGGATCCCGGAGGAAGGGAAAATGCCCAGGATTGAGGTCCCCTTGCAGAAGTGAGATAACAATTCCCACTCTCTGCTCCTCCACAATCCCTGATGATCGAGGCCGAAGCCGAAAATACAATTTACATGCCTCCCGGAAGGTGAAAAATTTGTCTCGCCCACCAGTTAACCTGTCCGGGAGAGCTACTTTAGGTTCAACTCTGTTTGCTCCAGGGGAGACAAAACTTTGGACTTGAATGTCCGTCAGCTCCATGGATAATCCCTGCAACTGCAGAGCCAGCTGGCTACTGGATCCATGGTAACTGGAGATAATTTTTATGGCCAGTGAAATGTCACGCTGTCTAATGATATGTATACAATGTCAGTAAACTATTAATACAGGAACAACACTCTATACAACAACTAGTATAGCAACATCAGCATGTAAATAGAATAGATTTACCTGACACATATCTGCTGAACTCAGGGTTAATCTTGAGACTTGATGAGCTGAAACAGGAAAGAGGTGGACCGGGATCTAACCTGACCCTAAACTGGGGTCCTAACTAATCCCTCCCTTGGAGGTACTGATAATGGTTCAGAGGTCCAATCTCCAACCTAACCCTGTCTCCTATCAACCCTGAACCCTGTAATCAGTCCTAAGAAGGAATCCTGACTACCACCAAAGGATATGGGCTGATCTCAGCTAAATACACAGATTAGACATATAGACAGACAGGATAACACTCGCTTGCATACACACTCAAACACCAAGGAACATAAATGGTCTGGAAATAAACTCTAACCAAGTTGAGCTTAGAACAACTAAGAGCTCACAACTAAAGTCTATACAGATTCATTCCTATCTGTGGTCTGCATGAAGGTTCACTGGCAACTCCCCAAGCAGACAACCAGGAATTTAAGGAAACCAATCAACAAATAATCAATTGCAGCCGGGAGAAACTGCACCCAGTCCCAGCACCGAGCACAGACAGAAATTAACTCCCTAGCTGCCAAACACAAAGAAACCAGCTCAGCTGTGAGAAGTCAAAATGTGCAACCGCGACGATCTTCGTGGCAATGCACACATGACACATGTAGGTTTGTCATGAGCAGAGCAAAACTAACACCGCTCCGTGAACACACCGTACCACGCCTGGAACTTTGTGCAGCCGTGTTAGCAGTCGAGTTGGCAGAACTCATTGCTATGGAAATGAATCTAGAAATTAAAGACTTCTACACTGACAGCAGGATAGTACTTGGTACATCCATAACTAAGTGAGACGCTTCTATGTCTATGTTAGCAACAGAGTGCTCAGAATTCGAAGGTCTACCTCACCTGAACAATGGAAATATGTGCCTACACATCTCAACCCTGCGGACCAGGCTACCAGATTTGTTGCTGCCAATCGCCTCAAAGACACGATTTGGTTTACAGGCCCTGAGTTTTTGTGTAGGTCATTGCCCAACATGACAGAAACGTCCTTGTTTGAACTAGTAGATCCACATGCTGACGTTGAAAATTCGCCCTCAAGTGTCTGCGTTACATACTGAAACTTTGAAGCGCCACCTGGGATCTCGCGATTCCGTAGTTCTCTACTTGGAATTCACTTTCGTGCCCCCTCCTGACCCACATAGCTCAGTCTTACAAGGCAACCTCACCAACAAAAAAGGAAAGTTGCACAGGTTGGCATCATTGTTAAACATGTCCACACAGCTCTCGATCTAAGCAGTCAAGAATAATACATTATCCGAGCTGTACAACGGGAAAACTACGCCAGAAAATCGACTGTGTAATCAATCAAAGACCAATACCAAAAGATAGTTTCTGAGAAACTCGACCCAGTCATGGATGGAGACGGTCTTCTTAAAGAATAGGAAGACGCCTTAAAGAGGCAAAAATAGGTTCGGCACAGAAACATCCCGTGATAGTTCCTGGACAACATCACATAGCTTACTCTGCTTGTTCAACATTATCACGACGGCACAACACCAAGGTCGTAGTTCACAAGGAGCCTAAGAACATCTGGTTGTGATAGTTAGCAAAGATTGTATGCAGATTCCATCTTTAACGTGTTACTTTTCAAAAACTTGTGGTATGTCACAGATTCCGAAGATGGCAGATCTTTCATATGACCGAATTTAGTACAGACCACCTTTCACCAACATCGGACTAGATGTGTTTGGTCCTTGGTCTGTGTGGTTGTCCGAAAAAACACAGAGGAGGCCACGCAAACGGAAACGATGGCGATTATGTTCACTTGTCTATCCATCAGAGCCGCCACATAGAATAATTGAATCTATGGACACTTCGTGCTTCATAAACGCTCTCCGCCGTTTCATTGCCATCAGAGGACCCGTCAAACATATTCGTTCAGACCCGAGGCACCAACTTTGTCGAGCAGCAAAACTGCAACTCTCTTCCAACTTGGATATGAAGGACGTTGAAAGATCCTAAAAGTTAATGGGTGACCTTGGACCTTTAACCCCACACATTCTTCACACAAATTAGGTGTTGGGAGAGAATGATAGGTGTCGCAAGGAGAATCCTCGATTCAATCTTCTTACAGAAAAGATCTGTAAGACTGACACAACAAAGCCTTAACAACATTTCATGGCCGAAGTGTCAGCCATCATAAACGCAGACCGTTGGCTCCAATTTCCAGTGATCCTGATGACCCAAGTTCTCACCCCAGCCCTGTTGCTTACGCAGAAGACTGACCTTAATTGCTCGCCACCTGAGAATTTAATGTTAAAGACCGTTACAGGAGTCAATGGAGACAAGTGCAGAGTCTCTCCAATGCCTTTTGGACAAGGGAAAAAAACAGTACCTGCCTACCCTGCAGCAGAGGAGAAAGTGGCAAACCAGCAAGCCTAACCTCCAGCCTGGCGATGTAGTACTAATGAAAGACTGTCGTCTCGGAGAAATGAATGGCCATTAGGTCTTATTACTCAGACATTCCCAAGTAAGGATGGAATCGTACGTAAGGTGGAAGTAAAAATAGGGAAACAAAGCGAGACCAAATTGTTCTCCAGGCCAGTAGGGGAACTCGTTCTGTGTTCTCGTCCAATAAACACAATAGTGACGTCGCTGACGTCAAGCGGGGAGTGTTCTTCCAGCCATATAATTGCTGTCTAGAAAGTCTAGTCATTTTTTTATGTCTCCAATTGTTATAGACATTGCAATTTTTGAATGTATTGCTCTTTCATACATTTTATGTTGTAAGGTAACAGCGCCACCTGCTGGCTGTTTGATGCATAGATTCTAGTTTAATTTGTGATGTCTTGTGGAAAAATATTTAGAGTTGAGAGTCCTCAGTGGTGATACCTTTTAATGGCTAACTGAAAAGATGGTAACAAATTGCAAGCTTTCGAGACTACTCAGGTCTCTTCATCAGGCTGAACTAAATACAAAATCTGAAGAATCACATATTTAACACAAAAACACAGAAAAAATGCAATAGGTAAGACAAGTGACGTGAAGCAGAATAGTCATTATGGCAGAGGATGAGCATAAATATTGGAACAATTCATAGATAAGGAGAGAAAGTTTTATTACCCTCTGATTGGGGTCGGTAATGTTTTGTGATGTTTTCACGGGGGATTTGGAGTAAATTCCTTAATTGATGTAATAGGCCTAAAACCATGTGACAGGTTCATTCCAGCATTAAGAGTGTCAAAGGTCACCATCAATTTGTATTCGCAAATTCTTCTCTGCCTCTGAGATGTGAATCTGCTTCTTAGTACCAGTATTTTCATATCTGACATGCTATGATCAGGGGAGCAAAAATGTTTTGTGGAAATTCCAAGAGCATTGTGGGATTGTTCCTGTTGCATTATGGTCTTGTGTATCACACTGAAGGAGGACAGCAGCCATTATTCCTCCATGTGCCTTAAGAGAAACTACATCACTGGTTTCTTCATGTTTTCTTAAACAGCCTGCTCTAAGCATAGTCGGTAAGCACTATCTGTGTTTATAATTCTGTGTTTATCAGTACGTTGTTGTACTAAGTAGGTAATAATCATTTGTGTATTCTGTATATTGTAAACTATTTGTGTTTTCATGCTCTGTGCAGTTATATATTCTGAAAAGCTCTTATTATTGCATTCTATAGTTTTAACCTTTCCTGTCACATCTGCAATCAATAAAAGAAGGTTACAGTTTTACAGCCTCTTTTTCTTAAAGAAGACAGGGGGTTTAGCTACATGTCTCATCGCACACCCTGCTAACGGTATGAGGACAGAATAGTGACACTACCATCATTTTATTGACAATCATCTTGACTATCACATACATAAATTTCATTTGCAAAATATTTAGCATAAGATATTAAATGGTTCACAGGAATAATGATAGTAAAACAAATAGATATAAATGCCATAGTATGTTTACTACCAGATAAATAATACACCACAATATCTATGAGAAGAAACTCCATAGCCTAGATTATTATAAAGATGAAAAACGGAAATGTGACTTCATTAAAATAATCCAATTTATTAAATATACACAATAATTCAAAAAAGACATGATATACAATTGTGAGGTAGACAAGGAATGATTCATGGAATCACCCATGGAAACCAAACAATAATTGGGGGAGTGTCACTGATCACAATAAAATCCTATGGATTACATATTCATGTCAAAAACTGAGATATGAAAATCTCCTTAGGCAAAGTAAATCAGTATAGTACCAAATATTAAAATTTATGAGCACATAGTAAAATGGTACAAACTGTTCAAACCCAATTTGGATAGAGTAAGTAGCAACAAAAGAATTAAAGTGCAATATGCATGTGCCTTAAGAGTAGGGTCATATCACTCACCCATAGTTATCTGCGAGTGCACAGCAAGGTTCCCAGGGGACATTTAATGGGTTAAATAAAAAATTGAGTTTCCTCCCAATATTGTAAAAAATTTATTACTAACTTGAATTTCCTGATTGTCTCTGATGTTCTTATTTTAATTTTGTTTGTCTGTTGTACTTTTTTGAGTTGCACAAATGAATGATTGCCATTAAAGTCTGTGACATCATCGATTTTTTTGGTACTCATCTCCATATGCCAACACTGGGTTTCTCCTCATCATTGCACAAGATCATCTTTTTATAATAATAGACACTTTGAAGATTTAAGGGCTGTTATTTACGATTCGCACATCACATGTTTATGGGTTTTTTATCTTATTTAAATATATATGATTACCGAAGACTATATTGGGTTAAATATCGGTCTATTTCTTTGCACTTTTCCTGTATTTTTTTTTTTTCCTTCTGTAATGCACTTTGTACTTCACTATCTGTCACTGATATTATGGAGATATATATCTTTTGCTCTCCCAAAAGATGGTGAACCTTTATCAGGTTCCAGGAAAATGGCCTTTAATGTGCGCATGCGCAGAGTAATCGCATAAACCCTATTATCGTGTCCGGTTTCTGACCCGACGGTACGCAAGTCTGTGACGTCACCAGGGATCCTTTTCCCTGACATGCATTCTTTCGGAGACGCCAAGTACGCGATGGTTACCTCCGTGTTGCGGTCGCACACCAAAATGCGCCACTAAAAACCGGCATTATGGAGCACTGGGTTTAAAAAGGACGGACAGGCTAATTTGATTAGATCCTTGTTGAAAAAGTGAACGCAAAATGCGCGTCACGGGGTTTTCCCTGGGAACCTATGTGTGAGTGATATTGATACCTACTCTTAAGGCACATGCATGTTGCACTTTAATTTCTTTTGCAGCAAATTTTACTCTATCCAAATTGGATTTGAACTGTTTGTTTGTACCAACTTTACCATTTGCTCATAAATTTTAATATTTGGTACTTACTGATTTACTTTTGTCTAAGGAGATTTTCATGTCTCATTTTTTGACATGATGTGAAATCCATAGAATTTTATTGTATCAGTGATGCTCCCCTAATTATTTCATGCTTGGTTTCCATGGGTGATTCCATGAATCATTCCTTGTCTATCTCACAATTGTATATCATGTCTTTTTTGAATTATTTGTACTAGATGGAGGCCCGATGCTATCGTGTCGGGAGTGCAGTAATGTCACGATGGGGGCAGGCTTTGCAGCATTGAGAATCTCTCCCCCCATGTGCTCACCCACCTATCCAGTCTCTCTTAAAAAAAAACTGCGCATGCTGTACAAAGATGGCACGGCGGTCATGAATCATTCGGCTGATCCCGGCGGCGGCGTGTTCGCGACGGTGTTCTGCTGGTGGTACCGCGCAAGAGGCTGCGTATGCGTATACAGTGTGTGTGTGGTGCGTACAGCAATACAGAGTTTGTGCGGGGTGTGGGTGCATCCGATGTATACAGAGTGTGTGTGTGTGGGGGTTTGCATACAGCGTATACAGTGTGCGTGCGTGCATACGGCGTATACAGCATGTGTGCGTGGTGCGTACGGCGTATATAGTGTGTGGGGCGTATGGTTATAGAGTGTGTGTGTGGTGCATACGGCATATACAGAGTGGTGTGTGTGGTGGTGCATATGGCATATACAGTGTGCATGTGGTGCGTACAGTGTATACAGTGTGTGTGGGGCGTATGTTGTGTACAGTGTGTGTGTGGTGCGTACGGCGTATACAGTGTGTGTGTGGTGCGTACGGCATATACAGTGTGTGTGTGGTGCGTAGAGCATATACAATGTGTGTGTGGTGTGTATGGCGTATACAGTGTGTGTGTGTATGGCGTATACAGTGTGTGTGTGTTTGGTGCGCGCGGCGCATACATGTGTGTGCGTGCGTGTGGTGCGTACAGTGTATACATTGTGTGTGCGGTGCATTACGGTGTATACAGTGTGTGTGTGGTGCATACGGCGTATACAGTGTGTGTGGTGTGTACAGTGTATACTGTGTGTGTTTGTGGTGCAAACGCATAAACAGTGTGTGTGTGTCGTGTGTACAGCATAAACAGTGTGTCTGGTGTGTATGGCGTATATAGTGTGTGTGTGTGTGTGTGGGTGTGTGTGGTGCATACGGCGTATACAGTGTGTGTGTGTGTGTGTTGGTGCGTACGGAATAACAGTGTGTGTGGTGCGTACGGTGTATACAGTGTGTGGTGTGTGTGTGGTGCGTACAGCGTATACAGTGTGTGTGGTGCGCATGGCATATACAGTGTGCGTTTGTGTGTGTGTGTGTGTGGTGCGTATGGCGTATACGGTGTGTGTGTGTGTGTTGGGTGCGACGGTGTTCCGCTGGTGGTACCGCGCAAGTGGGTTGGGTGTCCCAATTTGGTGGTCGGTGAACTTCCACCGCTTGGAAATCTGGGATCCGGACACATCTGGACAGAATAGGATGTGAAGACATTACAAGGTAAGTATGTATTAGACATTTAGTAAATTAGATTATTTTAATGAAGTCAGCACTCCTTTTTCATCATTATAATTATTTAGCATGTGATTATTATGCAGATTTTTGTCATGCCACTGCATTGTTACTGTTTTTCTCCTAAAAATCTAAATTTAAATTTTTATATATTTTGTTAATCCACTTTTTGGCCTTCAACACTGCCTGAATGCTTCTGGGCATGCTCTCAATCAGATTGAAGATTGGTCAACTCACTATGTTATGTGTACAGTGTTTAAAATTTAAACTTTACCCCACAAGTCTTCGAGTGGGTTGAGGTCTGGGAACTGAGGGGCCAAAACCAGAACCTTTACTTCATTGTCATTGAACCATTTCTTTGCCAATCTCGACGTATGCTTTGGGTCATTGTCCTGCTGGAACATTATATCATCCTTTTCAAACCATAGCACTCGAGTGTACAGAGTTACTAGTCTTACAAACACAAACACATGAGCCATGCACACAGTGAACAAGCCTGTAGGGACATTGCTCATACCACCGGAAAACTGAAACAGAAAAGCACAGTAAAACAAACGTATAAAAATACCTGCTTATATAGGTACTATACACATGACCAGGTTTTTAAATGCATCAGTTAGGGATTAAATACACTAGTCAGGGACTGCTCTGATATGGGTATACCTTGACGTTTGGTAGAGCGGCTTAGTATACATCTTTTGCAAAAAACGTATCAACCAAATACCCTGTGTTTTATCATCTTTTTACTAGCACTTGCTGTTTACTGTTACTTTTTTTACAACAGAGTATTTTTAGACGTTTGTTTTACTGTGCTTTTCTATTTTTCAGACTTCCGGTGGTGTGAGCAATGTCCCTACAGGTTTGTTCACTGTGTGCATGGCTAATGTGCTTGTGTTTGTATTCAATTGGTTTCTTGTTTTTTGCAAGACTATGGAGGTTTTCCACCCCTCCTTTGTAAGCCATGCACATAAAGGTCGTTCTCTGCAGCGTGTCCACATTGGACATTACCTTTCTGAATCCTGCTCATATAGGTACTATACACATGACCAGGTTTTTAAATACATCAGTTAGGGATTAAATACATTAGTCAGGGATTACTCTGATATGGTATACCTTTACATTTGGTAGAGCGGCTTAGTATACATTTTTTGCAAAAAATGTATCAACCAAATGCCCTGTGTTTTATCATCTTTTTACTAGCACTTGCTGTTTACTGTTACTTTTTTACAACAGAGTTTTTTAGACGTTTGTTTTCCTATGCTTTTCTATTTTTCAGTCTTCCGGTGGTGTGAACAATGTCCCTACAGGCTTGTTCACTGTGTGCATGGCTCATGTGTTTGTATTCAATTGGTTTCTTGTTTTTGCAATACTATAAAGGTTTTCCACCCCTCCTTTGTGAGCCATGCACATAAAGGCCATTCTCTGCAGCGTGTCCACATTGGACATTACTTTCTGAATCCTGCTCATA
>JARQOD010000006.1:52920067-53007386 GCA_033576555.1 Oophaga sylvatica
CTTCTTGATAGTGGTTCCGGGGCTAATCTGGTTGACGCTCAGTTTGCTCAGGCTCAAGGTATGCATCTGAGTGTATTGGTCAAACCGATCCCTATATTCTCCATTGACGCCAGGCCTCTCGGCCAAGGTAGCTTTGTTCATGAGGTTCATAACATTGACCTTCGGGTAGGGGCAATACATAGGGAACAATTATCTTGTTATGTGTTGGAGGGTCTACCTACTCCCATTGTGTTGGGACTTCCTTGGTTGGTTAAACATAACCCTGTGATTAATTGGCAGTCCAGAGAAATAAGCCAATGGGGTGAGTTTTGCAAAAGCAACTGCATGAACACAGTCATCAGTGCGGTCGTGCCTAGTACATTGCCTCCTTTTTTGGAGGATTTTGGGGATGTTTTCTCTGAGGAGGGGTGTCAGGAGTTGCCTCCTCATCGCGTGTATGACTGCTCTATTAATCTCCTTCCTGATGCTAAGTTGCCTAAAGCTAGGTTGTATAATCTTTCTGGTCCTGAGAGGCAGGCTATGAAAGATTATATTTCTGAAAGTCTGGCCAAAGGGCATATTAGACCTTCATCTTCCCCAGTAGCCGCGGGGTTCTTCTTTGTGAAGAAAAAATATGGAGGCCTACGCCCTTGCTTGGATTTCCGCGAACTTAATCGGATTACTGTTCGAGATCCGTATCCACTCCCTCTTATTCCTGATCTCTTCAATCAAATTGTTGGCGCCAAATGGTTTTCTAAATTGGATCTCAGGGGGGCGTATAATCTGATTAGGATAAAAGAGGGGGATGAGTGGAAAACGGCGTTTAACACGCCGGAGGGACATTATGAGAACCTAGTCATGCCTTTTGGTCTGACTACTGCACCAGCAGTATTCCAACATTTTGTTAATGACATTTTTCGTCACCTTGTGGGGCTGTTTGTGGTTGTATATTTGGACGACATTTTAATTTACTCGCCAGATCTTGTGTCTCATCAGGAGCATGTGAGACAGGTGTTGCAGATCTTGCGAGACAATAAACTATACGCCAAACTGGAGAAGTGTGTATTTGCCGTACAGGAACTTTAGTTTTTGGGTTTTTTGGTGTCAGCCTCCGGTTTCCGTATGGACCCTGAAAAGGTGAGAGCAGTGCTTGAATGGGATCAGCCAGGGGATCTTAAGGCTCTGCAGCGTTTTTTGGGGTTTGCTAACTACTACCGGAAATTTATTTGTAATTTCTCATCTGTCGTCAAACCTCTCACTGACATGACAAGAAAAGGGACGGATTTTTCTAAATGGTCGGACAAAGCTTGCCAAGCCTTTTCCTCTTTGAAGAAATGTTTTGCTTCGGCACCCGTTCTCATCCAACCAGATGCATCTCACGTTCATTGTGGAGGTGGATGCGTCTGACGTAGGGGTGGGTGCTATATTGTCCCAGGGTCCGTCCCCTGGTAAATGGCATCCGTGCGCTTTCTTTTCTAAGAAATTGTCGTCCGCCGAAAGGAATTATGATATCGGCAATAGGGAACTTTTGGCCATTAAGTTAGCTTTTGAAGAATGGCGTCACTTTTTGGAGGGGGCAGTCCACCGGTTACCGTTATTACTGATCACAAGAACCTGTTGTATTTAGAATCCGCCAAGCGTCTGAATTCCAGACAAGCTCGATGGTCGTTGTTTTTTACCAGGTTTAATTTTGTCGTCACTTATCGCCCGGGGTCTAAGAATGTAAAGGCTGATGCTTTGTCTCGCAGTTTCCCAGGGGCCGGGAAAACGGATGACCCGAGTCCTATCCTTCAGGAGGGGGTGGTAGTGTCGGCTGTATTTTCTGAGCTTGAGGAGGAGGTGTTAGAGGCTCAGGGGTACGCCCCTGCAGGACCTCCAGGGAGACTGTTTGTCCCAAATCTGTTGAGACAAAAGGTTATTGAGGCACATCATAATTCTGCTCTAGCAGGACATCCAGGGAGTAAGGCTACTTTAGATCTCCTTTCTCGCCGGTTTTGGTGGCCTAATGCTAATAAAGATGTTATAACTTTTGTCGCGTCATGTGGGGTGTGTGCTCGCTCTAAAACCCCTCATACCCGTCCGTCTGGGACCCTTTTACCCTTGAAACTTCCAGAGCGTCCATGGACTCATTTATCTATGGACTTCATTACGGACCTTCCTCCGTCGTCAGGGAATACTGTCATACTGGTGGTTGTTGACAGGTTCAGTAAGATGGCACATTTCGTTGCTCTTCCTGCACTCCCTAATGCTAAAACTCTGGCGCAGGTGTTCATTAGGGAGATCGTTAGACTTCATGGGTTGCCTTCTGATGTGGTGTCAGATAGGGGGTCTCAGTTTGTGTCCAAATTTTGGAGGGCATTTTGTTTACGTCGGGGGATGCAATTGTCATTTTCCTCGGCTTTTCATCCGCAGACCAATGGTCAGACAGAGCGTCTGAATCAGAGCTTAGAGACATATCTCCGGTGTTTTGTCTCAGAGAACCAAGAGGACTGGTCTTCTTTCTTGCCTCTGGCAGAGTTCGCTCTTAACAACAGGCGGAGCGAGTCCACTGGTAAGTCCCCGTTTTTTGGGGCATATGGTTTCCATCCCCAGTTTTGTACTTTTAATGGGGGGGCCCTTCTGGGGTTCCTGAGGAGGAGCGTTTCTCGTCGTCACTTGCTTCTGTGTGGAGAGGTGTATTGAATAAACTGAGTGCGATGGGGAACCGTTACAAACGTATGGCTGATAGGAGGAGAGTTTCTGGTCCAGATCTGAATGTGAACGATCTGGTATGGTTGTCTACCAGGAATATAAAACTTAAGGTGCCCTCCTGGAAACTGGGTCCCAGATTCATCGGGCCGTACAGGATCAGTTCCATAATTAATCCTGTGGCATTTCGTCTGGACCTCCCTCCTACGTTTAAAATTCATAATGTGTTCCACAAGTCATTACTTAAAAGGTATGTGGCACCAGTCATACCGTCACCTCTACCTCCTCCTCCAGTGTTGGTCAATGGTAACTTGGAATTTCAAGTATCAAAGATCATTGACTCACGTCTGAATCGCCGGTCCCTTCAGTACTTGGTGCATTGGAAGGGGTATGGTCCAGAGGAGAGGACGTGGGTCCCTGCGTCTGATGTTAACGCAGATCGTTTGGTTCGGACCTTCCACAGAACTCACCCGGGCAGGCCTGGCCCTGAGGGTCCGGAGGCCCCTCGTAGAAGGGGGGGTACTGTCATGTGTGCATTGCCACGAAGATCGTCGCGGTTGCACATTTTGACTTCTCACAGCTGAGCTGCTGTTTCTTTGTGTTTGGCAGCTAGGGAGTTAATTCTGTCTGTGCTCGGTGCTGGGACTGGGTGCAGTTTCTCCCGGCTGCAATTGATTATTTGTTGATTGGTTTCCTTTTAAATTCCTGGTTGTCTGCTTGGGGAGTTGCCAGTGAAACCTTCATGCAGACCACAGATAGGAATGAATCTGTATAGACTTTAGTTGTGAGCTCCTTAGTTGTTCTAAGCTCAACTTGGTTAGAGTTTATTTCCCAGACCATTTATGTTCCTTTGGTGTTTGAGTGTGTATGCAAGCGAGTGTTATCCTGTCTGTCTTATATGTCTAATCTGTGTATTTAGCTGAGATCAGCCCATATCCCTTTGGTGGTAGTCAGGATCCTTCTTAGGACTGATTACAGGGTTCAGGGTCTGATAGGAGACAGGGTTAGGTTGGAGACTTGGACCTCTGAACCATTATCAGTACCTCCAAGGTGAGGGATTAGTTAGGACCCCAGTTTAGGGTCAGGTTAGATCCCGGTCCACCTCTTTCCTGTTTCAGCTCATCAAGTCCTCAAGATTAACCCTGAGTTCAGCAGATATCGTGTCAGGTAAATCTATTCTATATTTACATGCTGATGTTGCTATACTAGTTGTTGTATAGAGTGTTGTTCCTGTATTAATAGTTTACTGACATTGTATACATATCATTAGACAGCGTGACAACATGGCATTGTTGACTTGTGTCTATCGTCCTCAAATAGGCTACCGCAGCAATTGCTTTGATTGAAGCATCGGAGAACACACAAAGGGTTTGTGTCTCTATCTTGGTACTCGGTACAGACACATATGAACGTGTTATATGAAGACTTGACAAGGCTGTGAGGGAATTTCTCCAGCTCATCCACTTGTTTTTCTCTTTTGTGGGAAGAGGAGTATCCCAGTTCGTCACCTCTGTGGTGAACTCTCTTAACATAGCCTTGCCCTCGATGACTACAGGAGTTACAAACCCCAGTGGGTCATACAAACTGCTTATGGTAGACAGTACTCCTCTGCGAGTAAAGGGTTTATCTTCTCTGTTAACCTGGAAGGTGAAGGTATCAGCTTTTATGTCCCATAGTAGGCCAAGGCTCCACTGCATCGGTAGGGAATCTATGCCTAGATCTAAATTCTTCAAGTCACTTGAATGATCCTCAGGAGGGAAGGCTTCCATCACTTCCTTGCTGTTAGAAGTGATCTTGTGCAACCTCAGGTTAGATACAGCGAGCATGTCCTTGGCTCTTTTCAGAAGACTAATCGCGGTCTCGTTTGTTGGCATCGATTTCAAACAGTCATCCACATAGAAATCTTTCTCTATAAACAGTCTGGCATCCGTTCCGTAGTCTGCTTCAACCTCTTGAGCCGCGCGTCTCAGCCCATAGATGGCTACTGCAGGAGAATGACTATTACCAAAAATATGTACCTTCATACGATACTCCGTAATCTCTTTGGAAGGATCGTTATCCTTGAACCGCAAGAATCTCAAGAAATTTCTATGTTCTTCTTTAACAAAGAAGCAGTGGAACATCTGTTGGATGTCTGCTGTGAATGCAATGGAGTCTCTACGAAAACGGATAAGCACTCCTAAAAGTTTGTTGTTCAGATCCGGGCCTGATAACAAGACATCATTCAATGAAACACCTTCATACTTAGCACTCGAATCAAATACTACTCTGATTTGACCTGGCTTTTTCGGGTGATACACTCCAAACAGAGGCAGGTACCAACGTTCTTCAGCGTCTTGAAGTGTAGGTGCTAGCTCTGCATGACCGTTTTTAAATATTTTCTCCATGAAGGTAAAGAAATGACCTTTCATCTCTGGTTTATTATGGAAGCTGTGCCTGAGGGAGACAAATCGTTTGTAAACTTGTTCTCTGTTGTTAGGCAAGCGTTGTCTTTGAGGCTTGAAGGGTAGAGGTGCAATCCAGTTCTTCGTTTTGTCCTGCACCATTCCTTGCTCCATCATCTCTAGGAACAGTTTATCTTCAAATGACATTGCTATACGATTATCTTCCTTGTCTTGTGGAAGACTGTACACCCGAGGTGATCTTGGTCCCAATTCTGAATGCAATCATCATTGGCACTAGTCGCTAAGATACTTGGTGCTGAAGTACTGTGTAGCAGCTCCTTTATGAAGTAGTGATTTTCACATGGTTGAAGGAGAGATGGACGTCCATTCTCGAGAGTCCTGGTAAACATGTTGTTAACTACTGTCGGTTTGTGTGTACCTCCTAAACAGACCTCTCCTACAATGACCCACCCAAGGTCGAGTCTCTGAGCATATGGAGCATTGTGTGAGCCATTGATCTGTTGTCTAACCTTGTGAACTTGTAGAATATCTCTCCCTAAGAGCAAGATTATTTGAGCCTCTGGGTCAAGGTTAGGAATCAGGCGTTCTATACGCTTCAGATGAGGATGGTACGATGCCACTTCAGGCGTAGGTATCTCTGACCTGTTGTCAGGAATCTGGTTACATTCCAGTATGGTTGGTAAGGGCAGACACATTTGGCCATCTAAAGACTCGACTACGTATCCTGTTGCTCTCCTACCAGCTGTCTCTATTATACCGGCACAGGTTTTTAAAGAGTAGGGGGCGCTGGGTCCTCTGACGTTAAAGCTATCAAAGAAGGCAGACTTGGCTAGTGACCTATTACTCTGATCATCTAAAATCACGTATACTTTGATGGCTTTGTCCTTTTCATCTGCCGGGTAGACTCTCACTAGGGAAATTTTAGAGCAAGACTTGCTTCCCATGAGATTTCCACAAACTTCTGTACACTTAGAAGTAATGGCTGGAGTGTCAGTATTTGAGTCATTCAGCTCCCCGCTATGCTCTTGGGGCAAAGTATCTGATAGTGATCCAGGGTGTAGAACTGAGTTATGTTCGGTGCTGTCACATTCGGTACACCTTGCACTAACCTCACAGTCCCTGGCAAAGTGGGATGTTGAAGAGCAGCATTTGTAGCAGATGCGATTCTCCTTAAGGAAGGCCTTCCTTTCCTCCAATGACTTTTCTCTGAAAGCTCTGCACTTAAGTAAGGAATGTGGCTTCTTGTGTAAGGGACACTGCCTGCTTGGATCCTTGGATTTGTCTTCTCCTTGACCGGAGCTGAACTCTTTGCGAACTGAACCTGTAGGAGAAATGTTAGTTTTGTGGACCTCTACAGTTGTTCTACGAGGTTTGCTAACAGAGTTATTGGCACATGACAGCATGAAATCAAAGCTAGGGTCATTTCTAATTTTTGCTTGTTCTGAGACAAAATCTACAAACACATCGAATGGAGGAAACGGTACATTGTAAGTCTGTTTATACCTAGATCCATATGTAACCCATTTGTCTTGCAGGTTATATGGGAGTTTCTGAACTATGGGGTTCACACCTCTAGCAGTGTCGAGATATGTCAACCCCACAAGATCTCCTTCTGCTTTTGCTACACACAACTCCATTAACAAGTCAGTTAATTCTCTGAGCTTTGAATAATCCTTGTTTGCTATTCTAGGAAAATCCTCTATTCTTTTAAACAAGGCATTTTCTATAACCTCTACTGAGCCATAGCATTCATCAAGTCTATTCCAAATTCTTTTGAGGCCGACATCTGGATAATTTATATTAATGTCTCTGATTCTCTTTGCGTGTTCCGTGGACTCACTTCCTAGCCATCTTACCAAGAGATCCACTTCTTCACTACATGATAGACCTATGTCTCTTATGGTATTTTTGAAGGAGGCTCGCCAAGCCCTGTAGTTTTCAGCGCGATCGCTGAACTTTACAAGTCCCTTTGTGACCAACTCACGTCGAGCAAGGAACTTAGCAAAGTCCATTGTGGCTTGATTGGCACTGATGCCAGCTGATGGAGTGTTGTCAGAGTACATGTGTGCTGTGCGATCATACCTGTTAGGTGGCTCTGGTTTCGTCCAACTGCTGTAGTACCTTTCTGAAGCGAAGGGATTCTCTTTAAACCGGGACAGATTTCGGACCTTCTGCTCTGGAGAAAGATTATTGTAGTCAGTATCATCCCAATGTGTATCTCCTTGCTTTCGGTAGGGACACTGATAGTTGGCTTTCTGGGGGTTCAAATTATCTGGTTGGCTTGGCTTGTTGACAAAATGCTCTGTCTTCGCCTGTGGGTCTGGATCGTCATTTGGTTTGGAATGTCGATGGACGTACTCTGCAGTACGCTGCAATGGATCGTGAGTAACTCGTTGTAGACCTAGCACACTGCTGTGTCTGCTGTGTTCACCGTCGGAATATACGGCAGTTTCTAGGGCTTCTGCTTCTGCTATGGCAGCTGCTGTTTCTTTTTCAATAGCAAGTTTCTGTAATGTTGCTTCAAGGCGCGCTTTCTCTGCGTCCAGGCAGGCTTGTTGGCGCGCTTTCTCTGCATCCAGGCATGCTTGTTGTAGTTTCAATTCTATCTCCTGCTCAGCAAAGGTGCTTCTTGCTTTTGCCGCTTCAGCCTTTGCGCGGGCAATAGCGGCGGCATTGCTGACGGATGATGTCTTGGAGGAACCAACTCGTGATATCGTTTTGAAAGAGGATGCTCGTCCTTGAGACATGATTCGACAGTTGGGCGACCACTGTAATATCCCTTTGTCGGCTCTGCGTGGATAATGGCGGCTCTGTATGGTCCGATTATTCGGTCCGACCGTTAAGAGGTTGCTGCAATATCCGCATGCAATAACCGTATGCTTGAATAATGGGGGCTCTGTATGTCTGATCTTCTGAGCTTGTTCTCAGCAGTCGTTTTACTATTCTGTCCTCATGCACGTTAGCAGGGTGTGCGATGAGACATGTAGCTAAACCCCCTGTCTTCTTTAAGAAAAAGAGGCTGTAAAACTGTAACCTTCTTTTATTGATTGCAGATGTGACAGGAAAGGGTAAAACTATAGAATGCAATAATAAGAGCATTTCAGAATATATAACTGTACAGAGCATGAAACACAAATAGTTTACAATATACAGAATACACAAACTGATTATTACCTACTTAGTACAACAAACGTACTGATAAACACAGGATTATAAACACAGATAGTGCTTACCGACTATGCTTAGAGCAGGCTGTTTAACCCCTTAATGTCCACTGACGTGCAGAGTCCGTCATGGCAAGGTGTCAGTTCCGGCACCAGGACGGACTCTGCACGTCATGGCTTTGATCTACCACTGCGTGTAAACACGCAGTGGTAGATCAGTGCCGACAGCTGTCACAGACAGCTGACAGGCACGGCAAGCGGTGCGGGGACCTTTGCCGTCGGTCCCCGCACCTACAGCGCTGTGCTTGGTCAGTCAATCTGACTGACCAAACACAGCAGCGATCGTGCAGGAGAAGCTGAAATTTCAGCTTCTCCAGCGCGATCAGTGCAGGAGCCGGCGCTGCAGTGGCCAGGCTTCCTGCACTGACAGCCAGGAGCGGAGCCCCCACCGCCCCTGGCTGTTAACCCCCTGACTGCTGCGATCGAGCGCGATCGCAGAGCTCAGGGGGAGGCAGAGGGTCGGGAGCTCCCTCTGCCTCAGATCGGCACCCTGCAATGTATTTGCAGGGGCCGATCTCTGCCTTGATGACCCGGGGGTTGTCATGACAACCTCCGGGTCATTTAGCTACGGGAAGCTGCTGTGATCATTGTCACAGCAGCTTCCACTATAGTTGCAATGCATTGCAATGCCAGAGCATTGCAATGCATTGTAACTGCAATAAAAAGTAAAAAAAGTGAAAGTCCCATAAAGGGACAAGTTAAAAAAAATCATTTTTTAAAAAAATTGTAAAAAAAATATTAAAAAATAATTTAAAAAAAATCCCCTAAAAAATACACATTTTTATGTAATAAAAAAAATAAAAAACAAAAAACATACACATGTTAGGTATCGCCACGTCCGTAAAAATCCCATCTATAAAAGCGTAACCCTAGTTAACCCCTTCAGTGAAAGCTGTAAAAAAAACACACAAAAAAGTAGTAAATTATACTTTTTCCAAGCGGTATCATTATACCGCTTGGAAAAAGTGCAATAACACGCGATCAAAAAGTCAGATATAAATAATCATGGTACCGCTGAAAATGTCATCTTGTCCCGCAAAAAACAAGCCGCTATACAGCATCATCAGCGAAAAAATATAAAAGTTATAGCTCACGGAATAAACTGATGCAAAAATAATTATTTTTTCTATAAAATTTTTTATTGTGTAAAAAACGCCAAAACATAAAAAAAAAATATATAAATGAGGAATCGCCGTAACCGTAGTGACCCGAAGAATAAAGCTGCTTTATCAATTTTACCACACACGGAACGGAGGAAAAAAAACAATTCCTGAATTGCTGGTTTTTGTTCATTCTGATTCCACAAAAATCGGAATAGGAAACGATCAAAAAACGTTATGTGCCTGAATATGGTACCAATAAATACGTCAGCTCGTCCCGCAAAAAATAAGCCCACAGATAACTCTGTCGGCCGAAATATGGAAAAATTATAGCTCTCAAAATACGGCGATGCAAAAATTTCTTACAAAATATTATTCCAAGAAAAAGCATCTTTTAGTGTGTGACAGAAGCTAAACATGAAAAAAGGGTGTAAATCTGGTATCGCTGTAATCGCACCGATCCGAGAAATAAAGTCGCCTAATCACTAATACCGCACGAGGAACGGCGTAAAAAAGAAAACCAATTCTTCACCTTTTGTGGATTTGTTCATTGTGCCTCCCAAAGATCGCAGTAAGGCGATCACAGTGGTTCCCCCCCACATATGGGGTATCAGCGTACTCAGGACAAAATGCACAATAGCTTTTGGGGTCCTATTTCTCCTGTTACCCTTAGAAAAATAAAAATTTGGGGCAAAAAGGTAATTTTTGTGGAAAAAAATATGATTTTTTTATTTTCACGGCTCTACATTATAAACTTCTGTGAAGCCCTTGGGGGTTCAAAGTGCTGACCACACATCTAGATAAGTTCCTTGGGGGTCTAGTTTGCAAAATGGGGTCATTTGTGGGGGGTTTCTACTGTTTAGGCACATCAGGGGCTCTCCAAGCGCGACATGACACCCGCAGACCATTCCATCAAAGTCTGCATTTAAAAACGGTGCTCCTTCCCTTCCGAGCTCTGCCATGCGTCAAAATAGTGGTTCCCTCCCACATATGGGATATCAGCGTACTCAGGACAAATTGCACAATAGCTTTTGGGGTCCTATTTCTCCTGTTACCCTTATAAAAATAAAAATTTGGGGGCAAAAAGATTATTTTTGTGGAAAAAAATATGATATTTTTATTTTCACGGCTCTACGTTATAAACTTCTGTGAAGCACTTGGGGGTTCAAAGTGCTCACCACACATCTAGATAAGTTCCTTGGGGGGTCTACTTTCCAAAATGGAGTCACTTGTGGGGGGTTTCTACTGTTTAGGCACATCAGGGGCTCTCCAAACGTGACATGACACCCGCAGACCATTCCATCAAAATCTGCATTTGAAAAAGGCGCTCCTTCCCTTTCCAGCTCTGCCATGCGTCAAAATAGTGGTTTACCCCCACATATGGGGTATCAGCATACTCAGGACAAATTGCACAATAACTTTTGGGGTCCTGTTACCCTTTGGAAAATAACAATTGGGGGTGGAAAGATCATTTTTGTGGAAAAGATATGATTTTTTAATTTTACTGCTCTACGTTATAACCTTCTGTGAAGCCCTTGGGGGTTCAAAGCTTTCACCACTAGTGTTGAGCGATACGATACTGCAAATATCGGGTATCGGCCGATATTAGCTGTATCGGGCTTTCGATTCCGAGTACCGATATTTTCGTCATATCGGATACTGGAATCGGATTTGTCACTGTCACTGTCAGTGTCCGTCGGTCGGGTCTGTCAGGAGTCAGCGGCACTTACCTGGCAGAAGATCTCCGGCGGTCACGGGCTGGACTGCTTCATGGCCGCCATCATCTTTCCCCGGCGGTCAAGGGCTGGACTGCTTCATGGCCGCCATCATCTTTCCCCGGCGGTCACATGCAGTTTCTCGCGATAACTGCAGTGACTGCTGGGTAATCCCGGCCGTAAAGCAGTCAGTCCGATGACGTCACCGCCGGGGAAGCAGGTAATCAGCTGTGCTGCGTCGCGATGACAGGCTCTGCCTGTCATTGCGATGTAGCAGAGCTGGATCGTCGTGGGACTGTCGTTACTATGGACTGCGTCGGACAGGTGGTATACTGTTGGTTTGTTTTTTTTCTTTTTTTACAGGAGATCGATGGCGTCGCAGGAATGAGTGTATAATAAAATTAATGAAAACTGTGTTGTCTCTTTTATTTCATTAAAAGACTTTTTTCTTGCTTTGTCTTTTTTTTATACATTTAATAACTTTGGGATTAATAATGGATCGGTGTCTTATTGACACCTCTCCATTATTAACCGGGCTTATTGTCACCGTGCAATCAACGGTGACATTAACCCCTTATTACCCCACTTGCCACCGCTACAGGGCAGTGGGAAGAGCCGGGTAAAGTGCCACAATTGGCACATCTTTTGATGCGCCAAATGTGGGGCTGCTGTAGCCTGGTATTATCAGGCTGTTGATGGCCAAAATCCATGGGCCTTGACAGTCTTTTAATACCAGGCCGCAGCAGTCTGCATTTTACTTGGCTGGTTAACAAAAATAGGGGACCCCTACGCCTTTTTTTTTTTCGAGGGATCCCCTATTTTTGTTAACCAGCCAAGCTAAGCAGACTGCTGTGGCCTGGTATTATCAGGCTTGCAAGGTCCATGGATATTGGATCCTTACCAGCCTGAAAAACCAGGCCTCAGCGGTCTGCTTCATCTGGCTGGTTAACAAAAATAGGGGGACCCCACGCCAATTTTTTTCGAGGGGATCCCTATTTTTGTTAATCAGCCAAGATATGCAGACTGCTGTGGCCTGGTATTATCAGGCTGGCAAGGTCCATGGATCTTGGCTCCTTAACAGCCTGAAAATCCAGGCCTCAGCGGTCTGCTTCATCTGGCTGGTTAACAAAAATAGGGGGGACCCCACGCCAATTTTTTTCGAGGGGATCCCCTATTTTTGTTAATTAGCCAAGATATGCAGACTGCTGTGGCCTGGTATTATCAGGCTGGCAAGGTCCATGGATCTTGGCTCCTTAACAGCCTGAAAATCCAGGCCTCAGCGGTCTGCTTCATCAGGCTGGTTAACAAAAATAGGGGGGACCCACGCCATTTTTTATTCGAAGGGAACCCCTATTTTTGTTAATCAGTTCCCTCTGACGTCACTGATTGTGTCCCTGGCTGACCTGAAGTGAAAGTGGAAAGCAATCAATTAAGCTTTCCACTTCCTCTCCTGTCAGCCAGGAGAGGAACTCATTCATTTGGGGGTTTACTGTGAGGCTGCAGCATTAGCTGCGGTCCCTGCAGTAAACATTAACCCTTTCTGAAGGATTACACCGTGGGACCTGACTGTGCATGGGATAGGTAAGAATAATTTTGCTTTTTTCTTTTATTTTTATTACAGGAAATGGTTTTTGCAGTCAAATAAAAGATGGTCAAAAACATGTGTCTTTATTTCATTAAAATGATTTTTAATTAAAGTGTGTGTGTTTTATTTTTATTTCATGCAATAGGATTAATAATTGATAGTTGTCTAATTGACAGCTCTCAATTATTAACCTGGCTTAAGGTCACCTTTCAATTGCAATGTGGCTTTAACCCCATATTAACCCATTCGCCACCGCTACAGGGCAATGGGAATAGACGGGCAAAGTGCCAGAAAGGGCGAATCTAATTATAGATTTGTCTTTTCTGGGATGTCTGGGGGCAGATGTTAGTAGCCAGGGGGGCCAAAAATAATGGTCCCTCTCTGGGCTATTATTATCTGCCCCCATTCGCTGGCTTTGTCTGTCTGGTTGCGAAAATAGGGCGGGAGCCCACGCATTTCTTTTAAACAATTTTACACCTCATATATATATATATATATATATATATATACATGTCATTGAATTTGTGACACATATATATATTTATAGTTCATACACTTCTACATAGTATAATAGCCGCTAATTCAATTGACGGCTTTTGTGAAAATGCAGAACCCGACATGAAATGACACTTGGTGTACATAGGGTTAACCATGTCTTTTCATGTCCTTTGCTATCTGATTTGCACAAACAATTACATCAGTCTATGTGTGCAAAATTTCACACCTGTAGGGGTTAATTAAAGGTGTAAATTCTTAGCAAAAAAGTCCGTTTTTTTTACAACGAATTTACACCTTTAATTAACCCCTACAGGTGTGAAATTTTGCACACATAGACTGATGTAATTGTTTGTGCAAATCAGATTGCAAACGACATGAAAAGACATGGTTAACCCTATGTACACCAAGTGTCATTTCATGTCGGGTGCTTCTCTCTTTTCACAGAAGCCGGCTTTACCCGGCAATTGAATCAGAGGATATTTTACTATGTAGAAGTGTATAAACTATACATATATGTATATATATATGTCACAATGACATGTATATATATATATATATATATATGTATTCTATGTGTGTATATTTAGTGTTTACAAGGAAATAAAGGTTTTTTTTAGTTGCGATATTTTGTTCCCATAGACTTACATGGGACTTCCGGTATCGGAATCGGATATCGGCGATATTTAGTGATATCGGCGATGCCATTCCGATCCGATATTTTTCGATATCGAGCAGTATCGCTCAACACTATTCACCACACATCTAGATAAGTTCCTTGGGGGGTCTAGTTTCCAGAATGGGGTCACTTGTGGGGGGTTTCCACTGTTTAGGCACACAGGGACTCTCCAAATGCGACATGGCGTCCAATCTCAATTCCAGCCAAAAAAGTCAAATGGCGCTGCTTCCCTTCCAAGCTCTGCCATGCGCCCAAATAGTGGTTTACCCCCACATATGGGGTATCAGCGTACTCAGGACAAATTGCACAATAACTTTTGTTGTCCTTTTACCCTTTGGGAAATAAAAATTGGGGGTGGAAAGATCATTTTAGTGGAAAAGATATGAATTTTTAATTTTACAGCTCTACGTTATAACCTTCTGTGAAGCCCTTGGGGGTTCAAAGCTCTCACCACACATCTAGATAAGTTCCTTGGGGGGTCTAGTTTCCAAAATGGGGTTACTTGTGGGGGGTATCCACTGTTTAGGCACACAGGGGCTCTCCAAATACGACATGGCGTCCAATCTCAATTCCAGCCAAAAAAGTCAAATGGCGCTGCTTCCCTTCCGAGCTCTGCCATGCACCCAAATAGTGGTTTACCCTCACATATGGGGTATCAGCGTACTCAGGACTAATTGCACAATAACTGTTGGGGTCCTTTTATCCTTTGGAAAATAAAAATTGGGATGAAAAGATCATTTTTGTGGAAAAAACATGATTTTTTAATTTTACGGCTCTACGTTATAACCTTCTGTGAAGCCCTTGGGGGTTCAAAGCTCTCACTACACATTTAGATAAGTTACTTGGGGGGTCTAGTTTCCAAAATGGGGTCACTTGTGGGGGGTTTCCACTGTTTAGGCACACAGGGACTCTCCAAATGCGACATGGCGTCCAATCTCAATTCCAGCCAAAAAAGTCAAATGGCGCTGCTTCCCTTCAGAGCTCTGCCATGCGCCCAAATAGTGGTTTACCCCCACACATGGGGTATCGATGTACTCAGGAGAAATTGTACAACAAATATTGTGGTTCATTTTCTACTGATACTCTTGACAAAATTTTAAAAAATTGTGTCGAAAGAAAAATTTTGGGAAAAAAAGTTAAATGTTAATTTTTTCCTTCCACATTGCTTCAATTCTTGTGAAGTACCTAAAGGGTTAATAAACTTCTTGAATGTGGCTTTGAACACGTTGAGGGGTGCAGTTTTTAGAATGGTGTCACTTTTGGGTATTTTCTGTCATATTGACTCCTCAAATTCACTTCAAATGTGAGGTGGCCCCTAAAAAAATGATTTTGTAAATTTTGTTGGAAAAATTTAGAAATTGCTGGTCAACTTTTAACACTTATAACTTCCTAACAAAAAAAAATTTTGGTTCCAAAATTGTGCTGATGTAAAGTAGACATGTGGGAAATGTTATTTATTAACTAATTTTTGTGACATATCTCTCTGATTTAATGGCATAAAAATTAAAAGTTTGAAAATTGCAAAATTTTCAAATTTTTGCCATATTTCCGTTTTTTTCATAAATAAACGCAAGTTATATTGAAGAAATTTTACCACTATCATGAAGTACAATATGTCTCGAGAAAACAATCACAGAATCGCCAAGATCCTTGAAGCGTTCCAGAGTAATAACCTCATAAAGAGACAGTGGTCAGAATGTAAAAATTGGCCTGGTCTTTAACCTACAAAATGGCTTGGTCGTTAAGGGGTTAAGAAACATGAAGAACACCAGTGATGTAGTTTCTCTTAAGGCACATGGAGGAATAATGGCTGCTGTCCTCCTTCAGTGTGATACACAAGACCATAATGCAACAGGAACAATCCCACAATGCTCTTGGAATTTCCCACAAGACATCACAAATTAAACTAGAATCTATGCATCAAACAGCCAGCAGGTGGCGCTGTTACCTTACAACATAAAATGTATGAAAGAGCAATACATTCAAAAATTGCAATGTCTATAACAATTGGAGACATAAAAAAATGACTAGACTTTCTAGACAGCAATTATATGGCTGGACAGAACAGTCACGTTCGAAGCAGTAGTGGATGGTTCAAAACATTGCTACTCTTTCAATCTTCACTGTATATTGTAAGAGCACACACACAGCCCCTATATGCCGTAAGAGCCCCCACATAGCCTCACCATTATCAGCATGATACTCACATAGCCTGCCCATGATCAGCATGAGACCCACATAGCCTCCCCATGATCTGCGTGAGACCCACATAGCCTTCTCATAATCAGTATGAGACCCACATAGCCTTCTCATAATCAGTATGAGACCCACATAGCCTTCTCATAATCAGTATGAGACCCACATAGCCTCCCCATGATCAACATGAGCCCATATAGCCTCCCCATGATCAGCATGAAACCCACATAACATCCCCATGATCAGCATGAGACCCACATAGCTCCCCGTGTCCAGCAAGAGACGTACATAGTCTCCTCTTGTCCAGCATGAGAACCCCATCACCTCCTCTCGCCAGCATCAGACCCCATAGCCACCCAATAGCCTCTCCATATCCAGCATCAGACCCTCATAGCCTTCCCATAATCAGCATGAGACCCACATAGCCTTCCCATGATCAGCATGAGACCCACATAGCCTCTCCATGATCAGCATGAGACACACATAGCCTTCCCATGATCAGTATGAGACCCACATAACCTCCCCAAGATCAGCATAAGACCCACATAGCCTTTCCATGATCACCATGAGACCCACATAGCCTCCCCATGATCAGAATGAGACCCATATAGCCTTCCCATGATCAGTATAAGACCCATATAGCCTTCACATGATCAGCATTGTTACGATTGGTGACGCAGCGTGGCTTACCCAGCCGACGCCCCCATGTCGTCAAACCATAATGACGACGGGGTAAGCGTCCCAGGTGATTGTGGAATTTGGACCCACTGGACCACAGGGTGGACCCGGGCCTACCTGGACTAGGGGTCTGTGGCAGCTGAGCTTGTTGACAAGATGGCCATATGCAGGATTAAAGACACCGCACAACTTCAGGTATGACGAAACTTACAGTTTACTTAAATAAAGCAAAAGACATAAGCAAGACACGGATAGCACAGGTCCAAGAACACTGGCACTACAGCACCGTGCATCGGCTGGTCAGGTCCAGGACTCACTGGTGGGAACGTCACCGGGAACAGAGCTGGAGACTCACGGAAACCATGGAGGAGGAATCCATCCAGGTACACAAGCGGGACTGGCTCAAGAGCACAACTTGGACCACCAGAACCGGGGACTGGACATCTGGACACAGGCGGGACATCGGAACACGGACTTGACTTTGGAACACGGACTGGACTTCGGAACACGGACGGAACATCGGAACACCGACTGGACATCAGGACATCACAGTCACTGGGCACAGGGTTCAGGACACAGAAGGACTTCAGGAACATAACACAGCAGAAATCAGGACTTCAGGAACACAACACAGCAGGAATCAGGACTAGGACTTTGGTACAAACACATAAACAGGATAAGTCCAGGAACTCAGACATCCGCTGATAACAGAAACGGATCTGGGTATTCTGCCCCCAGAGCAGGCGGAAGACAGGCATCAGCTCACCTAGAACTGCAGGCAGGCAGGACAGGTGCTGAACACCAAACAGCCATAGCAAGACTCAGAAACTTAATGCGAAGCTCTGGCAATGCCCCACACGGCAGGGGAACTTTATATAGGAGCTGCCTCACAGCAATAGGCTGGAGCAGCAATTCTAGCACACACCCATTCCTCATAAAAGCAGGGGAAGTGTGCCCCCGCGCACCCTAATCACAGCCAGACACAAATCAGCATAGCAAAGGACACCTGGCAGCAGCTGCAAGCCTGAACACATGTGCTAAGTCATGCACAACTGCAGAGGACCTTGCAACACGTGGGTAGCTTCCACAGCAGTAGCCAGGGATCGCACATGTGGGTAGTCATGCAGTGCAGCGGAGACACTCACGCATGTACGGCTACACAGCAGAGCCGGGAACTGAGCAGCATCCATACAGGAAACTGACAACAGCATTCCAGCTCATTAGAGAGAAAGGAGCGAAGGGTTAAAGCAGAAATATGCAGAGTAACGCCGGGTAAACAGAGTAAAAACACAGTGGCATTACTAGCATGAGACCCACATAGACTTCCCATGATCAAATATAAAAGTTTATCAGCTCACCCTTGAATTGTTCACAGCAGGTGCAGTTATCCACGAAGGTGCAGGGAATGGCGTTCAAGCCCGCATGCAAAATGAATCCAAAATTATCCAGCACATCTTCTTGATGTTAAAAACTTTTTTTTTATTCAATTACTCTTAAAAACATTTTTAGAGTTCAAGACAGAAAGGGATGGCTAGTCCCACATGAGCAGAAAACTTTTACGCATTTCGATACATGCATGGGAATTAATCATAATGAATTAAAAACAAACTCCTGACTTGAAATCCTACTCAGGAGAGGAAATGACATTTGTGAAACAGCTGATGAGTAATCAATGTTAGAACACATACCAATCAAAAAGGTGCACCACACGCACAGGAAACCACACACCTTCAGACATGGTTTTAGTAAAAAAAAACATAAACATGGAGATCAAAACTACAGAGCAGCATCTCAAAGATTATTTCTATATATCAAAAAATTAGGAGAAAAAGCTAATAAAAATAACTTAAATCTGTTTTCTGGTTGAAACCTAAGGGAACTCTAGTGTTTAAATGCAGAATCCAGTGTGCTTCTTTTTTATGCAATTCATTCACTATGTCCCCTCCTCGGTGTCTCATATTTATTGTTTGATTGCAATAATTTTTAAATCAGACACATTACAGGAGTGAACGTGCAGAAAATGCTTTGAAACACCAGACAGACTACGCGTTGTGCGGTTTTGTGCATCATAAATGTGTTCTGATAACCATTTACGCAGTGTACTGGTGGTGCACCCAACATATTGGACTCTGTATTTCTCACATGAGATAAGATACACTAAATATGTGTGCCCACAATTCACCATCGATTTTATATTAAAAGTTTCCTGAAACAAACTGGTTGGTATTGTTCATATACCTGCAAGCTCCACATGTTTTATGGCTGCACCGATAGGAGCCTTTGGTTGCCAACCAATTTGTTTGATCTGCTATACTAAAATTAACCCTTTATTGGTATGTGTTCTAACATGGATTACCCATCAGCTGTTTCACAAATGTCATTTCCTCTCCTGAGTGAGGTGTCAAGTCATGAGTTTTGTTTTTAATTCATTATGATTAAGACCCATACATGGGTCGAAACGCGTAAAAGTTTTATGCTCATGTGGGACTAGCCATCCCTTTCTGTCTTGAACTCTAAAAATGTTTTTAAGAGAAATTGAATAAAGAAAAAGTTTTTTAACATCAAAAAGATGTGCTGGATAATTTTGCATACCTTCCCACGATCAGTATGAGACCCACATAGCCTTCCCATGATCAGTGTGAGACCCAAATAGCCTTCCCATGATCATCATGAGACACACATAGCCTTCCCATGATCAGTGTGAGACCCAAATAGCCTTCCCATGATCATCATGAGACCACATAGCCTTCCCATGATCAGTGTGAGACCCAAATAGCCTTCCCATGATCATCATGAGACCCACATAGCCTTCCCGTGATCAGTGTGAGACCCACATAGCTTCCCATGATCAGAATGAGACCCACATAGCCTCCCCATGATCAGCATGAGACCCACATAGCCTTCCCGTGATCAGAATGAGAGCCACATAGCCTTCCGTGATCAGAATGAGACCCAAATAGCCTTCCCATGATCATCATGAGACCCACATAGCCTTCCCGTGATCAGTGTGAGACCCACATAGCTTCCCATGATCAGAATGAGACCCACATAGCCTCCCCATGATCAGCATGAGACCCACATAGCCTTCCCGTGATCAGAATGAGAGCCACATAGCCTTCCCGTGATCAGAATGAGACCCACATAGCCTCCCCATGATCAGCATGAGACCCACATAGCCTCCCAGTGTCCAGCATGAGACGCACATAGACTCCTCTTGTCCAGTATGAGAACCCCATAGCCTCCTCTCGCCAGCATGAGACCCGTAGCCACCCAATAGCCTCTGCATGTCCAGCACGAGACCCCCATAGCCACCCCATGTTCAGCAAATATCCCATACACATGAATAAAACCTCGCTCCCATTCCCCGGCGTTCTGCTTCTGCTCTTTGATGCACTGGCTCCCTGCATGCACAGCAGACCTGATTAAATGATGTCATCATGTCAGCTGTCTCACATGCTGATTGGTAGCAAAATTCCTCCTCCACCAATTCATTGCTGCGTGTATCCAGAGGATGCAGATAGTGGTGACAGTGGGTGGTGACGACTGGCTGGGGAGGGCATGGTGAGGCCCGTGGGCCACTGTTTTCAGCCCCTCTACTGTCTCGGTCTGCGGGCTGAACAAGAACAGCCAGAGGGCCAGATGTGGCAGCGGGCTGCACTTTGCTCGTGTCTTCCCTAAGGGATCTAAAATAAATGTTTTAAAAAATATTAAACAATTTTAAAAAATTGGATCAAACCATTTTCTCTCTTTAAAAACAAAAATATTATAAGGCAAGTTCATTTAGTATTGCCAAGTCTGTAAAAGTCTGATCTATCAAAATATTAAATTATTAAATCCATACAGTTAACACTGTAAAGTGGAAAAAAAAATGAAAATACAGAATTGCATTTTGTCAATGGCTGCGCCTTTGCAAAGGATGCAATAAAAAAAAAAAATGTTGTATTTAAACCAAAATGGTAGCAATCAAAACATTTTGCTCATAAAAAACTCAATAGACGAAAAAAGAAAAAGTTATGGGTCTCATCATGGGACAACAAACCAAATATTTAATTTTACAAATCTGTGAATTTGTTTCACTACTAAAATAATTAGATCTATTTAAGAGTTAAACACACATTGCTTTTTTGGCATGGTTTTTTCAGATTTGAATCATCAAAGTGTTTTTTCAAATCTGCAAATGTCAATTCTTTCAGTGTTTTTGCAGCATTTCTCATCAATTCAAAACAATGGGAATAAAATTAAATTAAAAAGAGATCAAGAACACATTCAACAACAAACCAAAATGTGACAAAAACATGCAAAATTTAAAAATTTGCTGAAAATATTTGACCTGAAGAATCATGTTGCTAAATCCTTTTTGCCACTCAAGGATCACTGTAAAAACAAAACTCCTAGAGCCATGACAGAATTGCAGTTTTTTTCCCACAATTTAACAACACTTACATTTTTTGTAATGTTTTCCAGTACATTGTATTGTAAAATGAATGTTGCTATGCAGAACTACAATTCATCCTGCAAAAAAACATTCCCATATGGCTAAGTAGATGAAAAAATGAAAAAATTATGGATCTTGGAAGAAGGAAAGGGAAAATATGAAAAGTGCT
Source organism: Oophaga sylvatica (assembly GCA_033576555.1). Classification (NCBI taxonomy): domain Eukaryota; kingdom Metazoa; phylum Chordata; class Amphibia; order Anura; family Dendrobatidae; genus Oophaga; species Oophaga sylvatica. The sequence continues at coordinate 52,941,416 of JARQOD010000006.1, forward strand.
AAAATTAAAGTTGGCTGCGGCGAGAAGGGGTTAAAATTGTAAATAATTTCATATATTTATAACCTACAGGAAAAATTACTGATGATGACAGTTCTGGTTTTCAGTATTACGAAAAAACAAAAAGTAATGATGCTTCTAAAAGGTAACAAAAATCTATCTATGTATCTATAATCATCATTGTCATATGTATCCATAAATCTATCTATAATCATCATTATCTATCTATCTATCTATCTATCTATCTATCTATCTATCTATCTATCTATCTATCTATCTATCTATCTATCTATCTAGCAATCTGTCCATCTATCTATCCATCTAGAAAATCAGAAAAAAACAGGCAGCACTCCAAAAATTAAAGTGTAAAACCGTGGCTTTACTGATCCATTAGCAACATTTCGGCAACGTTTCGGCAGATCTATCTATCTATAAATCTATCTATCATCTATCTATCTATAATTATCATTATCTATTTATCCATCTATTATCTATATTCATTATCTATCTATAAATCTATCTATCATCTATCAATCTATAAATCTATCTATCTATAAATCTATCTATAATCATCGTTATCGATCTATAATCATCATTATCTATCTATCTATCTATCTATCTATCTATCTATCTATCTATATCTATATCTATCTATCTATCTATCTATCTATCTCTATGTCTATCTATCTATTACTATCTATCTAACAGTCCAAAGAAAGGAACAGCACTCCGTTCAGATGGGTGAAAAAAGAGCTACTTTATTGAGCCAATTGATGCAACGTTTCGGTTCAAGAAAAAGGTTCACATCTTGAACCGAACGTTGCATCAAAGGGCTCAATAAAGTAGCTCTTTTTTCACCCATCTGAACGGAGTGCTGTTCCTTTCTTTGGACTGTTATATTGCAAGGTTTGGTATTTGCCTGTTGGAACTTGTGCACCCGGACTTCTTGTTTTTTTCTTTTTTGTGCTGTTCTAATTCTTTTTTCTCTATCTATCTATCTATCTATCTATCTATCTATCTATCTATCTATCTATCTATCTATCTATCTATCTATCTATCTATCTATCTATCTATCTATCTCATCTCTAATATCTATCTATATCATCTCTAATATCTATCTATCTATCTATCTATCTATCTATCTATCTATCTATCTATCTATCTATCTATCTATCTATCCTTATCATCTCTAATATCTATCTATATCATCTCTAATATTTATCTATCTATATCATCTCTAATATCTATCTATCTATAATCATCATTATATATCCATCTGTCTAATTACCTACTGTTGAAGCCATAAGTTTACGTATATTTAGGATGAAGCAATTAAAACTAATATTAATCATCTCTACAGAATCCAGGTCAACAAACTTCTAGTTTTAGCAGGTTTTTAGGATTGTTACTATGTATATGACATAAACAATTTTTCCAACAAATGTGAAGACATAATTAAGTTAAATTCTCTATATCAAAATTCAAGTAGGTTAGTTTACATATACTACGCTCACTGTGCCTTTACCCCCTTACCGACACCGATATGGTGTGGGTCAGATAATCGCTGTGTGTCACAGCCAGAATCTACCTCTATGGGTAGAGAAGAGCTCTGCCAGTGACTGTTAACCTGCTAAATGTTGCTGTCAATCTGTGACAGCTGCATTAACATCGTATCGGCATGGACCCACATCATTCTATGTGCCCATTGGTGCCCCCATGAGGCGATCACGAGGCGACCATGGATTGCTATGAAAGGAGATCTGCTGAAGACCTCTGTACCTGCTATCATAAAGCTCTGTTGAAACTCTGTGGCCGTAGTCACACTAGCGTAGAGCATCTGATGCTAGAGCTTCGGATGCAATATGCTAATGATCCGAGTGTCAGTGCTCTATGCTCCGATCCTCTCGCATTACAGGATCGGTGCACAGCTGCTGTGGAGATGGAGCAATTAATTTCTCCATCTCGTCTGTTGCCGGCATCGACAGGAGTCTGTTATGTTTCGGTAGCTGAGGAGAAATAGCAAAAATAGCCAAAGTAGCAATACACCAGAGAGGCTGGAAACTACTGGGTTGCAGAACCTGATGCAGGGGAGCTGGTATCCAAGGTACACAGCGGGTTTCCAGGCACCGCGCAGCGCTTGGAAACCCGCTGTGTACCTTGGATACCAGCTCCCTGCATCAGGGCGCTGGTATCCAAGGTACACAGCGGGTTTCTAGGCACAGCCCCGCGCCTGGAAACCCGCTGTGTACCTTGGTTACCAGCGGATCGCTGGTCTCCCGCCTGTCACACGCAGCGATGCGTGCCTGTCAGCGGGAAACCAGCGATCAAAAAAAGGTCCTGACATTTCAGCGACAATCAGCGATACCCGGCAGGGGGGCTGATCATTGCTGAATGTCACACACAGCGATATCGCTGGTGAGCTCGCTGCTGCGTCACAAAACTAGTGACTCAGCAGCGATCTCGGTAGCGATATCGCTATGTGAGACGGGCCCTTAAGTGGAAAGCTTAATTGATTGCTTTCCACTTTCACTTCAGGTCAGCCAGGGACACAATCAGTGACATCAGAGGGAACTGATTAACAAAAATAGGGGTTCCCTTAGAAAAAAAAATGGCGTGGGGTCCCCCCTATTTTTGTTAACCAGCCAGATGAAGCAGACCGCTGAGGCCTGGATTTTCAGGCTGTTAAGGAGCCAAGATCCATGGACCTTGCCAGCCTGATAATACCAGGCCACAGCAGTCTGCATATCTTGGCTGAATTAACAAAAATAGGGGATCCCCTCGAAAAAAATTGGCGTGGGGTCCCCCCTATTTTTGTTAACCAGCCAGATGAAGCAGACCGCTGAGGCCTGGATTTTCAGGCTGGTAAGGATCCAATATCCATGGACCTTGCCAGCCTGATAATACCAGGCCACAGCAGTCTGCTTAGCTTGGCTGGTTAACAAAAATAGGGGATCCCCTCGAAAAAAAAACGGCGTAGGGGTCCCCTATTTTTGTTAACCAGCCAAGTAAAATGCAGACTGCTGCGGCCTGGTATTAAAAGACTGTCAAGGCCCATGGATTTTGGCCCTCAACAGCCTGATAATACCAGGCTACAGCAGCCCCACATTTGGCGCATCAAAAGATGTGCCAATTGTGGCACTTTACCCGGCTCTTCCCACTGCCCTGTAGCGGTGGCAAGTGGGGTAATAAGGGGTTAATGTCACCGTTGATTGCACGGTGACAATAAGCCCGGTTAATAATGGAGAGGCGTCAATAAGACACCGATCCATTATTAATCCAAAGTTATTAAATGTATAAAAAAAAGACACAGCAAGAAAAAAGTTTTTAATGAAATAAAAGAGACAACACAGTTTTCATTTCTTTTATTACTCTCTCATTCCTGCGACGCCATCGATCTCCTGTAAAAAAATAAAAAAAACAAACCAACAGTATACCACCTGTCCGACGCAGTCCAATAACGACTGTCCCACGACGATCCAGCTCTGCTACATCGGAATGACAGGCAGAGCCTGTCATCGCAACGCAGCACAGCTGCTTACCAGCTTCCCCGGCGGTGACGTCATCGGACTGCTTTACGGCCGCGATTACCCAGCAGTCACTGCAGTTATCGCGAGAAACTGCATGTGACCGCCGGGGAGAAGAGGATGGCGGCCATTAAGCAGTCCGGGATGTGACCGCCGGAGATCTTCTGCCGGGTAAGTGCCGCTGACTCCTGACAGACCCGACCGACGGACACTGACAGTGACAGTGACAATCCCGATTCCGGTATCCGATATGACGAAAATATCGGTACTCGGAATCGGAATTCCGATACAGCTAATATCGGCCGATACCCGATATTTGCAGTATCGGAATGCTCAACACTAATCAAGACATCACTGACACAAATGAGATAGTAAAAAAATGGTATCCACTTAATTATATAAACCTATAAACATGATAAACAACTGATTTCTCGATAAAAATATATAATTTTATTAGTCACATAATATAAAATCAATACAAATATATCAAGGGAAAATGGTCCTCGAAAGGGTGCAGTCTAATTGGGCTTTTACAATGTAGTATATATAGTAAAATGAACTATATGTAGCATAATAGCATCAGATAAGGGTAACAAAAAAGTCTATTATATATAGCCATAGAGCGAAAGAGATCATATATCATATGTTAGGTACAGTTATTACATTCAGACTAGAGATGAGCGAGCACTAAAATGCTTGGGTGCTCTTTGCTCGAACCTTTGTAATGCTCGAATGCTAATTTCGAGTAACGAGTATAATGGAAGACAATGTGACAGCCAAGCTTTTTTGCTGCAAACCCTTCAAAGAGGTCTGGGGTCACTGAAAATCTTAAAATGGATGGGAAAAGTGCTGAATGGAAGAACAGCATAGGGAAGATCCCTGGAAGCATTTCTGACTCCAAGATCGCTACTGAGAACAATGGTATCACACTTTGACTGCACTTTAAGGACTGACAATAAAACATTCCAAACCAACTAGAAATTGAATTTTACAGTTAAAAAATGTTAAGAAACATTTTTTCCTGTATAATTACTTGTACAGGTGCATCTCACAGAATTAGAATATCATCAAAAAGTTAATTTATTTCAGTTCTTCAATACAAAAAGTGAAACTCATCTATTATATAGAGTCATTACAAACAAAGTGATTAATTTAAAGTGTTTATTTTTGTTAATGTTGATTATGGCTTACAGCCAATAAAAACTCAAAAGTCATCATCTCAGTAAATTAGAATACTTTATAACACCAGCTTGAAAAAATTATTTTAAAATCCGAAATGTTAGCCTACTGAAATGTATTTTCAGTAAATGCACTCAATACTTGTTCGGGGCTCCTTTTGCATCAATTATTGCATCAATGCGGCATGGCATGGAGGCGATCAGCCTGTGGCACTGCTGAGGTGTTATGGAAGCCCAGGTTTCTTTGATAGCAGCCTTCAGCTTGTCTGCATTGTTGGATCTAGTGTCTCTCATCTTCCTCTTGACAATACCCCATAGATTCTCTATGGGGTTAAGGTCAGACGAGTTTGCTGGCCAATCAAACACAGTGATACTGTTGTTTTTAAACCAGGAATTGGTACTTTTGGCAGTGTGGACAATTGCCAAGTCCTGCTGGAGAATTAAATTTCCATATCCAAAAAACTTGTTGGCACAGGGAAGCATGAAGTGCTCTAAAATTTCCTGGTAGACGGCTGTGCTGACTTTAGTCTTGATAAAACACAGTGGACTGCACTGGCATGTGCATTCCCATGTAATTTCCTGGGCCTGTGCTCTACATGAAAAGTAAAGTCCTGGAGCGCCAGAAACCACCTAGTTACCCGGGCATTCTTTCCATTCTTTCCCACATCCATTTCTGGGGCGCATGATCCAATACTAGGTGAAATTTCTGCCTAACAGGTAGTATCTCAGGGTGTCAATTGTCCAATTGATGGCCAAGCACTCTTTCTCTACGATGGCATAGTTCTTTTCACAGGACTAGAGTTTCCTACTCAGGTATAGGACTGAATGTTCGTCCCCATCTATTTCTTGGCACACCACAGATCCCACACCTCGTATGGCCCTTGCCACTTGGCCAGTAACTTACTTTCAATGGTGGGGATCAACACCAACACCCGGTCTCCAGGACTAAACTGTCTCAGCCTTGTTGACAGATTGTAGACCCTTGCCTTGGCCTCTTGTGCTTGGAGGAGGTTCTCCCTCACAATCGGCATCATACTCACGATCCTATCCTGTGTCTGGGTCACATGTTCAATAACGCTTTGGTGGGATGTTACCTCTGCTTTCCAGGTCTCCTTTGCAATGTCCAGAAAACCTCAAAGATGACGTCTATATGAGAGCTCAAATGGAGAGAACCCCATAGAGGCCTGTGGGACTTCTCTAGTGGAGAACAGTAGGTATGGCAGCAGGCTATGCCAATCTCAGCCATCCTTCTCCACGACCTTCTTCAACATAGATTTCAGGGTCTTGTTGAACTCCACCAGGCCGTCTGTCTGTGGATGGTACACCGGCATCCTAAGTTGAGTAATCTGGAGGGCCTTACACAACCCCCTCATTAACTTGGACATGAACCGTGTCCCTTGGTCTGTCAGAATCTCCTACAGCAGGTCGGTCCGGGAGAAAATATGAACTAGCTCTCTTGTTATACTCCAGGCAGAGAAATTTCTCAGTGGTACCACCTCTGGGTACTGCGTAGCATAGTCCATTACCACTATGATGTACTTAACTAAGGGTCCGACCAGGTCCATGGCAATCCGGTAAAATGGGACTTCTATTATGGGTAACGGAACTAGGGGACTGCAGAAGTGGGATACAGGAGCAGTTAGCTGACAGGTAGGGCAGGAACAGCAGAAATTAATAATGTCCCTGTGACACCCAGGCCAGTAAAACCTCTGAACGACTCGCTCTTGGGTTTTATCTACATCCAGATGTCCCTCAAGACATAAGCATGGGACAGATCTAGTACCCTGTGTCTATAGGGTCCCGGGACTAACAGCTGCTCCAATACTTCCCCTAACTGTTTAGTGACCCTATATAGCAACTACTCATTGACTGCAAAGTACGGGAACCTGGTGTCGACCCCCAGCTCTTGGGCAACCCCATTTATCACAGTCATATTTTCAAGTAAATTTTTTAGCATTAGATCCTGCATTTGGGCAGTCACAAAATTCCCCCAGAAATCCCCAGTTCAGGAATTTCAGCCTCACTGGTCACCAAACCTTTGACTACCCTGATCTCATGGGACTCAGTACCCTGGCTTGTTTTGATCGACACTCTGGCCACAGGATAGTCCTTGGCTCCCCTGTGGATAAAGCAGATGCCCATGTGTTTCCATGGGATCAACTAGTGGGGGATTGTAGCCCTTATCAGGGTCACCAAGCTCCCTGATTCTAAGAGTCCTGACACCATCACCCCATTTATTGACACAGGACATGCCTGTGGCCCCTCACCGGGCTGATAGTTCACACTGCAGGCAGGATAGGCATAGTAGGAGCAATGCTTCCCTAGGCTGCTGTCCATCTCTTTGGAGGACAAGGGACAATGGGCGGCTATATGTCCCGGACTGCAACATCTCCAGCAGAGTAAGTCTTTACCCATGGCCTTTGCAACCCCTCTGTGACCCCTTGGGACCAAGTTTTCCCCCAGTGGTGGCTCTACTACCCCTTTTGTGGCTCAGGTTCCCGCTGGGTACCTCAGTATGGGGATGCACCATGCCCTGGCTTTCTTAGGGACCTCTCGAGCATCTGGTACTGTTCCACTTATGCAAATGACTTAACACCTGACAATACTTAGTGTGCTGGAGGAAAAACTCTGGGTTTTATATCATTGATGCCATTAGGCATAGTGAAACATATCTCCCCTCCAGCACTTTACCAGTGGCTTTGTCACAGTGAGCAATATGATACCAATAAGGCCACTTGCACACATTCAGTACTTGGTGAGTATTTTACATGAGTGTTTGTAAGCCAAAATCAGGAGTGGAACAATAAGAGGAAAAGTATAATAGAAACACGTCACCACTTTTGCATTTTTCACCTACTCCTGGTTTCGGCTTACAAATACTGAGGTGAGCAAATTATCTCTTCAGAGAGAAAGAGGACTAGAACACTAGTGCCACTTATATGAAGTAGCAATCCTAGAAGTCAATGTTGACCCTTTAATGAGCCTTTTATCCTAAGTCATGTGACAAGGCTCCTTAAAGGGTCGACATTGACTTCTAGGATTGCTATTTCCTATAGGTGGCACTAGCGTTCTAGTCCTCTTCTTCTCTGAAGAGACAATTTGCATATGTCCCAGAGGAGAATTGCGGCTTAAAAAGTCTCTTCATCTTTCCATGCTTGGCATGTCGCTATCCGTAAGGAGAAACGTTACCGCTTGGAAATACTGAGGTAAAAAACTCACAAAATACTGAACGTGTGAACGTGGCCTAAGGGTATGTGTAGACGTTGAGTAAAATTCCTGCACCATTTCTGCATCTCTTGGCAGGAAAACTGCTGCTGCAAAAATGCATGTTTTTGGTGCGTTTTTGCTCTGCATTTTTGATTGATTTGAGTGAAGTCAATGGTGCAAAACACAGGGTAAAATGCTGAGAATTGACATGCTGCAGATTATTTTCTGCACCAAACCTACAAGTCAAAAATAGTCAACATGTGCATGATACTTCAGTTTTCTCACTCACTGTGCTGGCATCAGATTTTGTCACAAATACACGCAGAAAAAACTCACTAAATCTGCAACGTGTACACACAACCAAAAATGTTGAACACATTTTTTGAGGGTTACATACCACTAGTGATGGGCAAGCACTAAAATGCTCGGGTGCTTGTTGCTCCAGTCGAGCAGATTGGAATACTTGGGTTCTCGGACAGAACAACAAGCCCAATATACTGTAAGTCTATGGGAGACCTGAGCATTTTTGCCACGATCCCACCCGGGGGTACCTTTAAGATCTAAATGCGTCTGAAAATGATGGAAACACTGCTCAAATGACACGGGGATATCATGGGGATTGCCCCTAGAAGCATTCCTGACTCCTAGTTCACAGCTTTAAACAAAGTTGTCAGAGTTTCATGCCATTTTTTCCGGTGCACCAAAAAACATACCAAAACGAAACCAAAACCGATTTTGCAGGGAAATATGTCAAGGTACATCCTTTCCAGGTTAATGACTTGTATATAAGGCAAAATAATTAACCCAGATCAAAATTTTCCTCCACCACTTGGGCTATGTTCAGACTCAGCGTTTTTGAAGCGTTTTTCAACTTTAATATTACTTTCAACCAAAACAAATGCATTCACTGGGAAATGTCATTGCAACATTTACCAACCCTAGCTGGCCATGTGGTGTGTGACACATAAGCAGACATATCTTGTTTCATTTATGGAGGAGGGACTCTTAAAGTCACAGAGCATATTTTTACAGGGGCAACAGGCAGCATTAATCTGCTTAAAGGGCCATTATTAAACAGTGGTTCTTCTAAGCATTTATAGCCTATGCTGTGAGTGGATGGGCTGCCAAGAATTACGACACAACCCAATACCCTTTTCACGAGATGTCCAGGAGCGCTTTCATAAAAAATGTTGCATTGAATGCAAGGCCAAGGTCAGGACAGGGGTGGCAGCGGACCTAAGGGCTGCAGCCTCACTATCTGCCTGAACAGCTACTGCAGTCACATCCACAGCTGAGGTTGTACGCTCGAGAGCCAACAACCTGCCCTCCAGCTGCTGGATGTACCGCTGTAGTCGCTGTTGGTCTGCCATTACTAGCCAGACCCAGGCGCTAGTATAATGTTAGGGTTGGCAAAACGTACCAAATGTAATACATATGTGAAAATAATAAGGTGCAACCCAGGGTCCACCGTGCAGAGATGGAACTTTCTGCTAAGCAATGGCGGAATAAGATGGCGGTTGAATGCCGAAAACACGCAGGTTAGATGTCACCCTGTGTGAACAGCGGCAAACTCTGTAACTTCACAGAGCCACAACAACAAAGTAAAAGAATGCTGTTCCCTGTTAAATATCACAGGACACAGCTGCTATGGTGTGAGTGAGGTCTCTAGGCTCAACCCCTAGAATGCGAGGACTTAAGTCTGACCGGACCCACAATGTACATGGCGTCACACAAGCGATGCCACTACTTGGCGCTGAGTGGTAACAAAATACAGCTAACTAAAGCACACCACGAGTTGGTGCAAAACAGGAGCAAAAGCAGAACTGACCACAGAGCATTACCAAAAGGTGTGTGCCAGAGCACGTGGATTGACTGTGCCCTGTAAACAGCCCATGCTAAGCAGCACATGTGGCCGAGACAGGCGCTAGGTGAAGCCGAGTAAAAACCTGCCTGACTAAGGAAAACTTGGTGATCATACACGCCGTCAGTGTGCAGGTTCTCGGCCCAAACACACGTGCATACACAGAGTTGTAGAGTGAGTATCCACTCACTCACACACCACATGGTTTATACTATTGCACGGCCGTGCGATACTTTTATAACAGCAGCCTTCCAGGACCTTGCTAATGGCCCAATCCAGACTGCTTGAGGACCTGAGCATGTGACCTCCGACCACCAATGAGCAGTCGTCTCACAGGCATGCTCAGATGGAGAAAAGCAGGACTTAGTCCCAGGAGCATCTGCTCACCGCTGACTAATGCTGGTTGCTGTAGCTGAACCTGGGGTGGCAGCAGCAACCAAATGCATAGCGTTAGCCTGAGCAAGATACTGGGACCGATGTCTCCACTGAGCAGGATCCTCTGTAGCTGAAGAATAATGGGAGACCGCAGAGGACATGGCTCAAGATTTTCCCTGTGCAGCGGTGAGATCTTGATGCCTAACACATGCTGAGAAGGTGGTGGTGAAATTCAATGTTCACTGTGTTAAATTCTGGTCTAATTCATTTCAGTACACTTATATACTACACTGAGCAGACCATGAACAATTCATATTTGTTTTACTCACTTGCATAGTACCACTAACTCCACAACACTATACAAACATCAGGTTTGCTGTCCTCATTGGGGTTCACATTGAAAATTCTTTGTCAGTATGTTTTTGGAGTGTAAAAGGAAACATACAAACTCCTTGTCCTTGGTGGATTTGAACCCAGGACCTCAGCGCTGCAAAACAACAGTGCTAATCATTGAGCCACCATGCAGCCCTATAACTGAACCAAGGAAAGTCAGCAAACAACCTTGTGAAGACTGGAGAAATGGGTACAGAATCATCTATTTTAACATTAAAACATGTCATATGTCAACATGACCTGAAAGGCCACAAGGCTAAAAATAAGCCACTGCTCCAAAACATCCATACAAAGCCAGATTACAGCATGTAAACTGCAAATGATGACAGTGACCTTACTTTCTGGAGAAATTCCCTCTGATCTGATGACACAAAATGGAACTGTTCTGACATTGCCATTGTTATATATGGAGGAAATAAGTGGAGGCTTGCAAGTGAAGACCACCATCCTAGCACTGAAGAGCAGCATTATGATGTAGGTGTGTTTTGCTGCAGGAGGGCCTGGTGCAGTTCACAAAATAATTGGCATAATAAGTAATGAAAGTTATACGGAAATATTGACACAATAACTCAGCCAGAAAGTTGAAGCTTGGGCACAAATTGGTCTTCCAAATGGAAAATGATCTTAAACAGACTTCCACAGTTGTGGCCAAATGACTGAAAGACAAGAAAGTGACGATAATGGAGTGGTCAGCAGAAAGCCCTGATCTCAATCCCATAAAACAATTATGGTCATAGCTGAAAAAAACATGTGCAAGAAAGGAGGCCTGCAAATGCCAAATTCCAGATTAATGAGAGAGATAGAGAATGTTTTAAGGCATGTTTATTACTGCAAAGTCAAAAGTTTACATACATTTCATTAGTTTTTGGTACCATTGTCCTTAGACTGAATGACTTGGGTCAAAACGTTTGGGATATCCTTCCACAAGCTTCACACAATAGTTGGTCGAATTTTGGGCCCATTCCTCCTAACAAAACTGGTGTAAATGATCTACAGTAGGTTTATAGGTTGCCTCGCTCGCACCTGCCTTTTCTGCTTTGCCCATAAATTTTCAGTAGTATTGAGATCAGGGCTTTGTGATGGCCACTCCAAAACATTGACTTTGTTATCCTTAAGCCACTTTGTTACCATTTTGGCAGTATGCTTCGGGTCATTGTCCATTTGGAAGACCCATTTCCGCCCAAGCTTTAACTTCCTGGCTGATGTCTTGAGATGTTGCTTCAGCATTGCCACATAATCTTCTTTTCTCATGATGCCATCTATTTTGTGAAGTGCACCAGTCCTTCCTGCAGCAAAACAACCCCACAACATGATGCTACCACCCTCGTGTTTTACAGTTGGGATGGTGTTCTTAGACTTTCAAGCTTCTCCCTTTTTCTTTCAATCTTAGCGAGGGTCATTATGCCCAAAAAGTTCAATTTTAGTTTAATCAAATTACAGGACATGTCTCCAAAAATTAAGGTCTTTGTTCCTGTGTACATTTGTAAGCATTGATCTGGCTTTTTTATATTTCTTTTGGAGTAATGGCTTCTTCCTGGAAGAGTGGCCTTTCAGCCCCAGCCCATGTTGATACATTGGGTATTCACGAAAAAAGGGTAGCACACTGCAGCGCTATAGCTTGCAAACACGAAATATGAAAAATGAACTGCATCACTGCCTTAGAAATATGAAAAATTGAGAAGTCTTAGCGCATAAGATGGCCAAATTATGTGAGCCTGATAGCCACGTCAAGGCTCTTCTCGTATATCAGGTCCTAACTAACTCGTGTATGTGCGTGAGTTGGTGACTCTGGGTTTAGCACCTGTTCACATTTGATCTATGTTTGGATGTGCCGGTCAGTTTTTTGATATAGATACAGTGGGTATTGACACAATCCGCCATCATCTTCACAAAGTCTTTTTCTTTTGTCCTTGGGTTGATATGTATATGTCGGGCCAAAGCACGTTTATCTCTGGGACACAGAACGCATCTCCTTCCTGAGCGGTATGATGGCTGAACATTACCATCTTGTTTGTACTTGTGTATAATTGTTTGTACACATGAACAAGGCAGCTTCAAGTATCTTGAAATTGTACCTAAGGATGAGCCAGACTTGTGCAGGTCCACAATTCTCTTCCTGATATTTTGGCTTATTTCTTGAGCCTTTCCCATGATGTTACAGTGGGTACGGAAAGTATTTAGACCCCTTTAAAATTTTCACTCTTTGTTTCATTGCAGACATTTGGTAAATTCAAAAAAGTTCATTTTTTTTATCATTAATGTACACTATGCACCCCATCTTGACTGAAAAAACCCAGAAATGTAGAAATTTTTGCAAATTTATTAAAAATGAAAAACTGAAATATCACATGGTCATAAGTATTCAGACCCTTTGTTCAGTATTGAGTAGAAGCACCATTTTGAGCTAGTACAGTCATGAGTCTTCTTGGGAATGATGCAACAAGTTTTTCACACCTGGATTTGGGGATCCTTTGCCATTCTTCCTTGCAGATCCTCTCCAGTTCCTTCAGGTTGAACAGTGAACTTTGGTGGACAGCCTTTTTCAGGTCTCTCCAGAGATGCTCAATTGGGTTTAGGTCAGGGCTCTGGCTGGGCCTGTCAAGAATGGTCAGAGAGTTATTCTGAAGCCACTCCTTTGTTATTTTAGCTGTGTGCTAGGTTCATTGTCTTGTTGGAAGGTAAACCTTCGGCCAAGTCTGAGGTCCAGAGCACTCTAGAAGAGGTTTTCATCCACAATATCTCTGTACTTGGCAGTATTCATGGTTCCTTCAATTGCAACCAGTCATCCTGTCCCTGCAGCTGAAAAACACCCCCATAGCATGATGCCACCACCATGTTTCACTATTGGGATTGTATTGGGCAGGTGATGAGCAGTGCCTGGTTTTCTCCACACATACCGCTTAGAATTATCACCAAAAAGTTCTAGCTTCGTCTCATCAGACCAGAGAATCTTATTTCTCAGAGTCTGGGAGTCCTTCATATGTTTTTTTAGCAAACTCTTTCAAGGCTTTCATATGTCTTGCACTGAGGAGATGCTTCCGTCCAGCTACTCTGCCATAAAAGACCGACTGGTGGAGGGCTGCAGTGATAGTTGACTAATGTGGATCTTCCTCCCATTGCCCTACTGCATGTGTGGAGCTCAGCCACAGTGATCTTGGGGTTCTTCTTTTTACCTCTCTCATCAAGGCTCTTCTCCCACGATTGCTCAATTTGGCTGGACGGCCAGGTCTAGGAAGACTTCTGGTGGTCCCAAACTTCTTCCATTTAAGGATTATGGAGGCCATTGTGCTCTTAGGAACCTTGAGTACAGCAGAAATTCTTTTCTAGCCTTGGCCAGATCTGTGCCTTACCACAATTCTGTCTCTGAGCTTCTTAGCCAGTTCCTTTGACCTCATGATTCTCATTTGGTCTGACATGCACTGTGAGCTGTGAGGTCTTATATAGACAGGTTTGTCCCTTTACAAATTAAGTCCTATCAGTTCAATTAAACACAGCTGGACTCCAATGAAGGAGTAGAACCATCTCAAGGAGGATTAAAAGGAAATGGACAGCATGTGACTTAAATATGAGTGCCTGAGCTTGGGGTCTGAATACTTATGACCATGCGATATTTCAGTTTTTCTTTTTTAATAAATTTGCAAAAATTTCTACATTTCTGATTTTTTTCAGACAACATAGGGTGCAGAGTGTACATTAATGAGAAAAAAATGAACTTTTTTGAATTTACCAAATGGCTGCAATGAAACAAAGAGTAAAAAATTTAAATGGGTCTGAATACTTTCCGTACCCACCGTACATAAAGAAGCAGTGTGTTTCACGTGTACATTAAATTACCGTACATCCACAGGTGTGTCTCTAATTTTCTCAGATGTTGTCAAACACATGATATCATCATATGGGCAGTCCAGAATTGTTTAAAGGGATAGTAGTAATCTTTGTGTATGGAAACTTTTGACTTTGCAGTAAGTAATAAAAATGCCTTAAACGTTCTCGCTCTGATTATTCTGGCATTTGGCAAATATTAGTAATTATGGTAATCCTAATTGACCAAAAACTGCAAAGGTTTATTCTGATTTCATGTCAGATATTGAGAAAAACATGCATATGTGTACTTTTATATAGTGTATGTAAACTTCTGGTTTCAACTGTATATATTGCTTTTTATCTTTTTTATTTGTATATATTAATGTTAAAACAAATAATTCTTATTTTAATTTGTTTTAGTAAAGAAACAAACAATTCGCATCAAACAAAACCCCCTATAGAAATGGTGGGATTCCTGGAACTGGTCAGTTTTTTGTACCTTTAGATAATAATAAAATATATCTTTAAATACGTATTCTGGTGTAGAAAAACTAAAGGGGATGTTTAATATAGAAACAATACGTTTAAATATTCTATTTGGAAATTTTGAGATAACAAAGGGCGCCCCTGTTCAGGACACCCTTCATTATCCTAGGGGAAAGGTGGCTGCAAGAAGCATCTTTCATTTTGGAAAACACAATATATCCATGAACAGCAGATTGATTTCAAAATACTTGTGATGCTTAAATTACCTTGTTGTTGTGCTGTAGGGGAATTGAACTCCAATATTGCAGAGTACAGCTGATTGCTGAGGCTCTCACCAGTCAGCTTGTGCTTATATTAGACGGCTGTCTTGTAATGATAAGCTGAATCTTGCATGATTATCACATAACCAAGGCCCAATGCCATACGTAAAAATCACAGGGTCTTATAGCAAAAGTCCTTATAGGAGACCCTTTCCACACGCGCCCCCAAAATAAAAAAATTTGGTTCAGTAGATGGGATCATGCTTTACAACTTTTAAAATCAGGGAGAGGGACACGCAGTTATAGAGTAATTGTGCACTATTCAAGCCCCTTAATGTTCTCAGTTACTTTACTACTTTACAATTTTCATGGTCTTTATATTGTGCAGTGCACTCAAAATTCCCTCTATACTGCATGTTACCTCCACAGTGAATTTCCTCCACAATTTCACATCACAGTTCCCCTCCTCACACAGTTTGATGACACCACAGTCTCTCCAGCAAAGTATGGTGCTTCCACAATGCCAATCACAAGTTATGATGTTGCCAAAGTAACCCCAGCACAATAAAATACCTACTATGCCCGTAAACTGCCCCCACACTACATGATGGCCCCCCATAAACAGCATAATGGCTCTACTGTACCTTTTATACAGTATCCACACAGGCATTATGAGGCCCTCCACAGCCCCCACACACAGTATGAGTACCCCCACACAGCATGACAGCTCCCACACAATATGATGTTTTCCACGGGCAGAGTGAGGGCCCCTACGCAAAGTATAATATCATCTTCCGACGCTTACAAAGTATGAGGGCCCTCACACACAATATGATGTCCAACACAGCCTCAACATGCAGTATGAGTGCCCTCAAAGCACTTCACATAGTATGAGGCTCCTCACACACAATTTAATGTTCTCCCAAGGTTTCACAGGCAGTGTGAAGGCCACCACACATTAAAATATGAGGGCCTCCACAGCCCCACACAAAATATGATGTCCCCCACAGACAGTGTAATAGCTCCGATGCACAGTACAATGTTCCTCACAACCCCACACAATGTATGAGAACCCCAAACACAATATGATGTCACCTTATAGCCCTGTAGAAGAGAACACCGGGTTGCAAGGGCTGCTAAAACGACGGGTCTGGAACTGCTGGGGCCGAACCTCTTGTTGCTGGAGGGACTGAGCTTGCCAACGGAGCAAGCCAGTAACCTGGGTGAGAGGAGCGTGGCCAGGGAGAGTAAGTTAAAAGTGGTTGCGCGGGAACATAAAGGGGCTTCCCACCAGAATGCTAAGCAGGTGCAGGACCGCAGCTGCAGTGAGGGGAGTGATAGGCAGCAGCATGCAGACAGGGCGTCAGCGTGAAAGACTCACCCATATCAGCGGGTGCTCAGTGGAACGTGCTACAGACAGAGCATCGCAGGACGGACATCCAGGTGTCAGCTGACACACAGAGAGGCGCACGCCAGGCAAAGCATTGCAGCGCAGCCATTCAGGTGACGGCGGCTGTTCAGAGAGACACGTGCCAAGTGGAACCTTGCGGAGAGCTATACCCTTTTGCTCGGCAGTTAAATGGACTAGGGGCTCATCGGGCAAAACCCGAGACCACCCGCTGCCGCCAGAAGCAGGACCGTGTATTGGGCGGGGATGCCTGAAGATGCTGCAGTCATGGCCAAAAGTTTTGAGAATGACACAAATATTAATTTTACAAAGTCTACTGCTTCACTTTTTCTAATGGCAATTTGCATATACTCCAGAATGTTATAAAGAGTGATCAGCTTAACAGCAATTACTTGCAAAGTCAATATTTGGCTAGAAAATGAACTTTATCCCCAAAACACATTTCAACATCATTGCAGGCTTGCCTTAAAAGGACCAGCTAACCTATTTTCAGTGATTGCTCCATTAACACAGGTGTGGTGTTGATGAGGACATGGCTGGAGATCAATCTGTCATGATTAAGTAAGAATGACACCACTGGACACTTTAAAAGGAGGCTGGTGCTTGGCATCATTGTTTCTCTTCTGTTAACCATGGTTATCTCTAAAGAAACACGTGCAGTCATCATTGCAATGCACAAAAATGGCCTAACAGGGAAGAGTATCGCAGCTAGAAAGATTGCACCTCAGTCAACAATCTATCGCATCATCAAGAACTTCAAGGAGAGAGGTTCCATTGTTGCCAAAAAGGCTCCAGGGCGCTCAAGAAAGACCAGCAAGTGCCAGGACCGTCTCTTAAAAGTGTTTCAGCTGCGGGATCGGGCTACCAGCAGTGCAGAGCTTGCTCAGGAATGGCAGCAGGCAGGTGTGAGTGCATCTGCATGCACTGTTAGGCGGAGACTCTTGGAGCAAGGCCTGGTCTCAAGGAGGGCAGCAAAGAAGCCACTTCTCTCCACAAAAAACATCATGGACAGACTGATATTCTGCAAAAGGTACAGGCAGTGGACTGCTGAGGACTGGGGTAAAGTTATTTTCTCTGATGAATCCCCTTTTCGATTGTTTGGGACATCAGGAAAACGCCTCATTCGGAGAAGACAAGGTGAGCGCTACCACCAGTCTTGTCTCATGCCAACTGTTAAGCATCCTGAAACCATTCATGTGTGGGGTTGCTTCTCAGCCAAGGAAATCGGCTCTCTCACAGTCTTGCCTAAAAACACAGCCATGAATAAAGAATGGTACCAGAATGTCCTCCAAAGAGCAACTTCTCCCAACCCTCCAAGAGCAGTTTGGCGATCAACAATGCCTTTTCCAGCATGATGGAGCACCTTGCCATAAAGCAAAGGTGATAACTAAATGGCTCAGGGAACAAAACATAGAGATTTTGGGTCCATGGCCTGGAAACTCCCCAGATCTTAATCCCATTGAGAACTTTGGTCAATCATCAAGAGACGGGTGGACAAACAAAAACCTAAAAATTCTGACAAAATGAAAGCATTGATTGTGCAAGAATGGACTGCTATCAGTCAGGATTTGGTCCAGAAGTTGATTGAGAGCATGCCAGGGAGAATTGCAGAGGTCCTGAAGAAGAAGGGTCAACACTGCAAATATTGACTTGCTGCATTAACTCATTCTAACTGTCAATATAAGCTTTTGTTACTCATATGTTTGCAATTATTATATTTCTGTCTGTTATAAAAACATCTGTCAAACACACACATAAAAACCAGAGGGCAGCAGATCATGTGAAAATATAATATTTGTGTCATTCTCAAAACTTTTGGCCATGACTGTAGTTTGTGTGCATGGTTTGTATTTGTGTGTATCTGCCTGGCTATAAACATAAACAGAGAAGTAACAAAGAGACATCACTGGTCCCGGGGAGGAAGAATAAATATGATTTCATTACGTTTTCCCTAGTACAAGGCTATGAGCACAAGCAAATTTAAAATGGAAACCCCTTTAAAAGATTGGGGCCCATATATAGTTATTGCACTGGCATGCTCTCAATCAACTTCTGGACCAAATCCTGACTGATAGCAGTCCATTCTTGCACAATCAATGCTTTCATTTTGTCAGAATTTTTAGGTTTTTGTTTGTCCACCCGTCTCTTGATGATTGACCACAAGTTTTCAATGGGATTAAGATCTGGTGAGTTTCCAGGCCATGGACCCAAAATCTCTATGTTTTGTTCCCTGAGCCATTTAGTTATCACCTTTGCTTTATGGCAAGGTGCTCCATCATGCTGGAAAAGGCATTGTTGATCGCCAAACTGCTCTTGGAGGGTTGGGAGAAGTTGCTCTTGGAGGACATTCTGGTACCATTTTTTATTCATGGCTGTGTTTTTAGGCAAGACTGCGAGAGAGCCGATTCCCTTGGCTGAGAAGCAACCCCACACATGAATGGTTTCAGGATGCTTAACAGTTGGCATGAGACAAGACTTGTGGTAGCGCTCACCTTGTCTTCTCTGAATGAGGCGTTTTCCTGATGTCCCAAACAATCGAAAAGGGGATTCATCAGAGAAAATAACTTTACCTCAGTCCTCAGCAGTCCACTGCCTGTACCTTTTGCAGAATATCAGTCTGTCCATGATGTTTTTTCTGGAGAGAAGTGGCTTCTTTGCTGCCCTCCTTGAGACCAGGCCTTGCTTAAGAGTCTTCGCCTCACAGTGCGTGCAGATGCACTCACACCTGCCTGCTGCCATTCCTGAGCAAGCTCTGCACTGCTGGTAGCCCGATCCCGCAGCTGAAACACTTTTAACAGACGGTCCTGGCGCTTGCTGGTCTTTCTTGGGCGCCCTGGAGTCTTTTTGGCAACAATGGAACCTCTCTCCTTGAAGTTCTTGATGATGCGATAGATTGTTGACTGAGGTGCAATCTTTCTAGCTGCGATACTCTTCCCTGTTAGGCCATTTTTGTGCATTGCAATGATGACTGCACATGTTTCTTTAGAGATAACCATGGTTAACAGAAGAGAAACAATGATGCCAAGCACCAGCCTCCTTTTAAAGTGTCCAGTGGTGTCATTCTTACTTAATCATGACAGATTGATCTCCAGCCATGTCCTCATCAACACCCACACCTGTGTTAATGGAGCAATCACTGAAAAGAGGTTAGCTGGTCCTTTTAAGGCAGGGCTGCAATGATGTTGAAATGTGTTTTGGGGGATAAAGTTCATTTTCTAGCCAAATATTGACTTTGCAAGTAATTGCTGTTAAGCTGATCACTCTTTATAACATTCTGGAGTATATGCAAATTGCCATTAGAAAAAGTGAAGCAGTAGACTTTTTAAAAATTAATATTTGTGTCATTCTCAAAACTTTTGGCCATGACTGTACACTGCTCAAAAAATAAAGGGAACACTTAAACAACAGAATATAACTCCAAGTAAATCAAACTTCTGTGAAATCAAACTGTCCACTTCGGAAGCAACACTGATTGACAATTTCACGTGCTGTTGTGCAAATGGAATAGACAACAGATAGAAATTATTGGCAATTATCAAGACACACTCAATAAAGGAGTAGTTCTGCAGGTGGGGACCACACACCACATCTCAGTACCAATGCTTTCTGGCTGATGTTTTTGTCACTTTTGAAAGTTGGTTGTGCTTTCACATTCGTGGTAGCATGAGATGGACTCTACAACCTACACAAGTGTCTCAGGTAGTGCAGCTCATCCAGGATGGCACATCAATGCGAGCTGTGGCAAGAAGGTTTGCTGTGTCTGTCAGCATAGTGTCCAGAGGCGCTACCAGGAGACAGGCCAGTACACCAGGAGACGTGGAGGGAGCCGTAGGAGGGCAACAACCCAACAGCAGGACCGCTACCTCCGCCTTTGTGCAAGGAGGAACAGAAGGAGCACTGCCAGAGCCCTGCAAAATGACCTCCAGCAGGCCACAAATGTGCATGTGTCTACACAAACGATTAGAAACCGACTCCATGAGGATGGTCTGAGTGCCCGACGTCCACAGATGGGAGTTGTGCTCACAGCCCAACAGCAGGACGCTTGGCATTTGCTACAGAACACTAGGATTGGCAAATTCGCCACTGGCACCCTGTGCTCTTCACAGATGAAAGCAAATTCACACTGAGCACATGTGACAGACATGACAGAGTCTGGAGACGCAGTGGAGAGTGATCTGCTGCCTGCAACATCCTTCAGCATGACCCGTTTGGCAATGGGTCAGTAATGGTGTGGGGTGGCATTTCTTTGGAGTGCCGCACAGCCCTCCATGTGCTCACCAGAGATAGCCTGACTGCCATTAGGTAACGAGATGAGATCCTCAGACCCCTTGTGAGACCATACTGTATGCTGGTGCGGTTGGTCCTGGGTTCCTCCAAATGCTGGACAATACCAGACCTCATGTCGCTGGAGTGTGTCAGCAGTTCCTGGAAGATGAAGGCATTGAAGCTATGGACTGGCCCACCCGTTCCCTAGACCTGAATCTGTTTAAGCACATCTGGGACATCATGTCTCGCTCTATCCACCAACGTCACGTTGCACCACAAACTGTCCAGGAGTTGGCGGATGCTTTAGTCCAGGTTTGGGAGGAGATCCTTCAGGAGACCATCCGCCGCCTCATCAGGAGCATGCCCAGGCGTTGTATGGAGGCCACACACACTACTGAACATCATTTTGACTTGTTTTAAGGACATTACATTACACTTTAATTTTGTGGGTGACTCCAAATTCAGGCCTCCATTGGCTAATAAATTTGATTTCCATTGATGATTTTTGTGTGATTTTGTTGTCAGCACATTCAACTTTGTACAGAACAAAGTATTCAATGAGAATATTTCATTCATTCAGATCTAGGATGTGTTATTTGAGTGTTCCCTTTATTTTTTTGAGCAGTGTATATATGCAGGCACATACAATGTGTGCACAATATGTTCTGTCCAGCAATATAATTGCTGTCTAAAGTTTAGTCATATTTTTTATGTCTCCGTTATTACAGACATTGTATTTTTTGTGTATATTAACCCCTTCACCCCAAGGGTGGTTTGCACATTAATGACCGGGCCAATTTTTACTATTCTGACCACTGTCTCTTTATGAGGTTATAACTCTGGAACGCTTCAACGGATCTTCGCGATTCTGAGATTGTTTTCTCGTGACATATTGTACTTCACGTTAGAAGTAAAATTTCTTCGATATAATTTGCGTTTATTTTTGAAAAAAACACAAATATGGCGAAAATTTTTAAAATTTTGCAATTTTCAAACTTTGAATTTTTATTCCCTTAAAACAGAGAAATATATCACACAAAATAGTTAAGAAATAACATTTCCCACATGTCTACTTTACATCAGCACAATTTTGGAACCAAAATTTTTTTTTTGTTAGGAAGTTATAAGGGTTAAAAGTTGACCAGCGATTTCTCATTTTTACAACAAAATTTACAAAGCCATTTTTTTTAGGGACCACCTCACATTTGAAGACACTTTGAGGGGTCTATATGGCAGAAAATACCCAAAATGACACCATTCTAAAAACTGCACCCCTCAAGGTACTCAAAACCTCATTCAAGAAGTTTATTAACCCTTCAGGTGCTTCACAGGAACTAAAGCAACGTGGAAGGAAAAAATGAATATTTAACTTTTTAGCCACAAAAATGATCTTTTACAAACTTTTTTTTTATTTTCACAAGGGTAAAAGGAGAAAATGGACAGATAAGGTTGTTATGCAATTTCTCCTGAGTACGCCAATACCCAATATGTGGGGGAAAACCACTGTTTGGGCACACGGCAGAGCTCGTAAGGGAAGGAGCGCCGTTTGACTTTTTCAAACTAAAATTGGCTGGAATTTAGATTGGATGCCATGTCGCGTTTGGAGAACCTCTGATGCGCCTAAACAGTGGAAACCCCCACAAGTGACACCATTTTGGAAACTAGACCCCCTAAGGTACTTATCTAGATCTGTTGTGAGCACTTTGAACCCCCAAGTGTTTCACAAAAGTTTATAATGCCTGGGTGTGAAAAAAAAAAAAAACAATTTTCCACAAAAATGATTTTTTAGTCCCAAATTTTTGATTTTTCCCAAGGAAATTGGACCCCAAAAGTTGTTGTCCAATTTGTCCTGAGTACGCTGATACCCCATATGTGGGGGGGGAAACTGTTTGGGCGCACGGCAGGGCTTGGAAAGGAAGTAGTAACGTTTTGGAATGCAGACATTGATGGGGGTCATGTTCCGTTTGCAGTGCCCCAGATGAGCCTAAACAGTGGAAAACCCCCACAAGTGACCCCATTTTGGAAACTAAACCCCCTAAGGAACTTATCTAGATCTTTGGTGAGCACTTTGAACCCCCAAGTGCTTCACACAAGTTTATAATGCCCGGGCATGAAAATAAAAAATCCTATTTTTTTCCCACAAAAATTATCTCTTAGTCACTAATTTTTTATTTTCCCATAGGTAACAGGAGAAATTGGACCTCAAAAGTTGTTGTACAATTTGTCCTGAGTACGCTGATACCCCATATGTGGGGGGGAACCACTGTTTGGGCGCACGGCAGAGCTCGGAATGGAAGGAGCACCATTTGCCTTTTTCCAACCAAAATTGGCTGGAATTGAGATTGGATGCCATGTTGCATTTGGAGAGCCCCTGATGTGCCTAAACAGTGGAAACCCCCACAAATGACCCAATTTGGGAAACTAGACCCCCTAAGGAACTTATCTAGATCTTTGGTGAGCAATTTGAACCCCCAAGTGCTTCACATAAGTTTATAACGTAGAGCCATAAAATTTAAAAATCATATTTTTTCCACAAAAATGATCTTTTCACCCCAATTTTTATTTTTCCAAGGGTAACAAGACTCCAAAAGTTATTGTGCAATTTGTCCTGAGTGCGCTGATACCCCATATGTGGGGGCAAACCACTGTTTGGGTGCATGGCAAAGTTTGGAAGGG
The DNA here is from genome assembly GCA_033576555.1 of Oophaga sylvatica. Taxonomy (NCBI): domain Eukaryota; kingdom Metazoa; phylum Chordata; class Amphibia; order Anura; family Dendrobatidae; genus Oophaga; species Oophaga sylvatica. The sequence goes on from JARQOD010000006.1 coordinate 52,964,851, forward strand.
AAGGAGCGCCGTCTGACTTTTTCAACGCAGAATTGGCTGGACGCCATGTCGTGTTTGGAGAGCTCCTGATCTGCCTAAACAGTGGAAACCCCCATAAATGACACCATTTTGGAAACTAGACCCCTCAAGGAACTTATCTAGATGTGTGGTGAGAACTTTGAACCCCAGGTGTTTCACTAAAGTTTATAACGTACAGCCGTAAAATAAAAAATCCTTTTTTTTTTTACAAAAATGATTTTTTCGCCCCCAATATTTTATTTTCACAAGGGTAACAGAAGAAATTGGAACCCAAAAGTTGTTGTCCAATTTGTCCTGAGTACGCTGATACCCAATATGTGGGCGAAAACTACTGTATGAGCACACGTCGGGGCTCGGAAGGGAAGTAGTGACGTTTTGGATTGCAGACTTTGATGGAATGGTCTGGGGGCGTCATGTCGCATTTGGAGAGCCCCTGATGCACCTAAACAGTGGAAACCCCTCACAAGTGACCCCATTTTGGCAAACAGACCCCACAAGGAACTTATCTAGATGTTTGGTGAGCACTTTGAACCCGAAGTGCTTCACAGAAGTTTATAACGTACAGCCGTAAAAATAAAAAATCCTTTTTTTTTTACAAAAATGATTTTTTCGCCCCCAATATTTTATTTTCACAAGGGTAACAGGAGAAATTGGACCCCAAAATTTGTTGTCCAATTTGTCCTGAGTACGCTGATACCCAATATGTGGGAGAAAACTACTGTATGGGCGCACGTCAGGGCTCGGAAGGGAAGTAGTGACGTTTTGGATTGCAGACTTTGATGGAATGGTCTGGGGGCGTCATGTCGCATTTGGAGAGCCCCTGATGCGCCTAAACAGTGGAAACCCCCCACAAGTGACCCCATTTTGGAAAATAGACCCCACAAGGAACTTGTCTAGATGTGTGGTGAGCACTTTGAACCCCGAAGTGCTTCACAGAAGTTTATAACGCACAGCCGTAAAAAAAATAAATCTTTTTTTTTTTTTGCAAAAATGATTTTTTTGCCCCAATATTTTATTTTTACAAGGGTAACAGGAGAAATTGGACCCCAAAAGTTGTTGTCCAATTTGTCCTGAGTACGCTGATATCCAATATGTGGGAGAAAACTACTGTATGGGTACACGTTGGGGCTCGGAAGGGAAGTAGTGACGTTTTGGATTGCAGACTTTGATGGAATGGTCTGGGGGCGTCATGTCGCATTTGGAGAGCCCCTGATGCGCCTAAACAGTGGAAATCCCCAACAAGTGACCCCATTTTGGAAAATAGACCCCACAAGGAACTTATCTAGATGTGTGGTGAGTGCTATGAAGCCCCAAGTGCTTCACAGAAGTTTATAATGTACAGCCGTAAAACAAAAAAATAATTTTTTTTGTACAAAAATGATATTTTCGCCCCCAGTTTTTTATTTTCCCAAGGGTAACAGAAGAAATAGGACAAATTGCACAATAACTCTTGGGGTCCAGAGTACGCTGATACCCCATATGTGGGGATAAACTACTGTTTGGACGCATGGCAGAGCTGAGAAGTGAAGGAGCACCGTTTGACTTTTTCAACGCAGAATTGGCTGGAATTGAGATCAGACGCCATGTCACATTTGGAGAGCCCCTGATGTGCCTAAACAGCGGAAACCCCCCAATTCTAACTCCAACCCTAACCCAACACACCCCTAACCTTAGTCCCAACCCTAACCACAAACCTAACCCTAACACACCCCTAATCCCAACCCTAACCCTAATCCTAACTTTAGCGCCAACCCTAACCCTAACTTTAGCCGCAACCCTAACCCTAACCCTAATGGGAAAATGGAAATAAATACTTTTTTTTAATTTTATTATTTTTCCCTTACTAAGGGGGTGATAAAGGGGGGTTTGATTTACTATTTATAGCGGGTTTTTATGATTGGCAGCTGTCACGCTAAAAGACGCTTTTTATTGCAAAAATAGTTTTTGCATCATCACATTTTGAGAGCTATAATTTTTGCATATTTTGACCCACAGAGTCATGTGAGGTCTTATTTTTTGCGGGACGAGTTGACGTTTTTATTGGTACCATTTTTGAGCACGTGACATTTTTTGATCGCTTTTTATTTTGATTTTTGGGAGGTTAGAATGAACAAAAATCAGCAATTCATGAATTTCTTTTGGGGGAGGCGTTTATACCGTTCCACGTGTGGTAAAATTGATAAAGCAGTTTTATTCTTCGGGTCAGTACGATTATGGCGATACCTCATTTATATCATTTTTTCATGTTTTGGCGCTTTTATAGAATAAAAACAATTTTATATAAAAAATAATTATTTTTGCATTGCTTTATTCTGCGAGCTATAACTTTTTTATTTTTTCGCTGATGATGCTGTATGGTGGCTCGTTTTTTGCGGGACAAGATGACGTTTTCAGCGGTACCATGTTTATTTATATCGGTCTTTTTGATCGCGTGTTATTCCACTTTTTGTTCGGCGGTATGATGATAAAGTATTGATTTTTTGCTTCGTTTTTTTTTTTTTTTTTAAGAGGTTCACTAAAGGGGTTAACTAGTGGGACAGTTTTATAGGGGGGGTCGTTACGGACGCGGCGATACCAAATATGTGTACTTTTATTGCTTTGTTTTTTTTATTTACAGGAAGAAGTGAATTTATTGGGGAATATATATATATTTTTTTTATTTATTTTGGATTTTTTTTTAAAACATGTTTATTTTTATTTTTTTAACTTTTTTACTTTGTCCCAGGGTGGGACATCACAGTATTTTATCAGATCGCTGGTGTGACAGTGTGCACAGCACTCTGTCACACCAGCGATCGCACAGGCATAGATGCAGGCTTCTCAGTGCCTGCTTTCGGCAGGCACTGAGGTAGCCGCCTCCCTCCAGGACCCCGGCGCCATCTTGGATCCGGGTCCTGGGAGGGAGGAAGCCCTCAGAACAGCGCGATCACATCGCGCTGCTCTGAGGGTCTCAGGGGGGCGCGCAGGGAGCCCCCACCCTGCGTGATCCTCCCCTGTGCCCCCAGTACACCGCGATCATGTTTGATCGCGGTGTGCAAGGGGTTAATGTGCCGGGAGCGGTCCGTGACCGCTCCTGACACACAGTCATGGGTGTCAGCTGTGATAATCAGCTGACACCCGGCCGCGATCGGCTGCGCTCCCCCGGGAGCGCGTCCGATCGCACGTGACGTACTATCCCGTCCCCGGTCATATGGGCCCAGGTACCATGGACGGGATAGTACGTCCGATGGCAGTAAGGGGTTAAGGTAGGTAAGGGTATCAACACCCTTTATCAAGATGTGCAGAATTATTAGGCATTTTGTTTTCCTAGGGCAAAATGGGCCAAAAAAGAGTTTTAACCAACAATGAAAAGTAAAAAACTGTTAAAAGTTTTACAGAGGGATACAGCACTCTTAAAACCATCAAAAGTTTTGTTGGAAATAGTCAACAGGATCACAAAAAGCGTGTTGGGAAAAAAAGACACATTAACTGCCAAAGATTTGAGAAGAATTAAACATGAAGTGATCAGGAAGCCATGTGCTGTCATATTCCAAAACTGCAACCTCCCTGGAGTGCGAAGAAGTACAAATTGTTCAGTGCTCAAAGACATGGCCAAGGTAAAGAAGGCTGAATCGCAACCACCACTAAACAAGAGAAAGCTGAAACATTAAAACTGGGCCAAGAAATATCTGAAGATGGATTTTTAAAAAGTTTTATGGACTGATGAGATAAGAGTGACTTTTGGTGGACCAGATAGATACTCACAGACCCCCATTTCAGCTTCAGCAAGGTGGAGTGGAGAGTACTGCTATGAGCTGGTATTTTTAACCCCTTAACCCCCAAGGGTGGTTTGCACGTTAATGACCGGGCCAATTTTTACAATTCTGACCACTGTCTTTTTATGAGGTAATAACTCTGAAACGCTTCAATGGATCTTCGCGATTCTGAGACTGTTTTCTCGTGACATATTGTACTTCATGATAGTGGAAAAATTTCTTCGAAATAAATTGCGATTATTTATGAAAAAAATGACTGCTTGCCTTGGACGACTTCCGGGGCAAGGAAAGAGTAGCGCATGCGCTGTAATGATTTTATGCTTTGCCCACTGTTAGGCAAAGCACATTGCACATGCGCGGGGCCGAATTTGAAGTGCGCAATTGCGGGAAGCTGAACGCCGTCTGTGGGATTCACAGACGGCAATACGCAAGTGATGCCGAGGAGTGGGGGAGAGGACATGGAAAACGCCGCCCTCCTGACAAGACCGCCCTGATTGACATTGCAAAAATGAACTTTACTAAGGTATTTTGATATGAAAACGGGGGTATCAGGATATATGATACCTACCGATAGCTTTGTTATGGGACGCACTATTCAGCCATATCTTTAGTTGGTATGGCAAAATTGGGGTGACAGATTCCCTTTAAGTCCCCAATTTTTAATTTTCAGAAGGGTAACAGAAGATATTGGACCCCAAAAGTTGTTGTCCAATTTGTCCTGATTACGCTGGTACCCCACATGAGGAGAGAAACTACTGTTTGGGCACACGTTGGGGCTCCAAAGGGAGGTAGTGACGTTTTTGAATGCAGACTTTAATGGAATGGTGTCACGATTGGCTGCAGCCGCCGAGAAGCGGCCGAGCCCATAATCGCCCCCACGCTGACTGACCACCACGGCGTGGGGCGGGCGTCCCCTAGGGACGCAATATGGACCCTCCATACCGCAGAGGGGGACCCGGGCCTACCCAAACTAGTGAAGGGAAGAGACCGGGGTTCTGTGGCAGCTGAGCATGTGGACAAGGAAGAGACACGTAGAACTTGATTACACCACCCAACTTCAGGTATAGAGGAAGTAAAGTTTACTAAAGTAATAAAGTAAAGACACACAGTACATAAATCAAACATGACTATGCCAGGCTCCCGATTCCACCCCTCCCAGAAGGGTACCACCCAGAGGACCCCAAGGCACCAACGGATCACCGCGGCACACATAGGTGGGACATCAGGACACAGGCATGACATCAGGGTACACGAGGTCATCAGGACGCAGGCAAAACATCAGGGTACATGAGGTCATCAGGACGCAGACAGGACACACGAGGACATCAGGATCATGGACTCAGGAGCACGAACTGGACCTCAGGAACATGGACACAGGAACATGGAATCAGGAACAAGGACCGGACATCAGGAACAAGGATCGGACATCAGGAACACGGACTGGACATCAGGAACACGGACTGGATCTCAGGAACATGGACCAGACATCAGAAATACGGACTCAGGAACATGGAATCAGGAACACGGACCGGACATCAGGAACACGGACCGGACATCAGGAACACGGAATCAGGAACTTGGACTGGACATCAGGAACACGGACACAGGAACATGGACTGGATCTCAGGAACATGGAATCAGGAACACGGACAGGACATCAGGAACACGGACGGACATCAAGAACACAGAATCAGGAACATGGACTGAACATCAGGAACACGGACCGGACATCAGGAACACGGACTGGACATCAGGAACACGGACACAGGAACACGGACTCAGGAACATGGAATCAGGAACACAGAATCAGGAACACGGAATCAGGAACACGGACTGGATCTCAGGAACATCAGAACACTGGCATCGGACTCGGGACATCTGGCAATGATCGACAGGTTTCGGACATCGGCCTGCGGACATCAGGCTCTGGACATGAGGCCGCAGTATCAGGCTCAGGACATCTGGCAACGATCGGCAGGCTCCGGGCATCAGGCAGGGAAGGATAGGATCCGGACATCTGGAAATGGTCCTCAGACATCGGAAATCAGGCCGTGGTCATCAGGCTCCGGGCAAGAGGCCACGGTCATCGGACTCCGGACATCTGGCAGCGACCTAAAAGGAACCCAAGCGGTCTGGTGCAAGCCCCACCGGGTTGAACAGGAGCCGGCTGGGGATAGCACAAAATAACAAGCTGAGCACAGAGTAGCAGAAACTCAGCAGACACACCGCACTCCTACTTCCAAGATGAACCCAGGTTATATCACAGAAAGTTAGTTAGCAAAGAGTCACAGTCACTGGGCACAGGGTTCAGGACACAGAAGGACTTCCAGGAACATATTGTCATGTGTGCATTGCCACGAAGATCGTCGCGGTTGCACATTTTGACTTCTCACAGCTGAGCTGCTGTTTCTTTGTGTTTGGCAGCTAGGGAGTTAATTCTGTCTGTGCTCGGTTCTGGGACTGGGTGCAGTTTCTCCCGGCTGCAATTGATTATTTGTTGATTGGTTTCCTTTAAATTCCTGGTTGTCTGCTTGGGGAGTTGCCAGTGAAACCTTCATGCAGACCACAGATAGGAATGAATCTGTATAGACTTTAGTTGTGAGCTCCTTAGTTGTTCTAAGCTCAACTTGGTTAGAGTTTATTTCCCAGACCATTTATGTTCCTTTGGTGTTTGAGTGTGTATGCAAGCTAGTGTTATCCTGTCTGTCTTATATGTCTAATCTGTGTATTTAGCTGAGATCAGCCCATATCCCTTTGGTGGTAGTCAGGATCCTTCTTAGGACTGATTACAGGGTTCAGGGTCTGATAGGAGACAGGGTTAGGTTGGAGACTTGGACCTCTGAACCATTATCAGTACCTCCAAGGTGAGGGATTAGTTAGGACCCCAGTTTAGGGTCAGGTTAGATCCCGGTCCACCTCTTTCCTGTTTCAGCTCATCAAGTCCTCAAGATTAACCCTGAGTTCAACAGATATCGTGTCAGGTAAATCTATTCTATACTTACATGCTGATGTTGCTATACTAGTTGTTGTATAGAGTGTTGTTCCTGTATTAATAGTTTACTGACATTGTATACATATCATTAGACAGCGTGACATTTTCACTGGCCATAAAAATTATCTCCAGTTACCATGGATCCAGTAGCCCAGCTTGCTCTGCAGTTGCAGGGATTATCCATGGAGCTGACGGACATTAAGTCCAAAGTTTTGTCTCCCTGGAGCAAACCAGAGTTGAACCTAAAGTAGCTCTCCCGGACAGGTTCACTGGTGGGCGAGACAAATTTTTCACCTTCCGGGAGGCATGTAAATTGTATTTTCGGCTTCGGCCTCGATCATCAGGGAGTGAGGAGCAGAGAGTGGGAATTGTTATCTCACTTCTGCAAGGGGACCCTCAATCCTGGGCATTTTCCCTTCCTCCGGGATCCCCGGCTCTACTGTCTGTAGATCAATTTTTTACTGCCCTGGGATTGGTATATGATGACCCAGATCGGGTCTCTCTTGCTGAGACTAAATTACGTAAGATACAGCAGGGAGATCGTCCGGCAGAGGAATTTGCTTCTGAGTTTCGTAGATGGGCCACAGATACTCAGTGGAATGACCCAGCTCTTAGGAACCAGTTTTGTCATGGGCTTTCTGATAAATTAAAAGACGTTTTGGCTCAGTATGAGTCTCCTCCTTCTCTGGAGGCTGCTATGGCCTTAGCTATCCGTACTGATAGACGGCTTCGGGAGAGGGGTGAGGTAACCCCACTCCCTGTTGTTTCTCCACCTACCACTAAAGTCCCTTATGTTGAGGTTCCCCTTGTCTGTTCGGATGAGCCTATGCAGTTGGGAGGGACATCATTTCGTAGGAGGGGATTGGCGGTACGCCGCAGGACTAGAAGATGTTTTTTCTAAGGGAAAGAGGGACATTTTGTTGGAGAATGTCCATCCCGTGCCTTGTTGAGCCAAAAGTCGCCGGAAAACTGTTAATCCCAGGTTGTGTGGTGGACGACAACCTGGGAGTATGTATTTCATCCGCCAGTTCTTCTCAGTTCCTTGTACCAGTGTAGGTGGTAGTTGGTACGAGAGTGGAGAGATTGTCTGTTCTTCTTGATAGTGGTTCCGGGGCTAATCTGGTTGACGCTCAGTTTGCTCAGGCTCAAGGTATGCATCTGAGTGTATTGGTCAAACCGATCCCTATATTCTCCATTGACGCCAGGCCTCTCGGCCAAGGTAGATTTGTTCATGAGGTTCATAACATTGACCTTCGGGTAGGGGCAATACATAGGGAACAATTATCTTGTTATGTGTTGGAGGGTCTACCTACTCCATTGTGTTGGGACTTCCTTGGTTGGTTAAACATAACCCTGTGATTAATTGGCAGTCCAGAGAAATAAGCCAATGGGGTGAGTTTTGCAAAAGCAACTGCATGAACACAGTCATCAGTGCGGTCATGCCTAGTACATTGCCTCCTTTTTTGGAGGATTTTGGGGATGTTTTCTCTGAGGAGGGGTGTCAGGAGTTGCCTCCTCATCGCGTGTATGACTGCTCTATTAATCTCCTTCCTGATGCTAAGTTGCCTAAAGCTAGGTTGTATAATCTTTCTGGTCCTGAGAGGCAGGCTATGAAAGATTATATTTCTGAAAGTCTGGCCAAAGGGCATATTAGACCTTCATCTTCCCCAGTAGCCGCGGGGTTCTTCTTTGTGAAGAAGAAAGATGGAGGCCTACGCCCTTGCTTGGATTTCCGCGAACTTAATCGGATTACTGTTCGAGATCCGTATCCACTCCCTCTTATTCCTGATCTCTTCAATCAAATTGTTGGCGCCAAATGGTTTTCTAAATTGGATCTCAGGGGGGCGTATAATCTGATTAGGATAAAAGAGGGGGATGAGTGGAAAACGGCGTTTAACACGCCGGAGGGACATTATGAGAACCTAGTCATGCCTTTTGGTCTGACTACTGCACCAGCAGTATTCCAACATTTTGTTAATGACATTTTTCGTCACCTTGTGGGGCTGTTTGTGGTTGTATATTTGGACGACATTTTAATTTACTCGCCAGATCTTGTGTCTCATCAGGAGCATGTGAGACAGGTGTTGCAGATCTTGCGAGACAATAAACTATACGCCAAACTGGAGAAGTGTGTATTTGCCGTACAGGAACTTCAGTTTTTGGGTTTTTTGGTGTCAGCCTCCGGTTTCCGTATGGACCCTGAAAAGGTGAGAGCAGTGCTTGAATGGGATCAGCCAGGGGATCTTAAGGCTCTGCAGCGTTTTTTGGGGTTTGCTAACTACTACCGGAAATTTATTTGTAATTTCTCATCTGTCGTCAAACCTCTCACTGACATGACAAGAAAAGGGACGGATTTTTCTAAATGGTCGGACAAAGCTTGCCAAGCCTTTTCCTCTTTGAAGAAATGTTTTGCTTCGGCACCCGTTCTCATCCAACCAGATGCATCTCAGCCGTTCATTGTTGAGGTGGATGCGTCTGACGTAGGGGTGGGTGCTATATTGTCCCAGGGTCCGTCCCCTGGTAAATGGCATCCGTGCGCTTTCTTTTCTAAGAAATTGTCGTCCGCCGAAAGGAATTATGATATCGGCAATAGGGAACTTTTGGCCATTAAGTTAGCTTTTGAAGAATGGCGTCACTTTTTGGAGGGGGCAGTCCACCCGGTTACCGTTATTACTGATCACAAGAACCTGTTGTATTTGGAATCCGCTAAGCGTCTGAATTCCAGACAAGCTCGATGGTCGTTGTTTTTTACCAGGTTTAATTTTGTCGTCACTTATCGCCCGGGGTCTAAGAATGTAAAGGCTGATGCCTTGTCTCGCAGTTTCCCAGGGGCCGGGAAAACGGATGACCCGAGTCCTATCCTTCAGGAGGGGGTGGTAGTGTCGGCTGTATTTTCTGAGCTTGAGGAGGAGGTGTTAGAGGCTCAGGGGGCGCCCCTGCAGGACCTCCAGGGAGACTGTTTGTCCCAAATCTGTTGAGACAAAAGGTTATTGAGGCACATCATAATTCTGCTCTAGCAGGACATCCAGGGAGTAAGGCTACTTTAGATCTCCTTTCTCGCCGGTTTTGGTGGCCTAATGCTAATAAAGATGTTATAACTTTTGTCGCGTCATGTGGGGTGTGTGCTCGCTCTAAAACCCCTCATACCCGTCCGTCTGGGACCCTTTTACCCTTGAAACTTCCGGAGCGTCCATGGACTCATTTATCTATGGACTTCATTACGGACCTTCCTCCGTCGTCAGGGAATACTGTCATACTGGTGGTTGTTGACAGGTTCAGTAAGATGGCACATTTCGTTGCTCTTCCTGCACTCCCTAATGCTAAAACTCTGGCGCAGGTGTTCATTAGGGAGATCGTTAGACTTCATGGGTTGCCTTCTGATGTGGTGTCAGATAGGGGGTCTCAGTTTGTGTCCAAATTTTGGAGGGCATTTTGTTTACGTCGGGGATGCAATTGTCATTTTCCTCGGCTTTTCATCCGCAGACCAATGGTCAGACAGAGCGTCTGAATCAGAGCTTAGAGACATATCTCCGGTGTTTTGTCTCAGAGAACCAAGAGGACTGGTCTTCTTTCTTGCCTCTGGCAGAGTTCGCTCTTAACAACAGGCGGAGCGAGTCCACTGGTAAGTCCCCGTTTTTTGGGGCATATGGTTTCCATCCCCAGTTTTGTACTTTCAATGGGGGGGGCCTTTCTGGGGTTCCTGAGGAGGAGCGTTTCTCGTCGTCACTTGCTTCTGTGTGGAGAGGTGTATTGAATAATCTGAGTGCGATGGGGAACCGTTACAAACGTATGGCTGATAGGAGGAGAGTTTCTGGTCCAGATCTGAATGTGAACGATCTGGTATGGTTGTCTACCAGGAATATAAAACTTAAAGTGCCCTCCTGGAAACTGGGTCCCAGATTCATCGGAACGTACAGGATCAGTTCCATAATTAATCCTGTGGCATTTCGTCTGGACCTCCCTCCTACGTTTAAAATTCATAATGTGTTCCACAAGTCATTACTTAAAAGGTATGTGGCACCAGTCATACCGTCACCTCTACCTCCTCCTCCTGTGTTGGTCAATGGTAACTTGGAATTTCAAGTATCAAAGATCATTGACTCACGTCTGAATCGCCGGTCCCTTCAGTACTTGGTGCATTGGAAGGGGTATGGTCCAGAGGAGAGGACGTGGGTCCCTGCGTCTGATGTTAACGCAGATCGTTTGGTTCGGACCTTCCACAGAACTCACCCGGGCAGGCCTGGCCCTGAGGGTCCGGAGGCCCCTCGTAGAAGGGGGGGTACTGTCATGTGTGCATTGCCACGAAGATCGTCGCGGTTGCACATTTTGACTTCTCACAGCTGAGCTGCTGTTTCTTTGTGTTTGGCAGCTAGGGAGTTAATTCTGTCTGTGCTCGGTTCTGGGACTGGGTGCAGTTTCTCCCGGCTGCAATTGATTATTTGTTGATTGGTTTCCTTTAAATTCCTGGTTGTCTGCTTGGGGAGTTGCCAGTGAAACCTTCATGCAGACCACAGATAGGAATGAATCTGTATAGACTTTAGTTGTGAGCTCCTTAGTTGTTCTAAGCTCAACTTGGTTAGAGTTTATTTCCCAGACCATTTATGTTCCTTTGGTGTTTGAGTGTGTATGCAAGCTAGTGTTATCCTGTCTGTCTTATATGTCTAATCTGTGTATTTAGCTGAGATCAGCCCATATCCCTTTGGTGGTAGTCAGGATCCTTCTTAGGACTGATTACAGGGTTCAGGGTCTGATAGGAGACAGGGTTAGGTTGGAGACTTGGACCTCTGAACCATTATCAGTACCTCCAAGGTGAGGGATTAGTTAGGACCCCAGTTTAGGGTCAGGTTAGATCCCGGTCCACCTCTTTCCTGTTTCAGCTCATCAAGTCCTCAAGATTAACCCTGAGTTCAGCAGATATCGTGTCAGGTAAATCTATTCTATACTTACATGCTGATGTTGCTATACTAGTTGTTGTATAGAGTGTTGTTCCTGTATTAATAGTTTACTGACATTGTATACATATCATTAGACAGCGTGACACATATCTCAGCAGACACAGTTCAGACAGAGTCAGGGACAGGACAGGTACAGGATCAAGGATTCAAGCCTGGATATACTGCCTCCAGGACAGGCGCAGGAACAGGACCAAACAGGAATCAAAGCAAGGACTTTGGTACCAAAACATAAACAGGAGAGGTGCAGGATACAGTTCAGTCAGGGTCAGGTACAGGATCAAGGATTGAGGCCTGGATATACCGCCTCCAGGACAGGTGCAGGAACAGGACCAAACAGGAATCAAGACAAGGACTTTGGTACCAAAACATAGGCTGGAGAGGTGCAGGAACACACAACACACATGGCAAGATTCAGAAGCTTTGTGAGTAGCTAAGGCCCCACTCATAGGGCAGGGAGCCTTTATATAGGAGCTGCCCCTCAGCAATTGGCTGGGGACAGCATTTCAAGTACACACACTAACCCTGATAAAAGCAGGGAAGGTGTGGCCACGCATGCCCTTAGCAGAATCAGAAACCATTACACACAATCCGTGAAGGAACTGAGGCTCAGGGCACCTGGCAGCAGCTGCACGCCCAGACACACGTGGAAAGTCATGCACCAGCTGCAAATGACCTCGCAACCCGCGGACAGCTTCCACAGCGGTAACCTGGGACCGCACATGTGGATGGTCATGCAGCAAAGCAAAGACCTAACACCACATAAATAGCTACGCAGCAGAGCAGGGAACTGAGCAGGCTCCATACAGGTAACGGCCAACAATATCCCAGCTCAATTAGGGGAAAAGGAGCAAAGGGATAAAGCAAAGATATGCATTGTCACGCCGACAACCAAGTACAGGCAGAACAGCGTGACAAATGGTCTGTGGGCGTCATGTTCCATTTGGCGAGCCCCAGATGTGCCTAAACAGTAGAAATCCCCCACAAATGACCCCATTTTGGAAACTAGACCCCCTAAGTAACTTATCTAGATGTGTGGTTAGCTCTTTGAACCCCCATGTGCTTCACAGAAGCTTATAACGTCAGGGCGTGAAAATATAAAATCCTATTTTTTTCCCACAAATATGATCTTTTAGTCCCCAATTTTTAATTTTCCCAAGGGCAACAGAAGAAATTGGACCCCAAAAGTTGTTGTCCAATTTGTTCTGAGTACGCTGGTACCCCACATGAGTGAGAAAACTCGGGCACACGTTGGGGCTCGAAAGGGAAGTAGTGACGTTTTTGAATGCAGACTTTGATGGAATGGTCTGTGGGCGTCATGTTCCATTTGGCGAGCCACTGATATGCCTAAACAGTAGAAAACCCACAAGTGACCCCAGTTTGGAAACTAGACCCCCTAAGTAACTTATCTAGATGTGTTCGTTAGCTCTTTGAACCCCCAAGTGCTTCACAGAAGCTTATAACGCCCGGGCGTGAAAATATAAAATCCTATTTCTTTCCCACAAATATGATCTTTTAGTCCCCAATTTTTAATTTTTCCAAGGTTAACAGAAGAAATTGGACCCAAAAAGTTGTTGTCCAATTTGTCCTGAGTACGCTGGTACACCACATGAGGGAGAAAACTACAGTTTGGGCACACGTTGGGTATCTAAAGGGAAGTAGTGATGTTTTTGAATGCAGACTTTGATGGAATGGTCTGTGGGCGTCATGTTCTATTTGGCTAGCCTCTGATGTGCCTAAACAGTAGAAACCCCCCACAAGTGACCCCATTTTGGAAACTAGACCCCTAAGTAACTTATCTAGATGTATGGTTAGCTCTTTGAACCCCCAAGTGCTTCACAGAAGCTTATAACGCCCGGGCGTAAAAATATAAAATCCTATTTTTTTTCCACAATTATGATATTTTAGTCCCTAATTTTTAATTTTCCCAAGGGTAACAGAAGAAATTGGACCCCAATAGTTGTCTAATTTGTCCTGAGTACTCTGGTACCCCATATGTCGGGGCTCCGAAGGGAAGTAGTGACGTTTTGAAATGCAGACTTTGATGGAATGGTCTGCGGGCATCATGTTCCATTTGCAGAGCCCCTGATGCGTCTAAACAGTGAAAAAAAAACACAGTTACATAATTTTAGAAACTAGACCCCCAAGAGACTTCTCTAGATGTGCCCCCTTTTTGGAACTAATCTACAGTTTCCTGTAAATTAGTAGTGCATGGAGGTGTGGTTCAATTTGAAGCACTCCTTCATGCACAGGCCAGGTTTGTCAGGGCAGGTGTCGCATTGATAAATGGTGTCCTTGCGTATTCCCCTTTTGTAGCACACTCGGCACCTTTTTTGCGACTTACCTTTTTTTCCAGTTTGCGGGACATCACCCGGGAAATACTGACCTGGTACAATACGAGCACCTACAGTTCCGGAAGTACTGGGGCCCGCTCCTTCCTGAGCGCCAAACATCAGGGCCTTGATCACTACCTCCTGGAACTGAAGGTACGACGTATTGGTGTGGCGTGCACATCATGACAGCAGGAAAGCGTTGAGCAGTGCCATTTGTACGATGTGCACTGCCAGCTTTTTGTACCACACCCTGGCCTTTCTCAAAGCACTGTAACGGTTGGAGGAGTTGATTGGAGAGCTCAACACCCCCATGTTTTTATTGTACCCCAGTACACAGTCCGGTTTGTGGACCTGTGTAGAGGTATCACGTACAGTGCCGAGGGCGCTGCCATCACCGTGTATGGTGGTCAAGAGAAGGACATCCCTCTAGTCCTTGTACTTGACCACCAGCAGGTGGTCGCTACATTGGGCTCTTTTCTCACCCTTTCTGAGCCTCTGCCCAAGCAGCGTCTTCGGGAGGCGCCTCTGATTTTTGCTAACGGTACCGCAGGCTGCGGTACCTCGCGCAGAGAGGGATTTGTAGAGTGGGATGCTGGAATAAAAGTTATCGGTGTAAAGATGAGAACCTTTATCCAGCAGTGGGTGCACCAATTCCCACACAATTTTCCCACTTACTCCCAGGACAGGAGGACACTCAGGGGGGTTCAATCCTGGTGTCCTTTCTTTCATAAACTTTAAACCTGTGAGTGTACCCTGAGGTACTCTCACACAGTTTGTAGAGTTTGATTCCGTACCTGGCCCTCTTGCTGGGCAGGTACAGACGGAATCCGAGCCATCCCTTAAAATTAACTAAGGACTCATCCTCACAGATGTCCCTTTGAGGCACGTACACTTCAGCAAACTTTTTGTTGAAGTGTTCGATGACCGGCCGAACTTTGAACAGACAGTCAAAGTTGGGGTCATTTTGTGGGGGACACTGTGCATTATCGTTATAATGCAGGAATTTGTGGATGGCCTCAAAACGCGTCCGGGCCATGACCATTCGGAACACTGGAGCGTTATATAAAATATCAACACTCCAATATTGCAGAAGTTCTGGCTTCTTCAGGATCCCCGTGTGAAGGACCAGGCCTCAAAACTGCATCATTTCAACTGCGTCTACAGGAGACCAGTTAGAATATGATGAAAGGGCATTTTTCGC
Source organism: Oophaga sylvatica (assembly GCA_033576555.1). NCBI lineage: Eukaryota > Metazoa > Chordata > Amphibia > Anura > Dendrobatidae > Oophaga > Oophaga sylvatica. The sequence continues at coordinate 52,980,102 of JARQOD010000006.1, forward strand.
CAAAAATTGACAAACGTACAAATTTGTTTACTCCACCATGCGGTTAATAAAATCCTCAAAGAAAAAGACTTTGAAAAAGTCTATTTCTGTGAGGCCGGTGGTATCAAACCTGATTCCTGATTCTGCCACAAAATCAGGAATCAGTGGCTCGTAATTTTCGGGGGGCGAGGTCCACACGGGTTCCGCAGTGGGGTGCGCTGGTTCGGCTTCGTCTTCTGGAATGGTCTCAGATGCCTCATCTTCTTTCCTGTGGCGTCTGCATGGCAGTTCCGCAGGACCCGAGGAGGAACATGAGGAGGGGAAGAGGAAGAGGATGAGGATGAAGAATCAGAGAAATAAAGAAATGTGGGATCCTCTCCCTCGCTATCAGTGTCGGAGGCAAGGAAAGCATACGCCTCCTCCAATGAATAGCGCTGTTGGAACGAACGCGATGGGTGGGACTTTTTTTTGAAAATATGGTGCTTGGGTGTACTTTATTGATAACTATGTATATGTGTGTGGGGGGAATAGTGATTTGTGCAAACTATTATGTAAAGAAAAACCTAAAAGAAAAAAACAAGTGGGGAGAAAAAAATGCCTATGAAAAGAAAAGTGTAAAACAGCAGGCCCCTAGCTCTGATAAATGAACTGTGTCACTTATCAAAGTTCTGCGGCTGCTGAATGTGCGCACGGGAGTGGCGGATAGGGGGTGAAAAAAAAAATGGCAGGCACGAGCTCTGGTAAGTGAATTGTGTCACTTATCAAAGTTCGGCGGCTGCTGGATGTGCGCACGGGAGTGGCGGAAAGGGGGTGAAAAAAAAAAGGAAAACAGCCGGCACCAGCTCTGGTCAGTGAACTGTGTCACTTATCAAAGTTTGGCGGCTGCTAGATGTGGCGCAAAGGGAGTGGTGCAAGGAGGGGGTGAAAAAAAAAAAAAAAACGCCAGACGAGAACTCTGATAAGTGAACTGCGTCACTTATCAAAGTTCGGCGGCTGCAGGGTGTGTGCACGGAGGTGGCGCAAAGGGAGCTGAGAGCACAAGTGTTGATCGGTGAACTGCGTCACCAATCAACGCTCGGCGGCTGCTAAATGTGCGCACGGAGGAGGCGCAAAGGGGGGGTGGAGGGGTAAAAAGAGGGGAAGGGGGGATGGGGGGAGAAGAGAGACAGGGATTAACACTTACGGTTGTAGTCTCTCTTCTTTTTTCTATCTTCTTTCTCCTTTTTTCTTTATTCTTTCTTCAGCACTACAAGGCCCAGCACAGGAGGAGATCTGGTAGTATGACCGCTCTGCAGGAATCCTCAGCAAGTGTGAGGACCCCTGCAGAGCGGTCACACACAGGTCAGAGCCAGGTGAGACAGGTCACAGAGCGGTCTTATCGCTGCTGTGACCTGTCATTGGTGGGATCGATCATAACATGATCCCACCAATCAGAGCTCTCCTGGTTACCCTGGCAACATGCCTAGGATCGGAGCTCACAGCTCCGATCCTAGGCAGTCACAGCCAGGCCACCAGCCAGGTCACCAGCAGTGCCCAGCGCGGTCACACAGCGGTCACACCACAGCTGTGACCTGTGTTTGGCGCGATCGACGATGACATCGATCGCGCCAATCAGCTCCTGCAGGCCCTGTTGGGCCTGTCCTGAGCCTCTTTCTGCAGGATCGGTGCTATTACAGCACCGATCCGGCAGGTCAGCAGCAAGACACAGCGCTGTAATACCGCGGCTGTGCCCTGCAATTGGCGTGATCGATGATGACATCAATCACGCCAATCAGCTCCTGCAGTCACTGCTAGGCCTGTCCTAGGCTCCGGCCTAGGATCGGTGCTATTACAGCACCGATCCAGCAGGAACCGGCAGGGCACAGAGCGGTAATACCATTGCTGTGTCCTGCGATTGTCGCGATCGATGTGATCGGCGATCGTGCCAATCTGGGGGGGGTCTGGATGATCCTAGGCACCAGCCTAGGATCGAGTACATCGGTACTCGATCCTAGCCTGGGATCTCACTGTTTCAGCCAATCTGATTATCTGAAACAGTGAGAAAGCCTGTGATTGGCTGTTCAGGATTGACACTGCCCGGGATGCCGACACCATCTTCCTAGAGGTAAGATGGCATCAGAATTTTAATGCAATCACTGCGACTTAAGTCGCGATGTCGCATTAACCCCTCTCTGCCATCAGACGTACTATTCCGTCCATGTGACCCTGGACCTAATTCCCATGGACGGAATAGTACGTCATGGGCGATCAGCTGCGCTCCCGGGGGGAGCGTAGCTGATCGCGGCCGGGTGTCAGCTGTATATCACAGCTGACACCCAGCACTATGTGTCAGGAGCGGTCACGGACCGCTCCCAGCACATTAACCCCTGGCACACCGCGATCAAACATGATCGCGGTGTACCCGGGGCACAGGGGAGGATCGCGCAGGGTGGGGGCTCCCTGCGCGCTCCCCTGTGACCCTCAGAGCAGCGCAATGTGTCGCGCTGTTCCGAGGGTCCGTCCTCCCTCCAGGTCCCCGGATCCAAGATGGCGCCGGGGTCCTGCAGGGAGGCTGCTTCCTCAGTGCCTGCTGAGAGCAGGCGCTGAGGAAGCCTGCAGCGATACCAGAGCGATCGCTGGTGTGACAGAGTGCTGTGCACACTGTCACACCAGTGATCTGATAAAATACTGTGATGTCCCACCCTGGGACAAAGTAAAAAAGTAAAAAAAATTTAAATAAAAAGTGGTAAAAAAAATCATAAAAAAAAAAAAAATATTCCCCAATAAATTCATTTCTTCCTGTAAATAAAAAAACAAAACAATAAAAGTACACATATTTGGTATCGCCGCGTCCGTAATGACCCCCCCTATAAAACTGTCCCACTAGTTAACCCCTTTAGTGAATGCCTTAAAAAAGAAAACTAAGCAAAAAATCAATGCTTTATCATCATACCGCCGAACAAAAAGTGGAATAACACGCGATCAAAAAGACTGATATACGGTAAATAAACATGGTACCGCTGAAAACGTCATCTTGTCCCGCAAAAAACGAGCCATCATACAGCATCATCAGCGAAAAAATAAAAAAGTTATAGCTCGCAGAATAAAGTGATGCAAAAATAATGATTTTTTATATAAAATTGTTTTTATTCTATAAAAGCGCCAAAACATAAAAAAATGATATAAATGAGGTATCGCCATAATCGTACTGATCCAAAGAATAAAACTGCTATATGAATTTTACCACATGCGGAACGGTATAAACGCCTCCCCCAAAAGAAATTCATGAATTGCTGATTTTTGTTCATTCTAACCTCCCAAAAATCAAAATAAAAAGCGATCAAAAAATGTCACGTGCTCAAAAATGGTACCAATAAAAACGTCACCTCGTCCCGCAAAAAATAAGACCTCACATGACTCTGTGGGCCAAAATATGCAAAAATTATAGCTCTCAAAATGTGGTGATGCAAAAAACTACTATTTGCAATAAAAAGCATCTTTTAGCGTGACAGCTGCCAATCACAAAAACCTGCTATAAATAGTAAATCAAACCCCCCTTTATCACCCCCTTAGTTAGGGAAAAATAATAAAATTAAAAAAATGTATTTATTTCCATTTTCCCATTAGGGTTAGGGTTGCGGCTAAAGTTAGGGTTAGAGTTGGCGCTAACGTTAGGATTAGGGTTGGGATTAGGGTTAGGGGTGTGTTAGGGTTAGGTTTGTGGTTAGTGTTGGGACTAGGGTTAGGGGTGTGTTGGGGTTAGGGTTGGAGTTAGAATTGGGGGTTTCTGCTGTTTAGGCACATCAGGGGCTCTCCAAATGTGACATGGCTAGTGTTGAGCGATACTGCTCGATATCTAAAAATATCGGATCGGAATGGTATCGCCGATACCACTAAAATATCGGCGATACCCGATACCGATACCGGAAGTCCCATGTAAGTCTATGGGAACAAAATATCGCAACTTAAAAAAACACTTTCTTTCCTTGTAAACACAAAATATACACACTTAGAATACATATATATATATATACATGTCATTGTGACATATATATATACATATATTTATAGTTTATTCACTTCTACATAGTAAAATAGCCTCTGATTCAATTGCCGGGTAAAGCCGGAATTTGTGAAAAGACAGAAGCACCCGAGGGTCCAGTCGCCACAGAGATGTTGCATCGCACCCAGCGGTGTGACATCTTACTCTCAGGTAAGGAGGAAACACCCCATTGACTCCAACCACTGCATTCAACAGTACACTATGCCAGCTGAGTGTAGGCGGACCCAATGGGATGGTCTAGCTCAGGCTGGTTAGAACAGGGTGTAGCTAGTTGGATGGGAGGGGTTGAGGCAGCCTTATGCTGCATGTCTTTGTAGTAAGAATTGTTTCCTTTCCTGCTTTCTTACTACGTCGCATACTCCACTCTGCTACATCACTCTGCACCATTGCTCTATCTCACATCTATCTGCCCTGGAAGGATACCGTCTTACCTGTACAAGACTTATCGCCTAGCTGCACTACACCATCCCTGCCAGAGGACCTGCACAGCAGCGCTGGTCACCCTGACCAGGTACTACAGGTGGCGTCACGACAAACTACACAAACATTCTATCATCCCCTGGAAATATCCCACATTCCAGTGAGCGACCAGGGCACGGACATAGCTGTGCTACCCGTCACATCCCCCATAGAAGTCGACTGGCTTGGTGCCGAGTACCCCCAAAACCTGTGGCTCTGTGCGACTCAACTTTGGCGTCACGAACAGGATTCAGAAGCTCGCTATAAGCGAGTCCTGTGTGCCTTAATTGAACTGTTTTTTTGCTTGAGAATTGCAAAAATCATCATAGACTGTATTTGCCATTTTTCCGTCATATCTGCGCCACGAGGCACAGGTGAAGAATAAGGGCGTGCTCTCGTGGGCGTACACTCACTCCGTGGCGCGAAAACGATGTCCGCACACTCTAAATGTTACTGCAATGTAAGATCGTGCCCCACAGCTCTGGAGTTCCGCCTCCTCATCCTCCTCAGTGGGCGGAAACGAACGCGAAGGTCCCGCCTCCCTACAAAAGATGGCGCCTCTCCTGATGCTAATGACACATGTGACTTGGCAGAGATGGCGAACGGACATGAGCAGAAGTGGGAAGGGATGGAGGAGTCAGAGCTATCCCCCCACGGAAGCGACCCGATCGCCACGGAGCCACCGTTTGGCACCCGGCCTGGAAACCCTCCTACGCTGGAAGAAGCGGAGGATACCCTGAGAGACCTGGCCCGGCACCGGGAGGAGGTCGCCAGGATGGAAGCAAGCTGGCGGGCCCTAAAACTACAATTGGATCGGCGCCAATCCCTCTTACCCCCTGAAGTGTCTGTACCGGAAGGTGAGGCACCCGTTCCAGTAGAGGAGGCCGTGCGGGCATCCCAGCCCTTGCAATCTGAACCGGTTGACAGTATCTCAGTGGAGGCACCCGTTCCAGTAGAGGAGGCTGTGCGGGCATCCCAGCCCTTGCAATCTGAACCGGTTGACAGTATCTCAGTGGAGGCACCCGTTCCAGTAGAGGAGGCCGTGCGGGCATCCCAGCCCTTGCAATCTGAACCGGTTGCCAGTATCACAGTGGAGGCACCCGTTCCTGCAGAAAACGCCGCACCAGCACCCCAGATCCCGCTGTCTGCCCCCATCGCTGAGGCAGAAGAAGCGACACCCGTCCTCATGGAGGAGGCCGCGCAGGCACCAGAGCTCTACCTGCCTGTACCGGAGCCCCGACCGTCATCTGTTCCAGAGCCGGCTGCTTCCGCCACAGGTGAGCGCCGCCAGGACTGGCGGGCGCCAGGAGAGCTGCCGCAAACCGGACATCGTAAGCTGGCGTTTGATGGTGGAGACATGGAGCTGCTGGTGGAGGAGAATTACAACCGGCGTCAGGAGGAAGAGTAGAGACGTCGGGAGCGGGAAGCAGAGCGACAAAGGGAGCAGAGAGAATCCCAAAAGCTTCGGCAACGTCACCTGGACAAGGACCTGGCAGAGAAGGCACGTATGAGAAAGGATAAAAGTACGCTGAGGGAGCCGCGGCGTAAGGGTGCAGTACGGAACTTTAAGTTAAAAGGTGGTTGGGGCTTCATCCAGGAGCCTGGACTTTATTTAGAAGTTTTTGTAACCCGGCGGGACGTGGAGGCTCACCTCCCAGAAGGACACCCGGGGAGGGACCTGTTGCCAGGAGACTTGGTGACTTACACCCGACACTGGGGTTACAATGGATGGTACGCCCTAAATGTTACCAGGTGCGACCCCTACTCCCCAGAGTGTCAGGAAACTGACAGACCCTACGAGCCTTCAGCCTCCCCCAACCAGGCCTCTGCACAAGTGCCCACCCCACGCCGTAAATCTCCCCAGCCTCCCTCAGTGGTCTCCTCAGCAGCCCCAGCTATGGACATGATAATGATAGCTGGCCCGTACCCGGCGCCTGTTAGGCCCCCTGGGGTTCGTTCAGTCCGGGACATAGGGGTCCAGACCCGGAGGGAGACGAAAGAGGTGGCCACACAGACCCAGATAGCGGGTCACGACGTCACTGTACAGGCCACATGACGTCATCAGGTCTGGGTGGACCCTCCTGTCACGGATGTTTGGCAAGCTCCAGAAGAGTACCAGGTGGTACCTGTAAGAGGCCAGCCAAAGAAGTCTAAATAACCCGGACAGGGTCTCTGTATGTAAATAGTTAAATTAGTGATGTTCCCGGACGGGTGAATGTTCATAAAAAGAAGTTTATTGTTGCCATAATATACCCAGGTTGGGTAATGGTTTGATGTACCCGGACGGGTGAATGTTCAGAAGAACAAGTTTATTGTTGCCTTAATATACCCAGGTTGGGTAATGGTGTTTCACTGTAATCAAAATGTTGAACTTTGAAGCCATGAACTGTACTGGCTCACAAACTTTTCTGTAAATAGTTGGCACTTCGGTGCTCCATCTTGGTTTTACAAAAAACTTAACTGTGCACTATTTTCAACTACCTCAGAAACTAAAAACCCGTTTGGTGTGGCCGAAAGTGAGGCCTGCTCAAGGAAAGTCTTGCAGCCCACCCAAGACCACAGTTGGAGGTTTGGAGCGGGTCCTCCACAAGCACAAGTAAAGGACACTGTGAAGTTACCCCGGTGGGGGTAGTCCTAAGAAGTCTCCACGAACTTCGGCACTAATGCTATTTGCACTTTTGTAATGTTATTATTAAAAATTTTATTATGCAACGTTTAACTTGAAGTGTTTCCTGCTTTCTTACTACTCCATAGTCCATCTGCACATCACTTGACATTGCTCTATCTCACATCTATCTGCCTGAAGGATACGTTTACCTGTGAAGACTTTTCACCTACTGCACTACCCATTCTTAGAGGACTGCACAGCAGTGCACCTGACCAGGTACTACAGTGCTACGACAAACTACACGACATTTATCATCCTGGATATCCACATTCTGATCGCCCAGTAGGACCAGTGTGATCGGAATCCCATAAGTCGACGTGATCGTCGAGTACCCAAACCTGTCTCTGTGCGATCACTTCTCACGTGCACTTTATTCAGCTCGTTTTTTTTGGGGGGAACATCAGTTTTGCTGGGGGCCCCATGATTTATATGTACGCTCCTGCTGCTGAGGCATGGTATTTAAGGCTGTTAAGGAGCCAACATACATGGACCTTGCCAGCAGCGTCGGACTGGAGTACCTTGGGCCCACCAGAGAAAATATATTCTTGCGGCCCAACATCATACTTCCCAACCTTTGAATAAGGGAAAGAGGGACAAAGGCTGTGGCACGCTGTGCATGCTGCAGAAAATTTTAGGCCATGCCACGTTGCACCACAGACTGTCCAGGAGTTGGTGGATGCTTTAGTCCAGGTGTGGGAGGAGATCCCTCACGAGACCATCCGTCGCGCTCATCAGGAGCATGGCCAGAAGTTGTAGGGAGGTCATACAGCATACCTCCCAAATTTGGAAGACAGGAAAGAGGATTAAAGGTCGCGCGTTTGCCGCCGCTGAAAATTTTAGGCCACGCCCCGACAACACCCATTTCACAGCTAATCACACCCATATCCTCGCCCCAAGCGTAACCATTTAGCACTGCTGATCACACTGACTGGTAATGAGGGCACAGTGGCTGGTACTGAGGAAAAGAAAGAAAGAGCAGCGAGAGAGAAAGAACAAACAGAGAAAGAAAGAGAGGAAAGAAAGAAAAGAGAGAAAGAAAGAACAGAGAGAAAAAAGAACAGAGAGCGAGAAGGAAAGAACAGAGAGCGAGAAAGAAAGACTAGAGAGAGAGCCATAGGCGTAGCTAGGGTTTTGGTTTAGTGGGGGCAAAACTTCTGAGTGGGCCCATCATCAGAGAACCTCAGCAAATGACCGCGCTGTTGGCCAAAATAATCTATATATAAAAAGACCAATATTGATATTACCGCCATATGGTCTGTGTTAAATAATACCAGTCCTACAGAACATATAGATTACAGCACAGGTACAGATAATGACTTACCGCTGATGTTCTTTCTAATGGAATTGTTCACTTTTCATGTCTTTTCCATCTGGCCCACACCGACATGACGACTTCTCCAGCCAGGACTCGACTGCACCCCCATTAAAAAAAAAATCAAAAAAAAAATCACCTCCCGGCTCCTGTGCTGCTCACTGTTCTCCCTCTCAGTGTCTGACAGCGGGCGCCGGCAGGTGATGTTATTGCGCCCGCTGTCATACGCTGAGAGGGGGATTATGGGAGAGAAGGAGCGCTCGCTCCTTCTCTCTCTATGCGGTCAGCTTTATCGGCTGGATGCCGATACAGCTGACCCTCCGATGACGGGTGGGGGGCCCACTGCTGGCACCGGGCCCCCCCAACGCTGTTCAGGCCCATAGCTTCCGGGCGGCAGAGCAGGGAGACGATTCTCCCTGCTCTGCCGCAGAATGTAACTGTATCGTAGCTCCGGGTGGGCCCCCTCAGAGCGCGGGCCCCGGGGCCACCGCCCCCTCTACCCCGCGACCTATCCTTTCAAATCAGGGCCCACCACGCAGGAGCTGGGGCCCACCGTAGGTTTCTCCGGTGTCCCGGTGCCTCAGTCCTACCCTGCTTGCCAGCCTGATAATACCAGGCCACAGCAGTCTGCATATCTTGGCTGGTTAACAAAAATAGGGGATCCCCTCGAAAAAAATTTGGCGTGGGGTCCCCCCTATTTTTGTTAACCAGCCAGATGAAGCAGACTGCTGAGGCCTGGTTTTTCAGGCTGGTAAGGATCCAATATCCATGGACCTTGCCAGCCTGATAATACCAGGCCACAGCAGTCTGCTTAGCTTGGCTGGTTAACAAAAATAGGGGATCCCCTTGAAAAAAAAACGGCGTAGGGGTCCCCCTATTTTTGTTAACCAGCCAAGTAAAATGCAGACTGCTGCGGCCTGGTATTAAAAGACTGTCAAGGCCCATGGATTTTGGCCCTCAACAGCCTGATAATACCAGGCTACAGCAGCCCCACATTTGGCGCATCAAAAGATGTGCCAATTGTGGCACTTTACCCGGCTCTTCCCACTGCCCTGTAGCGGTGGCAAGTGGGGTAATAAGGGGTTAATGTCACCGTTGATTGCACGGTGACAATAATCCCGGTTAATAATGGAGAGGTGTCAATAAGACACCGATCCATTATTAATCCCAAAGTTTTAAAATGTATAAAAAAAAAGACACAGCAAGAAAAAGTATTTTAATGAAATAAAAGAGACAACACAGTTTTCATTTATTTTATTATACTCTCATTCCTGCGACGCCATCGATCTCCTGTAAAAAAAGGAAAAAAAAAAACCAACAGTATACCACCTGTCCGACGCAGTCCATAGTAACGACAGTCCCACGGCGATCCAGCTCTGCTACATCGGAATGACAGGCAGAGGCTGTCATCCCGGCGCAGCACAGCTGATTACCTGCTTCCCCGGCGGTGACGTCATCGGACTGACTGCTTTACGGCCGGGATTACCCAGCAGTCACTGCAGTTATCGCGAGAAACTGCATGTGACCTCCGGGGAAAGATGATGGCGGCCATCAACCAGTCCAGGCCGTGACCACCGGAGATCTTCTGCCAGGTAAGTGCCGCTGACTCCTGACAGACCCGACCGACGGACACTCACAGTGACAGTGACAAATCCGATTCCGGTATACGATATATGGAAAATATCGAAACTAAGTATCGAAAGTCGATACAGCTAATATCGGCCGATACCCGATACTTGCGGTATCGTATCGCTCAACACTAGACATGGCGTCTGATCTCAATTCCAGCCAATTCTGCGTTGAAAAAGTCAAACGGTGCTCCTTCACTTCTGAGCTCTGCCATGTGCCCAAACAGTAGTTTACCCCCGCATATGGGGTATCAGCGTACTCTGGACCACAAGAGTTATTGTGCAATTTGTCCTATTTCTTCTGTTACCCTTGGGAAAATAAAAAACTGGGGGCGACAAAATCATTTTTGTAAAAAAAAAATGATTTTTTTGTTTTTACGGCTGTATGTTATAAATTTTCTGTGAAGCACTTGGGGCTTCATAGCGCTCACCACACTTCTACATAAGTTCCTTGTGGGGTCTATTTTCCAAAATGGGGTCACTTGTGGGGGGTTTCCACTGTTTAGGCGCATCAGGGGCTCTCCAAATGCGACATGACGCCCCCAGACCATTCCATTAAAGTCTGCAATCCAAAACGTCACTACTTCCCTTCCGAGCCCAGACGTGCACCCATACAGTCGTTTTCTCACACATGTTGGGTATCAGCGTACTCAGGACAAATTGGACAACAAATTTTGGGGTCCAATTTCTCCTGTTACCCTTGTGAAAATAAAAAATTGTGGGCGAAAAAAATCATTTTTGTAAAAAAAAAAAGGATTTTTTATGTTTACGGCTGTACGTTATAAACTTCTGGGAAGCACTTCGGGGTTCAAAGTGCTCACCACACATCTAGATAAGTTCCTTGTGGGGTCTATTTTCCAAAATGGGGTCACTTGTGGGGGGTTTCCACTGTTTAGGCACATCAGGGGCTCTCCAAATGCGACATGACGCCCCCAGACCATTCCATCAAAGTCTGCAATCCAAAACGTCACTACTTCCCTTCCGAGCCCCGACGTGCGCCCATAGAGTAGTTTACTCCCACATATTGGGTATCAGCGTACTCAGGACAAATTGGACAACAACTTTTGGGGTCCAATTTCTCCTGTTACCCTTGTGAAAATAAAATATTGGGGGCGAAAAAATCATTTTTGTAAAAAAAAAAAAAGATTTTTTATTTTACGGCTGTACGTTATAAACTTCTGTGAAGCGCTTTGGGGTTCAAAGTGCTCACCACACATCTAGATAAGTTCCTTGAGGGGTCTAGTTTCCAAAATGGTGTCATTTGTGGGGGTTTCCACTGTTTAGGCAGATCAGGAGCTCTCCAAACACGATATGGCATCCAGCCAATTCTGCATTGAAAAAGTCAAACGGCGCTCCTTCCCTTCCAAACTCTGCCATGCACCCAAACAGTTTTTTACCCCCACATATGGGGTATCAGCATACTCAGGACAAATTGCACAATAAGTTTTGGAGTCTTGTTACCCTTGGGAAAATAAAAATTGAGGTGAAAAGATCAATTTTGTTGGATAAAATATGATTTTTTGATTTTACGGCTCTACATTATAAACTTGTGTGAAGCACTTGGGGGTTCAAATTGCTCACCAAAGATCTAGATAAGTTCCTTAGGGGGTCTAGTTTCCAAATGGGGTCACTTGTTGGGGGTTTCCACTGTTTAGGCACATCAGGGACTCTCCAAATGCAACATGGCGTCCAATCTCAATTCCAGCCAATTTTGGTTGGAAAAAGTCAAATGGTGCTCCTTCCATTCCGAGCTCTGCCATGCGCCCAAACAGTGGTTCTCCCCCCACATATGGGGTATCAGCGTACTCAGGACAAATTGTACAACAACTTTTGAGGTCCAATTTCTCCTGTTACCTATGGGAAAATAAAAAATTAGTGACTAAGAGATAATTTTTGTGGGAAAAAAAATAGGATTTTTTATTTTCATGCCCGGGCATTATAAACTTGTGTGAAGCACTTGGGGGTTCAAAGTGCTCACCAAAGATCTAGATAAGTTCCTTAGGGGGTCTAGCTTCCAAAATGGGGTCACTTGTGGGGGGTTTCCACTGTTTAGGCTCATCTGGGGCACTACAAACGGAACATGACCCCATCAATGTTTGCATTCCAAAACGTTACTGCTTCCTTTCCAAGCCCTGCCGTGCGCCCAAACAGTCCCCCCCCACATATGGGGTATCAGCGTACTCAGGACAAATTGGACAACAACTTTTGGGGTCCAATTTCCTTGGGAAAAATCAAAAATTTGGGACTAAAAAATCATTTTTGTGGAAAATTGTTTTTTTTTTTTTCACACCCAGGCATTATAAACTTTTGTGAAACACTTTGGGGTTCAAAGTGCTCACAACAGATCTAGATAAGTTCCTTAGGGGGTCTAGTTTCCAAAATGGTGTCACTTGTGGGGGGTTTCCACTGTTTAGGCTCATCAGGGGCTCTCCAAACATGACATGGCGTCTAATCTCAACTCCAGCCAATTTTAGTTTGAAAAAGTCAAACGGCGCTCCTTCCCTTACGAGCTCTGCCGTGTGCCCAAACAGTGGTTTTCCCCCACATATAGGGTATTGGCGTACTCAGGAGAAATTGCACAACAACTTTATCTGCCCATTTTCTCCTTTTACCCTTGTCAAAATAAAAAAAAGTTTGTAAAAGATCATTTTTGTGGCTAAAAAGTTAAATATTAATTTTTTCCTTCCACGTTGCTTCAGCTCCTGTGAAGCACCTGAAGGGTTATTAAACTTCTTGAATGTGGTTTTGAGTACCTTGAGGGGTGCAGTTTTTAGAATGGTGTCACTTTTTGGTATTTTCTGCTATATAGACCCGTCAAAATGACTTCAAATGTGAGGTGGTCCCTAAAAAATGGCTTTGTAAATTTTGTTGCAAAAATGAGAAATCACTGGTCAACTTTTAACCCTTATAATTTCCTAACAAAAAAAAATTTTGGTTCCAAAATTGTGCTGATGTAAAGTAGACATGTGGGAAATGTTATTTCTTAACTATTTTGTGTGACATATTTCTCTGTTTTAAGGGAAAAAAAATTCAAAGTTTGAAAATTGCAAAGTTTTCAAAATTTTCGCCATATTTGTGTTTTTTTCAAAAATAAACGCAAGTTATATCGAAGAAATTATACTTTTAACGTGAAGTACAATATGTCATGAGAAAACAATCTCAGAATCGCGAAGATCCGTTGAAGCGTTCCAGAGTTATAACCTCATAAAGAGACAGTGGTCAGAATTGTAAAAATTGGGCCGGTCATTAATGTGCAAACCACCCTTGGGGGTGAAGGGGTTAAAGGGCATGACGTACTATTCCGTCCTTGAGAATTAAGTCCCAGGTTACATGGACGGACTAGTACGTTAAATGGAATAAAGGGGTTAAAGATGAGCTAGTTAGACCATTTTGAGTTGAAGATGGGCTCAAAATCAATTCCAAAACCTATTGGTAGTTTATAAAGACACTTTCTTCAAGCAGTGGTTTGAGAAAAAGTCTGCATCTTTCAAGAAAACCATGATTTTTATGCACGACAATGTTCCATTTCAAATTCCTCTTCTGGCTTGCCAGTAAAGGCCTTAAGGATAAAAGAATAATGACATGACCCCATTTTGATCTCACCTAAGCCCTATAGAGTACTTACGGAGTCTCTTTAAAGAAGCACTTCCATAAAAGTTTTTATCCGCTTAATATATTAGTGTCACCATAATATATAGCACTGTGTTCTTACAATTGCTCATTTTGCCTTTCTACACAGTAAATTCTTCTATCTTCTCTGCTCTATACAGAAGCAGGAAGTTTCTTGTTCCTGTAGAACTCATTCCCTTCTTCAACTCCTGACCCTGCTGCTCCTCCCTTACCCCCTGCCATTGACTTTTGCAGTGACCTTTGAGTCATTCAGGGAAAATTGACCTCCTGTTTCTACATAGAGCTTAGAAGGATTCAGCTAGTCAATTTTTAATCATGTGATGTCATAGACCTAATGGAAAATAGAAGAGTTAGCTTGGTAGAATGGCAAAATGAGAAAGTGTAAGTGCACAGTGCTATATAATATAATGACTGCAATATATTAAGAGGATAAAAAAATGAGGTGGGAGTGCTTTTTTAAAGAGGATATGTACAGTGAAGGAAAACAGTCCACCTCTCTGAGCAGTGTCTGGGAGGCTGTGGTTGATGCTTCTCAAAAAGTTGATCATCAATCCATTAAGAAACTGACTACATGGATAGAAAGTAGTGTTGAGCGATACGATACTGCAAATATCGGGTATCGGCCGATATTAGCTGTATCTGGCTTTCGATTCCGAGTACCGATATTTTCGTCATATCGGATACCGGAATCGGATTTGTCACTGTCACTGTCAGTGTCCGTCGGTCGGGTCTGTGAGTGTCCGTCGGTCGGGTCTGTCAGTGTCCGTCGGTCGGGTCTGTCAGGAGTCAGCGGCACTTACCTGGCAGAAGATCTCCGGCGGTCACGGGCTGGACTGCTTCATGGCCGCCATCATCTTTCCCCGGCGGTCACATGCAGTTTCTCGCGATAACTGCAGTGACTGCTGGGTAATCCCGGCCGTAAAGCAGTCAGTCCGATGACGTCACCGCCGGGGAAGCAGGTAATCAGCTGTGCTGCGTTGCGATGACAGCCTCTGCCTGTCATTGCGATGTAGCAGAGCTGGATCGTCGTGGGACTGTCGTTACTATGGACTGCGTCGGACAGGTGGTATACTGTTGGTTTGTTTTTTTTCTTTTTTTACAGGAGATCGATGGCGTCGCAGGAATGAGTGTATAATAAAATTAATGAAAACTGTGTTGTCTCTTTTATTTCATTAAAAGACTTTTTTCTTGCTTTGTCTTTTTTTTATACATTTAATAACTTTGGGATTAATAATGGATTGGTGTCTTATTGACACCTCTCCATTATTAACCGGGCTTATTGTCACCGTGCAATCAACGGTGACATTAACCCTTATTACCCCACTTGCCACCGCTACAGGGCAGTGGGAAGAGCCGGGTAAGTGCCACAATTGGCACATCTTTTGATGCGCCAAATGTGGGGCTGCTGTAGCCTGGTATTATCAGGCTGTTGAGGGCCAAAATCCATGGGCCTTGACAGTCTTTTAATACCAGGCCGCAGCAGTCTGCATTTTACTTGGCTGGTTAACAAAAATAGGGGGACCCCTACGCCGTTTTTTTTTTCGAAGGGATCCCCTATTTTTGTTAACCAGCCAAGCTAAGCAGACTGCTGTGGCCTGGTATTATCAGGCTGGCAAGGTCCATGGATATTGGATCCTTACCAGCCTGAAAAACCAGGCCTCAGCGGTCTGCTTCATCTGGCTGGTTAACAAAAATAGAGGGGACCCCACGCCAATTTTTTTCGAGGGGATCCCCTATTTTTGTTAATCAGCCAAGATATGCAGACTGCTGTGGCCTGGTATTATCAGGCTGGCAAGGTCCATGGATCTTGGCTCCTTAACAGCCTGAAAATCCAGGCCTCAGCGGTCTGCTTCATCTGGCTGGTTAACAAAAATAGGGGGGACCCCACGCCATTTTTTTTTCGAAGGGAACCCCTATTTTTGTTAATCAGTTCCCTCTGACGTCACTGATGGTGTCTCTGGCTGACCTGAAGTGAAAGTGGAAAGCAATCAATTAAGCTTTCCACTTCCTCTCCTGTCAGCCAGGAGAGGAGCTCATTCATTTGGGGGTTTACTGTGAGGCTGCAGCATTAGCTGCGGTCCCTGCAGTAAACATTAACCCTTTCTGAAGGATTACACCGTGGGACCTGACTGTGCATGGAATAGGTAAGAATAATTTTGCTTTATTATTTTATTTTTATTACAGGAAATGGTTTTAGCAGGTAAATAAAATATGGTCAAAAACTGTGTGATTATTTCATTAAACTTCTTTTTTATTAAAGTGTGTGTGTTTGATTTTTCTTTCATACAATAGGATTAATAATTGATAGTTGTCTAATTGACAGCTCTCAATTATTAACCTGGCTTAAAGTGACCTTTCAATTGCAAGGTCATTTTAACCCCTTATTAACCCATTCGCCACCGCTACAGGGCAATGGGAATAGACGGGCAAAGTGCCAGAAAGGGCAAATCTAATTAGAGATTTGCCCTTTCTGGGGTGTCTGGGGGCAGATGTTAGTAGCCGGGGGGGGGCCAAAAATAATGGTCCCTCTCTGGGCTATTATTATCTGCCCCCACTCACTGGCTTTGTCTGTCTGGTTGCGAAAATAGGGCGGGAGCCCACGCATTTTTTTTCAGCAATTTTACACCTCATATATATATATACATGTCATTGAGTTTGTGACACATATATATATATATTTATATTTATAGTTCATACACTTCTACATAGTATAATAGCCGCTAATTCAATTGACGGCTTTTGTGAAAATGCAGAACCCGACATGAAATGACACTTGGTGTACATAGGGTTAACCATGTCTTTTCATGTCCTTTGCTATCTGATTTGCACAAACAATTACATCAGTCTATGTGTGCAAAATTTCACACCTGTAGGGGTTAATTAAAGGTGTAAATTCGTAGCAAAAAAGTCCGTTTTTTTTACAACGAATTTACACCTTTAATTAACCCCTACAGGTGTGAAATTTTGCACACATAGACTGATGTAATTGTTTGTGCAAATCAGATTGCAAACGACATGAAAAGACATGGTTAACCCTATGTACACCAAGTGTCATTTCATGTCGGGTGCTTCTGTCTTTTCACAGAAGCCGGCTTTACCCGGCAATTGAATCAGAGGATATTTTACTATGTAGAAGTGTATAAACTATACATATATGTATATATATATGTCACAATGACATGTATATATATATATATATATATATATATATGTATTCTATGTGTGTATATTTAGTGTTTACAAGGAAAGAATGGGTTTTTTTTAGTTACGATATTTTGTTCCCATAGACTTACATTGGATTTCCGGTATCAGTATCGGGTATCGCCGATATTTTAATGGTATCGGCGATACCATTCCGATTCCGATACTTTTGGATATCGGAAAGTATCGCTCAACTCTACTCAACACTAATAGAAATGTATCATTATTATTGTTATTTAAAAGAAGGGCGGCTATATTTGTCACTGATATTTCTTTTGAAATGTCAGAAATGTATTTTTGTACATTTTGAGATGTTTGGTTATTTTACTCATTTTAATGGTTTAAAATATTCAATTGGATTGGAAAATTTATTTTTAATTATATTCTCCTAAGAAAAACAAAACCTCACTTTTACTTACTTAAATATTCAGGCTTCAGGTTTATTAACCTTTTGTATTGACCGATAGCAGTGTAGTTGTTAACTTATAAAATTAATAATTAAAAATACAAATTGCCTAATAAATGAGCACACAGTGTATACAGGCACATACCCATTTATATTTATATACGGACATGTACATACACATACCATATACAGATATATTGTACGGTGGGTACGGAAAGTATTCAGACCCCTTTAAATTTTTCACTCTTTGTTTCATTGCAGCCATTTGGTAAATTCAGAAAAGTTCATATTTTTTTTCTCATTCATGTACACTTTGCACCCCATGTTGACTGAAAAAAACCAGAAATGTAGAAATTTTTGCAAATTTATTAAAAATGAAAAACTGAAATATCACATGGTCATAAGTATTCAGACCCTTTGTTCAGTATTTAGTAGAAGCACCCTTTTGAGCTAGTACAGCCATGAGTCTTCTTGGGAATGATGCTAGTTTTTCACACCTGGATTTGGGGATCTTTCCATTCTTCCTTGCAGATCCTCTCCAGTTCTCTCAGGTTTGATTGTGAACGTTGGTGGACAGCCATTTTAAGTCTCTCCAGAGATGCTCAATTGGGTTTAGGTCAGGGCTCTGGCTGGGCCAGTCAAGAATGGTCACAAAGTTGTTCTGAAGCCACTCCTTTGCTATTTTAGCTGTGTGCCTAGGGTTGTTGTCTTGTTGGAAGGTGAACCTTCGGCCAAGTCTGAGGTCCAGAGAACTCTGGAAGAGTTTTTCATCCAGGATATCTCTGTACTTGGCCGCATTCATGCTTCATTCAATTGCAACCAGTCGTCCTGTCCCTGCAGCTGAAAAACACACCCATAGCATTATGCTGCCACCACCATGTTTGACTGTTGGGATTGTATTGGGCAGGTGATGAGCAGTGCCTAGTTTTCTCCACACATACCACTTAGAATTATCACCAAAAAGTTCTATCTTCATCTCATCAGACCAGATAATCTTATTTCTCATAGTCTGGGAGTCCTTCATGTGTTTTTTAGCAAACTGTATGTGGACTTTCATATGTATGACATTAAGGAGAGGCTTCCGTCGGGCCACTCTGCCATAAAGGCCCGACTGGTGGAGGGCTGCACTGATAGTTGACTTTGTGGAACTTTCTGACATCTCCCTACTGCATGTGTGGAGCTCAGCCACAGTGATTTTGGGGTTCTTCTTTACCTCTCTCACTCATTTGGTGTGACATGCACTGTGAGCTGTGAGGTCTTATATAGACAGGTGTGTGCCTTTACAAATCAAGTCCTATCAGTTTAATTAAACACAGCTGGACTCCAATGAAGGAATAGAACCATCTCAAGGAGTATCACAAGGAAATGGACAGCATGTGATTTAAATATGAGTGTCTGAGCAAAGGGTCTGAATACTTATGACCATGTGATATTTCAGTTTTTCTTTTTTAATAAGTTTGCAAAAATTTCTACATTTCTGTTTTGTTTCAGTCAAAAAGGGGTGCAGAATTTATAATAATGAGAAAATATGACCTTTTTTAATTTACGAAATGGCTGCAATGAAAAAAAGAGTGAACAATTTAAAGGAACCTGAATACTTTCTGTACTCACTGTATATACATGCAGATTCACACACAAACATATGAATATATACAGTCACATATTTATTGATTATACATAGCTTATACAGCACCATTAATTCTACAGCACTTTACAGATATCATCAGCACTCTCCCCAATGGGGCTCACAAGCTAAATTCCCTATCAGTATGTTTATGGAGTGTGAGTGGAAATCGGAGCACCCAGGCTCCTTTCAAATGTTGTCCTTGGTGAAATTTGATCCATGTACCTTAGCGCTGCAATACATTTGCCAATACACACATATACACTGCTCAAAATAATAAAGGGAACACTGAAATACCACATCCTAGATATCACTGAATGAACTATTCACGTTGCAAACTTTATTCATTACATAGTAAAATGCGTTGAGAACGATAAAGCAAAAAAATTATTAATATAAATCAAAATTAATATCCCATAGAGGTCTGGATTTGGAATGATACTCAAAATCAATGTGGAAAATGAAATAACAGGCCGATTTAACTTCAGTAGAAATGCCTCTAAACAAGTAAATGATGCTCAGTAGTGTGTGTAGTCTCCATGTGCCTGTATGACCTCACTACAACACCTGGGCATCCTGATGAGGTGGCAGATGTTCTCCTAAGGGATCTCCTCCCAGACCTGGAGTAACCCCTTCCCGACCTGTGACACAGCGTATGCGTCATGAAAGTCGGTGCCAATCCGACCTGTGACACATACCTTGTGTCATGAAAGGATCGTGTTCCTGCGGGTCGGGTGACCGGGGTCACTGAAAGGTCACCCGACCCGCAGGCACAAGACCCTTTGTGCTTCACCACAGGGGGGTTGGCTTAACCCCCACGTGGCTACGATCGCTCTGATTGGCTGTTAAATGTGAAACAGCCAATCAGAGCGATTTGTAATATTTCACCAATGAAATTTGGTGAAATATTACAATCCAGCCATGGCCGATGCTGCAATAGCGTCTGCCATGGCTGGAGACCGAGATCTGACCCCCCCCACACTGAGTCATGGCGGCAATCGGCCGCCGCCACCGAAAGATGGCAGTGATCGGTCACCGCTATCACTATCTGCTCCCCTCCTCCTTGCCTCTGCTGCCCCGCCTTTCGATCCCCCCCCCTTACCTTCTGACACCCCCTACTCACCTCTCCCGGTCCTCCGATGTCCCTGGGTCCGTCCCGGCATGCGCCCGGGAATCTTCATGGGCGCCGCCATCTTGGAAAATGGTGGGCGCATGCGCAAGTGCGCCCGCCGGCCGGCGAATGTGCAGTGCGCCCTCCAGAGTCCAGATATTTATTTTGATCATTGTGATAAACTGTCACAGTGATCAAAATAAAAAAAGTAAATGAACCCCCCTTTATCATAGGTAGGGACAAATAATAAAATAAAGAATTTTTTTTTCCCTATTAGGCCCTGTGCACATGTTGCGGATTTTGCTGCGGATCTGCAGTGGATTTCGCGCTGTGGATCCGCAGAAGATCCAGAAACCATGTACAGTACAATCTGAATAAATGGTAAAAAAAAAACGCTGTGCACATGCTGCAGATTTTTCCGCACGGATTTGCTGCGGTTTTAAATCCGCAGCATGTCAATTCTTTGTGCGGATTCCGCAGCGGTTTTACACCTATTCCATTATAGGTGTAAAACCGCAGGGCAAATCCGCACAAAAACCGCAGCAAAACCGCAGTAAATCCGCGCTAAATACGCAGGTAAAACACAGGTTATTTTACCTGCGGATTTAGCAAAATCGGCGTGGAAAAATCCGCAAGTGAATCCGCAACATGTGCACGGGGCTTTAGGGTTAGGGTTAGGCTGGGTTCATATTGCATTATGGCAGTCCGTTAGATGGACTACATTACACCGTGGTATAACGCAGTCCGTTAACGCTGCCATTCACCCCTATTTGTGTGCGCATCGCGACGCATGGCATGCGTTCGCAACCTGCCGTCATTCAGTGACGGACCCTTGGACGCGGGCTGCAGCGTCTGGGCTCCGTCACCGCTAGCACAGATGAATCATCTGCTGATTCATCTGCGCTAGCGGGTATAGCATAACGCGATCGCGTTATGCTATACCGTTACCAGCCGGTAGTGTTGAGCGATACGATATGCAAATATCGGGTATCGGCCGATATTAGCTGTATCGGGCTTTCGATTCCGAGTACCGATATTTTCGTCATATCGGATACCGGAATCGGATTTGTCACTGTCACTGTGAGTGTCCGTCGGTCGGGTCTGTCAGGAGTCAGCGGCACTTACCTGGCAGAAGATCTCCGGCGGTCACGTCCTGGACTGCTTGATGGCCGCCATTATCTTCTCCCTGGCGGTCACATGCAGTTTTTCGCGATAACTGCAGTGACTGCAGGGTAATCCCGGCCGTAAACCAGTCCGATGACGTCACCGCCGGGGAAGCAGGTAATCAGCTGTGCTGCGCCGGGATGACAGGCTGTGCCTGCCTGCCTGCCTCTGATGTCATTCTGATGTAGCAGAGCTGGATCGTCGTGGGACACTCGTTACTATGGACTGCGTCGGACAGGTGGTATACTGCTGTTTTTTTTTTTTCATTTTTTTACAGGAGATCGATGGCGTCGCAGGATGAGACTGTAATAAAAGTAATGAAAACTGTGTTGTGTTTTTTTATTAAATTAAAATTTTTTTTATGAACATTCACCCGTCCGGGTACATCAACAATTTAACTATTTACATACAGGGACCCTGTCCGGGTTATTTATAATTCTTTGGCAGGGGTGTTCCAGGTACCACCTGGTACTCTTCTGATGCTTGCCAAACATCCGAGACACCAAGGACCACCAGGACCTGATGACGTCGTGTGGCCTGTACAGTCAAGTCGTGACCCGCTATCTGTGTCTGTGTGGCCACCTCTTTCATCTCCCTCCGGGTCTGGAGCCCTATGTCATGGACTGAACGAACCCCAGGGGGCCTAACAGGCGCCGGGTACGGGCCAGCTATAGTTATCATGTCCATAGCTGGGGCTGCTGAGGAGACCACTGAGGGAGGCTGGGGAGATTTACGGCGTGGGGTGGGCACTTGTGCAGAGGTCTGGATGTGGGAGGCTGAAGGCTCCGAGGGTCTCACAGGTTCCTGACACTCTGGGAAGTAGGGGTCGCACCTGGTAACATTTAGGGCATACCATCCATTGTAACCCCAGTGTCGGGTGTAAGTCACCAAGTCTCCTGGCAACAGGTCCCTCCCCGGGTGTCCTTCTGGGAGGTGAGTCTCCACGTCCCGCCGGGTCACAAACACTTCTAAATAAAGTCCAGGCTCCTGGATGAAGCCCCAACCACCTTTCAATTTAAAGCTCCGTACTGCACCCTTACGCCGCGGCTCCCACAGGGTTCCTTTATTCTTTCTCATCCGGTCCTTATCTGCCGGTCCTTCTCCAGGTGACGTTGCCGAAGCTTTTGGGATTTTCGCTGCTCCCTTTGTCGCTCTGCTTCCCGCTCCCAACGTCTCCACTCTTCCTCCTGACGCCGGTTGTAATTCTCCTCCACCAGCTGCTCCATGTCTCCACCATCAAATGCCAGCTTACGATGTCCGGTTTGCGGCAGCTCTCCTGGCGCCCCCCAGTCCTGGCGGCGCTCACCTGTGGAGGAAGCAGCCGGCTCTGGAACAGATGACAGTCGGGGCTCCGGTACAGACAGGTAGACCTCTGGTGCCTGCGCGGCCTCCTCCATGAGGACGGGTGTCGCTTCTTCTGTCTCAGCGACGGGGGCAGACAGCGGGATCTGGGGTGCTGCCAGTGCAGAGTTTTTTGCAGGAACGGGTGCCTCCACTGCGACAACGTCAACCGGATCACATTGCAAGGGCTGGGATGCCCGCACGGACTCCTCTACTAGAACGGGTGCCTCACCTTCCGGTACAGACACTTCAGGTAAGAGGGATTGGCGCCGCTCCAAGTTTAGTTTTAGGGCACGCCAGCTGGCTTCCATCCTGGCGACCTCCTCCCGGTGCCGGGTCCCGGCCTCTTAGGGTATCCTCCGCTTCTTGCAGCGTAGGAGGGTTTCCAGGCCGGGTGCCCAACGGTGGTTCCGTGGCGATCGGGTCGCTTCCGTGGGGGGAGAGCTCTGACTGCTCCATCCCTTCACACTTCTGCTCGTGTCCATTAGCCATCTCTGCCAAGTCACATGTGTCATTAGCATCTGGAGAGGGCCCCTCTTTTGTAGTGAGGCAGGACCTTCGTGTTAGTTTCCGCACACTGAGGAGGATGAGGAGGCGGAACTCCAGAGCTGTGGGGCACGATCTTACATTGCAGTACCATTTAGAGTGGTCGGCCATCGTTTTCGCGCCACTGAGTGAGTGTACACCCACGAAGAGCACCCCCTTCTTCTTCACCAGTGCCTCGTCGTGACGCAGATATGGCGGAAAAATGGCAAATACATTCTCTGATGATTTTAGCAATTCTCAAGCACAAAACCAGTTCAATTCAGGCACACAGGACTCGCTTATAGCGAGCTACAGAATCCTGTTCGTGACGCCCAAGTTGAGTCGCACAGAGCCAGAGGTTTTGGGGGTACTCGGCACCGAGCCTGTGGACTTCTATGGGGTATGTCACGGCTTTACCCGGCAATTGAATCAGAGTCTATTTTACTATGTAGAAGTGTATAAACTATAAATATATGTATATATATATGTCACAATGACATGTATATATATATATATATATGTATTCTATGTGTGTATATTTTGTGATTATAACGACAGAAAGGGTTTTTTTTTGTTTGCGATATTTTGTTCCCATAGACTTACATTGGACTTCCGGTATCGGAATCGGATATCGACGATATTTAGTGATATCGGTGATACCATTCCGATCCGATATTTTTAGATATCGAGCAGTATCGCTCAACACTACCAGCCGGTCAACGCTACGTGTTGAACGGGCTGGTAAAACGCAATATGAACCCAGCGTTAGGGTTAGAACTAAGGTTAGGGTTAGAACTAGGGTTAGGGTTAGCCTTAGGGTTAGCGTTAGGGTTAGCATTAGTGTTAGAATTAGGGTTAGGATTAGAATTAGGGTTACGGTTAGAATTTGGGTTAGGGTTGGAATTTGGGTTAGGGTTGGAATTAGGGTTAGGGTTGGAATTAGGGTTAGGGTTGGGATTAGGGTTAAGTTTGTGGTTAAGGTTAGAGTTAGGATAAGTGTTAGGGGTGTTTTGGGGTTGGGGTTGGGATTAGGGTTAGGCTTGTGGTTAGGGTTATGGTTAGAGTTGGGATTAGGGTTAGGGTGTGTTGGTGTTAGGGTTATGGTTAGGGTTTGTATTAGGGTTAGGGGTGTGTAGGGGTTAGGGTTGGGATTAGGGGTGTGTTGGGGTTAGGGTTGGAGTTAGAATTGAGGGGTTTCCACTATTTACGCACATCAGGGGGTCTCCATACGCAACATGGCGCCACCATTGATTCCTGCAAATTTTGCGTTCATAAAGTCAAACAGTGCTCCCTTTATTCCGAGCCCCGACGTGTGCCCAAACAGTGGTTTACCCCACATGGGGTATCAGCGTACTCAGGAAAAATTGCACAACAACTTTGGGGGTCTAATTTCTCTTGTTAACATTGGGAAAAAAATTGGGGACTAAAAATATTATTTTTGTGGAAAAAAAATGATTTTTATTTTCACGGCTCTGCGTTATAAACTTCTGTGAAGAACTTGGAGATTCAAAGTGCTTACCACACATCTAGAGGAGTTCCTTGGGGGATCTAGTTTCCAAAATGGGGTCACTTGGGGGGTTTCTACTGTTTAGTCACATCATGGGCTCTGCAAACGTAACATGACGCCCGCAGACCATTCCATCAAGTCGGCATTTCAAAACATCACTACTTCCCTTCCGAGCCTCGACGTGTGCCCATACAGTAGTTTTCTTCCACATATGGGATATCAGCGTACTCAGAACAAATTGGGCAACAACTTTTGGAGTCTAATTTCTCCTGTTACACTTGGGAAAATAAAAAAATTGGGGACTAAAAGATCATGTTTGTGGAAAAAATATGATTTTTTTATTTTCATGCCTGGGCGTTATAAACTTCTATGTAGCCCTTGGGGTTCAAAGTGCTCACCACACATCTAGATAAGTTCCTTGCGGGATCTAGTTTCCAAAATGGGTCACTTGTGGGGAGTTTCTACTGTTTAGGCACATCAGGGGCTCTGCAAACGTAACATGACGTCCGCAGACCATTCCATCAAGTCGGCATTTCAAAACGTCACTACTTCCCTTCCGAGCCCCGACGTGTGCCCATACAGTAGTTTTCTCCCACATATGGGATATCAGCGTACTCAGAACAAATTGGACAACAACTTTTGGGGTCTAATTTCTCCTGTTGCCCTTGGGAAAATAATAAAATTGGGGACTAAAAGATCATGTTTGTGGAAAAAATATGATTTTTTTTTTTTCATGCCCGGGCGTTATAAACTTCTGTGTAGCCCTTGGGGGTTCAAAGTGCTCACCACACATCTAGATAAATTCTTTGCGGGGTTTAGATTCCAAAATAGGGTCACTTGTGGGGAGTTTCTACTGTTTAGGCATATTAGGGGCTCTGCAAACGTAACATGACGCCTGCAGACCATTCCATCAAAGTCGGCATTTCAAAACGTTACTACTTCCCTTCCAAGCCCCAACGTGTGCCCGAACAGTGGTTCACCCCCACATATGGGGTACCAGTGTACTCAGGACAAACTGTACAACAACTTTTTTGGACCAATTTCTCCTGTTACCCTTGTGAAAATAAAAAATTGCGGGTTAAAAAAATCAGTTTTTGAGGAAAAAAATGTATTTTTTATTTTCACGGCTCTGCATTATAAACTTCTGTGAAGCACGTGGGGATTCAAGGTGTTCACAACACATCTGGATAAGTTCCTTGGGGGGTCTAGTTTACAAAATGGGGTCACTTGTGGGGGGTTTCTATTGTTTAGGCACATCAGGGGCTTTGCAAACGTAACAAGATGCCCGCAGACCATTCCATCAAGTCGGCATTTCAAAGAGTCACTACATCCCTTCCGAGCCCTGACGTGTGCCCGAACAGTGGTTCCCCCCCACATATGGGGTACTAGCGTACTCAGGACAAACTGGACAACAACTTTTGGGGTCCAATTTCTCCTGTTACCATTGTGAAAATAAAAAATAGTAGGCTAAAAAATCATTTTTGAGAAAAAAAAAATTTTTTATTTTCACGGCTCTGCGTTATAAACTTCTGTGAAGCACCTGGGGGTTCAAAGTGCTCACTGTGCATCTAGATAAGTTCCTTAGGGGGTCTAGTTTCCAAAATGGGATCATTTGTGCGGGAGCTCCAAAGTTTAGGCACACAGGGGCTCTCCAAACATGACATGGTGTCCGCTAACGATTGGAGCTAATTTTCCATTAAAAATGTCAAATGGCGCTCCTTCACTTCTGGGCCCAGCCGTGCGCGCAAACAGTGGTTTATGACCACATATGAGGTATCTGTGTACTCAGGAGAAATTGCCCAACAAATTTTAGGATACTATTTATACCGTTGCCCATGTGAAAATGAAAAAACTGAGGCTAAAAGAACATTTTTGTGAAAAAAAAGTACTTTCTTTTTTTTACGGATCAATTTGTGAAGCACCTGGGGGTTCAAAGTGCTCACTATGCATCTAGATAAGTTCCTTGGGGGGGTCTAGCTTCCAAAATGGGGTCACTTGTGGGGAAGCTCCAATGTTTAGGCACACAGGGACTCTCCAAATGCGACATGGCAACCGCTAAATATTCCAACATATTTTCCGTTCAAAAAGTCAAATGTCGCTCGTTCCCTTCTGAGCCCTGCCGTGCGCCCAAACAGTGGTTTATGACCACATATGAGGTATCTGTGTACTCAGGAGAAATTGCCCAACAAATTTAGGATCCATTTTATCCTGTTGCCCATGTGAAAATGAAAAAACTGAGGCTAAAAAAAATGTTTTTGAAAAAAAAGTACTTTCTTTTTTTTACGGATCAATTTGTGAAGCACCTGGGGGTTCAAAGTGCTCACTATGAATCTAGATAAGTTCCTTGGGGGGTCTAGTTTCCAAAATGGGGTCATTGTTGGGGAGCTCCAATGTTTAGGCACACAGGGACTCTCCAAATGCGACATGGCAACCGCTAAATATTCCAGCATATTTTCCATTCAAAAAGTCAAATGTCGCTCCTTCCCTTCTGAGCCCTTCCATGCGCCCAAACAGTGGTTTATGACCACATATGAGGTATCTGTGTACTCAAGAGAAATTGCCCAACAAACTTTAGGATCCATTTTATCCTGTTGCCCATGTAAAAATGAAAAAATTGATGCTAAAAGAAAATGTTTGTTGGAAAAATTAAAATGTCCATTTTTTCCTTCCACGTTGCTTTAGTTCCTG
>JARQOD010000006.1:53007486-53061880 GCA_033576555.1 Oophaga sylvatica
GGCGGCCATGAAGCAGTCCAGCCCGTGACCGCCGGAGATCTTCTGCCAGGTAAGTGCCGCTGACTCCTGACAGACCCGACCGACGGACACTCACAGTGACAGTGACAAATCCGATTCCGGTATCCGATATGACGAAAATATCGGTACTCGGAATCGAAAGCCCGATACAGCTAATATCGGCCGATACCCGATATTTGCAGTATCGTATCGCTCAACACTAGTCATGAGTGTGTGTGGTTAGGGCCCAGATGAAATAGATTGGTATGCTAGCTGGTCAGGGTCGGTGTCCTAGATGCCCTAGATTACCGGCATAACCGCTGAGGAGTTTGATTGCCGTATTCAGGGTCTGGCGTTCAGACGCCATAGATTGCGGGTGACTCCCGCGAGGACATTGACGCATGATCACGTTCTATGTTCGCTTAGCACTTAACTGTGTACCTGGGTGCCTGACAGGACACAGAACTTTTTCTCAGGGCTCTGTGACGTAACAGGGTTCGCTTTCAATGCTAGACAGCGCTCTAGCGTGTTTATTTTGCGACTCAGTGGTGTCTAGTGAGTTCGCACACATCGGCATATAGCTCTGCGGCACTCCTTCTAGCGGCTCTGTGGAATAACAGAGTTCGCACATATTGCCACAGAGCATTGCGGCGTTTATTTTGGCGACTCTGCGGGATAACAGAGTTCGCATCTTGCGCCATTTTACTAGCAGCAGGTTCCGCCTGCACGGTGGACCCCGGGCTGCGAACGCACCTCTCCACATCTTATATTTGGTGCGTTCCGCAGACCCTAACACAGTGTTATTCCTCCTTGACACCTTCTGGTGATTCCTGTACAAGAAAAACCAGTACTGGTGAGATTCGAGGTCCATGTCCGTGTGCCATCGGTATGTACATATGTGGCATCCATGTGACATCCGTGTATCCATTTGCTGTCTTTGTCCATGTTTCACATCTGTGTAACATCCGTGTGCCATCCTTGTGTCTGTGTGACACGTACCAGCACCTTAAAAAAGCAGTACAGTTCACGCTGATCCAAGGTTCTGGCTGCTGAAGGTAGCTCTCATTATTATTGGCTGTGCTCCCTGTGATCATCGCGACCAGGTGACAATGATGGGAGTATTTTTTAGCAGCGGTTGTGTAAAATTAAGCACTAAGTGCATTTGAGCAGCAGGGTGGTTTGCTGTTGAAGGAGGAAAAAAAAAAAAAAAAATCTCTTTAAATCTTCTGCTTCAGCGAGTGTGAGCGGTGCGCAAGTGCGAACGGTGGTAAGTGTGACTTGAGATTCAGTGAAGAAGTATTTGAGAAACCTTTAATCAAATACCTGTGTGAATTGGTGTGAGTGGCTGAATTGTGGATTGCTGAGTGCCTTTCTACCTGTTCTATCTTTTGGGGGCTTTTTTAACCTATTTTTTCTCTCTAAAGGATTAATCTCTTATTTTACTATCTGTGTGTTTAAAGGTTAACTATATTGCATTTAAATCTTGGTGTAGCTATATTCACAAGGGGTTAATTAAGGGTGGGGGTTCATAATTAAGGGTTTATAAGGGCCAGCTGGTTGGGGCTCAAGTCTTTTTGGAAGTGCATTTGAGCAGCAGGGTGATTTGCTGTTGAAGGAGGAAAAAAAAAAAAAAAAAACTCTTTAAATCTTCTGCTTCAGCGAGTGTGAGCGAGCTGAGTGTGAACGGTGGTAAGTGTGACTTGAGATTCAGTGACTTTGGATTCAGGGAGTTTCCAAGGGAGGAATTACTGAATTGCTGGTATATTTTATTAATACTTTTTATTTAGTTTTACTTATCTTTGCTGTCTGGTGAAATCCCCATTAGATATGTGCTCCACTATTGCCAATGCCATCCAGTGTACATCTTGCCACATGTATGCAGTCCTTGAACAGCCGGTCGAGGGTGCATACTGCTGTGCGAGATGTGAGCACGTTGTGCATTTGGAAGCCCAAATCCTGGATCTAAATGTGCAGCTGGTAACACTGAGATCCATAGACAATATGGAAAGGAGTCTTCTGCTCACTGAGCAGACGCTCAATGGGATAGATGAGGGGGGGGATGCTATGGTGGAGCTGCAGGACACTGAAGTAGGAAGCTGGGTGACAGTTAGAAAGCGGGGTATAGGGAAGAGCGCCAAGGAGGCTAGTCCTGATCTGGCACACCCCAATAAGTTTGCAAAGTTGGCAGATGAGGGGTTGTCAGTACAGGGGTAGCACTGCTGCAGCCAGGCATGTCCTCTGAAAGCCGGGGGAGTGTCTGCTCCAGTAAGGGGGGAATTAGGAGAGCAGGGCAGGCCAGACAGGTGCTGGTAGTGGGGGACTCAATTATTAGGGGAACAGATAGGGCAATCTGTCACAAAGACAGGGATCGTCGAACAGTGTGCTGCCTACCTGGCGCTCGAGTCCGACACATCGCTGATCGGGCTGACAGATTACTGGGAGGGGCTGGTGAGGACCCAGCGGTCATGGTGCACATTGGCACAAATGACAAAGTTAGAGGTAGGTGGAAGGTCCTTAAAGACGATTTCAGGGAATTAGGCTGCAAGCTTAAAGCAAGGACCTCCAACGTGGTATTTTCTGAAATACTGCTGTACCACGTGCCACACCAGAGAGGCAACGGGAGATTAGGGAGGTTAATAAGTGGCTCAAGAATTGGTGTAGGAAGGAGGGGTTTGGGTTCCTGGAGAACTGGGCCGACTTCTCAGTTGGCTACAGGTTCTATGCTAGGGACTGGCTGCACCTCAATGGGGAAGGTGCAGCTGTGCTGGGGGAGAAAATGGCTAGAAGGTTGGAGGAGTCTTTAAACTAGGGACTAGGGGGGAGGGTATTCATTTTATAGGAGGGGAAGGCAGTGCAGATAGAGACCTGGGCACAAATAATGAAATTGGGGGTGGGGGTGGCATGGAGGGTGGGGTTAGAACAGTTAATAATTTAAGAAAGAATAGAGGTTCAGAGAGATACATAAAGTGCATGTATACTAATGCTAGAAGCCTCACCAACAAAATGGCGGAATTAGAATTAATTTTATTGGAACATAATTATGACATGGTGGGGATATCTGAGACTTGGCTGGATGAGAGCCACGACTGGGCGGTTAATTTACAGGGCTATAGTCTGTTTAGAAATGACTGTAAAAATAAGCGAGGTGGGGGTGTGTGTTTATATGTAAAATCATCCTTAAAACCCATCCTGCGTGATATCTGTGAATCTAATGAAGATGTAGAGTCTCTGTGGGTGGAGATTAGGGGAGTGGGAAGAAAAATAATAAATTACTGATAGGGGTTTGTTATAAGTCTCCTAAAATAATGGAAGCAACAGAGAATATCCTCGTAAAGCAAATAGATGAAGCAGCAACTCAAGGAGAAGTCATTATTATGGGGACTTCAACTACCCTGAAATACATTGGGGAACAGAAACCTGTAGTTCCAACAAAGGTAATAGGTTTTTGGCAACTATGAGACAATTACCTTTCACAACTAGTTCAGGACCCAACAAGAGGGGGGGCACTGCTAGACCTAATATTATCCAACAGGCCAGACCGCATATCAAATATAAGGGTTGGGGGTCACTTGGGTAATAGTGATCACAAAATAATAAGCTTTCATGTATCCTTTAATAAGATGGGTAGTCGAGGGGTTACAAGGACACTAAACTTCAGGAAGGCAAATTTCCAACGGATGAGAGATGATCTTGGTGCAATAAACTGGGACGATATCCTGAGACATAAAAATACACAAAGAAAATGGGAGACGTTTATTAGTATCCTGAATAGGACCTGTGCACAGTATATACCCTATGGGAATAAACATGCTAGAATTAGGAGGAAACCACTATGGCTAAATAGAGCTGTAAGGGGCGCAATAAGGGACAAAAAGAAAGCGTTTAGGGAATTAAAGCAAGTAGGTAGTGATGAGGAATTAAATAAATACAGAAGACTGAATAAATTCTGTAAAAAGCAAAT
The DNA here is from genome assembly GCA_033576555.1 of Oophaga sylvatica. NCBI lineage: Eukaryota > Metazoa > Chordata > Amphibia > Anura > Dendrobatidae > Oophaga > Oophaga sylvatica. Next base: position 53,011,445 of record JARQOD010000006.1, read on the forward strand.
CAAGACAGCAAAGATTGAGGCAGAGAGACTCATTGCCAGAGAAAGTAAAAAATAATCCCAAAATATTCTTTAACTACATAAATAGCAAGAAACTAAAAAATGATAGTGTTGGTCCCCTTAAAAATAGTCTGGGTGAAATGGTGGATGAGGATGAGGAAAAAGCCAATATGCTAAATGACTTTCAACTGTATTTACACAAGAAAATCCCATGACAGATAACATGATCAGTGATAAAAAAAAATTTCTCCATTAAATGTCACCTGCTTAACCCAGCAGGAAGTACGGCGGCATCTAAAAATCACTAAAATTGACAAATCCCCGGGCCCGGATGGGATACACCCCCGAGTACTGCAGGAATTAAGTACAGTTATAGATAGACCATTATTTTTAATCTTTAAAAATTCCATAATAACGGGGTCTGTACCACAGGACTGGCGTATAGCAAATGTGGTGCCAATATTCAAAAAGGGGGCAAAAACTGAACCTGGAAATTATAGGCCAGTGAGCTTAACATCTACTGTGGTTAAAATCCTGGAGGGTTTTTTAAGGGATACTATATTGGAGTATCTGAGGCTGAATAACCTCATGACACAGTATCAGCATGGGTTTATGAGGGACCGTTCTTGTCAGACTAATCTGATAAGCTTTTATGAAGGGTAAGTTCAGGACTGGACAAAGGGAATGCAGTGGACGTGGTGTTCATGGACTTCTCAAAAGCTTTTGATACAGTGCCACACAAAAGGTTGATACATAAAATGAGAACAATGGGGATAGGGGAAAATTTGTGTAAGTGGGTTAAGAACTGGCTCATGGATAGAAAACAAAGGGTGGTTATTAATGGAGCACACTCGGACTGGGTCACGGTTAGCAGTGGGGTACCACAGGGGTCAGTATTGGGGCCGTTTCTCTTTAACATATTTATTAATGACCTTGTAGGGGGCATACAGAGTAGTATTTCAATATTTGCAGATGACACTAAACTCTGCAGGGTAATAAATACAGAGGAGGATAATTTTATATTACAGGAGGATTTATGTAAACTAGAAGCTTGGGCTGATAAATGGCAAATGAGCTTTAATGGGGATAAATGTAAGGTCATGCACTTGGGTAGAACAAATAAGATGTATAATTATGTGCTTAATTGTAAAACACTGGGCAAAACTGTCACTGAAAAAGACCTGGGTGTATGGTGGACGACAAACTCACATTTAGTGGCCAATGTCAGGCAGCTGCTGCCAAGGCAAATAAAATAATGGGATGCATTAAAAGAGGCATAGATGCTCATGAGGAGAACATCATTTTACCTCTATACAAGTCACTGGTGCGACCACACTTAGAATACTGTGTGCAGTTCTGGTCTCCGGTGTATAAGAAAGACATAGCTGAACTGGAGCGTGTGCAGAGAAGAGCGACCAAGGTTATTAGAGAACTGGGGGTCTGCAATACCAAGACAGGTTATCACAGTTAGGGTTATTTAGTTTGGAAAAACGAAGGCTTAGGGGTGATCTTATTACAATGTATAAATATATGAGGGGACAGTACAAAGACCTTTCTAATAATCTTTTTACTCTTAGACCTGTGACGGGGACAAGGGGCATCCTCTACGTCTGGAGGAAAGAAGGTTTAGCCATAATCACAGACGCAGATTCTTTACTGTAAGAGCAGTGAGACTATGGAACTCTCTCCCGACTAATGTTGTAATGAGTGAATCCTTACTAAAATTTAAGAAGGGACTGGATGCCTTTCTTGAAAAGTATAATATTACAGGCTATATTCACTAGTTTCCTAGATACTGCGTTGATCCAGGAGCTAGTCTGATTGCCGTATGTGGAGTCGGGAAGGAATTTTTTTCCCCAATGTGAAGCTTACTGTTTGCCACTTGTTTTTTTTTGCCTTCCTCTGGATCAACATGTTAGGGCAGGTTAGGATAGGATATGGGTTGAACTAGATGGACTTTAAAGTCTTCCTTCAACCTTAATAACAATGTTACTATGTTTTTATGTTACTAATAGTTTTGAGCGATACTTTCCGATATCCAAAAATATCGGATCGGAATGGTATCGCCGATATCACTAAAATATCGGCGATACCTGGTACCGATACCGGAAGTCCCATGTAAGTCTATGGGACAGAAATATCGTAACTAAAAAAACCTCTTTCTTTCCTTGTAAACACTAAATATACACACATAGAATACATATATATATATATATATACACATGTCATTGTGACATATATATACATATATTTATAGTTTATACACTTCTACATAGTAAAATAGCCTCTGATTCAATTGCCGGGTAAAGCCGGCTTTTGTGAAAAGACAGAAGCACCGACATGAAATGACACTTGGTTTACATAGAGTTAACCATGTCTTTTCATGTAGTTTGATATCTGATTTGCACTAACAATTACATCAGTCTATGTGTGCAAAATTTCACACCTGTAGTAACCCCTAAAGGTGTAAATTCGTTGTAAAAAAAACGGACTTTTTTGCTACGAATTTACACCTTTAACCCCTACAGGTGTGAAATTTTGCACACATAGACTGATGTAATTGTTAGTGAAAACAATAGATCAAACAACTTGAAATGACATGGTTAACTCTATGTAAACCAAGTGTCATTTCATGTCGGGTTCTGCATTTTCACAAAAGCCAGCAATTGAATTAGCGGCTATTATACTATGTAGAAGTGTATGAACTATAAATATAAATATATATATATATATGTCACAAATTCAATGACATGTATATATATATATGAGGTGTAAAATTGTTGAAAAAAAATGCGTGGGCTCCCGCCCTATTTTCGCAACCAGACAGACAAAGCCAGCGAGTGGGGGCAGATAATAATAGCCCAGAAAGGGACCATTATTTTTGGCCCCCCCCTGGCTACTAACATCTGCCCCCAGACACCCCAGAAAAGACAAATCTATAATTAGATTCGCCCTTTCTGGCACTTTGCCCGTCTATTCCCATTGCCCTGTAGCGGTGGCGAATGGGTTAATATGGGGTTAAAGCCACCTTGCTATTGAAAGGTGACTTTAAGCCAGGTTAATAATTGAGAGCTGTCAATTAGACAACTATCAATTATTAATCCTATTGCATGAAATAAAAATAAAACACACACACTTTAATTAAAAATCATTTTAATGAAATAAAGACACATGTTTTTGACCATCTTTTATTTTACTGCAAAAACCATTTCCTGTAATAAAAATAAAATAAAAAAGCAAAATTATTCTTTCCTATCCCATGCACAGTCAGGTCCCATGGTGTAATCCTTCAGAAAGGGTTAATGTTTACTGCAGGGACCGCAGCTAATGCTGCAGCCTCACAGTAAACCCCCAAATGAATGAGCTCCTCTCCTGGCTGACAGGAGAGGAAGTGGAAAGCTTAATTGATTGCTTTCCACTTTCACTTCAGGTCAGCCAGGGACACAATCAGTGACGTCAGAGGGAACTGATTAACAAAAATAGGGGTTCCCTTCGAAAAAAAAATGGCGTGGTGTCCCCCCTATTTTTGTTAACCAGCCTGATGAAGCAGACTGCTGAGCAGTGGCGTACCGTGAATGAAGCAGACCATGCAGCTGCTATGGGGCCCGGACAGGTGAGGGGGCCCGCGACGGTCGGGTAGCTGTGCTGACACAGTATTACCAGGGGGTCGGCGGGGGAGGGGGAGCGCAGCTCTTCTATATACTCACCCCTCCTGGTGCGGTCTCTGCAGCCCCTGCTCTTCTCCCACGGTCTCCGACGCCTGTGTTCAGCGGTCAGGTGGTACCGCTCATTACAGTCATGAATATGCACATATTCATGACTTTAATGAGCGGTCCTGCGTGACCGCTGAACACTGGCGGCGGAGACCGCGGGAGAAGAGCAAGGGCTGCAGAGACCGCGCCGGTGGAAGGGTGAGTATAAGGGATATTTACCTGTCCCGTTCCACCGTTGCTCGCGTCCTCTTGCTGCAATGTTCAGGTCAGAGGGCGCGATGACGTCGTTAGTGCACGCCGCGCCCTCAGCCTGATCATTCACTGCTGGAGGACCCCGAAGACAGCGGCGCTCAGCAGTGGAGAGAGGACAGGTAAATATCTCAGGTGCCGGGGCCCTGAGCGAGCGGTGACATCGGCACCTGGTGTCACCCCCTGCTCAGGACACGGGCACCTGGCCCCCAGCGACGAGAGCTGAGTATGTCTTTTTTTTTTTTGGTTGCAGCAGCTGCGGCAGCATAAGGGCCTATACTATGGAGCATCTATGGGGCACAATCTATGGGGGCATGATCTATGGAGCAACTATGGGGGCACAATCTATGGGGGCATAATACATTTTTTTGTTTAATGTGTCCCCTCACTGTGCTGGCACTTTACATTTACAATGGCTCTGGGTTTTTTTTTTGGGGGAAGGGGGCCCATTCAGACTTTTGCTATGGGGCCCCATGATTTCTATGTACGCCCCTGCTGCTGAGGCATGGTATTTAAGGCTGTTAAGGAGCCAATATCCATGGACCTTGCCAGCAGCGTCGGACTGGAGTACCTTGGGCCCACCAGAGAAAAATTATTCTTGGGGCCCACCATCATACTTCCCAACCTTTGAATAAGGGAAAGAGGGACAAAGGCTGTGGCACGCTGTGCCTGCTGCAGCAAATTTTAGGCCATGCCACGTTGCACCACAGACTGTCCAGGAGTTGGTGGATGCTTTAGTCCAGGTGTGGGAGGAGATCCCTCAGGAGACCATCCGTCGCGCTCATCAGGAGCATGCCCAGAAGTTGTAGGGAGGTCATACAGCATACCTCCCAAATTTTGAAGACAGGAAAGAGGGTTAAAGGCTGCGGCTGCTCTGCCGCAGAATGTAACTGTATCGGCGTGCTGTGCACGCCGATACAGTTACTGTACCGTAGCTCCGGGTGGGCCCCCTCAGAGCGCGGGCCCGGGGCCACCGCCCCCTCTGCCCCGCGACCTATCCTTTCAAATCAGGGCCCACCACGCAGGAGCTGGGGCCCAACTGAGGTTTCTCCGGTGTCCCGGTGGCTCAGTCCGACCCTGCTTGCCAGCCTGATAATACCAGGCCACAGCAGTCTGCTTATCTTTGCTGGTTAACAAAAATAGGGGATCCCGTTGAAAAAAATTGGCGTGGGGTCCCCCCTATTTTTGTTAACCAGCCAGATGAAGCAGACTGCTGAGGCCTGGTTTTTCAGGCTGTTAAGGAGCCAAGATCTATGGACCTTGCCAGCCTGATAATACCAGGCCACAGCAGTCTGCATATCTTGGCTGGTTAACAAAAATAGGGGATCCCCTCGAAAAAAATTGGCGTGGGGTCCCCCCTATTTTTGTTAACCAGCCAGATGAAGCAGACTGCTGAGGCCTGGTTTTTCAGGCTGGTAATGAGCCAATATCCATGGACCTTGCCAGCCTGATAATACCAGGCCACATCAGTCTGCTTAGCTTGGCTGGTTAACAAAAATAGGGGATCCCCTCGAAAAAAAAAACGGCGTAGGGGTCCCCCTATTTTTGTTAACCAGCCAAGTAAAATGCAGACTGCTGCGGCCTGGTATTAAAAGACTGTCAAGGCCCATGGATTTTGGCCCTCAACAGCCTGATAATACCAGGCTACAGCAGCCCCACATTTGGCGCATCAAAAGATGTGCCAATTGTGGCACTTTACCCGGCTCTTCCCACTGCCCTGTAGCGGTGGCAAGTGGGGTAATAAGGGGTTAATGTCACTGTTGATTGCACGGTGACAATAAGCCCGGTTAATAATGGAGAGGTGTCAATAAGACACCGATCCATTATTAATCCCAAAGTTTTTAAATGTATAAAAAAAAAGACACAGCAAGAAAAAAGTATTTTAATGAAATAAAAGAGACAACACAGTTTTCATTTCTTTTATTATACTCTCATTCCTGCGATGCCATCGATCTCCTGTAAAAAAAGGAAAAAAACAAACCAACAGTACACCACCTGTCCGACGCAGTCCATAGTAACGACTGTCCCACGACGATCCAGCTCTGCTACATCGGAATGACAGGCAGAGGCTGTCATCCCGGCGCAGCACAGCTGATTACCTGCTTCCCCGGTGGTGACGTCATCGGACTGACTGCTTTACGGCCGGGATTACCCAGCAGTCACTGCAGTTATCGCGAGAAACTGCATGTGACCGCCGGGGAAAGATGATGGCGGCCATCAACCAGTCCAGACCGTCACCACCGGAGATCTTCTGCCAGGTAAGTGCCGCTGACTCCTGACACACCCGACCGACGGACACTCACAGTGACAGTGACAATTCCGATTCCGGTATACGATATATGGGAAATATCGAAAGTCAATATCGAAAGTCCGATACAGCTAATATCGGCCGATACCCGATACTTGCGGTATCGTATCGCTCAACACTAGTTACTAAATAAAAAAAATGGAGTGGGCTTCAGCTTAATTTTCATAACCATCAGAGTAAAAGCCCAAAACTGGGGCTGATTTAAATAGTCTGGGAAATGGGACAATATCCCAAAGGGTTCACAGGCTATCAATAACAGCTCACAGATGTTTGCTTAGCCTTTCCTGGTGAATTTATGGAGGACCGCAGAAAAAAAATGACGTAGTGTCCGCTTATAAATTCAAACCAGCAAAGGCAAAACAGACAGATATGGGTTGATATTAATAGCCTGGGAAGGCCAATAGATATTGCCCCCCTCCCAAGCTACCAATATCAGCTCTCAGCTTCCCCTGAAACGGTGCATCCATAAGAGGTGCCAAATCTGGCACTTAGCCTCTCTCTTCCCACTTGCACTGTGGCGGTGGCAAGTGGGGTAATAGGGTTGGGGTTGATGTCAGCTTTGTATTGTCAGCTGACATCAAGCCCAGGGGTAAGTAATGGAGAGTCATCTATAAGACACCCTAATTACTAGCCCCATAGTAAGATTTGAAACAAACACACAGCAAGAATAAAATCCTTTATTTGAAATAAGATTCAACACCATTTTACACATGTATTAAAAAATTAAAACGTTATACTCACCTTTATGCCTAAAATCCATTGAAGCCCATGTCCCCTGTAAAAAACAAAAATAATATACATCCATATTCCTCACCTGTCAGTCGAGAATATAATCCATACTGTCCGACACCGTAATCCATCTCTGCTACATCTCCTTTTCAAACTGAACGGTGGCATGATGCGGCAACTGTTCAGGCTGAAAACCAGGAGACACTGAGCTGCTGAGAATGCAGCTTCAGTGACAAGAGGTGACATCATGGAGGTTACTTCCGGTCACTGAACCTGTTCCCACGCTCAGTTCACTGTGAGTTGAGACAATGAATGAGATCACTCCTAGCACCGTGAGAAAATTCTGTCTTAAAATAAGAAAAAATCTCAGAAAATTCTGTAAAGAGAAAAAAACAAGACTCCAAAATAGCTTTTTTTTGGTCACAATTATTCCCAGACAAAATGCAATAAAAAGTGATGAAATCATACTGTTCAATATCATCAATAGAAACTACAGCTTGTCACAGAAAACGAGCCCTCACAACAGTCCATCAACACCAAAAAAAAATATGGTTCTCAGTATAACGTAATACAAACCAAATATTTATTTCACAAATTAGAAATTAGTCATTCTTATTGTGTTATTTATTCCTGTTTTCTTAGGGTTGTCATTCCATATGTTGGACTTGGTTTTTGTGTATTAACATTATGTTTTTTGGAAATATTGACATTTATGATCTCAGCGGCAAGACAAATTAAGAGGATTCGGCAAATGTTTTTTTAATGCTATTCTTCACCAGGAAATGGCTTGGTTTGATTCATATCAGATTGGAACTTTGAATACTAGACTGACACGGTAAGTATTAATACAATATCATTAAGAGAAAAGTTTTGTATAATCAACACTCTTGATACATGACACTTATAATGTTTGCTTCACAATAAGAATGTGATACCAACTGTTGTCTACTTGGAAGAGCCAATAACAAGTGAATGACCATTCATCGGAATGCTTGCTCCCAGTTATCAGCTCATATAAGGGTCATGCACATGACCATATTTACGGTCTGAATGCGACCCAAAATTATATCGAATCACACTTGGACCAATGTTATTCTTTGTTAACTTTTTCCACATTTTCTCATCCGAGAAAATCGAATCACCCCATTATCACACTCTGATCAAACTCATAATCGACCTGATTGTGTCAGATGAGTGAAAATATGCTGGAGTTACCCTGGCCTAAAAAGGACAACAATCATTTGGCAAAAGATTTTTATTCCTACCTAAAAATCTGTGCAAACAGGTGATATGCTGCTGATAACAAAATACTGTACTAGGAAAGAGAGACCATAATAGAAATCATTTAATCCACATTATTCTTTTGTCAGCCTGTGTATATGACCATGATTTGTAGTTTAATGGCCTTGATTAGCTCTTCTAAATGGTACGTTATATCAACTGCTCAATATTTGAAAGCTAATACTTTGCATACAATTAATTACTAGATTTAAAAGGGTGGCCCAATACCTAAAATGCTTTTTTTATATATCAATTTTTAAAGAAGCACTCCTCCCATCAAAGTTTTTATCCTTTTAATATATTGCAATCATCATACTATACAACACTATGTACTTACAGTAGCTCATCTTGCCTTCCTGCCCAGTAAATTCTTCTCTTTTATCTTGTCTATGTAGAAACAGGAAGTCTCTTTTCCCTGCTTAAATCATTCCCTTCTTGAACTCCTGATTCATTTACTCCCTCCTCCCCTTGCCAGGGACTCTTGCATTGACTCTTGGCTCATGCAGGGAAAATTGATCACCTGTTTGTAAATAGTGCTCAGAAAAATTCAGCTAGTCAGTTTTTAATCACGTGATGTCAAAGACCTAATGTAAAAGAGAAGAATTAAGTGGGTAGAAAGGAAAAATGAGCAATTGTAAGTACACAGTGCTATATGTGTGCTCAAAAGTTTACATACTCCGGCAGAGTCTTTGTTTTCTTGGCCTTTTTTCAGAGAATATGAAGGATAACACCAAAACTTTTTCTCCACTCATGGTTAGTGGTTGTGTGAAGCCATTTATTGTCAAACTACTATGTTTTCTCTTTTTAAATCATAATGAAAACCGAAAACACCCAAATAACCCTGATCAAAAGTTCACATACTCTGGTGATTTTGGCCTGATCACATGCACAGAAGTTGACACAAATGAGTTTGAATGAAGGAATTTATAATGCCAGTCAGCAGCGTTAAAACTGTGATTAACAAATGGAAAATCAGGGGCTCTGTAAAGACAAATCCACAGTCAAGTAAACCAACAAAAGTGTTGTCAACAACTGCCAGGAAAATTGTTCTGGATGCAAAGTAAAAACCACAAATAACATCAGCTGAAATAGAGGACTCTCTTTTAAGATGCACAATAAGGAGGTACTTGAATAAAAATGGGCTGCATGGTCAAATTGCCAGAAGAAAGTCATTACTGCACAAATGCCACAAAGTATCTTGCCTACAATATGCAAAACAGCACAGAGACAAGCCTCAAAACTTCTGGAACAAGGTAATTTGGAGTCAAGAGACCAAAATTGAACTTTTTGACCACAACCATAAACGTTACATTTGGAGAAAGGCCAACAAGACCAATGATGAAAGGAACACTATTCCTACTGTAAATCACAGGGGTGGATTGCTGATGGTTTGCGGATCTGTGAGCTACAATGGCACAGGAAACTTGCTCAAAATTGAAGGAAAGATGAATGCAGCACGTTATCAGCAAATACTGGAGGCAAATATGCACTCATCAGCCCAGAAGCTGCGCATGGGACGTACTTGGAAATTCCAACATGGCATTGATCCAAAACACAAGGCCAAGTCGACCTGTCATTGGCTACAGCAGAACAAAGTGAAGGTCCTGGAGTGGCCATCTCAGTCTCCTGACCTCAATATCATTGAGCCACTCTGGGGAGATCTCAAGTGCGCAGTTCATGCTAGACAGCCCAGGAATTTACGAATTTACAGGAACTGGAGGCTTTTTGCCAAGAAGAGTGGGCAGCTTTACCATCTGAGAAAATAAAGAACCTCATCCACAACTACCACAAAAGACTTCAAGTGGTCATTGATGTTAGAGGGGGCAATACACGGTATACAGAAATGGGGTATGTGAACTTTTGATCAGGGTCATTTGGATGTTTTGGGTTGTCATTATGATTTAAAAAGAGAAAACACAGTAGTTTGACAATAATTGTCTTCACCCAACCACTAACCATGAGTGGAGAAAAGTGTTGGTGTTACCATTCATATTCCCTGAAAAAAGGCCAAGAAAGCAAAAATTCTGCAGGGGTATGTAAACTTTTGAGCACAACTGTATATAATATGATAACTGCAGTATACTAAGAGGATAAAAACTTAGATTTTAGTGTTTTTTTAACCCCTTTCTACCATATGACGTACTGTACTCTTCCGTCCATGTGACCTGGGCCTTAAGTCCCAGTGACGGGATAGTACGTCATATAGTATCACACGCGATCGGACGTGCTCACGGGGTGAAATATAGAGAAACTCGGCACACCAAGGGATAATGAGTATCCAATGTGAGATTTAATTGAGAACAGTACATACAATAGACGTTTCGGTCAGAAAGACCTTCATCACAGTACCAAAGAAATGTACTGTTGTTTTAGAGCCATTCAGATTAGCCACTAAACCCCTCAGTCATGGAGAAATGGCAAAAAGGGGGGGAGTATCGGTTCAGAGAGGGCACGGCATAGAAGAAACGCATTCGGATTTCCTGGGAAAAAGTCTGTTTTTCTCAGGAAATTTCTGCAAAGATTCCTGAACGTGTGCACATAGCCAAAAGGATCTTAAGAAATTTCTCCTGAACGTAGCAACATCTCATTTAGGATGAAAAAATGCATGCTGTTTATGTGTATGGCAGACTATTGAATCTTGATAGCGTGCACACTGCATTCTGTCAGGCTTATCTGGTGCCAGCGGTGAGAGCAGTAGATCACGTAACTGCAAGTATGTTCACAATGCACCTGTATTAAGGGAGGCTGTGCATGTCTAGTTGGAATGTGGGCGGAATTATGGAAATCACATACTTAGGCCAGGATCACACATGCGATGAAAACGTCCGACGCTCGCATGTGAAATCCCAGCTCTGGTGCCGACACTCGGAGTGGAGTGCGCGGCTGCATGTATTTCTATGCAGCCGCTCGCTCCACTCCCGAGTGCCGGCGCCAGAGCTGGGATTTCACATGCGAGCGTCGGACGTTTTCGTCGCATGTGTGATCCCGGCCTTACAGTCATATGGCTGCTCGCTCCCGACACGCAAGAATCCTGACAGTATGCAGTGTGCAAGCTGTGAGCATTCAGAATTCTGTAGTCACTTAGGGTGACTACAGACTTTCAGGCTATGTGCACACGTTCAGGATTTTTCGCGTTTTTTTAAACAGTTAAAAAACGCATGCATGAAGCATCCTATTATTTAGAATGAATTCCGCAATTTTTGTTCACATGGTGCATTTTTTTCCACGAAAAAAATGCAGCATGTTCATTAATTTTGCGGAAAATTTGCGGATTTCCCGCTATATTATTGACCCTAAGATGGTCAGGAAAAAAATGTGAAAAATCCACAAAAAAACGCACAAAACGCGAATAAAACGCAAAAAAAAAACGCGTCCGGATTTCCTGGGAAAAAGTCCAGCTTTTCTCAGGAAATTTCTGCAAACATTCCGCAACGTGTGCATATAGCCTCATACTTTTATTACAAGCCTGGACAAGCCCAATTGTTATAACATTCTGTCATATGCCAACTAGCTTCTTCTCTTTCTTTTTTCAGTGAAGTAGGGACTGTAGTTTTTCACTAAACATTGAAAGAATTAGGAAAAGCAGCTACTCGGTACGTGACTGTAAGTGATCAGATCAAATATGAACAGTCACATAAGGACTACTGAAACCACTTCATCTGCATCAACATAACTTATGTACCATAGCAACAGAATAGAAAACTTTAACATGATCATTTATATAGTAATACATCTATCGCAAATAATACATAGAAAGAAAGTGGTTAAAAGGACCCTGTTTCTTTCTTTGATGTACATAGTTAATCCCAAAAGAAGGATATGCAATTTATGAAAATGCAGGAGGCTAATGGTGAAACCAAATACAGATCTAGGTTTTTTTTACAGCACCTTGGGCCAGAATTCAGTTTGGCGCTCCCTATCCTGTACACAGATGAAGTGGTTTCATAGAAAGAAAGTGGTCAAAAGGACCAAAAGACGACCACAGATCCCAAGGTACTAGAAAATTAGGCAAATCTTTATTACACAATTCATCAATGGACAGGTGCACAATTAACAACTATAACAATAGTGGGGTGCAATACCGGACAAAGCCACGCACCAATGGAAATGCGCAGCTGGTTTACCTGACTAATATGTGACACTCTGATTACTCACAGAATAGCATGATAAGTATATCTCGTATATTCCACATGTTATACAAATATTTACAGAGGTATCACGAATATATTGAAACAGCTCCCAATGTTAAAGCTAGTTGCAGACAAGCTCAAAATACACGTTTATATCCTGCATGTGCTTAAACATGTGCCAGGAGTGCCGATACAAACTAGAAATATTGCCTCTTGTGGGTATAGCAGCGGCACAATCAATGTCAGAGCTAACCTGCAAAGAGCTCAGAGCCAATAATCATAACTTGCTTATGCATATAGTATATATCCAAGGTGCCGATGTACAATATTATATTACCTCTTGTGGGTGTAGAAACTGCACAGTCAGGGTACGTGAGGCCAGTGCGTGTGCCCAACGCACGTTTCAGATGCTCGTCCTTCGTCAGGGGGCATGTCAGCACAGTTAACCGGACGCTTTAAAAATCCGCCGGACCGGAAGTGGTCAGCCGCGGACCGGAAGTGACGCATTCAACACCATGGTTACCATACCATCCCTATAGAAGACAGAGGGGTCAACCCCGTGATGAGGAGCAGGTTGATAATAAGGTAATTAACCTTAGTGGACACGTCATCTCAAGTACAGATCATGCTTTACTTTGCAGGGACCTTTCTTTCTCTCCTTCTGCTGGTTTAGACATCTTTATAGTGATAAAAGATCTGCACATTTTTGGGAGGTCTCTGATGTTTAAATGTTTTTTCTTTAATAATGAGACATTTGAACTTTTTCCAACAGAAGAAGAGCAAGCAGCAGTAAGAATATTGGAGGAATTGTCTGAGGAGCATGTTACACCACAAGGAGGTAAGATACCTCCCAGTATTCGGCCACGCTCCAGGCAGTTCCCCCCACTCTCAAACTGTAGCACTGTGGATTTATTTGTGAAAGTGGTGATTGCCGAATTGAATAAGATTCCTTGTCATATACATCATGACAATTTGACCAGGGAGGAGCGGATGCGACTTAAGTACCTGCGGGATCTCCCTGATGTTGTCATCAAGCCAGCAGACAAGGGGGGGGGAATTTTGTCATCTGGCCAAATAGTATGTATGAGAAGGAGGCCTTTAGACAGCTGCATAATTCAACTTGCTATAAAAAATTGACCTTTAACCCCTTGTCTGCCTTTGGTGGCAAACTCAGGGAGATCCTGTCTAGGTCCATTGAGGATGGTACTATTACAAAAGAACTGGGGTCAGCCCTAGTGGTGACTGAGCCCACGATACCTATGTTCTATCTCCTCCCTAAACTTCATAAGAACGCACTAACCCCCCTGGTCATCCCATTGTATCGGGTGGGGGGAACTACCTGGAGCGGGTCAACCAGTGGATTGACTCTGTGCTACAGCCGCCGGTTGAGGAACTGCCTTCTTTTTTAAAAGATACAAATCAGTTGCTCCGTAGAGTGGATGGGTTGGTTTTGGACTCCGACTCTATAATGGTGACAGCCGATGTGGAGTCACTATACACCAGTATCAGACACTGTGATGGACTACATGCCATAGAATTTTTTCTACAGACCTCCAATATTCCTTCTGCACTTAAGGACTTTGTACTTGAGGTATTGGAGATCACGTTGACCCACAACTTTTGTCTTCAAGGGTCCTTTTTCCTGCAGACCCAGGGAACAGCCATGGGAGCGGCCTTTGCGCCCTCCTATGCCAATCTGTTCCTGGGTCTGTGGAAAGGGACCTATTCCTGTCAGATCGGCAGGAGTCTATGGACCGCGTCCTCTTTTGGGCGCGGTACATAGACGATATCCTGCTGATCTGGCAGGTTTCTACTGCCTCACTTGAGAGATTCTTTCAATGGCGTAACGATAATAATCGTAATATAAAATTGACATTCAGTCACGATTTCAACAAGATTTCTAGATTTACATTGACGCGGGATGCTGATCAGATGATTCAGACAAGTATTTTCAGAAAGCCTACCGCTACTAATGTGTTGTTGCATGCCTCTTCCTCCCACCCGGCACATATGATAAGAGCTATACCAACGGGTCAGTGTATATGATTACATCGTATTTGCTCAACAGACGTTGAATATGAGAGACAGGCTGATGATCTAAAAAGACGACTAGTCGAGAGGGGATATAGTAATAGGTCTATTAAGAAGGCTTATAATAAGGCTAAACATAGCCACAGAAATACATTGCTCTATAAACCCGCAGATAGGTTACAGAAATCTGACCCAATTAGATTCATCACTACCTTCAATTCACAATCTGAGAATATTAGGAAAGTGCTAGAAAAAGCATGGCCAATTCTAAAAATGGACCCCATTCTTGAAAAAATAATACCAGCTAAACCAATGATCACCTACAGACGTTCTAAAAATTTACGTGAGCATTTGACCCATAGTCATTATCGGGGTAATCCCCCTAAAACTTTTTTGGATGGCATAAGTAGCCATAAGGGATGCTTTACATGCGGGCATTGTGTAGCATGCATAAATGTGGATCGCAGTGATTCCTTTACGGACTCATCTGCGACTAAAATTTTCAAGATACAGAAATTTATTACATGCACCACAAAATGTGTAATTTACTATGCCACATGCCCATGCTCCCTGATATATGTCGACCTCACCACATGGCAACTGAAGGTCCGAATCAGGGGGCATGTTTTAGGCATAGAGGCAGCGGCCAGTGAAGAAGATCTGTCAATGCTCAAAACGATCCCAAGGCACTTTAAGATGTATCATCAATGCGATAGTAGGGCCCTACGAGTAAAGGGCATTGATTGTCTTGAATTGGGGATTCGGAAGGGGGGTCTCACAACGTCAGGCCCAATTAGAGACTAGATGGATTTGGACTTTGAATACAGTCCATCCCAATGGTCTATATGAAAACCTTAATTTTGCATCGTTTCTGTGATCGCCCGCCTGTTGCAATAGGTGCATGATGGTTAAATGGCACCACCTTTGTGTTTTTAACCAGTTTTAATTGATTATTCTTTGTCTAATTTTGTTTTTATGTATTTTAGGTTACTATTTGTATTTATTATCCGCATGCCTGGACTGCTATCTGTGGTGGCGCTGTCATCTATCATCTAATTTTATTACATGAACTATTCATATTGTATATTTTAAGCATCTTTGTAATATGATTAACTTCTTCTATGTGTCTAAGAGTATTGTCTACTATATTTTGGTGGACTGATATTTTATTCGAACGTCCATGACAGCACTACAGAGAGAGGGGATCCGCCCCTTAGGAACAGGAAACCTACAGATATAAAAGGGCGGCACCTCTCCCACACATCAGTTGGTTTCCTGTTCCTAAAGGACGGGTTTCCTACAGATGAAGATCTTCAGGAGGACCCAGGCCGGCCGGTCGACCCAGGTGGCGGGGGGGGATCTCCTACCTCGGCCGGTGCGGAGCCCCTGGAAGCGCCACGGTGGGTCCGGGTAGGATTCCACGACAGTGTGCGGAGCAGGTGGAGCAGTATCCAGAGGATCCCTGTCTCCCAGCCAGCGCCGGTAGGTAAGTATTCCCCCCCTCTCCCTGGTCCCGATGCCTTCTCCCTGTCCTCTCCTGTGGTCCTGTCATGGTGGGGGCCTCTTAAGGGGTGCAGCCGTGATTTTTAAAAAAAAAAAAAAAAATTAAATTTTAATTTCCCGCCGCGTCACTGCTGTGAACGGCGCGGCGGGGGTTTTTTGAATTTCCCGCTGCGCATCGCTGCTATGGACGGTGCGGCGGGCGGTTTTGAATTTCCCGCCACGCGTCGCTGCTACGGACGGCGCGGCGGGCAGTTTTGAATTTCCCGCCGCGCGTCGCTGTTGTGGACGGCGCGGCGGGGATTTTTTTCTTAATTTCCCGCCGCGCGTCACTGATATGGACGGCGCGGCGGGCGGTTTTGAATTTCCCGCCGCGTGTCACTGCTATGGACGGCGCGGCGGGGTTTTTGAAAGTTTAGTCGCGCGCCGCTTCTGCAGCAGCGCGGCTGGGTTTGGGGGAGATCTCCGCTCGTGTCCCGGCTGGAGGGGCGATGCAGCGGGGGACTATACTTGCCTCCATCGGTACGGTGGGGTCCGTGCGAGCGGGGGGAAAAAGGGGCGGAGTCTCCACCGCCGGATCCGGAAGTGAGACGCCGGCCGGCGTTTTTGAAATTTTTGGCGGCTGCATCATCAGACGGCGCCTGCTGTGGGGACGGCAGGGAGGTGCGGGGGGGCCGTGGAGCGGAGAGTAGGAGGGGGTGGACCCCTGGCCAGATCTGCTGACCCGGATATCCGGGGAGGATATAAGGAGCCTAGGAAAGAGGTAAAGCGCTTCTGCCCCATTTTCGTGATGGACACTGCAGAAGCTCCCTCGGTGCAACAGGAGAGCCAGCAGCAGCAGACAGAGCGCTCCTCTTCAATGGCCAGGAGCACCAGCCGCAGAAGTTCCGCAGCTGGGAAAAAGGCCCCTCCCCGTGATCCGGTACCTACTGCTGCATAATCTGGGTAAGAGATCGTCAGACTTAGAATACCCAGTAATGCAGTTTTTCCCCCATTTTGTGTCTGTTACTAGGGGAAGAAGTGTTCGGTGAAAAGCAAGCACAGGGAATGTGCCTTTTGTGCTTGCCCTCTGCCTGACGCTTGCCCTAAAAGGTTGTGCCAGCCATGCATGC
This sequence comes from Oophaga sylvatica, assembly GCA_033576555.1. Lineage (NCBI taxonomy): Eukaryota > Metazoa > Chordata > Amphibia > Anura > Dendrobatidae > Oophaga > Oophaga sylvatica. The sequence goes on from JARQOD010000006.1 coordinate 53,028,495, forward strand.
AACAGACGGTAGGGTATTTGAGGGGGAAGGGCAGGGGCCTAGGATGAGATAGTAACCCCCCCTATGCCCCTTCCCTTTTTAGATAGCGGAGGAGACTCCGGATTTCACCGAAAGCCTGAAGGAGATAATAAGAGCAGAGTTGAAAGCGTCCTCAAGACACGGAAAATCTTCCAGGCATAGAACTGTACCAGTTTTATCTGATTCAGATTCACCTGCCGCCCATGACAGGGTGAAGTTGTGTCAGGACCCTCCTCGCCTTCCTCTTCGGCTTCCTCCTCGTCTTCTACGGAAGACGCTACCCGTTTTTGTTTTCCCTTGGACCAGATGGACAAATTTGTCAAATCAGTTAGGTCCACCATGGGGGTAGAAGAGGCGAAACCAGAGCTCTCAGTACAGGATCTGATGTTCGGTGGTCTAGATCCAAAAAAACGGAGATCCTTTCCACTAAATAGTAGCATCCAAGGCCTTATAGACAGAGAGTGGAAGAAGCCTGAAAAAAGAGGCTCCTTACCCCAAGCGTTTAAGCGAAGATATCCCTTTGAAGATCCCTTAACAGGTAGATGGGATAAGGCCCCGAAGCTGGATGCAGCAGTGGCGAAGGCTTCTAAAAAATCCTCCATCCCATTCGATGATATGGGGTCTTTGAAAGATCCACTAGACAAGAAGGCAGACTCCTTCTTGAAAGGCACATGGGAAATGTCGGCAGGTGCCCTGAGACCGGCGGTTGCAGCCACTTGTGCAGCCAGGTTATTGATGGTCTGGCTAGACCAGTTAGCATCCCAGTTAGCAGATGGAACCTCCAGGGGTCAATTCGGAAGACCTTGCCAATAATTCAGAACGCAGCGGCTTTCCTGGCTGATTCCTCAGCGGACTCAGTAAGAATGGCTGCCAGAGCGGCAGGGCTGTCTAATGCAGCACGAAGGGCATTATGGCTCAAATGTTGGCCGGGCGATATTCAAGCCAGATCTCGCCTCTGCTCCATTCCGTGTGACGGCGAATATCTTTTTGGCCCGGTCCTGGACGAACTTTTAGAAAAGGCAGGGGACGACAAGAAAAAGTTTCCCAGTCTATCAACCCCTTCCTATAAAAGACCTTTCAGCAGAAGGAGGTTCAGCTACAGAAGGTCGTCCGAGAACGAGCCAAATGGGATGAAAAGAGGCGAAGAGGTACAGGGTTTATGTTTAGGGGTCCACCTAAGGAAACAAAAAAACCCTCGCAATGACTAGCAATGCCGGTAGGAGGCAGATTGAGGGCCTTCTACCCGGCCTGGTCGGAAATCTCAAACAGTAGCTGGATCCTTAACATCATAGCTACAGGGCTGCCGTTAGAATTCTCCTCGGTACCTTGGGATAATTTTAAAATTACCCCACTCAGATCATCCCCATCGGAGCAGGCCGCTTTAGAGTTGGAGGTTCAGGAGCTTTGCGCTAAGAAAGTCTTAGTGGAGGTACCAGAAGCAGAGCGGGGTAAGGGGTTTTACTCCCCTCTGTTTTTGATCCGTAAACCGGACGGGTCTTTTAGAACAATTATTAATTTGAAAGCCCTCAATAAATTCCTGATTATTCACCCATTTAAAATGGAGACGGTCAGCTCAGCAATAAAGCTTCTGTTTGAAAATTGCTTTATGGTGGTGTTAGATCTGAAAGACGCTTATTACCACATACCGATCCATATGGAGCATCAGCGTTTCCTCAGAGTAGCAATCCAAATGGGGGAATCGCTGCGACATTTTCAATATAGCGCCCTTCCTTTTGGCTTAGCGGTTGCCCCACGAGTGTTCACTAAGGTTATGTCGGAGGTCATGGCCCACTTACGTGAATCCAATATGCTTATAGTCCCCTACCTCGACGACTTTCTTATCATTGGAAAGACGGCAGAGCATTGCCTAGAGCAACTGCAAAAAGCGATATCTACCTTAGAGCGGCTGGGATGGCTAATAAATACCAAAAAGTCTCGTTTGAATCCGATGAGGGTTCAGCAATTTCTAGGGCTAATTCTGGATTCACAGAATCAGAACTGTAGTTTACCGTCAGACAAGTTAATTCGCTTACGGTACCAGGTCCTAAACGCTTCCAAAAACCCCTACATGTCGCTTAGGAAGGCCATGTCTCTTTTGGGCTCCCTCTCGTCCTGCATTCCCGCGGTTCGGTGGGCTCAATTTCACACAAGGGTGCTGCAAGCTGAGGTCTTGCTGTATCAAAATTTGCTAGGTGGTTACCTGGAAGGCCGCTATCCTTGTCCCAGGCTGCTATAAGATCCCTGGATTGGTGGAAGAATGAGACAAACCTGTCTAAGGAGGGTTCCCTGGGAATATGAGATATCCCGAATAGTCACAACAGATGCTAGCCCCTCTGGTGGGGGGCTCATATGGGGGACGTTATGGTTCAGGGCTTATGGGAGCAGGATCAAATTCATATGTCTTCTAATATGAAGGAATTAACAGCGGTAGAGCTAGCAATTAAAAAGCTCCTTCTATATCTACAGGGTCACCACGTTCGAGTGCTCTCCGACAATCGGGTCAGTCGCTTACATCAACCACCAGGGTGGTACTCGTTCCGGTCCTCTCATGGAAGTGGCAAGGCGCCTACTTCAGATAGCAGAACGACACTTTCTTTCTCTAACGGCTCTACATTAGTGTTGAGCATTCCGATACTGCAAATATCGGGTATCGGCCGATATTGGCTGTATCGGAATTCCGATTCCGAGTACCGATATTTTCGTCATATCGGATACCGGAATCGGGATTGTCACTGTCACTGTCAGTGTCCGTCGGTCGGGTCTGTCAGGAGTCAGCGGCACTTACCCGGCAGAAGATCTCCGGCGGTCACATCCCGGACTGCTTAATGGCCGCCATCCTCTTCTCCCCGGCGGTCACATGCAGTTTCTCGCGATAACTGCAGTGACTGCTGGGTAATCGCGGCCGTAAAGCAGTCCGATGACGTCACCGCCGGGGAAGCTGGTAAGCAGCTGTGCTGCGCCGGGATGTCAGGCTCTGCCTGTCATTCCGATGTAGCAGAGCTGGATCGTCGTGGGACAGTCGTTATTGGACTGCGTCGGACAGGTGGTTACTGTTGGTTTTTTTTTTTTATTTTTTTACAGGAGATCGATGGCGTCGCAGGAATGAGAGAGTAATAAAATTAATGAAAACTGTGTTGTCTCTTTTATTTCATTAACCCCTTAATGTCCACTGACGTGCAGAGTCCGTCATGGCAAGGTGCCAGTTCCGGCACCAGGACGGACTCTGCACGTCATGCCTTTGATCTACCACTGCGTGTAAACACGCAGTGGTAGATCAGTGCCGACAGCTGTCACAGACAGCTGACAGGCACGGCAAGTGGTGCGGGGACCTTTGCCGTCGGTCCCCGCACTCACAGCGCTGTGATAGGTCAGTCAATCTGACTGACCAAACACAGCAGCGATCGCGCAGGAGAAGCTGAAATTTCAGCTTCCCCAGCGCGATCAGTGCAGGAGCCGGCGCTGCAGTGGCCAGGCTTCCTGCACTGACAGCCAGGAGCGGAGCCCCCACCGCCCCTGGCTGTTAACCCCCTGACTGCTGCGATCGAGCGCGATCGCAGAGCTCAGGGGGGAGGCAGAGGGTCGGGAGCTCGCTCTGCCTCAGATCAGCGTCCCAGCGATGTAATCGCAGGGCCTGATCTCTGCCTTGATGACCCGGGGTTGTCATGACAACCTCCGGGTCATCTAGCTACGGGAAGCTGCTGTGATCATGTCACAGCAGCTTCCACTATAGTTGCAATGCATTGCAATGCCAGAGCATTGCAATGCATTGTAACTGCAATCAAAAGTAAAAAAAGTGAAAGTCCCATAAAGGGACAAGTTGAAAAAAATCATTTTTTAAAAAAAATTGTAAAAAAAATATTAAAAAATAATTTAAAAAAAATCCCCTAAAAAATACACATTTTTATGTAATAAAAAAAATAAAAAACAAAAAAAATACACGTTAGGTATCGCCATGTCCGTAAAAATCCCATCTATAAAAGCATAACCCTAGTTAACCCCTTCAGTGAAAGCCGTAAAAAAAAACACAAAAAAGTAGTAAATTATACTTTTTCCAAGCGGTATTATTATACCGCTTGGAAAAAGTGCAATAACACGCGATCAAAAAGTCAGATATAAATAATCATGGTACCGCTGAAAACGTCATCTTGTCCCACAAAAAACAAGCCACTATACAGCATCATCAGCGAAAAAATAAAAAAGTTATAGCTCGCGGAATAAACTGATGCAAAAATAATTATTTTTTCTATAAAATTCTTTATTGTGTAAAAAACGCCAAAACATAAAAAAAATATATAAATGAGGTATTGCTGTAATCGTAGTGACCCGAAGAATAAAGCTGCTTTATCAATTTTACCACACGCGGAACGGGGGAAAAAAAATAAAAAAAAACAATTCCTGAATTGCTGGTTTTTGTTCATTCTGCTTCCACAAAAATCGGAATAGGAAGCGATCAAAAAACGTTATGTGCCCGAATATGGTACCAATAAATACGTCAGCTCGTCCCGCAAAAAATAAGCCCACAGATAACTCTGTCGGCCGAAATATGGAAAAATTATAGCTCTCAAAATACGGCGATGCAAAAAATTCTTACAAAAAATTATTCCAAAAAAAAGCATCTTTTAGAGTGTGACAGAAGCTAAACATGAAAAAAGGGTGTAAATCTGGTATCGCTGTAATCGCACCGATCCGAGGAATAACGTCGCCTAATCACTAATATCGCACGAGGAACGGCGTAAAAAAGAAAACCAATTCTTCACCTTTGGTAGATTTGTTCATTGTGCCTCCCAAAGATCGCAGTAAGGCGATCACAGTGGTTCCCCCCCGCATATGGGGTATCAGCGTACTCAGGACAAAATGCACAATAGCTTTTGGGGTCCTATTTCTCCTGTTACCCTTATAAAAATAAAAATTTGGGGGAAAAAGGTCATTTTTGTGGAAAAAAATATGATTTTTTTTATTTTCACGGCTCTACGTTATAAACTTCTGTGAAGCCCTTGGGGGTTCAAAGTGTTGACCACACATCTAGATAAGTTCCTTGGGGGTCTAGTTTGCAAAATGGGGTCATTTGTGGGGGTTTCTACTGTTTAGGCACATCAGGGGCTCTCCAAGCGCGACATGACACCCGCAGACCATTCCATCAAAGTCTGCATTTAAAAACGGTGCTCCTTCCCTTCCGATCTCTGCCATGCGTCAAAATAGTGGTTCCCCCCCACATATGGGATATCAGCGTACTCAGGACAAATTGCACAATAGCTTTTGGGGTCCTATTTCTCCTGTTACCATTATAAAAATAAAAATTTTGGGGCAAAAAGATTATTTTTGTGGAAAAAAATATGATTTTTTTATTTTCACGGCTCTACGTTATAAACTTCTGTGAAGCACTTGAGGGTTCAAAGTGCTCACCACACATCTAGAAAAGTTCCTTGGGGGGTCTAGTTTCCAAAATGGAGTCACTTGTGGGGGGTTTCTACTGTTTAGGCACATCAGGGGCTATCCAAACGTGACATGACACCCACAGACCATTCCATCAAAGTCTGCATTTGAAAAAGGCGCTACTTCCCTTTCGAGCTCTGCCATGCGTCAAAATAGTGGTTCCCCCCCACATATGGGATATCAGCGTACTCAGGACAAATTGCACAATAGCTTTTGGGTCCTATTTCTCCTGTTACCATTATAAAAATAAAAATTTGGGGCAAAAAGATTATTTTTGTGGAAAAAAATATGATTTTTTTTATTTTCACGGCTCTATGTTATAAACTTCTGTGAAGCACTTGGGGGTTCAAAGTGCTCACCACACATCTAGAAAAGTTCCTTGGGGGGTCTAGTTTCCAAAATGGAGTCACTTGTGGGGGTTTCTACTGTTTAGGCACATCAGGGGCTATCCAAACGTGACATGACACCCACAGACCATTCCATCAAAGTCTGCATTTGAAAAAGGCGCTACTTCCCTTTCGAGCTCTGCCATGCGTCAAAATAGTGGTTTCCCCCCACATATGGGGTATCAGCGTACTCAGGACAAATTGCACAATAACTTTTGGGGTCCTGTTACCCTTTGGAAAATAACAATTGGGGGTGGAAAGATCATTTTTGTGGAAAAGATATGATTTTTTAATTTTACAGCTCTACGTTATAACCTTCTGTGAAGCCCTTGGGGGTTCAAAGCTCTCACCACACATCTAGATAAGTTCCTTGGGGGGTCTAGTTTCCAAAATGGGGTCACGTGTGGGGGTTTCCACTGTTTAGGCACACAGGGACTCTCCAAATACGACATGGCATCCAATCTCAATTCCAGCCAAAAAAGTCAAATGGCGCTGCTTCCCTTCCGAGCTCTGCCATGCGCCCAAATAGTGGTTTACCCCCACCTATGGGGTATCAGCGTACTCAGGACTAATTGCACAAAAAATTTTGGGGTCCTTTTATCCTTTGGAAAATAAAAATTGGGATGAAAAGATCATTTTTGTGGAAAAAAATATGATTTTTTAATTTACGGCTCTACGTTATAACCTTCTGTGAAGCGCTTGGGGGTTAAAAGCTCTCACAACACATTTAGATAAGTTCCTTGGGGGTCTAGTTTCCAAAATGGGGTCACTTGTGGGGGGTTTCCACTGTTTAGGCACACAGGGACTCTCCAAATACGACATGGCGTCCAATCTCAATTCCAGCCAAAAAAGTCAAATGGCGCTGCTTCCCTTCCGAGCTCTGCCATGCGCCCAAATAGTGGTTTACCCCCACATATGGGGTATCAGCGTACTCAGGAATAATTGCCCAATAACTTTTGGGGTCCTTTTATCCTTTGGAAAATAATAATTGGGATGAAAAGATCATTTTTGTGGAAAAAATATGATTTTTTAATTTTACGGCTCTACGTTATAACCTTCTGTGAAGCCCTTGGGGTTAAAAGCTCTCACAACACATTTAGATAAGTTCCTTGGGGGTCTAGTTTCCAAAATGGGGTCACTTGTGGGGGTTTCCACTGTTTAGGCACACAGGGACTCTCCAAATGCGACATGGCGTCCAATCTCAATTCCAGCCAAAAAAGTCAAATGGCGCTGCTTCCCTTCCGAGCTCTGCCATGCGCCCAAATAGTGGTTTACCCCCACATATGGGGTATCAGCGTACTCAGGACTAATTGCCCAATAACTTTTGGGGTCCTTTTATCCTTTGGAAAATAATAATTGGGATGAAAAGATCATTTTTGTGGAAAAAATATGATTTTTTAATTTTACGGCTCTACGTTATAACCTTCTGTGAAGCCCTTGGGGGTTAAAAGCTCTCACAACACATTTAGATGAGTTCCTTGAGGGGTCCAGTTTCCAAAATGGGGTCACTTGTGGGGTATTTCCACTGTTTAGGCAAACAGGGACTCTCCAAATGCGACATGGCGTCCAATCTCAATTCCAGCCAAAAAAGTCAAATGGCGCTGCTTCCATTCCGAGCTCTGCCATGCACCCAAATAGTGGTTTACCCCACACATGGTATATCGGTGTACTCTGGAGAAATTGTACAACAAATATTGTGGTTCATTTTCTCCTGATACCCTTGACAAAATTTAAAAAAATTGTGTCGAAAGAAAAATTTTGGGAAAAAAAAGTTAAATGTTCATTTTTTCCTTCCACATTGCTTCAATTCTTGTGAAGTACCTAAAGGGTTAATAAACTTCTTGAATGTGGCTTTGAACACGTTGAGGGGTGCAGTTTTTAGAATGGTGTCACTTTTGGGTATTTTCTGTCATATTGACCCCTCAAATTCACTTCAAATGTGAGGTGGTCCCTAAAAAAATGGTTTTGTAAATTTTGTTGGAAAAATGAGAAATTGCTGGTCAACTTTTAACACTTATAACTTCGTAACAAAAAAAAATTTTGGTTCCAAAATTGTGCTGATGTAAAGTAGACATGTGGGAAATGTTATTTATTAACTAATTTTTGTGACATATCTCTCTGATTTAATGGCATAAAAATTAAAAGTTTGAAAATTGCAAAATTTTCAAAATTTTTGCCATATTTCCATTTTTTCATAAAAAAAACGCAAGTTATATTGAAGAAATTTTACCACTATCATGAAGTACAATATGTCACGAGAAAACAGAATCGCCAAGATACGTAGAAGCGTTCCAGAGTTATAACCTCATAAAGAGACAGTGGTCAGAATTGTAAAAATTGGCCTGGTCTTTAACCTACAAAATGGCTTGGTCATTAAGGGGTTAAAAGACTTTTTTCTTGCTGTGTCTTTTTTTTATACATTTAATAACTTTGGGATTAATAATGGATCGGTGTCTTATTGACGCCTCTCCATTATTAACCGGGCTTATTGTCACCGTGCAATCAACGGTGACATTAACCCCTTATTACCCCACTTGCCACCGCTACAGGGCAGTGGGAAGAGCCGGGTAAAGTGCCACAATTGGCACATCTTTTGATGCGCCAAATGTGGGGCTGCTGTAGCCTGGTATTATCAGGCTGTTGAGGGCCAAAATCCATGGGCCTTGACAGTCTTTTAATACCAGGCCGCAGCAGTCTGCATTTTACTTGGCTGGTTAACAAAAATAGGGGGACCCCTACGCTGTTTTTTTTTCGAGGGGATCCCCTATTTTTGTTAACCAGCCAAGCTAAGCAGACTGCTGTGGCCTGGTATTATCAGGCTGGCAAGGTCCATGGATATTGGATCCTTACCAGCCTGAAAAACCAGGCCTCAGCGGTCTGCTTCATCTGGCTGGTTAACAAAAATAGGGGGGACCCCACGCCAATTTTTTTGAGGGGATCCCCTATTTTTGTTAATCAGCCAAGATATGCAGACTGCTGTGGCCTGGTATTATCAGGCTGGCAAGGTCCATGGATCTTGGCTCCTTAACAGCCTGAAAATCCAGGCCTCAGCGGTCTGCTTCATCTGGCTGGTTAACAAAAATAGGGGGGACCCCATGCCATTTTTTTTTCGAAGGGAACCCCTATTTTTGTTAATCAGTTCCCTCTGACGTCACTGATTGTGTCCCTGGCTGACCTGAAGTGAAAGTGGAAAGCAATCAATTAAGCTTTCCACTTAAGGGCCCGTCTCACATAGCGATATCGCTACCGAGATCGCTGCTGAGTCACTAGTTTTGTGACGCAGCAGCGAGCTCAGCAGCGATATCGCTGTGTGTGACATTCAGCGACGATCAGCCCCCCTGCCGAGTATCGCTGATTGTCGCTGAAATGTCAGGACCTTTTTTTGATCGCTGGTTTCCCGCTGACAGGCACGCATCGCTGCGTGTGACAGGCGGGAGACCAGCGATCCGCTGGTAACCAAGGTACACAGCGGGTTTCCAGGCGCGGGGCTGTGCCTAGAAACCCGCTGTGTACCTTGGATACCAGCGCCCTGATGCAGGGAGCTGGTATCCAAGGTACACAGCGGGTTTCCAAGCGCTGCGCGGTGCCTGGAAACCCGCTGTGTACCTTGGATATCAGCTCCCCTGCATCAGGGCGCTGGTATCCAAGGTACACAGCGGGTTTGTAGGCACAGCCCTGCGCCTGGAAACCCGCTGTGTACCTTGGTTACCAGCGGATCGCTGGTCTTCCCGCCTGTCACACGCAGCGATGCGTGCCTGTCAGCGGGAAACCAGCGTTCAAAAAAGGTCCTGACATTTCAGCGACGATCAGCGATACCCGGCAGGGGGGCTGATCGTCGCTGAATGTCACACACAGCGATATCGCTGGTGAGCTCGCTGCTGCGTCACAAAACTAGTGACTCAGCAGCGATCACGGTAGCGATATTGCTATGTGAGACGGGCCCTTAAGAGATGTTACTCGCAGTGTCGCTGTCCCAGATCGCTGCCTGAGCTGCCTGTTTGGCAGCTCAGCAGCGATCATGTAGCGATACACCAGCGATCCTGACAAGTGCATATCGTTGTCGGGATCGCTGGTGTATCGTTATGTGAGACCCAGCCTTTACTCTCCTGTCAGCCAGGAGAGGAACTCATTCATTTGGGGGTTTACTGTGAGGCTGCAGCATTAGCTGCGGTCCCTGCAGTAAACATTAACCCTTTCTGAAGGATTACACCGTGGGACCTGACTGTGCATGGGATAGGTAAGAATAATTTTGCTTTTTTATTTTATTTTTATTACAGGAAATGGTTTTTGCAGTAAAATAAAAGATGGTCAAAAACATGTGTCTTTATTTCATTAAAATGATTTTTAATTAAAGTGTGTGTGTTTTATTTTTATTTCATGCAATAGGATTAATAATTGATAGTTGTCTAATTGACAGCTCTCAATTATTAACCTGGCTTAAAGTGACCTTTCAATTGCAAGGTCATTTTAACCACTTATTAACCCATTCGCCACCGCTACAGGGCAATGGGAATAGACGGGCAAAGTGCCAGAAAGGGCAAATCTAATTAGAGATTTGCCCTTTCTGGGGTGTCTGGGGGCAGATGTTAGTAGCCAGGGGGGGGGGCAAAAATAATGGTCCCTCTCTGGGCTATTATTATCTGCCCCCACTCACTGGCTTTGTCTGTCTGGTTGCGAAAATAGGGCGGGAGCCCACGCATTTTTTTTCAGCAATTTTACACCTCATATATATATACATGTCATTGAATTTGTGACACATATATATATATTTATATTTATAGTTCATACACTTCTACATAGTATAATAGCCGCTAATTCAATTGACGGCTTTTGTGAAAATGCAGAACCCGACATGAAATGACACTTGGTGTACATAGGGTTAACCATGTCTTTTCATGTCCTTTGCTATCTGATTTGCACAAACAATTACATCAGTCTGTGTGCAAAATTTCACACCTGTAGGGTTAATTAAAGGTGTAAATTCGTAGCAAAAAAGTCCGTTTTTTTTACAACGAATTTACACCTTTAATTAACCCCTACAGGTGTGAAATTTTGCACACAGCCACTCATGTAATTGTTTGTGCAAATCAGATAGCAAACGACGTGAAAAGACATGGTTAACCCTATGTACACCAAGTGTCATTTCATGTCGGGTGCTTCTGTCTTTTCGCAGAAGCCGGCTTTATCCGGCAATTGAATCAGAGGATATTTTACTATGTAGAAGTGTATAAACTATACATATATGTTATATATATATATATATATGTCACAATGACATGTGTATATATATATATATATATATATATATATATATATATATATGTATTCTATGTGTGTATATTTAGTGTTTACAAGGAAAGAATGGGGTTTTTTTAGTTACGATATTTTGTTCCCATAGACTTACATTGGATTTCCGGTATCGGTATCGGGTATCGCCGATATTTTAATGGTATCGGCGATACCATTCCGATTCCGATACTTTTGGATATCGGAAAGTATCGCTCAACTCTACTCTACATATAAGGGGAGAAGAAAATACCAAGGCGGACTTCTTAAGCCGCAATCTCCTGAGTCAAGGAGAGTGGTCATTAAAGACTTCCATCTTCGACCTAATTGTGCGGAAATGGGGTCAACCGGAGGTAGATCTCTTTGCTACCAAAAGCAACAGAAAAGTGAGACAGTTCTGCTCTCTAAATCCCAAAGAACGCCCTCTGGCAGTGGACGCTCTTCTATTACAGTGGGATTTCAATCTAGCCTACGCATTTCCTCCCCTGTCCTTACTCCCCCTAGTATTGAGGAAGGTCAGGAAGGACAGGTCAAGGATAATAGTAATCGCTCCTTTTTGGCCCAGGAGGGCATGGTTTTCATGTCTCAGAAACATGTCGATAGCCGACCCGTGGGTCCTGCCAGATATTCCCGATCTGCTCTCCCAGGGTCCAGTCTACCATCCTCGAGTAGCGGGCCTCCACCTGACGGCGTGGATTTTGAACGGTCGCTGCTGAGCGATAAGGGGTTTTCTGCTAATGTAATTAATACTCTCCTTAAAAGCAGGAAGGAGGTTACAACTAGAATCTACGCTAGGACTTGGAAGAAATTTCTCCAGAGCTCGGGGGTGGTAGCAGGGGACCCAACACCGATAACCCAGATTCTAGAATTCCTACAAAAGGGTCTGGACTTAGGTCTCTCCACAAGCACCCTTAAGGTACAAGTTTCAGCTTTGGGGGCACTCTTTAGTAGCAACATCGCAAATAATTACTGGGTCAGTAGATTCATTAAAGCTGCGGGTAGGTCGAGACCCATAGTGAAGGTGAGAATCATGCCATGGGACTTGAACCTTGTTCTCACTGCTTTAACAGAGCCCCCTTTTGAACCTATATCAGCAGCATCAATAAAAATTATTTCCCTTAAAACCGCTTACCTGGTAGCATTAACCTCGGCTAGGAGGGTAAGTGACATCCAGGCACTATCTAGATTATCTCCTTACACTCAGGTCCTGAATGACAGGATAATTCTTAGACCGGACCCGGCATACCTACCTAAGGTGTCTTCCGCTTTCCACAGAACACAGGAAATTATTCTTCCTTCGTTCATCCCTAATCCATCTAATCAAAAAGAGATAAATCTCCATACTTTAGATGTTAGAAGATGTCTACTGCAATATTTGGCAGTCACTGATCCCTGAAACGGGACAATGCATTGTTTGTCTCTTTTCAAGGAATTAACAAAGGCCGTAGATTAACAAAGAGCTCATTGGCCAGATGGATTAGGGAAGCAATTTCTCTGGCATACACCTCGAGGGGCAAGCCGGCACCTGAGAGGCTAAGGGCGCATTCCACCCGAGCTGTGGCGACTTCATGGGCAGAGAGGGCAGAAGTCTCAATTGACCAGATATGTAAGGCAGCTACGTGGTCTTCTCCACACACGTTTTACACTCATTATAGATTAGATTTGGGTGCTTCCTCAGACCTTTCTTTCGGACTAAGGGTGCTGCAGGCAGTAGTCCCTCCCTAAGTAGTTATTACTCTCTGTAATTCTCTCTGTAGTGCTGTCATGGACGTTCGAATAAAGTCTAAGTTACTTACCGTTAACGGTATTTTTGGAAGTCCATGACAGCACCCTTACATTCCCACCCGGGTTCTATGTGCACTTCTTCCTCTTATGTAGTCCACATGTAATAAACAATTGATTAATGTTACTGTGTGATACATAAAATTTTTTGCTGTATACCATTTAACCTTGAAGTCCTCTTATGCTCTGTAATCCAACTGATGCGTGGTAGAGGTGCCGCCCTTTTTGTATCTGTAGGTTTCCTGTTCCTAAGGGGCGGATCCCCTCTCTCTGTAGTGCTGTCATGGACTTCGAAAAATACCGTTAACGGTAAGTAACTTAGACTATCTTGTTAATTGATCTTACTGATATAACATTTTGTTTGGGGGATTATCTATCCTACACCCCTGTGATTGTCATCCTATATTTTTAGTGCAGATGCATAGTTAGATTTGTTATAATTAATCTATATTATATCTGTGACATAATCCTATTAGATCATCATGGTGACTGACAGACTAATCTTACCAATATGAGTGTTATTTGTGGACAATACTATCTCCCTGACGTTGACAGCGGCCGCTTTTCTTTTCTTTTTTGTGTGGCGACCGCGGTCCCGTTCGCATTCACACTAGGCCTGTCTACGCCGCTCCATCTCCGGCGTCTCGAGCATCTGGTTGCCATGGCACCTCGGTTCCTGGCTTCCTGCCACGTGACGCAGGCGTGGTTTGGCATGCCAGGTTACCATGGTGTTGAATGTGTCACTTCCGGTCCGCGGCTGACCACTTCCGGTCCGGCGGATTTTTAAAGTGTCCGGTTAACTGTGCTGACACGCCCCCTGACGAAGGACGAGCATCCGAAATGTGCGTTGGGGCACACGCACTGGCCTCACGTACCCTGACTGTGTCGTTTCTACACCCACAAGAGGTAATATAATATTGTACATCGGCACCTTGGATATATACTATATGCATAAGCAAGTTATGATTATTGGCTCTGAGCTCTTTGCAGGTTAGCTCTGACATTGATTGTGCCGCTGCTATACCCCCAAGAGGCAATATTTCTAGTTTGTATCGGCACTCCTGGCACATGTTTAAGCACATGCAGGATATGAACGTGTATTTTGAGCTTGTCTGCAACTAGCTTTAACATTGGGAGCTGTTTCAATATATTCGTGATACCTCTGTAAATATTTGTATAACATGTGGAATATACGAGATATACTTATCATGCTATTCTGTGAGTAATCAGAGTGTCACATATTAGTCAGGTAAACCAGCTGCGCATTTCCATTGGTGCGTGGCTTTGTCCGGTATTGCACCCCACTATTGTTATAGTTGTTAATTGTGCACCTGTCCATTGATGAATTGTGTAATAAAGATTTGCCTAATTTTCTAGTACCTTGGGATCTGTGGTCGTCTTTTGGTCCTTTTGACCACTTTCTTTCTATGAAACCACTTCATCTGTGTACAGGATAGGGGTTGCCAAACTGAATCCTGGCCCAAGGTGCTGTAAAAAAACCTAGATCTGTATTTGGTTTCACCATTAGCCTCCTGCATTTTCATAAGTTGCATATCCTTCTTTTGGGATTAACTATGTACTGTACATCAAAGGAAGAAACAGGGTTAAAATTAAAACAAATGCTGCCCACACCAGATGAAAAAAGTGGATATTTAATAAAATCATTCAACAAATTTCAGAGTTGGACAAACTTCTTCATCAGGCTTACTGGCAATGCAGTTGTATACTGATAGGTCACGTCACTAGTCACATGACTAGGGGTAATACCTGGTGATTGATTGTACAGTAATTATAAAAATAAATACATTTAAAAATATAAAAATGATACTATACTTTATCTGTGAGTCCTTTCAATACATGAAATATGCAAAATGATTTAGGGAGAAAAATATCCTAAAGATCTCCTTTCCCTTGCCTATACATGCAAATTATCAAAAACTGACTATCAGTAAGGGATTTACAAATAAAAATGAAAAAAAAAAACTCAAGAAAGCCAGATACTTTTAATAATGAACATATTCAAATCATATGTTCAAATTCTCATTGCCACACAATAAGAGAAAAAAGAATGGATCTACCTGTGGCAAAACATTTTTCTTCTCCTGGTCATAGCATGTGGGATATGAAATTACTTGTATTGAAAGGTAGCTTCACATCTCAGACACAGAAGAGTTTGCGAATACAAACTGATGGTGAACTTTGACACTCTTAATGCTGAAATGAACCTGTCACACGGATTTATGACGTTTTACATCAATTAAGGAATTTACTCCAAAGACCCTGTGAAAACATCACTAAACATTACCAGACCCCAATCAGAGGGCAATAAAACTTTCACACTCCTTATCTATGAACTGTTCCAATATTTATGTTCATCTCTATCTCCCATAATGACAGTTCTGCTTTACGTCACCTGTCTTACCTTTTGCATTTTTTCTGTGCTGTGTTGTGTATAAATATGTGATTCTTCAGATTTTGTATTAGTTTAGCCTGATTAAGAGACCTGAGTAGTCTCGAAAGCTTGCAATTTGTAACCATCTTTTCAGTTAGCCATTAAAAGGTAACAACCACTGAGGACTCTCAACTCTAAATATTTTTCTATCTACTGGCTAACACGGTACAAAGATATACATCTTTACCATATTCAAATCAAAGATTCTAAAAAAAATTGGCATGTTATTATAAAAGATCTCCGCTTAGTACCATTGATTCCTGAAAAAACTAAACATTATTTTTATAAGAAACATACAAAATTTGGCTGCACCTAGTCTTTTAAAAGGGTTTTCCATTACTAGGACAACCCCTTCTAAAACCCCACACTTGGCCCTGATAAAATAAAAAAGTATATACTCATATTCCGTGAAGGCCCTGTTCCCGCGGTGTTGGCACTCATGATCCTGGGGCTCTGGTGTGGTTTTTGTGACAAGTGACCCCGGTGCCCAATCAGCGCTAGCGTCACTGTCCCCACCTTTAGAAAAATTGAACATCAAGAGGAAATCCAGGCTACAGCTGATCTCTGACTTTCTCTCATGTTCAATTCTTCAACAGAAGGCGGGGACATTGATGCCAGCGCTGATTGGTCTCTGGGGTAACATGTCATAACAACGCACATGAACCTCGGTGAGAGCAAGTGCCGTGGGAATGGCGCCCCCATGGGAGGTGAGTATAAGCTTTGTTTTATCGGGGCCAAGTGTGAGGTATGAGAAGGAGTTGTCCTAGTGGTGGACAACTTCTTCACAAGAGCATATTATTTTCTCCCTTTGCTATGATCATCAGTTTTACACTATGAAGTGCTCCTTCTAATTTGCTTACATATCCTTTTTTTTGTAGAGACATTACTACCATATATGATGGGTTGTCCAATAAATTGTGCGTATTAGTGCAAAGGGTCTCCACGTCTATCAGTGGCATCATTATAGCATTTTACTATGGCTGGAAACTGACACTGGTCACTTTGAGCATTAGTCCACTGATGGGTCTATCAGGAGCGTTATGGAGCAAGGTAGGTTTCAAATATTCGGAAACCAAAGAGAAAGAAGTCAGTCAGACAAAAGGGATTACCTATAAGTAATACATATTTATTTATAAAGATATAAGCCAAAGAAATACAATTAAAAACACTTAAAAATGCAAAATGCATCTCTGTTCCAACCAGTTCAGCTTGTAATAGAGCTAAGATCTGCCCTACCTTGTCACAAGATGCACAAGTTACCCACGACAATGTATAAACAATACTATGTTGTAATATGATGATTATAAGAATTGAATAAGTGATAATGCAACAACCAGGAGATAAGCAAATATAAAGTCAAATAGAAACGAACATGATAAGTGATGGTGCAACAACCAGGAGATATGCAAATGCAAATATAAAGTTGTATGAAAATAGATTTGGTATACTGCCGGCACAACCTGAAAGGAATCCTAGCTATGAATGAATTAAAGAAAAGGCATAATGGCTGAGTAGTGTACCGTATTTTTTTCCTCCAAATTTGGGAGGAAAGTGTGGGTGCGTCTTATGGTCGGAATGTAACATGTGGGGAGGGGGCAGGGGGCAGCGGTGGAGTGAGATAGCAGGAGGCAGGAAAATATCCCCTCCGCTGCAGGAATCCAGCGCTGGGGAAACCACTGGTCCCGATACTTAAGTGCAGTGAATATTAATTAGCCCCCTCCCCGCCCACCTATCAGTTTAGCAGTGAGTGGGGAGCAGCAAATGACAGAGCCACATGGTTCCCAGCACCTGATTACTGCAGCAGCCGGGAGATGTGTGGGAAGTAGAAGGAGGCGGCAGGAGCAGAGTGCAGCAGGAGGCATCACATACCTGACAGCACAGGAGCTGTGCTGATGCGATGCTGAATGCTCCTGTGGAGGATCTGTGATGAGGTCATGAAGAGGGCGGGCTAGAGCATCACATGACCACACAAAGCCCTGCCTCTTCATGATGTCATCACAGGTCCTTCAGACACACTGTACAAGAAAAAAATAATTAAAAGGTTAGTAAATACAGCACATTAAAGAGCACTCTGCCATCCTGTGGTGGACTATAACTCCCAGCATGCCATAGGATCTGCAGGACATGCTGGGAGTTATAGTTCTCCCATGGGATCTTAAAGCAGCACTCCAGTGTTATCAGTGCTGGAGTGTGACTTTAAATATAAGCCCTATGCCCCCATTCTTAGGCCGTGGTCACACAAGCGAGAAATTTGCACGATTTTTGTGCGAATCTCTCGCATGAACACCCGGCACTGCCGCCGGCACTCGGACCGGAGCGTGCGGCTGCATGTTTTTCTATGCAGCTGCGCGCTCCAGTCTGAGTGCCAGCGGCAGTGCCGAGTGTTCACGAGAGAGATTCGCACAAAAATCGTGCAAATTTCTCGCATGTGTGACCCCGGCCTTATACTTACCCTCCAGTGTCTTCACATAGTAGTTTACAGACACCACACTGGTCCCGCAGCACCATCTTCTACCCGTAGCTTCCTACATAATAACATACTATTATATATAATAACACCACATATAATAGTATGTTATTTATGTTATTAAATATTTTACCACATTTTTTGCTTCAAATATATTTTTCCCTATTTTCCACCTTTAAAACCTGGGTGCGTCTTATAGTCCGGTGCGTCTTATAGTCCGAAAAATACGGTATATTAAAAAGGTTTGGGTGAGAAACCCACCAACCAGATAAGCCCATAATGGAGCTAAACTCTGCCCTTCCTAGTAACAAAATGCACACGTTTCTGTGTACTAAATGCTTAAAAAAGCCTATATAAGAGTATGGCGGGTATAAGAATTGAAAAAGTGATTATACAACAACCAAGAGATAATTAAATAGAAACAAACATAATATACTGCTGGCAAAACCTGAATCAAATCCTAGTAAGAAATGAAAGAGAGGAAAGGCATAATGACTAGTGATGTCCAAGCACTAAAATGCTTGGGTGCTCGTTACTCGAGTCAAACAAATTGTTATACTTGGGTGTGGCGCTTCCGGCTTTTTGCTACAATGGAAGTCTATGGGCGCCAGAATGCGCCGGATCCGGAAAAAGATGGATCCGGTCACCGGATCCAGTTTTTAAGTCTGAGCATGCTCAGATCCAATTAGCCAGCCCTCAGAAGCAGATCATCGTTTGGGAATCACCCATGGGCGTTTTTAAAAACCAGATCCGTCGTAAAACGGATAAAAAAACGGACGAAACGGATGGAAAACTGATGAAACGGAACCGTTTTTTTTGCCGTATCTGCTAGACGATGCCGGATCCTGCCTGGAGGAAAAAACCTGATGATTAGAGTTGAGCGATACTTTCCGATATCCTAAAGTATCGGAATCGGAATGGTATCGCCGATATCACTAAAATATCGGCGATACCCGATACCGATACCGGAAGTCCCATGTAAGTCTATGGGAACAAAATATCGCAACTAAAAAAACCCCATTCTTTCCTTGTAAACACTAAATATACACACATAGAATACATATATATATATATACATGTCATTGTGACATATATATATATTATATACATATATGTATAGTTTATACACTTCTACATAGTAAAATATCCTCTGATTCAATTGCCGGGTAAAGCCGGCTTCAGTGAAAAGACAGAAGCACCTGACATGAAATGACACTTGGTGTACATAGGGTTAACCATGTCTTTTCATGTCGTTTGCTATCTGATTTACACAAACAATTAAATCAGTACTATGTGTGCAAAATTTCACACCTGTAGGGGTTAATTAAAGGTGTAAATTCGTTGTAAAAAAAACGGACTTTTTTGCTACGAATTTACACCTTTAATTAACCCTACAGGTGTGAAATTTTGCACACATAGTCTGATTTAATTGTTTGTGCAAATTAGATAGCAAAGGACATGAAAAGACATGGTTAACCCTATGTACACCAAGTGTCATTTCATGTCGGGTCACCCGACATGAAATGACACTTGGTGTACATAGGGTTAACCATGTCTTTTCATGTCCTTTGCTATCTAATTTGCACAAACAATTAAATCAGACTGTGTGCAAAATTTCACACCTGTAGGGGTTAATTAAAGGTGTAAATTCGTTGTAAAAAAAACGGACTTTTTTGCTACGAATTTACACCTTTAATTAACCCCTACAGGTGTGAAATTTTGCACACATAGTCTGATTTAATTGTTTGTGCAAATTAGATAGCAAAGGACATGAAAAGACATGGTTAACCCTATGTACACCAAGTGTCATTTCATGTCGGGTTCTGCATTTTCACAAAAGCCGCAATTGAATTAGCGGCTATTATACTATGTAGAAGTGTATGAACTACAAATATAAATATATATATATATATGTGTCACAAATTCAATGACATGTATATATATATATGAGGTGTAAAATTGCTGAAAAAAAATGCGTGGGCTCCCGCCCTATTTTCGCAACCAGACAGACAAAGCCAGTGAGTGGGGGCAGATAATAATAGCCCAGAGAGGGACCATTATTTTTGCCCCCCCCCCGGCTACTAACATCTGCCCCCAGACACCCCAGGAAAGACAAATCTATAATTAGATTCGCCCTTTCTGGCACTTTGCCCGTCTATTCCCATTGCCCTGTAGCGGTGGCGAATGGGTTAATATGGGGTTAAAGCCACCTTGCTATTGAAAGGTGACCTTAAGCCAGGTTAATAATTGAGAGCTGTCAATTAGACAACTATCAATTATTAATCCTATTGCATGAAATAAAAATAAAACACACACACTTTAATTAAAAATCATTTTAATGAAATAAAGACACATGTTTTTGACCATCTTTTATTTTACTGCAAAAACCATTTCCTGTAATAAAAATAAAATAAAAAAGCAAAATTATTCTTACCTATCCCATGCACAGTCAGGTCCCACGGTGTAATCCTTCAGAAAGGGTTAATGTTTACTGCAGGGACCGCAGCTAATGCTGCAGCCTCACAGTAAACCCCAAATGAATGAGTTCCTCTCCTGCCTGACAGGAGAGTAAAGGCTGGGTGTCACATAACGATACACCAGCGATCCCGACAACGATATGCACTTGTCAGGATCGCTGGTGTATCGCTACATGATCGCTGCTGAGCTGCCAAACAGGCAGCTCAGGCAGCGATCTGGGACAGCGACACTGCGGGTAACATCGCTTAAGGGCCCGTCTCACATAGCGATATCGCTACCGAGATCGCTGCTGAGTCACTAGTTTTGTGACGCAGCAGCGAGCTCACCAGCGATATCGCTGTGTGTGACATTCAGCGACGATCAGCCCCCCTGCCGGGTATCGCTGATCGTCGCAGAAATGTCAGGACCTTTTTTTGATCGCTGGTTTCCCTCTGACAGGCACGCATCGCTGCGTGTGACAGGCGGGAGACCAGCGATCCGCTGGTAACCAAGGTACACAGCGGGTTTCCAGGCACCGCGCAGCGCTTGGAAACCCGCTGTGTACCTTGGATACCAGCTCCCTGCATCAGGGCGCTGGTATCCAAGGTACACAGCGGGTTTCTAGGCACAGCCCCGCGCCTGGAAACCCGCTGTGTTTCGAGGGATCCCCTCGAAAAAAATTGGCGTGGGGTCCCCCCTATTTTTGTTAACCAGCCAGATGAAGCAGACCGCTGAGGCCTGGTTTTTCAGGCTGGTAAGGATCCAATATCCATGGACCTTGCCAGCCTGATAATACCAGGCCACAGCAGTCTGCTTAGCTTGGCTGGTTAACAAAAATAGGGGATCCCCTCGAAAAAAAAAACGGCGTGGGGATCCCCCCTATTTTTGTTAACCAGCCAAGTAAAATGCAGACTGCTGCGGCCTGGTATTAAAAGACTGTCAAGGCCCATGGATTTTGGCCCTCAACAGCCTGATAATACCAGGCTACAGCAGCCCCACATTTGGCGCATCAAAAGATGTGCCAATTGTGGCACTTTACCCGGCTCTTCCCACTTGCCCTGTAGCGGTGGCAAGCGGGGTAATAAGGGGTTAATGTCACCGTTGATTGCACGGTGACAATAAGCCCGGTTAATAATGGAGAGGTGTCAATAAGACACCGATCCATTATTAATCCCAAAGTTATTAAATGTATAAAAAAAAGACAAAGCAAGAAAAAAGTATTTTAATGAAATAAAAGAGACAACACAGTTTTCATTAATTTTATTACTCTCTCATTCCTGCGACGCCATCGATCTCCTGTAAAAAAAGAAAAAAAACAAACCAACAGTATACCACCTGTCCGACGCAGTCCATAACGACAGTCCCACGACGATCCAGCTCTGCTACATCGCAATGACAGGCAGAGCCTGTCATCGCGACGCAGCACAGCTGATTACCTGCTTCCCCGGCGGTGACGTCATCGGACTGACTGCTTTACGGCCGGGATTACCCAGCAGTCACTGCAGTTATCGCGAGAAACTGCATGTGACCGCCGGGGAAAGAAGATTGCGGCCATGAAGCAGTCCAGGACGTGACCGCCGGAGATCTTCTGCCAGGTAAGTGCCGCTGACTCCTGACAGACCTGACCGACGGACACTGACAGTGACAGTGACAATCCCGATTCCGGTATCCGATAAGACGAAAATATCGGTACTCGGAATCGGAATTCCGATACAGCCAATATCGGCCGATACCCGATATTTGCAGTATCGGAATGCTCAACCCTACTGATGATGTGTGAAAGTAGCTTACGCTCACAGGCTCAGTATGGAGTAGACCAGAATATAAAAAGCAAAAAAGACTAACGTATCTGAAGATACCAGGCGTATACAGTGTAGGGGTAATTGTAAATCTCCGTATATATTTCCAGAGTCACACACAGACGCTCTCTTAGAATGGATTTGACCGTAATACAGAAGGCAGAAAAATGGTACTGTATCAGAAGATACCAGCTGTATACGGTTTTGGGAAAATTGAAATCTCCGTATATATTTCTGGAGTCACACACAGATAGGCAGCATGTATTTGTCCGTGATACCAGCCGGTACACGATAGTGTGTGAGGAGCATACAGCTCTATACGGTGTGGGAAAAAATGAACCCTCTGTAGCTGTGCAGAAAAAAAGAATAAAAGTATTAGTGCTGTGTAGGTGCTGTGTAGGTGCTGTGTAAAAAGCAGTCTGCACAGCAGTGTACACACAGCAATACAGCTAGCAGGCAGTCTAATAATCAGCTCTGCTGCTGCACACAAGAAATTCCTCCCCTGTCACTGGCAGGCAGCCTAATAATCAGCTCTGCTGCTGCACACAAGAAATTCCTCCCCTGTCACTGGCAGGCAGCCTAATAATCAGCTCTGCTGCTGCACACAAGAAATTTCTCCCCTGTCGCTGGAAGGCAGCCTAATAACCAGTGCTGTTGCACACAACAAAATCCTCCCCTGTCACTGCACGCTAACTGTACAGCACAATCGTTATCAGGACAAGCACAGAACTTTTTTTTTCCTGCTAACTCTCTCTATACTGAGAAACAGCGGCAGCAACCTCTCCCTACGCTAAGATCGGGAGAAGTAAAATGGTGGTCGGCGGTCAGGATTTTATAGCCACTGTGACGCCACACAAAGCAAGCCAATCACTGCAATGCCCTTCTCTAAGATGGTGGTGGCCGCTGGCTTGTGTCTCCCCCATTCTTCATGTGGTGAGTTGCCAGCCCCAGCTAATGGGGTGTGTTCTCACCCTTATGGATTTTCCTCAGCCCTTCTAATATCTGATTGAAATGGGAATCCTCTTTAAAACATGCTTGAAAATGAGTCTTATATGTATGGTGCGATTTAATTTTATTTTAGCATTATATTTATTGAACAATATTCGTGTTATTATATCAAAGTGTTACTATATAAAGACTTTATGTGCTGTATATTTAGTTTTTCTGTCTATACTTATAAAGATGTTGCAGCTTATTAGTCATCATATGAATATATTGTAGCGCTGAGGTTTTGTTCCTTTGTAACATTCTTGAAAATGATAGACTTACGACTATGATGTTTTATGTTAACATAAGATGAAAACTGAAATATAATCATGCTATAACATCGCTGTATATTAATCTCTATGTTTTTTTTTAAAAAAGTGCTGTGATTCAATAGCGCTGAGGTTTCGTTCCTTTGTAACATGCTCTCTATTTGGATCTTTTTCGCCTTTACCTAAGAGAGTGGGGCAAGTCATGGATGTGATTAACAAGGTTGTACACCTGTTTAATACCAATTGATGTCTAAATGCATGTCTATATTTATGTACTGCACTTTATGTGATGAATAATTCCTGCATCACTGTCTGCACTTTATGCATGTTAATTATAATGTAAATACATGCTCTTACAATGATGATTAACCCCTTTCTGCCATCCGACGTACTATCCCGTCCATGGTACCTGGGCCCGTATGACCATGGACGGGATAGTACGTCCCATGAGATCGGACGCGCTCCCAGGGGAGCGCGTCCGATCGCGGCCTGGTGTCAGCTGATTATCACAGCTGACACCCGACACCATGTGCCAGGAGAGGTCACGGACGCTCCCGGAACATTAACCCCTGGTACACCGCGATCAAACATGATCGCGGTGTACCGGGGGCACAGGTAAGCATCGCGCAGGGAGGGGGCTCCCTGCGTGCTTCCTGTGACCCTCAGAACAGCGCGATGTGATCGAGCTGTTCTGAGGCCTTCCTCCTTGCAAGACCCCAGATCCAAGATGGCCACGAGGTCCTGCTGGGAGGTGGCTTCTCAGCGCCTGCTGAGAGCAGGCGTTGGGAAATCCTGCAGCACTGCCTGTGAGATCGCTGGTCTGTGCACACTGTCAGACCAGCGATCTGGCCCTATACTGTGATGTCCCACCCTCAGACAAAGTAAAAAAATAAAAAAAATAAAAATCACATGTGTAAAAAAATTCCCAAATAAAGAAAAAAAATATTCCCCAATAAATTAATTTCTTCATGTAAATAAAAAAAAAAAACAATAAAAGTACACATATTTGGTATCGCCGCGTCCGTAATGACCCGCCCTATAAAACTGTCCCACTAGTTAACT
Source organism: Oophaga sylvatica (assembly GCA_033576555.1). Taxonomy (NCBI): domain Eukaryota; kingdom Metazoa; phylum Chordata; class Amphibia; order Anura; family Dendrobatidae; genus Oophaga; species Oophaga sylvatica. The sequence continues at coordinate 53,052,893 of JARQOD010000006.1, forward strand.
TCTTTAGTGAACCCCTTAAAAAATACTAAAAACAAAGCAAAAAACAATGTTTTATCATCATACCGCCGAACAAAAAGTTGAATAACACGCTATCAAAAATACGGATATAAATAAACATGGTACTACTGAAAAGTCATCTTGTCCCGCAAAAAATAAGCCACCATACAGCATCATCAGCAAAAAAATAAAAAAGTTATAGCTCACAGAATAAAGCGATGCAAAAATAATTATTTTTTATATAAAATTGTTTTTATTGTAGAAAAGCGCCAAAACATAAAAAAAATATACAAATGAGGCATCGCTGTAATCGTACTGATGGAAGAATAAAAATGCTTTATCAATTTTACCACAGGCGGAACAGTATAAGCGCCCCCCCCCAAAAGAAATTCATGAATTGCTGATTTTTGCTCATTCTAACCTCCCAAAAATTGTAATAAAAAGCGATAAAAAAATGTCACGTGCCCAAAAATGGAACCAATAAAAACGTCAACTCATCCCACAAAAAATAAGATCTCACATGACTCTGTGGGCCAAAATATGCAAAAATTATAGCTCTCAAAATGTGGTGATGCGAAAACTATGTTTTGCAATAAAAAGCGTCTTTTAGCGTGTGACAGCTGCCAATCATAAAAACCCGCTATAAATAGTAAAACAAATCACCCTTTATCACCCCCTTAGTTAGGGAAAAATAATAAAATTAAAAAAATGTATTTATTTCCATTTTCCCAATAGGGTTAGGGTTGGGTGTTATGAATGTGCTAGAGATGGTTTCTGAGCAGAGGCTCCCTCTGGTGGTTACAGACAGTACTGAACCTTACAGCGAGGAATGGCAATCTGGAATCACTGACTGGACTGATATAAGGGAGGTTCCCTCCCATGATGGTCGCCGGTGATCAATTGTTCTTGTCTCTATTGTGGTTCCTGGTTCATTTGGAAGTTTGCTGGAGTCTTGCATTCATCTGCTGCTTTCAGATAAGATATTTTCTGCTTTTCTTTTTGCATAATTTTCTGCACTTTTGTGGAGGTCAGCCGGGTCCCCTCCTGGGGCCTGAGCTCCTCTCAGTTTATCTGTAGCCACTGTTATTTGTTCATTTGCTTTTTCCTGTTTTTTCAGTGGCTGCAGCTTGGTTTTGTTACACCAGAGATCTGATTTAGGTGGCGGAGATCGTGTGATCTCAGGTGTTTTTGCAATCAGAAGAGTTGGTATTTTTTAGGGTTTTTGTTGGATTGCAGTCAGAATTCTTTCCTGTACTTTTCTGTCTAGACAGATTGGGCCCCAACGTTTGCTCATTCTATTTTCTGTCTGTGTCCGTGCTTCTTCTTGTCTAATCACCATTACTTGTTTGGGGGCTTCCTATTTTCTTTGTGGATCTGCTCCGGGGCAGATAACTTTCATCTTTCTGCCTTTAGGTGTAGTTATCTCTCAGGCTGTGACGAGGCATCTAGGATCAACGTAGGAACGCTCCATGGCTACCTCTAGTTGTGTGGTTAGTTCAGGTTACTGCAATCCAATAGGTTCCAGCCTCTCTGGTGTATTGCCATTTTTGCTTTTTCTCCTCAGCTACCTAAACATAACAGTATCACCGGCCCAAACTGAAAATTATATGGTACTCACAGAAGGGAAAAATGGTGTGGAAAAAAAAAAGTTGTCAGAGATTTTTTTTTTTCTGTTTTTTGCATTTTTTCCCTCTTTTTCTCTGGGTGCTGAGGATGATTTTTTTTCTCTCAATGGAGTTTGCACAGTTGTCTGGCCGTGTGGATCAGCTTGCCACTGAGGTTCGGAGTATTGCTGCCTACCTTGCTAGGTTGCCGGTTGTGGAACCTAGGATTCCCATGCCAGATTTGTTTTTGGGGGATCGGGATAAATTTCTGAATTTTAAAAATAACTGTAAGTTGTTTTTTGCCTTAAAACCTAAGTCCTCAGGGAGCGCAGCACAGCAGGTTCAAATTGTCATTTTCTCCTGCGTGGCGACCCTCAGGATTGGGCTTTTTCACTGACACCTGGGGATCCTGTTTTGAATGATATTGATGTATTTTTTCTGGCTCTGGGGTTATTGTACGATGAACCCAATGTCACTGATCAAGCTGAAAAAACCTTGTTGGCATTAAATCAGGGTCTTGAAGACGCTGAGTTGTACTGTCAGAAATTCCGAAAGTGGGCAGTCCTGACCAAATGGAATGATGATGCTTTGGCAGCCTTTTTTGGAAGGGGCTGTCAGAGAATGTAAAGGATATTATTGTGGGATTCCCTGTCCCCTCTGGTCTCAATGATTCTATGTCATTGGCTATTCAAATTGACAGACGTTTGCGTGAGCGCAGAGGTATGCGTGAGATGGTGTTGCCTTGTGAGCCAGCTCCTGAGCCCATGCAGTGTGATGGAGTGACTTCTGGGGCTCAGCGTCATGAGTTTCGAAAGCGCAATGGGTTATGTTTCTACTGTGGTGACGCCTCTCATGCTCTTTCCGTCTGCCCTAAGCGGGGAAGACGTTTTGCACACTCAGTTGTTTTGGGTAGTGTTCAGACTAAATTTCTGTTCACTATTACCCTGATTTGCTCCCTGTCCACATTTTCTGCTCAGGCTTTTGTTGATTCAGGAGCAGCTATTAACCTGATGGATTTTGACTTTGCCAAACGTTGTGGGTTTCCCATGATACCCCTGCAGAAGTCTATTCCCCTACTGGGCATTGATTCTACTCCTTTGGCGGAGAATAAACGCCAGTTTTCTACTCAGGTGATAATTAGGGTTGAACCAGATCATCAGGAGAGTTGCAAATTTCTGGTTCTGCATAATCTGCATGACATTATTGTACTAGGTTTCCCTTGGTTACAGTCTCATAATCCTGTTTTGGATTGGAAATCTGTGTCTGTGACCAGTTGGGGCTGCCAATGTGTTAATACTGACACTTCTGTTTTTTCTGCCTCTCCCCAGTCTCAGGATGTTCCTGACTTTTTGACAGATTTTTCGGATGTATTTAGTGAAAGTAAATCTGCATCCTTGCCCCCTCACAGGAGCTATGATTGCGCTATTGAATTAGTGCCTGGTGGTAAATTTCCTAAAGGTCGCCCTTTTAACTTGTCTGTACCTGAACACGAGGCTATGCGATCTTATATCAAGGAGTCATTGGAGAAGGGTCATATCAGACCATCCTCTTCACCCTTGGGCGCCGGTTTTTTCTTTGTGGCCAAAAAGAATGGTTCATTGAGGCCGTGTATTGATTATCGTCTCTTGAATGAGATCACTGTGAAGTATCAATATCCGTTACCCTTGATTTCTGAACTGTTTTCCAGAGTGAAAAGTGCTAGTTGGTTTACCAAGCTTGACCTCAGGGGGGCGTATAACCTTATTCTCATTAAGCACGGGGATGAATGGAAGACGGCGTTTAATACCCCAGAGGGGCATTTTGAGTACCTAGTGATGCCCTTTGGGCTCACTAATGCTCCTTCCGTCTTCCAATCCTTCATGAATGATATTTTCAGGGATTTTGTGGATAAATTTCTGATTGTTTATTTGGATGATATCTTGATTTTTTCCAATGACTGGGACTCTCATGTGAAACATGTTCGGACTGTGTTCCAGATTTTGAGAGAGAATGCACTGTATGTGAAGGGATCAAAGTGTCTTTTTGGCGTACAGAAGGTCTCATTTCTGGGATTCATTTTGTCTCCATCTCTTATTGAAATGGACCCGGTCAAGGTTCAGGCAATCTGTGATTGGGTCCAACCTACTTCATTAAAGGTTCTTCAGTAGTGTTGAGCATTCCGATACCGCAAGTATCGGGTATCGGCCGATATTCGCTGTATCGGAATTCCGATACTTAGTTCCGATATTTTTCATATATCGTATACCGGAATCGGAAGTTCCCATAATTCTTTGAGAGGCAATGTGATTTTAGTCAGCCAATGAGGAATCTTATGAAGTGTGGGCACATCCTGTAATGCTGCGGTCATCTTAACTAATGGCATGGCTGTGATTGGCTGCTGAAATGATGTCAGAATGCACTATAAAAGGCGCCGCCTCCATTTTAGCGTCACTGTGCTGTGAACTCAGTTAGGGACAGAACGCTGCTGTGCTGACTCTGAGGGACAGTTAGACATTGCGATTTTGTGTACTCTACTGTGCTTTAGGCAGGCTAGTTTACCAACCGCTGTGTAAAGCTTCCTTTTGCCAGTGTTGTTTTAACAGCTCTGTGCAAGGTGTGTGTGAGAGTGCAGGTGACGCTGCAGTTTGCTCTGCATCCACCGCTGTTTGTAGGCATCTGCACGTGTCACTCACTGACTCTTTTTTTTTATTTGATTTTGTGGAATTGGTGCAGCTCCATTATATTTGCAAAAAATCTAATCTATTAGTGTGACGCGCTTCCATCCGTATACAATACATTGGTTGCAAACACTATAGAAGTAGACAAAGGGGCCTTTCACAGCTACTGAACAGTTGTGTTTCAGTGTTCACTGTAGTCTGTGAGCTTTTCATTTTTTGAGTGCAGATTACGCTCCAGTTAGTTCTTCAACCACTGCTGGTTGTAGTCTGCTGAGCGTGTGTCACTGCCTCATCCTTCACTAATTGGTGCTGCTCCATTATATTTGAAAAAAATCTAATCTATTAGTGTGACGCGCTTCCATCCGTATACAATACATTGGTTGCAAACACTATAGAAGTAGACAAAGGGGCCTTTCACAGCTACTGAACAGTTGTGTTTCAGTGTTCACTGTAGTCTGTGAGCTTTTCATTTTTGGAGTGCAGATCACGCTCCAGTTAGTTCTTCAACTACTGCTGGTTGTAGTCTGCTGAGCGTGTGTCACTGCCTCATCCTTCACATTTTTCTCTAATTGGTGCTGCTCCATTATATTTGAAAAAAATCTAATCTATTAGTGTGACGCGCTTCCATCCGTATACAATACATTGGTTGCAAACACTATAGAAGTAGACAAAGGGGCCTTTCACAGCTACTGAACAGTTGTGTTTCAGTGTTCACTGTAGTCTGTGAGCTTTTCATTTTTTGAGTGCAGATTACGCTCCAGTTAGTTCTTCAACCACTGCTGGTTGTAGTCTGCTGAGCGTGTGTCACTGCCTCATCCTTCACTAATTGGTGCTGCTCCATTATATTTGCAAAAAATCTAATCTATTAGTGTGACGCGCTTCCATCCGTATACAATACATTGGTTGCAAACACTATAGAAGTAGACAAAGGGGCCTTTCACAGCTACTGAACAGTTGTGTTTCAGTGTTCACTGTAGTCTGTGAGCTTTTCATTTTTGGAGTGCAGATCACGCTCCAGTTAGTTCTTCAACTACTGCTGGTTGTAGTCTGCTGAGCGTGTGTCACTGCCTCATCCTTCACATTTTTCTCTAATTGGTGCTGCTCCATTATATTTGAAAAAAATCTAATCTATTAGTGTGATGCGCTTCCATCCGTATACAATACATTGGTTGCAAACACTATAAAAGTAGACAAAGGGGCCTTTCACAGCTACTGAACAGTTGTCTGCAGTGTTCACTGTAGTCTGTGAGCTTTTCATTTTTTGAGGCAGATCACGCTCCAGTTAGTTCTTCAACTACTGCTGGTTGTAGTCTGCTGAGCGTGTGTCACTGCCTCATCCTTCACATTTTTCTCTAATTGGTGCTGCCCATTATATTTGAAAAAAATCTAATCTATTAGTGTGACGCGCTTCCATCCGTATACAATACATTGGTTGCAAACACTATAGAAGTAGACAAAGGGCCTTTCACAGCTACTGAACAGTTGTGTTTCAGTGTTCACTGTAGTCTGTGAGCTTTTCATTTTTTGAGTGCAGATCACGCTCCAGTTAGTTCTTCAACTACTGCTGGTTGTAGTCTGCTGAGCGTGTGTCACTGCCTCATCCTTCACATTTTTCTCTAATTGTGATGCTCCATTATATTTGAAAAAAATCTAATCTATTAGTGTGACGCGCTTCCATCCGTATACAATACATTGGTTGCAAACACTATAGAAGTACACAAAGGGGCCTTTCACAGCTACTGAACAGTTGTCTGCAGTGTTGTCACGCTGTATAGCAGATATTATATGAGATGTCTGTAATCTATATCAAAAAGGGCAACATACTATATAACATGCGCATAGATATATTATAACATGGATTTACCTGACAGAATGTCCACTGGGTCAAAACGAATCCGTTATACGCTGTCTCCGGCTAGAGGGTGACCGGGTCTAAGCTGACCCTGAACTGGGGTCCTAACTAATCCCTCAACCTGGAGGTACTGTTAAAGGTACAGAGGTCCAGGCCACCAGCGTAAACCCTGTCTCCTATCATCCCTGCCAACTGTATTCTAGTCCTAAGAAGGACCCTGAATACCACCAAAGGGAATGAACAGGTAACGGATAATGAACAGAAAGACATACAAGAAAGAGAAGGAATAAAGTAAATAAAGTCTTACATACAACACTCACACACAGTAGGAACACCTAAGGTCTCAGAGATTTAACTATAAGCTATAAGAGTAAAAACAACTAATGAACTCTTAGCTTAAATATTCTCAAACCGATCCAGACTGCTGAACTACATGAATGCTTTCACCGGCGTCTAACACCCAGACTGGCAGAAATATAAAGGAAACTAATTAGAACATAATCAAAAGCAGCCGGGCGAGGCTGCACCTAGCCTTAGCAAAGAGCTAGGAAAAATTAACTCTCACATTACCAAAAAACAAAGAAACAGAAGCTCAGCTGTGAGAAGTCAGAATGTGCAATCGCGACGATCTTTGTGGCGATGCACCCATGACAGTACCCCCCTTCTACGAGGGGCCTCCGGACCCTCATGACCAGGTCTGTCCGGGTGAGTTGTGTAAAAGGGTCCGTCCACGTTATCATTGACCACCACTGAAGGAGGAGGTAGAGGTGACGGTATGACTGGTGCCACATACTTTTTAAGTAATGACTTGTGAAACACATTATGAATTTTAAACGTAGGAGGGAGTCCAGACGAAATGCCACAGGATTAATATGGAACTGAATCCTGTACGGCCCGATGAATCTGGACCCAACCTCCAGGAGGGAACTTTAAGTTTAATATTCCTGGTAGACAACCACACCAGATCATTCACCTTCAGATCTCGACCAGAAACTCTCCCCCTATCAGCCATCCGTTTGTAACGGTTCTCCGTAACCTTCAGTCTTAACTGATCTGGAACTATCAGTCTCCCTGGAAGTCCCACAGGGGCGTTCCCCCTGAGCCCCCAATACCTCCCCCTCAAGCTCAGAGCATACAGCTGACACCACAACTCCCTCCTGAGGAATAGGAACCGGATCATCCATCCTCCCGGTCCCTGGGAAAGTACGAGATAAGGCATCAGGAAGCAACTTTATTGAGCATTCATATGCGCGATGAGGAGGTAACTCTTTACACCCCTTCTCTGAGAACATCTCCCCAAAGTCCTCCAGAAAAGGAGGCAAAGTCCTAGGCACAACTGCACCGATGACCGTGCTCATGCAGTTATTCTTGCAAAATTCACCCCACTGGCTTATCTTTCTGGATTGCCAATCAATACTGGGTTATTGTTTTGCCAACCAAGGAAGTCCCAACACAATAGGAGTAGGTAGACCCTCCAACACATAACAAGACAATTGCTCTTTATGCATTGCCCCTACTCGAAGATCTATGTTATGAACAGCTTGAACCAAGCTACCTTGACCAAGAGGTCTAGAATCAATAGAGAGTATAGGGACCCGTTTGGCCAATACACTCAGTTGCATACCATGCACCTGGGCAAACCGAGCGTCCACAATATTAGTCCCCGGACCCACTATCAAGAAAAACAGAAATCCTCTCAGTTCTAGTACCAATCACCACCTCCGCAGCACGATAAACTGAGAGGGATTTGGGGACGAAATACAGACTCCCAGGTTAACTCCTTGGGTCAAAGTGGTCCGGGATGGACAAACCCCCAACAAAAATGTTCCCTCTCTCCCGCAAAAGAAACACCTTCTAGCCTTGCGGCGCACCGCCGATTCCCTCCTACAAAATGATGTCCCTCCCAACTGCATGGGTTCCTCAGAACAGACCAGGGGAACCTCAGTAATAAGGACTTTAGTAGTAGGTGGAGTCATCATGGGGGGCGGAGTTACCTCGCGTCTTCCCCGAAGTCGTCTATCAATGCGAATAGCAAGGGCCATAGCAGCCTCCAGTGATGGAGGAGAATCATACTGAGCCAACCAATCTTTTAATTGTCAGACAACCCTTGACAAAACTGGCTCCTAAGAGCTGGGTCATTCCACTGAGTATCTGTTGCCCATCTACGGAACTCAGAAGAATATTCCCTCCGCTGGACGATTTCCCTGCCGTATTTTACGTAACTTTGTTTCAGCAAGGGAAACTCGATCCGGATCATCATTTTACCAACCCGGGGGAGTAAAAAAAACATCCCCCTGACTGGGGGGATTGGGGGGCCCTGGGGGAATAGAGAACGCCCCCAAGGGTTGAGGGGCCCCTTGTAAAAGCGAGATAAAATTTCCCCCCCCCCTGGGCCCTTTACTTTCCCCGATGACCGAGGCCGCAGCCGAAAGTAAAAATTTTCAAAGCCTCCCGGAAAGTAAAAAATTTGTCCCGCCCCCCCAGTGAACCTTCCCGGGGGGAGCAAAACCTTTGGGTTTAAACTGGGTTTCTCTGGGAGACCCAAAAACCCTTGGGGCTTAATTCTGCCCAAAATTTCCCTGGCAACCCCTGCAATTGCCGGGCCCCGCTGGGGTACTGGGTCCATGACAGCGGGGGAATCTTTAGTTTGGGGCCGGGGAAAAAGTCCCCGCTGTAACAGATAAATATTTGAGATGTTGTAACTATATCAAAAAGGGGGAAAATACTATAAAACCAGCGCATAGTATAATTAAACTGGGTTTACCTGACAGAAAAGGGCCACGGGTCAAAACGGAATCCGTTATACCTGTCTCCGGCTAGAGGTGACCCGGTCTAACTGACCCCCGAAAAAAGGGGGCCTAACTAATCCCCCAACCTG